>NW_004624741.1:18609722-18684831 GCF_000247695.1 Heterocephalus glaber | reverse complement strand
CGACTGTCACATATTGATGGTCAGCAGACATCTGCAGCTTGTTCTAACAATTGTGGTGCCTGGAATATCAGTTCCGGGTAAACAAAGAGTTGAGTAGTTTACTCTGGGACTCTAGGTCTGTTATAGATCCCTATCTAGTGTCCCTAAACTAACAAGCATCTCTGTCCATTAACTCACATTTTAATCACAATGGGGCTGGAGAAAAAGGAACAAAGGTTATGCAGTCCCACACCAGCATTATACTTTCCAGATTAAACTACCTCTGAAAAAGAAAGTTCCACTTCATTGGCATGAGGCTTTGGTATATGTGCTGCTGAAGTGAGCACTGGCATGAGGCTTTGGGGGGCACAGCTAAACACAAACCATAACACTCTGCCCCTGGCTCCCCAAAGACTCATGCATATCCCTTTATGCAAAAAAGCATTTAGTCCATTTTTAAGAGTTGCCAAAGTCCTAATAGTTTCAGCATTGCTGAAAAGTCCAAGTCCAAAGTCTCCTCTGAGATTTAAGGCAAACTCTTAGTTCCAAGCCCCTGTACAAATGAAAAGAAAGTCAAACATTTCCATCATTCAATGGCACAAGATAGACATTACCATTCCAAAAGGTACAAATAGGAGGATACAAAGGAATGGGACCAAAGTAAGTCCAAAATCCAGTAGGGCAAACATTAAGTCCCACAGTTCCACTTCTAGCATCTGAGACAATCTGTAGCAAGTTGTGAATTCCAAATGGGTTGGGTGGCTCCACCCCTGTGGCACTGAGGGTTGTTATAGCTCTCCTGGCTTCTCTCCTGGGCTGGCTCTGCTCCCTCCTTGCAGTTTTCCTCAAACGATTCACACTCCTGGGTTCTTCAAATGTCTGTGATCTCCATTGCACCTTTGGCTTCACACTCACAGATTCATACACTGCCCTCTCAGGAGCACACTTCCTGGCCTCCCAGGCCTTCTTCGGAAATCTGGGTGGAAGGCTCCCTGAACCTACAACTCTTCCATTCTGCATGGACCTAAAACCAGCACCATGTGGATGATACCAAGGTCTGCTGCCAGCTGGAGCAGTAGCCAGGCTTCTTTCTCTCTTGGCTTTAAGGGTTGAGTGCCTGGATCACTGAGCACTCTGAACCCAATCCTGAGAAACAAATTCCCTTGGCTGCCACTTTGGAACAACTTTCCTAGGTCGCTGCCATTCTGAAACATGGTGCTCTGGGGCTTTCTTTTCAAAGCAAAATCTTTCACCTTTACAATTCTGAGACTGCGAAGGGTGGAGTCCTTCTGCTTCCTGTGAGGTCCTCAAGCCATCTTTTCTAGTCTCCTGTTCCTTATCAGCAATCAAGATCTCCTCTGCTCTACCTTTGCAGACCACAGCTATACTGGAACTTCCTTTCTTGCCAAACTCAAAACATTTTAGATCATTAGCATGGCTCTTCAATCTTGATTCTCAACATAGATCTGGCTAAAAGCCCCCAACAGTAGCCATACTACTGCCTCAATATTTGACTGCCTTGAAATTTCTTCTGCAAGATTAATTAGTGCACTGCCCCTAATCTCAGTCTCAGGCAAAGTCTCTGGACACAAACAAAATGCAGACAAACTTTTTGCCAAGCCATAACACACATTGTCTGTGTAAGACCGAGGGCCTTACCAAACGCTCTGAGGAGCTGACTAGTGAAGCACACCCAGGAATCCCAGCGGTGTCTTCAGAATGTAAGACCAAGAGCCTTACCAAATGCTCCGAGGAGCTGACTACAGCGAAGAACACCCGGGAAGGAACACACCGGCCAAGTTGGGAAACAGACCTTTATTAGTCTGGCCAGACGGCACTCCCGAAGCAAAATAGCTTAGAGAGGCAACTGGCTCAGAATCCGAGGCTGTTTTTATAGGGGGGGGGGTTGAGGGGGAAGTTAACATATCAAAGAAAAGGGGACAAAGGTTAGTGGTCGACTGTCACATATTGATGGTCAGCAGACATCTGCAGCTTGTTCTAACAATTGTGGTGCCTGGAATATCAGTTCTGGATAAACAAAGAGTTGAGTAGTTTACTCTGGGACCCTAGGTCGGTTACAGATCCCTATCTAGCATCTCTAGACTAACAAACATCTCCATCCATTAACTCACATTTTAATCACAATGGGGCTGGAGAAAAAGGGGCAAAGGTTATTCAGTCCCACAGTCTGGAGTCCAACAGCCAATACAGTCCTTCCCAACAGAAACCTCCAGAGCCTGGTCTTTACCGGCCTTCTGGTCTTCACCTGCCTTCTGGTCTTCTGAGCCCTGACCAGAATCTTCCATACAAAACAGCCTAAGGCGTTCCAGTGCTGCCTCTGTAGCCAACATCTCCTGATCTTTCCTAACTCTTCCCCTTCCCACAAGCCAGTTCCAAAGGCTTTTGAGCCACATGGCCAAGTAATGTTACAGCAATGACCCCACTTTTCTGGTACCAAATTTCTGTGTTTGTTACTTTATTCTCATTGCTGAGACAAAATACCCGAGACCCAAAGTTAGAGGGGAAGGGGTTTATTTGGCTTACAGTTCGTAGAGGTTTCAGTCCATGATTGGCATTGCAGAACAGAAACAACATGGTGCATACAAGGCAGAAAGGGTAACAAAAAAAAGCTCCACTTGTTTTTCCCACTGGAGAAAAGACATCAAAATCCTGGATGGGGAAATTACAACAGCTCACCGCACGTGCTCCCTAAGTTACAGTGCCGGGGCATTCTCCCCAAATACGCTCAAGCGGTGTTAGTAGGAACTCCTACCATGGAGCCCCACACCATGGTCGCAGAAAGGAGCTGCTTACAGAACCAGGGGAAAAGACAAAAGGTCACTGTTTCGGGCTCTAACAGGAAGAGGAGAGAAGTCCTGGGGCCACACGCTGGCCTCGGTGGCCCTCGTAGCTCCCAGGGATCGGTGGACAGCACGCCCAGCCCCCCTTGTCCCCGTACTCACTCCACTCTGGGGCCCCGGGTCTCCCAATCAGGGAACAAAACCCTGGCGGCTGCGGTGACTTCCCCACCCCGGCGCTGGATGCGCCGCTAATCCGCTCACAAAGCGCCCGCTGCCGTCCCATTGTCTATGCCCAGGCACAGGGGGCCAGCGGCGGGCCGGCTCTGGAACGTGCCAAGCGCAGGGGGCCGAGGGGTTATATACAGGAGGCCACGGCCGGGCCGCCGCCCTCACGGAGTCATGTACCACCGCAGCTACGTGTTCCAGGCCCGCCGGGAGCGCTACGAGCGCTCCGCGGAGCCCGAGCGGGATGCGATCGCCGGGCCCCCTAGCCCCGCGCCGCTGCAGGGCCTGGGGGAGCGCGTGGCCGCCCACGTGCAGCGCGCTCGGGCGCTAGAGCAGCGCCACGCGGGGCTGCGCGGGCAGCTCGACACCTTCAGGCGCCTGGGCGAACTGGCGGGGCCCGAGGACGCCCTAGCGCGACACGCCGAGTCCAACCGGAGGCGCGCGGGGGACCTGGCGGCCGAGCGCACCCAGCTGCTGCGCCAGAGCGTGGAGGCACAGCGCGCGCTCGACGAGTTCAGGACCAAGTAAGCGGCGCGGAGGGAAACCGAGGCACAGCCGAAGGGACGCACAGCAGAAGGGACCCACAGCAGAAGGGACGCATGATGTGATCCCAGCATGCCAGGAGTTGGAGGCAGGAGGATCTTGAATGCAAGCCCAGCCCTGTCTCAAAAAAAGTGGGGAGGCTGGGGAATGTAGGTCAAGGGGAAGGCCCTGGGTTCAGTCCCAGTATTGGGGGTGGGGGGAAAGTAAGGCAAGCTTTCATTTTGATGGCTTTTCACAGTGAACATGAAATGGTCTCATTCGCGTCTCATGTATTTTAAAATTCAGGTAAAAATTTACAGTGCACAGATTGTAAACTCATAGTTTGGTGATTCTGGACGGATGCATCTATCCCGTGTAGCCACCCAGGAGTATTTCCGCTCTCCTCTTGCCAGTCCTTGTTCCCAAGCCCAAAGTTTTCTCATTTCTGTCACCGCAGATTAATTTTGCCTGTTCTACAATTTTGCAGGACTATCTACTCTTTTATGCGGGCCTTCTTTTAGCACAATGATTTTGCGGTGTAGCACTGTTATTTAATGCTTTCAGCTTTATCCTTACGGTGTCATTTTACAGAATGGAATTGAGGGTTTTTTGGGGGGTGGGGGACACCAGGGATTGGGCTTAAGACTTTTGTCCTGAGCTGCATGCTCAGCTGTTTTTAACTTTTTAAAAAAATCTTGAAACAGGGTCTTGCTAAATCACTGAGTTTTCCAGGCTGGGATTGAGCTTGTGATTCTCCTGCCTCAGCCTCCCAAAGTGCTGGGATTACAGGCGTGTGGGACCATCCCCGCCTGATACTGAGGTTTAGTCACATAGGGATTTGGGGCCAGGTCACCCAGCTGGGGAACTGCTGCACAGGAACTGGAACTCAGGGCTTGGGCAGCCACAGCTATTTGAACGGCCCTGGCTGGTGGCATTAGCCAGCAGGGAGCTTGCTCCTGGGCAGCACCCATGTCCCAGGCTGCAGCGTAAAAGAGCAGGAGGGATGCTGAGGAAGAGACAAAGAGCATCTATCCTGTCGCTAACCAGAAATACTTGGAAGCTGTCCCTTAGACTTCTGCCTCCCTCGTATTGGCCAGGATTTAGTCACATGGCCATGCTTGGCTGCAAGGATTGCTGGGAAATGTAGTTTTTCTTCTAGACAGTTGTGGGCCAGCCAGACTTCAAGGGTTGTAACTCCTAGGTGAAGGTAAGAATGGATATCAGGATGTGAGAAACTGAAAATGTAAATAAGGACTAAAAGGTATAATAGATAATATGAAATAGGAAGAAAAGGGGCAAAGGGGAAGGGGAAGTGGGAGGAGTAGGGGAAAGGAAAGAAGGGAATGGAATTAATATGAGAAAATGAAAAAAGGAAACAAAGTCTTTGTAAATAGGGAGGGATGGAGGGGTTGAAGGGAGGGGAAGGGAAGGAGGAAAATAAGAACAAAGAGAGATTATGCAAAAGTGCAAATTTCCCAAGATGAATGCCTTTATATTGTATACCTAAAATGTACCAATAAAATAAAATTAAAAAAAAAAGAATGGATATCAGGAGACATGTGACAGGGAACAGAGAAAAGGTCATTTGGGAAGGAATCTTCTCTTTTCATGGGTAAAATTTTGCCAGGGGGAAGCCTTTGCTGACCAGAATGATTTCTGCTGTCTGAATACCTTTTTTTTTTAAAAAAATTTTATTTTATTGGTACATTTTAGGTATACAGTATAATGACATTCATCATTGGAAATTTGTACCTTTACATAATCTCTCTTGGTTCTTATTTTTTTCCCCTTTCTGAATACCTATCATTTTATGGAAGTCTGGAAAGAAACTGACTAGGAGAAAAAACACACCTGCTCCTAGAATCTGTTGCTTGATTTATTGTGTGGATGTTCAAGTGTGGCCCTGGCCCAGTGGCATCAGTCAGCAAGGAGCTTCTGTGCTCTACCCAGGTGTGGGTGCTTGAGTCCTTTCTTGTTTGGAGGCCTCTAGAAGCCAAGCAGGAGATGGGGATTCTGGCACCAGTTGTTATTTGGGAGGTGACCCAGGGGCCCTGGTAGCACGGGAGAGCTGGGAGGATGGGGGAGGTGGCCAGTGGCAGTCACCTTTTCAAGCGCATTACTGTCTAGGCGCTTGGAGCTCTGCCTGCTGGTGTGGTCTGTGCCTCAGTTGTTTCTGCTGAGCCTGAGGGAGCTAGGGTATGTATGCAGCCACGGGTCTCCATCAGAGTTGAGGGCACTGACTGCACACAGCCTGGAGGAGGACTTTGTTGGGCAGAAACAGGGCAAAGTGCTGGCTGCATTGGTGTCCTCATCTTCCCATGGGCATAGTAGTAGCTGCTCTCTTTCAGTTGTTGTGAGGAGTAAGTGACATAATCTGGAAACATGGCCGCCCACACCTGCTGCTGCATACTATAGGCAGTAACGGGCCAGGGCAATGGTGTTGCTGCAGCCTGTGCCTGGTGGCCTTGTAAGTGGTGCTGAGCTGTGTTTTTGTTGCACTTGTGCCAAAGTAAAACCCTTCCAACTTGGGCCGGCTGGGTGGGAGGTAGTTGGGGGGCTGTTAGGGCGAGTCTCATCTTATTTACCTTTTCTAGTTGTCCCTCACAGTGTGCAAATGTCACCACTTTCTCATGGACCATGGTGTGTGAAGGACTGGGAAGCAGTGGGCAAGTTCTCTCCTCACCCTTCGTACAAAAGCTTTGTTTCCATTTTTTCTTTCTCCTTTCATTTTCTTTCTTGTCCCTTCCTTCCTTTCTCCCTTCCTCCTCCCTTGTTCCCCTTCCCATTTGAACATTTTCCTCCCATTTCCCAACATCCATTATACATTTCAGTCCTTATTTCCACTTTTGGTTTCTCACACTAGAGAAACAATGTATTTAAACACATGTGTCTAATTTATTTCACTTAGGAGTATAGTCTCAAGGCCCATACATTTAGCTATAAATGTCTAAGATCATCCTTTATGGCAGAGTAGTACTCCATTGTATAAAAACCCCACATCTTCTTTATCCATTTGTTAGTTATGGGCACTTGGGCTGTTTCCAAGATTTATCTATTACAAACTGTGCTGCTGTAAACATGGGTGTGCATATATCACTATGGTATGATGCTTTATTTTGGGACTGGGGATAGAACTCGGGACCTTGAGCTTGCGAGGCAGGCCCCAGAACCACTGAGCTAAATCCCTGGCTGATGCTTTTAATTCTTTTGGGAAGATACCAAAAAGAGGTATAGCTGGGTCAAATGGAACCTCTAGTTTTAGTTTTTTGAGAAATCACCACACTGATGTCCATAATGATTGTACCAGTCTACACTCTCACCAACACTGGAGAAGGGTTCCTTTTTCCCACAGCCCCTACAGCATTTGTTTTTTTTGTTTTTTTAGTTTTGGTGCCGGGGATTGAACTCGGGTCATTGCGCTTGTGCAGCAGGCGGCGAAACCACTGAGCTAAATCCCGGCCCCCTTATAGCATTTGTTGTTGGTTGATTTCTTGATAGCAGTTATTCTTTCTGGAGTGAGATGGAATCTCAGTGTTTTCATTTGCATTTCACGAATGATCAGTGACGTTGAACATTTTATCATGTATTTATTTGCTGTTCTAATTCTGCATCTGAGAAGTGTCTTTTCATTTCAGATGCCCATTTTTGGATTGGGTTTTTAAATTTGGGGGGGGTTCTGATTTTTTTGAGGTTTTTTTTTTTTTTTTAGCTACTTCTTTATAATTAGTCAACTTCTGAAAGGAGAGTGTGCAATGTTGTTTCAAAATGACCTTCATGCTGACTGTGTGATCCACACGTGGAATCATGGATGCTGCCGACTTTTGCTTTTGTGTCCACACACAGGTATGAAAACGAGTGTGAGTGTCAGCTGCTGCTGAAGGAAATGCTGGAGCGGCTAAACAAGGTGAGTTGTGCATGCCTTTGGGTTTTGGTAGTGTGATTACAGCCTTGACTAAATGCTGGAAGCAGTTATTTTTGTGTACTTTCTGTTTGTGTTATTACAGGAGTTCCCTGTTTCTTTTGCTGGCCTTCTCTTCCTGAGTGTCCTAATTTCACTCATGCTCATTTCTGCACCTTTCCATCATAGAATACTCAGTCTCCTGGGAGAAACATGGACCATGGAGCTTATCTGTTATGCCAGGTGTACTAGTCTGTTTTCCATTACTGTAATGAAATACCTGAGGCTGGCTAATTTGTAAAGAAAGAGACTTCCTTACCTTACATTTTTGGAGGTTGCAAGTCCAAACAGCGTGGTGCTACATCCAGTGAGGACCCCTGGCTCCATACCTCATGGTGGGTGACATCTTGGTGGGAGGCCATGAGGAAGACAGATCACATGGCAAGACCGGAAGCCAGGGCCAAGGAAAGGACTGGCAGTGACCTGCCACCAGCACCCACATCTTGGAGGTCCCCCCATCTCTTGATGTTCCTATCCTGGGGACTCAGTTTCCAACTCATGAACCCTTGGGGACCACTCAGATCACAGCACTAGGCTACCAATATGTGCCAGTGCCATAGTGACCAGCTGGCATCTTCTTATTCAGACACTGATCCCAGATAGCAAATTGAGGAAGGAACATGGTTTTGGGCAGTGGTTATTTGGACACAGATATTCTGCTGTTGGCTAAGAGTCTTGACATTATTGTTTCATAAAGACTCAAGATAACAGAGGAAGAACTTTCCATTTCCCATAAGCCCTTTTGTCAGAGTATGAAAAGTAGCCACACATGGGTGCAGGAATGAACAAGGGAAGCTCAGCTTCTCTCTGGAGCCCTTCCTGCAGGGCTGTGTGGAGCTTGCCTTCATGGGGCCAGTTTCCCTCTTCCACTTTTCCATTGTGAGCTTGATTCACTGGGGTTTTGGGGCAGCAGGGAGAACTCTGCTACTGACAACAGAATAATCTTGGATGAAAGGGTTGGACAAAGCCAGAAATGGCAAAGAGCCTTAGGCATTGTCCTTTCTGGTCTTTTCAAAGTGGAAGGGCCAGTGGAGATTGGGTTAAAGTGTTGCTCACTTAGAGCTCATGGGCCACCATCTCCCATCCCCTTCAGGCCTGTAACCTAGTTACAGTGCTGATAAAACACAAGGCTCTTCCCTCTGTGCCCAGATGAGCCTTAGGATTCTTCTCCACAAGAAACTCCATGCCAGACAGCCATGCTTAGCTCAGGGTGTTTGCTGTTCCTAGCTCTTCCCAGTTGGTGTTGTCAAGGCCTGTTATGCTCATTGGTGGAAAAACCAGGATTCGAGTCCAGGGAAACCACGTTTTGCTGAGTGAATGTCACCCTCCTCTGGTGCCCCTACTCCGTGTGAGCACATGAAGTGTTGTCCAGCCAGGATCCTGTGAGAGGGTTGTCATCAGTTTCTATGTCCTGGGACTTACTCAGGCCAAGTGGGACGCCATAGACGAAGATGGTGGTGAGATGCACTTTGGGAAGCCAAAGGACGCTGCTCCTTCTTTGGCCCATGGAGTGCCAGAGTGAAGGCTCTGTGCTCCTTGTTGTTGGAGTTGGGAGTGTCATATTTCCAGCATCTGGGATACCCAGGTGCTCTGCTAACATCTTTAGCTCATCCCATTCTTGGTTTGGGTGGTGATAGCAGGCTGC
The DNA here is from genome assembly GCF_000247695.1 of Heterocephalus glaber. Next base: position 18,675,701 of record NW_004624741.1, on the reverse strand, counting down.
CAACTGGGGCACCATCTTGTCCGCAGGCCACCACTTTCAAGGACACCGGTACCTAACGCCCTTCATTTAGGTGCCAATTGAGGCCCTCAGGCCCCTCCTCAGCCCCACTATATGGTACTTAGTGAGTGTTTGTCCTCACTGCGAGCAGCCCTTTCTCTGGACTTCCTCCCAAGACTGCCCCTTTTGCAGTGCCATCTTGGGCACACCTCAAGGAAGAGGAAGAACGGAAACCTTTTATTTTTCTTTTTGGCAGGATCTTACTGTGTAGCCCAGGCTGACCTTGACCTCACTGTCCTCCTGCCTCAGTCTCCCAAGTGCTGTGATCACAGGCATGCACTACTGTGCCCAGTTTTGAAGTCCTTCTTTTTACCCTTGGTGCAGAGTGACAGTGGTTTTAAAAACCTCTTTATCTTTTTCTTACAATGACAGCAATACATAGTCTCAGTAGAAAAATAAGACAATATAGACAGTGAGAACTAAGGAAAAGGCGTCTCACCATTTACTAGCTCCAACACCTTTGTGTACAAGTATATTGTGATGTAGAGTGTGGGTGTTTGAAGTGTCTGCCTCACAAGAACATCAGGAAGGTTTTGGAAAAGGATGATGCCCAGAGCTCCGATGAGGACCAGCACAGGTTGGTGTGACCGCTCCCTCCTGCTCACAAGGAGCTGTGCTGTCCAGAAGAGGAGTGTAGTCTGCTAACACGGCCTTGCATGGCTGTCATGTCTCTCTGAGCCTTGTCTTCCTCGTCTGTGAAATGGGAACCATAATGGTCCCTACCACCATTAGCGTGGAAGGACATCTACAAGCCCAGTGCTCATTAAGTGACATAGTTCTGTACAAGTATGTACCTTGCCTGTGACAGGGTGGTGGGCAGCCTGTGGTCATAGGACACAGCCCTTGATGTGACAGGCACCACCAGCTAGTTTCTCCCAGAGGGTGCCATGCCCAATCCTGTTGGGAGGGGAGATGAGTTTAGAGGGTGCACAAGAGAATAATGTTTTTGATAGTCGTGAATTTTTATGATTACCTTTTATTTACAGCAAGTGATATAAAATATTTCTTTTCAAATAAATCTAAGTAAGAGGGATTCAATCTACAGAAAAACACAGAGAGGCTACTGGAACACCTGGTACTTGGATGCAGTGGAAATCGTGCCCAAGCATGCAGATGCCAGCCTTGGAAAGTCCTTGCTCTCATGGGGGAGCCCTGGAATGGCCTTTGGTTATTAGCAGGGCAGGTGCCATCCCTAGACACCACCCAGTCCAACCCCTTCCTTCTGCTAGTGAAGAAACTCACACTTGAGGTTCAAAGACATCAGAGTCCCACAGCCCTCACACGGCGAGTGTAGACAGGCTACACTTGTTGTTTCGGGCTCCTCCTCTCACTCCTAGGAATAGTCATGGAATCTGCAGCCTTCAGAAGCCAGATGCAGAGCTAGGTGCTGTAGGTTAAAGATGCCCCTTGTTCTTGACATTGGTCCCCATCCACTGTCACCTAGACATACTGGACACGCTGATGGCTTCCTGTGTCTCCCCAGCTCTGGGAACCTGTACAACCATGTGAGGCACAGTCCTGGGCGTTGACACCAGGGGCCGAACCTCAGCCACTGAGGGGCTGGGTGGGTGGATGACTCCCCAGGTGTCCTGGCTCCCAGTGACAGTGCAGCTGAGAGGCCCACAGAGCCCCTCAGAGGATCCCCACACTGAGCCCTGCTGTCACAAGGTAACCTGCTCAGGCACATGCCCTCATGGGCTTTTTTCCTTTCCCTGCCTTTCTTCACATTCCCAGCTTCTCAATGTAGCAAGACTTTCAGCTGACTCTAGAGCTTGTTGTTGCTAAACGAAGACACAGGAGCTTATTGGTCCCTAATGAGCCCCGAGTTTGCTTATCTTAAGGAAACTTAGGAGCAGACTTCAGAGTTTCTCTCTTTTTTTCTTTAAAACCTCTAGAATTTTAGGGATGAAAATTCAAGTCAAATGCTTCCACTTAAAAATGACTTACACATTTAAAGGCTGGCACAAGTGCTTCTCCCACAGTTTGTGCATCTATGGGAAAGAGCAAGGGACCAAGGAGGGCAGAATGTGAACGGTGGGACACGAAGCCCCACTGTCAGGGCTGGCAGCTTCCTGGTCCCAGAGGTCTTGAGGCTGGAAATGAACTTCCAGAGATGAGGAGAAGAATCTGGGAAGAGCAGGGAGGCTTGAAGGAAAGAAGGGTGGAGCAAGAGTGCAGAGGGAGAGAGAGATTTTGACACCCAAGATTGAAGGTAAAGTGTTTTTTGAATTAAATCTTAGCTAATTAGTCACTTTAATGAACTTGAATGCTCATTCTGTAGCAGCGAGGTTTTTAAAGGAATTTCTAGGTCCCCATGAGTAAGTTGTCAAGGGTAATTTTCAAGGGTGCTCTGAACTCTTATTTCTCTGGTCCCTTTCTCAGAAATGGGTGTCCCTGTCTTAGACCAGTGGTTCTGAGTCTTCATTGTGCTTCCACAACATTCAGAGAGTGTTAAAACCCAGATGGCTAGGTCCTGGCTCCAGAAATCCTGATCCAGTAGGTCTGGGATCCACAGGGGAGAGAGTAGTTCCATTTCTAACCAGCTTCCAGGTGGTGTGACCTAGGGACCACACTCTGAGAATCACTGTTCTAGATCCAGAACATCCACAATGCCAGGGTTGGATTGTTTCTAAAATGAACCCAGAGTATCAAATCAGAAAAATCTAGATGCTCCTGCTGGTGAAGCTTTGGAAAATTCAGCTGACAGCATCCCAGACATAATAAAAACACCAGCGTCTACACATTTCTGAATTCTGGTGCAAACAAAAGAAAATATTTCCAAAACGCATTCTCCCCAGCATACCAGCAGCTTCCATTCTACTGGCCTGGCTCACCTTTGGGGCTTGGAGGGCATCATCAGGAGATCTCTTTCAAAGCAGGACCCCATGAGTGGGTTGTAGAAGCATCCCACCCATGGGAACATGTGATTGGGCCTGACAGAGGACAAGCACTGACTGGTCTTTTGTTATGGCCATGAGCAGTTTTAAACTCTTATCAGTGGGACCCGGAGTGTTGCTGTGGGGTGATTCTGAGAAGGAGGTGGGAAAGGATGGCCGGCACCCACAGGATGGTGCCCCTCCTTGGCACACACCTCAGGGCTCAGATTCCAGACCATGATCGTCTGTTAAGTAGAGAATGGCCCACTGGCCCAGCTGCCATTCTCTGAGCTGCACTCAGCAGAACCTTAGGTTCTGGGGGTTGCTTGTAGGTCTGCTGGGAGAACCAGGCCCTGTGGTCCACTGTGTCCTGTAAGAGGAGGATCTCTGGCTGTGGGTGTAGCTCAGTGGTACACCACATGCTTAGTATGTGAGATGCCTTGGATTCAGTCTTCAGCCCCTATCCTCCTGCAAACAAAAACAAAAGCAAAACCCCAAACATCCCTGCTTCGATTCTATACATTGGCTTCCATGGGATTCTTAGAAGGAAGGCACCTGTGACTGAAAACCAAAGTTTGAGGACCCATGACCCTGAGGGTTCCTTCTATTTCTTCTTCTTCTTTTTTTTTTTTTTGGTACTGTTACGGAAATCTCGGAAAGAAATGCACAGAGACACAGAATTCGGATAAAGTAATAAAATTTCTTCTCGAGAGTGGACGGAATGCCAGAAACCAGTCTGGTCAATATCCACGCCCTTTGTTCAGCATTTCCCTTTTTATATCCTTTTTAGCCATTATCTCATCCCTAGTGGTCTTTGATAGTAAATACAATTCCAGTTCCTATTTACAAGTCACAGACACAAGATCGGCCATATACATCGTAAATTTGCATGGTAACTTTGTTAGGTTAATGAAGTTACTGGTTAGAGTCAGATAATTTTCACCTTAAACGAGGAGTTACAGGAAAAGCAAATCTTAAAAGAACACATTACTTATTTTGCTTTTACAACTACCTTAATATTCAATCTATTAAATTATCTAAAACTTTTCCATATCAGTACCAGGGATCAAACTCGGGTCCTTGCGCTTGTGAGGCAGGTGACAGAACCACTGAGCTAAATCCCCAGCCCAGTTCCTTCTATTTCTAAAATTCTGAATGTTTGATCTCTAAGTTGATAGGTCCCCCACCACCTCAGCAGCTATTATGTATAGTAGCTGCCCTCTTCCTATGGTGCCTTGCCCCCTCCCCTGTGTGACATCATGCCAAGATGGTTGCTCCCACCAAAGAACAACACCCTTCTTCCCAGCATGCCCCTGTTCCCGCCTAGAAAGTAACCTAATACTCGCTCACCTCCTACCACCTAGTGACATCACCAGCTCCTCCATTCCCTAGTCACTACCTCACTCAACCCCACCTCAGCCCCTACAAACCCCACCCCAATCTCTATAAAAGACTCTCCCTGCCCCAGCCATATTGCTTTTGTCTCTCCTTTGTTCAGAGACAGCCCGGCAGATCTATTCCCCTAATAAAGGCTTGTTGTGGCCTGGTCTGGTCTTGGTCTTCGGCCCTTTTACCTGACATAAGTAATAACAAAAAAGGGCCCCTAAATCCTATTTCCAGCTCTTCAGCTCCAGTAACTGCAGATAAATTGTGGATGAATTTTGGTGAGACTTGAGATGCTGGAGAATTCTCCACCCTCCCCATCCTCAGCAGGCTTATGAGGGTCAGAGGGCAGATTGAAAACACCTGGAGAAATGGGCTCCAGACCTCTGCCCAGCACCCCTTCCCCTCTCCCTAGGTTGAGCTGTGCCTCTATGAGGGGTGTCCCCAGCTCCCAGGTAGAGTCCCTTCTCAGTGAGCTCCTCCTCTCGTGGAGTGGGCACACATCTCACATGTTTATTCCAGCGCAGGTCCCCAGAGTTCATGAAGCTGGCTTTTGTTGGCTCCACGAAGGTGTCACAGGAGTGAAGCTGGCGTTGAATGGAAAGCTCACTCGAGAGCCCTTGCGGTGGTCAAGCATTCCCACATCCTCATGGCCAGCATCAGTGATCCGAGGTCTTCCTAGGCCAGGGGCCTCTACAAGGATGATGGAAGAATCAAGTGCCTTTCCTGAGAATGCATCCCAAGGCCTGTCTAGAAATATCCCAACAGTGCAGGGTGGCAGGTCCCAGAATACCTTGGCCAGACCTTGTGTCTTGACCATCTTACCTGTTCATCCCAGTGTGGACAGTGCCCTTAAAGGTTTAGCCAAGCCACACAGCCACCTTCATTAATGAGAGTTCATTGCCAGTATTCATCCTGCCTGTTAACACGACATTAATAAGCCAGTGAGATCCCTCTGAGTGAAGCTTTGGATTGACAGATGCGTATGGCACAGATGTCGGGGTGAGGGGTCCCCCAGATCCCACTTGTGCCCATTTGAGGTAATGTGATCTATCCAAATAAGACCAAAGAGATGAAAACCTGAATCATGGGAAAGTTTGGGGAGCAAATTCATCTTTCTACAATGAATCTTATTTCCAACTCCAAAGGAATGGATGCTGTTCATGACAGTGCTCAGTCTAAAAAATGCATTTTGTCTTAAAGTTCTGTCTCAAGGTGAATGCTATCAGATCTTAGGAGAAAACAATTAAAATACAGGATTTCAGTACTAGGGGAAATGGTTTTTTTGAGTAGCCTTAGAAACTCAAGTCACTGATGGCAAGACCTGGAACAAATATAGATGTTACTTAGATGCTAAGGTCACTTGGTTTATAGATATTTCCTAACTCTCAGATGTTTCTAGATCAAAGTTTCAACACAGAGACTGTAGACATTTTAGGCTAGAGCATTCATTGTGGCTTGTGGCATGCACGTGTGTGTGTGTCCTGTGGACTGCAGAACATTTAGCTACCTCCCTGGCTCTACCCACTAGATACTAGGAGAAGCACCCCACTATTCAAGCTGTGACAATGAAAAGTGTCTCTGGACATTGCCGAATGTCCCTGTGGGTGTGCAGTCACCCTTGTTAGAACTGCTGTTCTACAACAGGTCCAGTGGCTGAACTGATTCTTTGCTGGAACACAGAGTTGCAGACCCCCCTCACAGACCTGCGACGGAATGGCAATCTGCATTTCCTGGGAGGTCCGAGTGCTCATACACCTGACTGACTTTGCACTTCTACCTGACGCTCCCATGGTGCCTGTGACCCCAGTGTACGACTGTTTCTCCTTGCAGGAAGCTGATGAAGCCTTGTTGCATAACCTGCGCCAACAGCTCGAGGCCCAGTTTCTGCAGGACGATATCAGTGTGACCAAGGACAGGAACAAAAAGGTAACTGTGCCGCCTCTGCAGCCCTTCCCCAGGTTGGGATCAATCTGTGAGCCCAGGTGCTCATGTCTGGAGATGAGTGGCTACCTTTGGCGTCTTTTCCTCTGAGCAAACGGGGGCTGGGCCGAGGGGACAGGCCGGTCACTGGCAACACTGGATGAGCCAGGCACAGAGAGGAGTAGGCAGTTGGGGTGCGTTGGGGTCGTGATGTTGGGAACTCATATCTGTGCGTCCACTTCCTCCTATCAGCTCCCAGGGACGGAGGTTCTCCAGCACCTCCCCATGGGACTCGGAGCAGCTCCAGATGTTGGGAGGAGCCCTCAGAGGTGTGGAGATGGTGCAGAGGGAGGCATCCTGGGTCTGTGCCCCAGTAGACTCCACCTCTGTACCACAAGGGAAAGCTGGCATTGCATTTGAGGATGAGGAAGCAGCCTAGAGAGGTCGGCCGCACGCCCACGGTTCCATGGCTCCAGGATTCGGTTTTTCCAGCACTGCAAGACCCCCAGAGTCCGGCCTGTGAGGCTGGAGAGCTGGAGAGAACTTGGACAGGACAGGAGAGGAAGCTCCTGAAAAAATGTGTTCTTCCAGAACTAAGAGCTATAACACTACATATATGTGTGTGTATATTTGTATGTTCTGTACTTATGCATTTTCTGGGCTGAAAAAAGTTGACTATTCATATTTTGACTTAGACTGTACCAGTGATGGTGAACCTTTTAGAGCTTTCAAAGACAAAAACAGCCTGCTGTGGCACTTGTGCCATAGGTTTGCCACCACTGGACTATAGCATAGACTGTCTATACCACAGACTAGCTGTAGATGCTGTAGCTTAATTAAGGGATCAAAATCACTTTGTAAAATTACAATGACAATATATGAGGTGTAATGGAAATAATGGTGAATGTTTAAATTTAAAATATTTATTATAGTAAAAGGCACATTGCCATGAATCCGCCTCCAAATGCTCCTCCTCACTGTGAACACACTTATCTCATTGTTCTTGCCACTTTTTGTTTGAGACAGGGTCTCATGATATAGTTCAGGCTGGCCTTGAACTTACTGTGTAACCAGGCTGGCCTGAAACTTGTGGTGATCCTCCTGCTTCAGCCTCCCAAGTACTGAGACTACAGGAGTGCACCACCATGCCTGGCCCTTTCTTGGTCCTTTCTGAAGCCATTCTGAATGTCCTCTTTCATGAGTGTCTTTAGTCTCAGTTGTGGCTGCCTTGATGTCCTCAGTTGATCCAGAAGTTTTACTCTTCTTGGTCATTTTGACTTTGGGGAAGAGCCAGAAGTCAGACAGTGTGAGATCCAGCGAATAAGGTGGATGAGGACACAGTGTTGTGTTTTCATGAGCCTGCCTTTCCTTTTAGCAGCACCTGGTGGCAGCATTCACTGTATGTACTTTTTTTGGTACCAGGGATCGAACTCAGGACCTTGTGCTTTCGAGGTAGGTGCGATGCCACTGAGCTAAATCCCCAGCCCTGTACTTTCAGTCATACCTTGTAAAGACACTTGTGAAAGAAAATTTCCAGAAGTGCTTCAGAAAGTGGCAAGAACAATGGGAAAAGAGTGTTTGAGGTGAGGGAGAAGATTTTGAGGTGGATTCATGGCAATGTGTCTTTTACTGTAATAAATTTTAAGAAGTTTAAGCACCCACCATCTATTTCAGGCATCCCATGCATCAACACCCTGGCTCCCTCTCACCTCTGTGGGGAGAGGCTGCCCGTTTCTCTGACCTGCCTAGCATGGAGCTCCAGGTGCCCACTGGCAGCTGGTTGGTGACATCCTCACTGGCCACCCTCCCTGCTTCTCCCCCCGCCCCCCCCGGCCACGTTTCCTGGCTTCATCCTCAAATCACCTAAGTGCACTCAGGTCCTTCTTGCAGGGTCTGCTCCTAGGGAAACCACAGTGAGTCGTGTGGCAATGCACTGGAAGCTCATGAGGGCTCTGCAGGGCTCTGTTCCCTTCCAGTGCTGTGTGCGCTGAGCGCTTGTGTGCTGCTGTGCACGAAAGCACCCTCCCCTCCTACTTGCAACCCTCCGACTTCTGAGATGGGGACTCAGGTTGGTCCCTAGAAGCAGAGCCAGGGAGAGGATTGGGAGGGAGCCCAGCCCAGGGACCCATCCCTGGAACCCTGCATTAGTCCTGCCAGGGGTGGGTGGGATGAGGTGGCCATGTAGCTTCCTGGACAAGGTGCCCAGGGTTGGCCAAGGAGGGGGCTGTGTTCTCAGTCATCACTCACAGCTGGGGACAGGCAATTGGCTGGAAAAGGGACCCGGAAGACCTGCAGATGGTGACCCTGTTTTATAGCTGAATCTGCCAGGCTCTGCAGAGCAAGGCTACCCGCTCATGAAACACTGTCCTGGGCTGGCATCAGGAGGGGGTCCATTGTCCCTCCAGGTCTTGTGCTCCTGCTTTCTCTGTGAAGACAGCAGCCCAGCACCAAGGTAGCTGAAGGGAAATGGCAAAATGAGCCATGCCTCAGTTTGCCCATCTTCTTCAATGTTTTCATGAAGGTTAAAGGACCTGTAGTGTGCCCACTCCATGGGGGACACATGCTGGGCCCATCAGTTGCAGCCCATCCCCATCTTGATTGGAGTCGGGGGAGATACTGAAGAACCTTTCCTGGGCTCACATGAATGCTCTCCCTGTCCCACAGAATCTTCTGGAAATCCAGACCTACATTGGCATCCTGCAGCAGATCATCCAAACAGCACCTCAGGGGCCCGCTATCATGTGTGAGATGAGGGAGGTGAGCATTAGGGTTGCAGGGGGACCCTTTCCTCACACCCTGGGGCCTCACTGATGTTGGGGTGAACTGGGTCAGATGCCTGGGTCGCTTCAAGTCTGGAGTTTCCTCTTCTTTGCTTGTGCTGTGAAGCAGCTGTTTTGACATTTGAGGCTGTTAACTTCCTTTGAGGTGGTTTCTCTTGGAGACACAGTTGGTTCCCTCTGTGTGCTCCACAGGAAACTCCCAGACCGCCTTCCTGCAGCCTGGTGTCTGCTGCCAAAAACGCTTCCAGGCAAGTGAGAAAGGAAGGTTACTTAGGCTCATGGTTCCCGAGGTTCCAAGGTCAAGGGCCACATCTGGTGGTGGCCCTCATGCTGGCAGAGCCCAGGGTGGCCCTGGGCATGGATGTCTCCTCTGATCTGTCTTCTCACAGAGCCACCAGGAGTCAGTCATGGGGCCCTCCTGGGAAACACCATCTTCCTGTGAAGCTTCCAGCGTCTCTACCGTACATTGGGGACTGAAGCCCAGCATGTGTTCTCACAGGGGACAGGCAGATCCCACCCACACACGCCCCACTGCCCCCCAGCTGTGAACAGGACTTCCTGTTGTTCTGCATCCTTATCCCACTTGCTGTGTCAGCCTTTGCTTTTGTATGTGAGTCTGACTGTGGTCTGATTTTGCATCCCTAGTGATGAACATGCTGGGTGTTGCTTCCTCTTCTCACGGGGCTCCAGTCCTATCATGCCTCTCAATGTCATGACCACAGTTGGCCCTCATCACCCCCAGAGGCCCTCCCTTGTGATACCATCCCCTGGGCTCAGAGATCCACACATGACCTGGGGGACACAGGCATGCGTCTGTCACAGGCCCCTCTTGCTCTGGCGTTTCCTCCATGTGATCTGAGCTTGGCCTTCTTTTGCAGGAGAAACTCCTGACGGAACGAGAGGTGGCCTCACTGCAGAGCCAGCTGGAGGAGGGCCGGGAGGCGCTGTCCCACCTGCAGGCACAGCTCGCGGAGCTGCAGGCCCAGGTATGTGCCCCACACGGGACGTGTACTTTACACATTTTGTTGATGAGTTGCAGGTGCGTGCAGGTACCCAGCTCTGAATTGTCACCCACCAAACACACCTGTGTCCTGCAGAAGCGGCCTTCCGAGCAGGTGACAGGTGCCCTGCTTTCCCTGACTGAGGTTCCCTGGATGCAGGACATTTCATGTCCAACCTGGGGGAGTCCTGGGCAAATGGAGGCGGGTTAGGGGACTCCCTGGTCACAGGAGTTGCCTGGGGTTCCCTCCCCACCAAGGGCGAGGCTGTCCAAGGTAGCCCTATCTTCAAAGGTGAGGTTGTCTCAGTGTCAGCGACCACTCAGGTCCATGTGGACAGGTTCATTGGTTTGTCATGTATTTTGGTGGACAGGAAGAGGCTTTCCTCAGAGCCACCTCAGCAGGAGGGGCCACTTGGCTTCTTGCGCCTCCTGTGTGCAGGTGTGTAAGGGTCTTTACAGCAGGGAGCAGACTGCTGTGGTCCGGGCCACCTCTGCCCTTCCCTGTTCTGTGCACAGGACACTGGGCCCCGCCTCCCAGGTCCACACCTGCCCTTCCTTGGAGGAGGAAAGGAGGGGGTGGCCTTTATGCCCTAGTCTCAGAAGATTGGAAGCAGACATCCTGACTTCTGAAGCTCCATTCTGTGGTGCTGGATGCATGACTTCTCCATGGTGGATTTGTTGTGCCAGGTTAAGAGTGTGTAGAATAGAGGGGCTGGCCTAGGTTTACACCTCACCATTTTGCTTCCTATGTCTCTTCTTGGGGTCAGTTTTCCTTTGGATGTGACATGAGCCTGATACAGTGGTCAGGGCAGTGTTTGCCTCCTGTGAGGCACCATGAGGTTGGGCTCCAGGCCACCCTCTGGGCAAAGCCTCCTTGGAATTGCAGCAGCCCTTGTTGGTAGCTTCCTTCTCGGCCAGGCCATTGTAGCTCAGTGCCCCCTTCCTCCCCCATTCGGTCCCAGCACCACATAGCTGCCCGCCTGTACGGGCAGTGCCGCACCTCCGAGAGGCTGGGCCCCGAATCCTGGCAGACACGGGTGCACACTGGGCTGGGGGTGGAGGCCATGAGACTCGGTCTGCCCCTCTCAGCCTCAGCTGAGGTGGTGTCTTTCACCGCAGCCACACCCTCCAGCGTGCTAGGTGGGTGCTGGGGACCTGAGCTCTGGGTCCTGCTGCCCACCCTGAGCACACTGTGTGTGGCTCCCACCCAGCAGCTGGGGGTCCGAGGTTAGGGACTGTCCCCAAACTAACTGAGGTCACAGCAGGAGAAATGGAGACTCGTCTTCTGAGGAGACAGAGTGTGGCTCAGAACTGTGACTGTGCTTTCCTGTGAGGTCTTGAGGGAGAGAGGGAGAGGGAGGAGAGGAGGAGAGAAAAGGAGAGGACAGGAGAGGTCAGGAGAGGAGGAGGATGTGTATGTGGTGTGTGAATGTATGTAGGATCATGTGTGTGTTACTGTGTGTATGAGGTATGTGTGGTGTGTGTGTGCCGTGTATGTAAGGTGTATATGTAGTATGTGTGTGTGTGTGTGTGCGTGTGCGTGCACGTGCTGTGTGCCGTGTGTGGTTGAGGAAGTAGGCACAGGCCCAGTCATGGTCTGAGACCAGTGTTTCTCACACTGGTCGTTACAACTCATTGTAAAATGAATTCAGCAGAACTGACTGGCACAAAAAAAGATGAAACCACTGAACTGCAACAATGTAAGAACAGCAGAGTGTGTACAGGTGAAAGGCAGGGCTTGTCTTGTGAAGCTTTGGTTTTAAACACTTACGTGTATGTATTTAAGTGCACATTTGTTCAGCACCCCCTATGCATTTCTGTGACGCACATGGCCTGTGCTGTGCAGTGTGTCACTCTTGTGGCTGGGGAGATGGTGTTGGAAACCACTGCCCTAGACACTGAGAAAGATGGAGGGCCCAGCCTGACATGGAAAGTTCTAGTTCCAGGGCAAACAGATTTCTGCTCTCTGTCCGTGTCTGTGTTGGCCGAATCTAGGAAACATCATGAAGGACCAGCCTGGTTTCTAAGGGTACAAGGTGCACTGGTGGGCACCCCAGTCCCCAGCAGAGGACTCGCTGGCAGACCCTGGGCTCATCCTCTGTCCAAGCAGGGTCTCACCCTTCTCTCCTGTGCCATCGTTCGGACACCTTCTCAGGGAAGCGTTGCTAAAGGCATGAAATGAATGACAAGTGAGCAGCTGACACTGAAGGGAAAGATCATCAGTGGAACCTGTGGGAAGTTGGGGCTGTCTGTGCTTATGTGGTCAGGGGGCTTGGTTCCAGGACCTCTGCAGCTCCCAACTCCCATATATGCAATGGCATTGTACCTGCACATAGCCTAGGCACAGCCTCTTGTGTACTTGAAATCACCTCTGGATTACTTAGCATACCCAATACAATGTAAATAGTTGCTCAATAAACAGTTTTACTGCGTTGTTTAGGGAATAAACAATGACAAGAAAAAATACCAGGGTGTGGTGGCACACACCTGTAATCCTAGCACTTGGGAGGCTGAGGCAGGAGGATGTCCTAAAGTTTGAGGCCAGCGTAGGCTGCACAGTGAGTCAAGGGCAGCCTGAAGTACATAGTGAGACCCTGTCTCAAAAAAGCCAAAAAGAAAAAAAGAAGAAAAAAGAAAAGGAAGGAAGGAAGAAAAATGTCTACACATATTCAATACAAATGCAATTAAAAGAAAAATGTTTTTCTACTCAGGTTGGTTGAGTCTTGGGTCAGGATCCTGAGATATGGGGGGGTGATACATTCTCTGTCAGAATCCAACTGATGGGTGCATGAAACCCAGGTTTGCTACCTCAGTGACCACCACAGCTGAGGGCTTGAAGTAGCACCAGTCTCCCGCAGCTCTGTCAGCTGGGCCCTGTGTGGGCTCTGTGGGTGTCTGGGTCTCACGAGCTGGAGCAGAGGTGTGGCCTGCCATGCATGGGTGTGGCTATGGCCATGTCTGGAGGCTCGGGGTGGGGTTGTTGGTAGCACCCAGTTCTGGCCTGCAGCCCCGCAAACCCTCATCTCTCCTGGTGTTAGCTGGAGCGGTCACAGTGGGAGCACCCTCCTGAGCCCCAGCCTCTCCATGTCCATCCCTGCACAGTGCACAGAATCCACAGTGTCTGTCCTCTGACTTCCTCCTGCCCTGCTTTGATTTCCTCTGCTTTTAAGAGCTTGTGTGATGAGGATTAACTTAGCACAATTTCCCTTCTTAAAGGCTAATGGATTACCCACTGTGGTCGCAGCTGCAGAGTCCCCGGGCCGTGTAAAGTACTCTGGGTGTAACATAGGAGGCAGAGGTCCTGGGCTGAGGTTTTCCCTAATTAGCTCTTGGGGAAGCTCTGCTGAGGCTGGGTCCATGAGAGGGATTGAGGGGAGCCCGGGAATGTGCATTTTCTGTTCCCAGGTGATGCTGTAGGGGCAGAATGTTTGCATCTGATGGGTCCCAGGCTTGTGCCCTGCACAGCGGCACTGGTGTCCACGGCTGAGGTTTGGTGGCTTCCCAGGTCTCCCCGGGGATTCAATTGCAGGGGTCTAGCAGAGTCCTGGGCTTTAATTGGAGTCCAGGTGGGGGTGAGGGACCCAGGGCGCGGCACCTGGTTCCGCCTGGTGTCTGTGGCAGTGGCACCCGCGGTGACATCCCTGGCCCAGCAGCACCTGCTGGGGACTTGTCAGAAGTGCACCCCCCCCCCCCCCAAGTGCCACTTCCTGGGCAGCCCAGGGGTGTGGCTGCTCCCCTTTTAACCTCTCTCATCTAAGTTAGCTGAACACAGATGCAGTAAGACCACGTGGATGGCACCTCTGACAGGCAGAGAAGAAAGGTCGGTCAATCTGGGCTCCTTAGATTGTACCGACTGCGTTTCTGTGGGTAGAAAGTGAAAACATATTAATTGCAAAGTGGGAGGGAATCGCCCAGGTCTCAATTCTCATGAAAAGTCCCTTTGCGCCATCTAGTGGTAAGATTTTGCCTAACAGTGAGTAGTCTCTGAAAGTGATGATTTCTTCCCTCCTGTTTCTGAAAAAGACCCCCTCCATGTGCCCTGGACACCCTGAGCCTTGATGCCTCGATGTCCCTGTGACAGAGCCACCTCCCTGCTGTGCTGTGACTCTGGGTCTCATTTTCCAGCAGCCAGCTGATGCTGATGGCGATGTGACTTACACCTCTTCATGTGTGAAAGTGGGGCTCATCCTGTGTTTTTTCTTTGAAAAAAGCTTCCCCCCTTTTTATTAATATGGATTTGTGATACATGAGAAATACACTTGCCATGGGGAATTAGTACATAGACATAACGCATCTGGAGCCTTATCGCTGCCCTTTTCCCTCCTATCTATCCATCTCCTCCATCCCCTGACCCCTTTCCCATCTTCAGGAGCTCTGCCCCACCGAGGTTCTGAACATTTGCATGGATCTGGAGGTGGAAGTCCAGGTCCACAGAGCCAGCTTTCAGGTCCCTGGACACTACCAGGAATCTGGGCTGACCTGTTAAATCATGCTGCCCGTTAAATCATGGGTCCTCATATCACGAGAGATAAAGATTTGTCTCCATGGGGTAGAAAGACACTCAGTGACTTTCCTGATCTCCCGTTTCTCACTTTGTGACAACTCTTTGTTCCACTTACAGTCTAAAGGTTTGCTGGTGAAAAGGAAGAGGGTCTATGTGTGGGTCACACTGAGTCCCCCGTGTCTTCCTCGAGAGCAGCTGGTGTTCATGCCTGTGGACATGTGTCAACGCCAGGCTTTCTAGGGCCCTGGAGTGTGTGTGCAGGTGCCTCTGTGTGTGTGCACGTTTACATGCATTGTGTACATGCATGTGTGTATAAGAAGGTGTGCTGCCCCTGCTCACTGCAGCAGAGGGAAGGCTGGGGTGGGGAGGACCTGCATTTGCAGGGAGCATCTCAGACCCTGTGCAGTTGGGTCGGAGTCCTGCTGTGGCAAGATTGCTGGGCAAGTCCCTCCACTATGTGCCTTAGTTTCCTCATCTCTAATGTGGGAATGAAAACACCCCTCTTCAATGAAGTTGCTGTGAGCTTGGTGAGTTGAGCCATCAGCTAGACCTGGTCAGCACAAACCCCGACTCAGCTCTGGGCTGGGGATCCATACCCTAAGGGGGGCAGAGATTCTTTTTGCGGTTTTTTTCTATTGCTCTTTCATCTGAAACAGTTCGAACCTACAGGAAAGTGAGAGAGTTGTCTCTTGAGCCTATGTCCCTGTTCCCTGAGACATAGGTCTTCTTATGTCATCTACCCCCCTCCCCAGTTCAGTGAATCTGAGGTCACTCTGAGATTTGGGCCCCCGAGGTGAGGGGGGTTTTCAGTCCCCTTCCTTCTTGGAAGTGTGTCCCGGAGCATGTGAATACTGGTATGGGTAAGAATGTGTCCCTGTCCCAGGAGCTGGCAGGTGTGCCATGGTATTCAACATTACAGATGACTGTTGAGTGGAATTTTTTTGTTTTGGAGGAACAGAAACCTGATTAAACCAGCTAAACAGGAAGAGTACTTTTTTATTTTGAAATAATTTTAGACTTCTGGAAAGTTGCAAAAACAACTTTGAGATTTCCCACATTCTTTGCATCAGCCTCTGCTCATGTTAGCATCTTAGAATCACAGGACAGTGACGGAGACCCGGAAATTAGCAGTGACACCATACTAGTGACATATGGTGCCAGCTGCCCCATAATGCTCTCTTCTGGTCCAGGGTCCTCCTCATGTCCAGGCATCTGGCCTCAGTCCTCTCCAGTCTGAGACTGTTCTTGGGCTTTCTATATTTCTGAGCCTGATGCTTTTGAAGAGACCAGAGCAGCTCTGTGTGGACCGCACTCCCTCCATGTGGGGTCCCTGTGTTTCCTCAGGATTAGTCTGAGGTTCTGCACTTTCAGTGCGTGACCTTGGAAGTGTCCTTAGCGTATGACATTGTGTGGCTAGATCTCCATACTGAGGATGGCAACTTTGGTTGCATGTGCCCCAGTGAGTCTAGAACCTGCCCCAGTTCCTGCTCCTTTGAGGTCCCTTTCCAAGTTCCCAGGAGAGAAAGCATATGGTGGGCCATGTGAGTTTGATCCACCCCCATTCCAAGCTGTGGACAGGAGGGTGAGGTCACACTGCTGCCAGGGTCCCCCTGTGACTCCCCTGTGATCCCCCTGTGGCTGGCTGGTTGGGGTGACATGGGCTGGACAGACACCTTCCCAACATGTCTGTACTCCCCTGCCTCCTCTGTTATATTTCTGAGCACCTTTGCAAGCGAAGTTTCCAAACTCATCACCTAGTGGATGTCACTGGCCCAGTGATCAGGTTGTGACAGGAGAGATTGTCCTCCAGGGCCCACATGGAGGCACCTGGTGTAGGGCGCGCTGTGTGGTGCACATGCAGACACCTGTCTAGGTGCTATCGAGGACTGGTGGCCAGCGTCTGCAAGAGCTCCTTAGAGATGCAGACTCTACCGCCTCACCCCAGGCCCCGAGTCAGAATCCAGGTCTTACCACCCGTGGGTGGGTCTTGTGTGTTGCAGCTGCTCCAGGTAGAAGTGGTACTTTTTGCTTGTTTCATTTTGTTTGAAGACATGCCTCTGTAATTCTTTCCTACTTGAGAATGAGATTGTAAAAGTATCACAACCACAGTCAGTAAGCTTGTTAACAGGGCATTTTGGGGTCCTTAGCATGGCTAGAAACTCCTAAAGGGAGTAGAAAACCAGCTCCTATTTTCCTACCTTAGTTTTTACTTGCTCTTTATTAATATGAAAATAGCACTTCCTTAATATTATTGTTATAATTTTATTGGGCCAGGAGGTTGGACGCGGGGCTTCATGAATCCTAGGCGTCTAACACTGTATCATATATAACATGCTCACATACACATTTTAGCTACATAAATGTAATTCTGCTGATCCAAACTCAGGAGAAAATTAAAGCACCCCAGTGGCTAAATAAGAACACGGAAGCATTGTCCTCTTAATTATTTCAGTGAAGTTAGCATTTTACCTCTTTAGCATGTGTTCTTTTCATGTATTGCTTTGGCTGCCAGATCAATGCTGTCATTAAGTGTGGAAAATGGACTTTATTTGGATTAAACATATATTATACAGGTTTTCATGCTCCACTTTGGTGCATATTCCAAAATCAATCGCTGCTAATCTGTCCCTGGAAGAGAAACAAATGAGGGATCAAAGAGAAGTTCACACTCTGAGGCAGAGCCTGCGGCCAGTGTGAGTCCCGAGTGAGGGCAGGGTGGGTTCCTTCCAGCATGTCTGTGCCCACAGACCTTGGCCCTGGAGCAGGCAATGAAAAATGCCCACGAGTGTTACAATGACAAGATCCAGCTGTACAATGAGCAGATTGAGAGCCTGCGGAGGGAGATCGAGGAGGCTGAGCGGACGCTGGAGAGGACTTCATACGACTGCCGGCAGCTGGCAGTGGCCCAGCAGACCCTGAGGAACGAGCTGGACCGATATCAGCGCATCATCGAGATTGAAGCCAACAGGTTCGGTTGCTGTCTGTGCCGCTGTGCGCCCTCCCCACCAGTTCTCATCCCACAGATCCCAACTGTGTGCCGAGCACAGTTCTGGGCAGTAGGGAGGTGGTGGGGAAGGGACACAAAATCCCTGACCTCATGGACCTCTAGGGGATGAAACAGAGACAGTGAATTTGGAGCCAAGGGGTGATGGGCAGATGCTTGAGACCCCAAATAGGGTGATCAGAGTCGGCTTTGTGGGAAGGCTGCCTTGTGCTCGCTGGGCCCCGGGCACACGGTCCAGCAGGCGTGTGTAGTGCTCAGCAGGACTGGTGTCTCCGTCTGGCTGGGCCATCTGGCTGTCACAGCCCCATTTGGTCTCCTCCATCACGGAGCTGTGACTTGGACCCCGCTTCCTTGAGACTGGGAAATTCCCTGCCCCGTGCTGATGTTGACATCCATATCCAGAGAACAGGTGAGGTATTGGGTTGTGCTCCTCCAGTTCACCAGCCCCTGATTTTCAGGGTTTGAATTAAAAGCAGCCCCTTCCCTGTAGAAACCCCAAATGGCCCTCTCTTCCCTTTGGCCCCGTCCTCTGTATGGGAGTGTGCAGTGGGGAGAGCAGGGCTTCCTTTTCCTTTCTGTATTTACAGTCAGTGTGTTTTGCACAGTTCCCTGTTAGACTTATGCCTCTGCAAGAGCTTTATGAACACATTAATGAAATCAAGTCTTGAACTGCATTTAAATGTCCTTGTGAAAAATTTTTTTTGGGAGCAGGGCATGCCTAAAATTAACGAGGTTCTCCTGGGTGGGTGTGTTCCTAACTTCTGATTTCAGTAGTTTCAAATGGAAAGAAATGTTGCAAGAACGGGAGGAGGAAGCCCTGAATACTCTACTGAGATTCCCCACTTGTGTACATTTAATTTCAATTGCTTTAACATTTTCTTCTCTCTCTCTCTCTCTGACTTATATTATTTTTTAAAAACAAGTTGGAGCTACCATATCTTCTTGGACCTAAATACTTCAGCTTGGGTTGGCTGCTCTTTAATTAAAAGCAAAAATGACAAAAAAAAATCAGAAAACCACCGTCTCACAGAGAAGTGACCCTTTAGATTATTAGTCTTATGCAGTGTTCCCATAGCTGTTCTGCAGGACAGGACTTGAGTTCAGAGGAATGACTATTTATGTCCTATTCCAGTGTGTTAATGCATACGTGCTTATCAGCTCACAGCCATCTGCCACTCACGAGCACTCTGATCAGTTTTGATCGGGGTCAGGGAGCGGTGCTCGTGCCCTGACCCTGATGGTGACTTAAAGATGGTGCCACCCTCTGCTTCTTTACACCAGGCTGAGCTCCGCCTTCATCGAGACTCCGGTCATCCTGTTCACCCCGAGCCACAAGACTCCTCTCAGCCTGGGATCAGGTGGGAAAGGTAATACTCCCCAGCCCTGACGCTGCTTGTTTCTTCTTGGAAAACAAAAATGTGAAATGTGGGTCTCATTCCTGCGCCTTCCAACCTATCTGGAAATCAAATGCCTTTTGGGCAGGTCCCTTCCTCCCCTCGCTGGGAGATAAATGACCAAGCTGAAAAGTTTCTAAGGAGGAAGATGGGTGGGGGAACAGCCCACCTTGGGGATGCCATCCTCGGACACGAGCTGTGTAATGGGTAAGAGATAAGATTCCATTTTTGCCTCCTGCTTCTTCACTGTGGCAGGAGGGGGCACTGGATTGTATTCTCCCCCCTTATTAAATGAATTCATTTTTGCAGAAGCTGGGTGCAGTGGTGCCTCTCTATAGCCCAGGTACTTGGGAAGCTGAGGCAGGAGGGTCACTTGAACTTAGGAGTACAGAGATGATCTGAGTAACATAGTGAGATCTTGTTTCCAAACAAACAAACAAACAAACAAACACAAAAAAGTGAGCTGAGACAGCCTGATTGGAAAATGTGGCTCTACCTTTGGCGTCTGGTCTTTTTGGAATGGTTTACCCTGCCGTGAGATGTCTCACATCTCAGCCTCCCAGATCTGGACAAGTGCAGTGTTTTAGGAGAAAAGAGAAGGTGGTAATGTTGATGCTCACAGGGCTTTTTTTTTTTACTATTTATTTTTATTATAAGTTGGTAATTTATGATTGCAGAAATCTATGGGTCACAAAGTGATGTTGTGATCTACAATCAAGGTGGAGCAATTAAATCGAGCTATTTACCATATTCCTCTCTGCAGACACTTAACGTCTTTTTTTTTGGTACTGGGGATCAAACTCAGGTCCTTGCGCTTGCGCAGCAGGCGGCGAAACCACTGAGCTAAATCCCTGGCCCACTTAACGTCTTTTGTGGTGAGACTATTTGAGATTCTGCCGTGGGATCCTGTGACCTTGGTCTTTCCATGCCTAGCTTACTCACTTAGCTGATGTTGTGCGATTCCATCCCCGTGTGTCACGTAACAGTGTTTCCTTCTTGTAGAGGCTGACTGGTTCTCTTCTCTGTGTGTGTACACCACTTCTTTATCTGCTCATCAGCCACTGAGCTCTGGGATTGATCCCATTTTGGCTGTCATGTCTGTCTCTTCAACACACTGATTCCGGGTCTTTGGGGTCAGTACTTACAGTGGGATTGCTGGATCTTATAGGGCCCTTAATCCCTGTTTCCTGGATAACTCAGGGGTGTGTGCCAATGGGCTCTGAGTCAGAATGTGGCTGGAAGGACAGTGCTCTGCTGCCACACACCCAGGGCACTCCATGGGGGAGCAGCCCACAGGGACCAGGCATGGCTTGGTGCTCTGCTGTCGCTATCCCCAAATGAGCTTGGTGCAAGGGACCCTGCATTTTCCTTCTGCAGAGGCCCTGAATTCCAAGCCTGGCCCTGTGAGATCCTCCTCTGAGACCAGCTGTCCTCTGACATGTCCCTTCCTGTAGCCTCTTCCCCTTTCTGGCTTTCTGACTGTTGCTGCCCTTTTGGGCTTCCCCGGCTTGCCCCATGGTGGGTCAGCCCACGCCAAGGGTTTGTACTCTGCTTGTCTTAGTCCTGGGGTGGATGAATTTCCCATTGCTAGGACAAAACACCTGACACCCACAGATTAAAGGAAGAGAGGCTTATTTTGGCTCACAGACTCAGTGGGTTCAGTCTGTGGTGGGCTGACTCCAATGCAGAAATGGTGTAGTAGAAGGGCCTGGCAGAGGAAAAGGTGCTCAACCCATGGCCACCAGGAAGCTGGGACAGGAACACACCCTTCCAGGTCAGCCCCCAGGGACCACCTCCAACCAGGCCCCACCTCCTAACAGCACAGTTAGCCACAAACTTGTCCATGGAGGAATGATGAGTGTAGTGCACCCGTGATCCAATCACCTTCCAAGCACATGAGACTTTTGGGGGACACTTTAGCTCTAAGCTGGTGGGAAGGGATGGAAAGGACTTTTAGGATGAAAAGCTTCTCACTGTGTGAGAGGTGCTAGAAAGCCTCAGAAATGAGGCAGGGTAACATTTTTGCATGTTTTCTTCATTTTCTAGTTTTTCCTTTCAGCTAGGAGTATGAGAGGATCCATAAGTGCATGGGGACAGGGGGTTCCTGTCGCTTCTGAATCAGTGGCATTGCTTCTCCTGTTGGCCCAGGAGGAAGGGATGCTGACAAGCTGGGGCCTTGTCTGTTTGGGTTGTTGGGATAAAGATGCATGAGGGAGCCACACTATGCTGGGTTCCATCCCCAAGCCTGCTGTCATCTGAACGTGTCAGAGGCCTGGGCAGCTCTGCCGTCCCTTCTTTGAGGAGTCAGAGAGACGAAGGACTTTGTGGAGTGGCTTCCTGGGTTCAGGTTGTGGATCCAGATGCCCTCTATGGGCTCAGCAGGGCACAGGAGTGTTGCTCCTACCTAGGTCCTGCAGTAGGACTGTGCATCTCTGATAATTGTTCCAGGGTGTCGGAGTGAGCAGCTCTTTCCTATCCTTTGCAGAAGCTCAGAGGGACGGAGGGACTTGTCAGAATTTTGTGGCTGGTGGCAGCGCTGGGGTCTCAGCTGGGCTGTGGAGCCGAAGTCCCCCTATCCTGGGTTTGCCCTGGGTTCTGATGTCCCACCCTGGGACGAAACATTTGCTTCCAGAGCCATCAGCATAGTTTTGAACAAATACATTTTCATTCCCTTTCATTGACAATGATACTGGAGTTACCGCCTGTGTTTTTGTTTTCTTGTTAGATCTCGCCAGGACCTTGCAAGACATCACAGCAGCTAAACCAAGGCAAAAAGGCCTCCCCAAGAACGTTCCATGGAAGAAGGAGATCATAGCTCAGGATAAAGCAGATAAAATTCTGGAAGACCCCCCGGTAAAAGATCCGGAAGACCCAAAGCCAGGACAGGGGGCAGCTAAAGAGGAGGCTGAATTCAGGTGTGAATTGGGGGGTGGAGAAGCAAGCTCCTCAGTCCAGGGAAGGGGTCTGGAAGATGTGCCAGACGGGGGGCAGATCAGCAAAGCCCTCGGGAAACTGTGCAAGAAGGTCAAGGAAAGAGTGAGAATCCACAGAGAACCAGCACCGGAGCCCCCCGCCGACCTCTACACCAAAGGGCGTCGCGTGCTGGTCACGGGGGAGGCCAGCTATGTGGACCCTGGGTTCTGCTCCTCCTCCATCCCCACTGGAGGTGGGGTAGTGATTTCCATTGAGGAAGGCTCTGTGTATGGTAATGGGCGCGTGGAGCCCTGTCCTGAGCAGCCCATGCCACCTTTGGAGAATGGACCAGGGGGTCCCCAGCGGGGAGAGGGGGAGCACACAGGAAACCAGCAGTCTGCAGACAAGGGGGAAGAGATAAAAGCCCAGGAACCGAAAGACCCTGGGGTGAAGGACCAGGGCCAGAAGGAAGAGGAGAGCCCCAGGAGACCCTGTCCTGTGGCCATACCCGGTCCAGAGGAACCATCTACACCCCAGCCTCCAGGGCCTGGGTCCGCTCAGGATGGAGAGGAGAGTAAGAGCAGTGGCCAGCCAGAAAGGGGCCTTCCCAGGCCTATGGCTTTCAAGAAGGTAGAAATGGTGGAATCCATTGAGCAGATTTCAATGGAGAGCATCGAGACATACGAGGAGACCTCTGGTCGTGGAGACCATGACCGGGAAGACAAAGGTGAATAAGAAACTGGGAGAGAAGGGCACGTAGGATGGCTGGGCTCAGTGGAGGAGGAGTCGGTGGGCCGCTGTAGGGAAATGCTTTGCTGTCTTAAGGCAGATGGTAGCAGTGTAGTTCCTGTGTGGGTTTGACTATAGATGACTCACTGGTGTTATCGGAGAACCTGCACTAAAATGTTTTCTTTGCTTGCACCCTGTGCCTTGTGTCATCCCTTGGGGCTGTGGGAAAGCAGGGGTTGCCACCACGCTCAGGACAAGGGTGCTTGGTCGCGTGGCCACCAGCCTGTCCTCACACACTTCTTCATGTGCACGTACAGACACATTCCGTCTCGAGGCATCTGGGTTTCACATGGAAAGATGCTCATTGATGACCTTGGGCCCCTTTCATTCCATTTCCACAGGAGTCTGTGCAGCTCAGCTTGGGCTCCCCTGGAAGCTGGTTCTGTTGCACAGGGTCAAATGCCAGGAGTTCCTGTGGAACAGCAAGGAGAAGCATGGGACCAAATTGGTTCACTGGGAGGACCGGGGAGCACATGCCTCAGAGTCACTCTGTGCTGGGCGGGGTGACGGCATGGGGTTCAGCTGTGGAGCCACCAGTGCTGTCACGAGTGGGAGGCATCTTAGGGTACCAGCAAGGCCCTCACGTTCTGGAAATGTGTGGAAGGGGCAAGGTCCAGAGGAACGAGGCAGGCAGGGCACAGGGCCCTCTGACCCTGAGTAGGCACCTGGGTGCTGTTGGGTGCGAGCCTCACAGTTTTCTCACTTGGACCCTGCAATCCCAGGCCGGTTTCCAGAAGCAAACTTGAATGTCGCTGCGTAAGTTCCTGGGTTAGAAGTGAGTGGATTGGTCTGATGAGCATTCTTTGAGCACCTGCTGTGTGCTAGACTGTGTTTGGGACGTTTCTCAGATTTAGTAATGATTTCAATCAGCAGAGCAGCCCTGTCACACGGGGGCATCCAAGCTCTTCTGTATGCCTCAAGTACTTACTGTTTTATGTCCTAGGAAACAGAACTGATACAAAACCAAAATCTTTAGAAAGATTTTTTGTGTGTGTGCAGGGGCTGGAGACCAGGGCCTTGCACCTGTTAGGTAGGAACCCTACAGGAGCTCCATGCCCAGCCTGCAAAACTTGTTGCTCGTGAGCATCCATTTTCCTACTGACAGTCAAAAGCCAGTTTTACCTTACACGAATTAAAAAACCATTGCTTCCTGGAGGTGCTGGAGAAGGCACTGGGGATGCCACCTCCATGTGCGAAAGTAGTTTATTGCATTGGGTTAAAAAAAAAAAGCCACTGTGGTTTCTTCGTTATGAATAGCAGAATGCTAAATGAAGTCACCTGTCCTTTCTACTTAAGGCTTTACACAGTCTTGTTCTGAATTCCTTTGAGGTTTTGATTTCAAGAAAGAAATATACTCCTATTGTTCTTTCTAAAAGATGAATGGAGAACTCACTCCATCCCACAGTTTGAAATATAACTTAAAAGCATAAGCAAGAATGGTGGACACCATCTGTGGGAGCCCAGGATGCAAGAGATTTGGGCTGGCGTGTCCATGCTATTAAACATCAACAGGGCTGCACACGTTTTCCCCCATTTGGTCTTTTTAGTTTTTGGACTATGTGTTCAGTTACTGTTCTTATTTAAAGAGGCTGGGTATCTGTTTTGGAATAAAAGGTCCTTTTTCTATTGTACTCAACCAACAAAGACAAATGGACTAGAAGTGTGTTGTAAGCCAGGCACAGTGCTGGGCACTGAAGAGACAGCAGGGACAATCAGATGTGGCCCTGCACACAAAGACCTGACATTCTGGTGGGGGAGGAAGAAAACAGAAGCTAGCAGAAAATGAAGTGAGGAAATTAGCTAAAGATGATACGATGAGGAAAAGCAAAGAGGGTGACAAATAGTGACCAAGTCTGCTTGGGCTGGGGGGCCCAGCGAGGACCCTGTGGAGGATGTGATGAGTGTCTGGATGATGACACGGGGCCTCCTGAGCAGATCTGAGGGCAGAGAAAACCGAAAGTGCAAAGGGCCTAGAGCAGAATGGATGTGGCCTGTTCAAGGGGAGGAGTGAAGGATACTGGAGTGGGACTGTGGGAGGGGGTGAGGTCAAGTGGGAGGTGGGGCATGGAAGCCCCATTGCCTGCTGTGTTCCTGTGCATGCTCCAGGCTTCTGCAGGTGCTGGGCTTCCTATGGCCCCGGAGACTGCCTGCTGCACACCCTGGGTATGTGGGGCGTCTGGGGAGTTCAAGCTTCTCGGGTGCCCTCAGCCAAGCCAGGCCAGGTTCTGGTGGCAAATATGTAGCTCTCATGCCCTTTGTTGGAGGATGCAGGGGCAGCATCAGCACACTTTGTGAGAGTTCACCAGGGGTTTGAACCCCGATGCCCACAAAGAAACCCGGTTATCCCTGTGCCCCATGGGGGCTCCTCTCTTTGCTGTCTCACGTTCTGCTCCACTGCACAAAGCTTCCTTTCAACAAAACCACTTGCCCTTGACTGCTGTCTCACAGTCAGCTTCTGGGGACCCAACCGAACACAGCTGCTTGGCCTCTGTTGCGTTCCCTGCCCAGCTTCCTGGGCTCTTCCTTGGGCAGCTCTGAGTTGGTATTGAGCAGCGTCCCTCCCTGGATACAGCCCTGATCACATTGCCACACAAGACACCTGCCTTCCTCAGGCCTCAGGCTGGGGAGGTGATCAGAGCCACGTTAGTCAGACCCAGTCAGGTGCCCTTACCTTGAAATGTGAGATCCAGGTGCATTGAAACCAAAACCCATCATGCTAGGCTGGCCCTCTGCAGGATGTGTCCCTTGAGGCCACCTGCTTGTTGCTGCCTTGTATCCTATCGCGCTCCAAACCTGCCAGTCTCCTCTGGAGGTTTGGGGCTGGGACTCTGCAGCCTGGGCCTTGTCCCTAACTTGCTGGCTGCTCCCAGGGTGGCTGCAGGAGGGGAGGGGCCTGCTCACTTCCCTTTGCTCTTTGTTCCTGTCCACATCACCCTGGTGATGCTTTTGCTGTAGTCTGAATGTCACCCCAGATTCATATGCTGAGACCCCCACTCCCAGGGCACTAGGATTCGGGGCCCTTGGGAGGTGAGGTGTCATGGGGAGGGGTCCTCCTGGACAGGGTTAATTCTCCTATAATAGAGGCTCCTGAGCCAGGACCTGGGCCCTCACCAGGGACCAAAGCTGTCCTTGTTGTCATCTTGGGCATCCTGTTTCCTGTGGGAAATCAGTTTCTGTTCCTTACAATCACTAACTTTCTGTTCCAGCAGCCTGAACAGAGGGGAGCAGCTCCTCCCCACCCCTTTTTGGGGCAGCAGTGGAGTCCAGTTTCCATTCTTTGCATTTGCAGAATGCAAATGGAGGTGGCCATGGAGGTTCCACACTGGCTTCTTGACACCCTGCTCAGAGGCCCGGTCTCAGCTCCATGGGCCTCCTTTTTGGGCCTCCAATGGCATGACACAGGCTGATCAAAAAATACAGTGAATTGTAATTTAAAAGTTATTACAGTAAATGAAACATTGCCATCAGTCCCCCTCAAAGAAATGTCTCTTGCTTCCAACATTCATCCCAATGTCCTTGCCACTTTCTGAAACAGTTCTGGAAATTCTCATTCCTGAGTATCTTTTTGAGATATGATTAAAAACATGGTGAATGCTGCTGCCAAGGGCCATGCAATGGAAAGGCAGGCTTGTAAAAACATGATGGTGTCCTCATCCACCTTGCTCACCAAATCTGGTACCGTGCGACTTCTGGCTCTTTCCCAAAGTCAAAATGGTCATGCAAGTCAGTGTTTTGAATCAATTCAGGACATGGAGGAAGCCAGAACAGTGCAGCTAAAGACATTCAGGAAAGAGGACTTGCAGAACTTCTCCAGAAAGTGGTAATGGGACAAATGTGTTTGAAGTGAGGATGAGTTCTTTGGGGGGGGGGCGGGTTAATGGCAATGTGACTTTTACTGCAATAATTATCTAAACATGTACTGTATTTTTCCATCATACCTTGTTATTCCACCCTCTCCCCTTTGGGAGCAAATGGCTGCTTCCTGAATTCCTATGGTCCGGAGAGGCCTAGGAGCACCAGGGGTCCCTGCCCAGTCCAGCCCAGACACTGTGCTTTCTCATTCTCTCTGCCTGGGGTCAGGTCAGCCCCAAGACTTCCAACTGTTGCTTTTACCAGGTCAAACCAACCAGGCTCATGTTCTAGATAGAGAGGGGAACTTCACGAGAACCAGCTGCCTTTGCCCCCAGAGCCCTGGGTCCAGCTCAAATGGCCAGTGGGTTGTCAGGATCAGTGTGGACTCCACCAGAGTCTCTTCTGGCTTCACCTGCCCAGGCACAGCCTACCAGCTTTCATGTCCTGATGGGTGTGCTTTTGTGGCACCCTTGTGTTGTGGGTGACATAGGCCCCGTAGCCATGGGATCACCCTAAACTGGAGGCATACTGCCTGCCTCTTCCTTACATGGGGCAGCTTCCTTGTGATTCCCCAGCTTCCACTGCCTTAGACTCTCTGGTCCATGAAATACATGTGTTCCCTTTTGTCTTTGAATCAACTAAGTGCTCTGGTTTGGATTAGAAATTCCCTCCAAAACTCACGCTAAAGGCTGAGGCTTTTGGGGAAGTGATTTGATCTTGAGGGCTCTGCCTCAATCATACCTTTTTTTGTTTTGTTTTGTTTTATTTTTTGTGATAGGGTTTTGCTATGTAGATCAGGCTGGCCTTGAACTCACTGGGTAGTCTAGGCTGGCCTCAAACTCACAGTGATTCTCCTGCCTCAGCTTCCTGAGTGCTGGGATACAGGTGTGTGCCACCAGGCCCAGCTGATGCGGCCATACTTTGATGGCTTTATTGGGAGGTGATGGGAACTGGGATGAGGGAAGGGATCGTGGGGGTGTGACTGTGAAGACTGTACCTGGTCCCCAGCCCTTTCCTCTCTGGCTCTCTCTCTCTGTTTCTTGGAATGCCATGAGGTGAGCAGCTTTCCTCCTCCTTGCCTTTCCTCCATGCTGTTCTGCTTTGCCATAAGCCTAAAAGCAATGGAGCTAGCTGACCATGGACTTAAACCTCTGAAACCATGAGCCAAACCTTTTCTCTTTAAGTTGTTACCACAGATACTTTGTTACCACAACAGAAAGCTGACTAACACACAGGTAACTGATCTTTATACTCAATTTATGGTGCTTTATTATTTTTGATTCTATTAGGGTCACTGTTGTGGTTTCTGTCTCCTGACTGTAGAGGACTGGAGCATGAGACAGAGAGGCATGTGTTGACACAGGGTGCATGAATGAGCAGGCCACCATAGTGGGCAGTTGGGGCTCCATCCCCTTTACCTTTGAAGAGGCTTAGTAGAACATCTTCACATTATCCCAACCAAAGATGAGGAAGCTAAGATCTCTCTTCTCCAGCTCCCATCCATCCCCCATGGAAGGTGGCACCTCAGAACTCATATGGCCCTTGGCACCTTATGACAAAGGGCATTATTATTCAGCTACTTTGATGTCCTGCTCCCCCGCCTGCCACACAGTAGGCCTGGTGCATCTCTGCACCAGCACAGTGGCCACTGGCAGAGACAGAGCAGCTGGCCTTTGGCAGGAATGAAACCTTCACTTGAAAACTGGGTGGGCCAACAAGATATAGGGCAGAGCATGGGAACTTTTTTCTTGAAGGATCCACAGTCCCTGTCCTAGCTCCTAGACTTTGCTGTCAGAATGTGGCTCTGCCAGTGCAGTAGCATGCGGGTGTGGCTGTTTCCAAAACAGCTGTATTCATAAAACCAGGCTGTGCTGGATCTGGCCCAGGGGCTGCAGTTTGCTGACTCCCTGATGCACCAATGGGGTCTGCTACGAAATCCAGTTTGCACACTGGAAGGCATATCTTACTTGGCGTTCTTGATGACTTCCTCCCTCTCTCCCATTGGGAAATGACATTCAGTTCTGTCCTTGAGTTGGAACCTTCACGGAAAGAGCTTCAAGCAACCATTCCAATCATGGCCATCCTGAAATTAATTCCCTGTCATAGGTTTGTGGTTGGGACATGCTGGTGCATGAAGTCACCTCAAACTCTTACGTTACTTGGCATCTTCATGACAAAGCAAGTTGTTGTTCAGATACTTTAATGAGTACAAATTCTTGGCTCCATTTTCTCAAGCTTGGATAAATGCACAAAAAGCCACACTGACAGGTTTTATTCAAAAAAGGAGATTTATTCCCTGATCAATAACTCCACTGTGTGTGGGCCCTTGATAGTTACACTACACTTTCAGCCTCATGCTTGAACCAGGAGTTTACCAGGTGGCTTTCTGGTCACCTGTGGCCAGTCAGCATTACGGCATGAGACCAGTAGAGGAAAAAGTATGTTTTCAGCTCCAGCTTGGACTAGTCCAGGGGATGTCCCCATGGGGATGTCTTTGGGACAGTATGAGTTGTGACTCACTAGGTCAGGGAGGGGAGATGGCACTGAAGATCCTTGGTGGAAATCGGTGACAGTTGACATTGGACAAGGACATGGCAGCCTCCCTGGGCTATTCCGACATTGGAAATTCTGAACTGAGATTTCTAACGCCTTCCTTCCTGGCTGTAACCCAGATTACGCAGGATTGAGGACTGGGAACTCAGCAGCATGGAATCGTCATCTCTGGGCTCAGTGCATTTTCTACTCAGTTCTTTCTTTCTTTTTTTTTTTTTTTTGGTACCAGGGATCGAACTCAGGTCCTTGTGCTTGCGAAGCAGGCAGCAGAACCACTGAGCTAAAATCCCTGCCCTCTACTCAGTTTTCTATCCACACTTTCAGAATGACTCTTTTCTGAGTTCTAAGAGAAAAACAGAGCTGGCACATTGGCTCAGAGAATTGACTCCAGGTGAGACTTTGATTCTTGGTTCCGTATAAATCCAATTTGAACCCAAATCTCATCAGAGTTTTTGGAACACAAGGAAGAGGTTCAATGAACTGCACAAGAGACTAGTGGAAAAAACCAAGTACTGGTTGATTAATTTGCAGTGTATTAATTTTTTCATTTTCTCAAAATAGGGAGGGATGGAGGGGTTGAAGGGAGGACAAGGGAATGGGGAAAAAGAACCAAGAGAGATTATGTAAAGGTGCAAATTTCCAATAATGAATGTCATTATATTATAACCTAAAATGTACCAATAAAATTAATTTTAAAAATTTGCAGTGTAAAGGTGGAGGGTGCCCCCTTCTGTAGACTGTGGTGCGTGTATCACTTAGGCTGGTGTTAGTGTTCTCTGGAGGCTGTGGGTGGGCTCAGCCTGGACCCCTGCAGGGGTGGTGCATCCTGTTGGGGCTGGTTTACCTTGAACATGTCTCTGTCCTTGACAGACTTTTCCTCTTTAGGAACTGGAGTTCCAAACTCTGCCTCTGTCTGCCAGCTTTCACCGCCTGACTCTTCACCTTTCCAAACTCCCCAGACTGCTGAGTGGCCTCCTTCCTCCCGCCCTTTCTGGTGACCCATTCTTTCTTTGAAGATAGAAAACCACCTGCCGACTACAATCAAGTCAGCTGCATGGCCCAGGAGATGCTCTGTGCTGATATTATATCAAGTTCCCAGAGATTTTAGAACTCTTTAACTTCTACCTTACCTAATCCTCTATCACTGTCCCTAATCTTTGTGTCTTGCTCTTTAGAAATTTCTAGCAAACTAGACTCTTTGCATCTAAAGACCTATTCTGGTTATGAGATCAAGAATTTCTTCAATTCAGCAGTTCTGTCTCCCTAAACATAAAGTGCTTGATATATGTCCTGAAGAATTGTTACTGTGTGGTTCTTTCTCTTCCCTTCCTTTCTCCCTTCCCTTCCCTTCTCCTTTCTATTTCTTCCTTCCTTCCTTCTTTCCTTTCTCTCTCTCTCTCTCCCCCCCGCCCTCTGTCTGCCTGTCTCTCAACTGTTATTAGTACATGTTTGCAGTACATAATGATTACATTCATTGTGGGGAGTTGGTACATGTACATAACACATCTTAATTCTTTTTACATTCCCTTTACCTCCCCTTCCTCCATGTCTTGGTCCCCTTCCTATTTGCAAATGATCTATCTCCCTGTTCCCTATGACGTGTCTTTTATACTGTGTGGTTTTCATGTAATCATTCTAATCAATGAACATATTGATTCCATAAAAACCTATCATTAATTTATAAGTGACAATGATGACATAGAATAATAACTGCACAAGAAATTTATATATTTTTTAAAAAGCTTAATTTTTTAGGAATCAATCTCTGAAGTTAAGTATTGAACAGAAGTGTCTGTGTCACTTTGGGTGTTATCTATACTCTTCACTATCTGTTTTCAGTCAGAGGCTTTCTTAGGATTTTTTTTTTTTTTTGGTACTGGGGATCAAACTCGGGTCCTTGTGTTGGTGCAGGAAGTGGTGAAACCACTGAGCTAAATCCCTGGCCATCTTAGGATTTTAATAACTGAAATTGACAAATGCTGCATCAGAGAACAAATTATAAATTGTTTTTGCAATGAACTACTAGGATTTTTCTGTGCTAGCACGTGGTCCCATGGTGTAGGGTACAGCTAGTCTGAAGCAGTGCTCACAGACCATCCATGACTAGGGATTACCATGTGTGATGGTTGGCTTGGGAGCCACCTAGGGGATTAGTAAAGCACACTTCTGGGTGTACCTGGGTGGGTCATAGAGGTATGGCCTTCTGTCTATATCTGGTCCCTGGCCTCTTCCTCTCTGGCACTGTTCCCCTGTGCTGCTTCCAGGACACCATGAGTTGAGCAGCTTTGGTCCACCACACCTTTCCACCATGATGTGCCTGCCTTGGGGCCAGCTGGCCATGGACTGAATCTCCTCAAACTATGAGCCAAATGGAACGTCTTCTCCTTTAAGTTGTGGGTGTCAGGTATTATGTCCTAGCAACAGGCAAGTGATTAATATACCATGTCAGTCAGAATTTAGGAGTATGTTTCAAGGCACTGTCCAGTACTTTGTGGCAGAGACATCAGTGCTCATCAAGTATCATCAGGCATCTGACATTTCCCAGTCATTCTGTGTTCAAGTGAGATCATTGACCAGTATGTGACCTGTCGTCTCCTTCAGGGTGAATGTGGAAGAGTGGCTGAGAGTCTGCTATGGGTTCTGGAGCAGCCTCAGTTATGATTACAAACCACAGGATGGAAGCAGTGTGGATCCTGCCTGGAGACTGTGGCCTGGGGGAGTCATCTTCAGCCTCCTTAGAATTTGTGTGAATGATAAGCCTTGGTTGTATTAAACCACTGAAATTTTGAGGTTATTTGTAACTAGTATAATTTAATCTAGCTTAGCTAATGTATTCTAAAATGATGTTTCTGAAAAGTTTGTTTAGTTTTGTTTTGCAGTGCTGGGGGTTAAACCCAGGCCCTTGAGCATGCCAGGCAAGTGCTCTACAACCGATCTACATTCACAGCCCTTTTAAATTTATTTTGAAACAGGGTAAATTTGCTGAGGCTGGCCTCAAACTTGCAACCCTTCTGCCTCAGCCTCCAGAGTAGCTGGAGCTACAAGTGTAAGACACCATGCCTAGTTCTAAAGGACTTTTGACCGTGATTCACAGTAAGAAATATATTTTACATTGTGATCCAGCACACACACACACACACACACACACACACACACACACATGCATGTGCATGCATACATGCACACACACATGCACACATTCTGGAAACAAATATTCCATGAAACAATACTTATCTTTAATACACATAATCTAGTCTATTCTGCTCTATCCTCCTACAATATTCTATTTAAAAAATGCTGGTATCAACTTCCTAAACTGGTTTTACAATCCACTCATAGAAGTAACCTGAGTATGAAAAATACTGCTGTTAATCATTATCTGTGTATGATTTATATGCTAATCATGCCTCCAATGCATATTTACTAAAGTAGGCTTTTTGGATCTCTCTTGGGCAACCTTTTATTATCTGCCCCTTTAATGGATGGAGTGTTTCAAGTAAGATAGATATAGTACATCTCACATAATTTCTGGAAGGTTAAGTTTTATTGTTGTGCCTCCTAATTTACAACATATCTTTTAAAATTTACTTATAAAATTTTGTCACAGGGAGTAACAATGGCAACTTGAATAATTGTTATTCACTTATTTTCATTTTTTAAAATAAATGGCTATAAATAGCTGTCTCTTGTATTAGGATCAGGAATATCATAAAAACATCACCAGCTGGGCATAGTTTAGTGTTAATACTGCTGCAAAAAATGAAATAGAGACCAAATATTTATATATAGGACTATATATTATATTTTTATATACTATATACTCATATCAAAACTTGCTGTTTCTATTAAGAAGCTGATAAGTTATTCTCTAATTTCATAAATTATACCACAACTGTGAAAATATGGACAACTATTTTATATTTTTGTTGCTTATATAAGACATTTAATATTTATACAGAGAGCTGCAAAATCACAGAGGTGACATAATGGGAATTGAACATTTTCACCTGAATTTCCACCGACCTTTTTCTTCAGCCAGAATCTTGATATTCTCTGAATATTCTTTTAGAGATGAATATGCTATCTGTTTCTTCAATAAATACACATACACACATTTCAGGTATATGTGTGTATATACATTTATACAAGTGTATATATACACATATATACACACATGTGTATAGTCTACATATGTATATATATTTCTGTGTGCACTTGTACATACATGCACACATAATGTCCTTTGGTTTATTTTCAGACCATTAATGTGAAATGAATTTTCAATGATTTCCATTATTTTTTTTTCTTGAAATCTAAACTGGTTTAAAAAGACCTTTGCAACAAGTAATAAATTTCTTTTAAAAAATCATAAGTTGTATTACACTTTAAAGCAGTATGCGGAGAAAGTCACAAGGTATTGGAGAAGACAGATATTCATGCGAATGTGGGGCAGAAAAGAAAGTGAGGTTTCCAGCTTTCTTTCTCAGGGATGCCACTGTCAGGGGATGGAACCCAACACCCCCAAGTTGCTGGCTTTAGTGAAGGGACTCAGGCTGGGCGGGAGGGATGGGGCCAGGAGTGGCTGAG
The DNA here is from genome assembly GCF_000247695.1 of Heterocephalus glaber. The sequence continues at coordinate 18,642,086 of NW_004624741.1, read as the reverse complement.
AAAGAATCATTTTGTGGGAATGGCCAGGTTCTGGGATCGGCTGCAAGAGGCCAATCTTCAGGAAGGAACGCAGTGACCATAGGCCACTTTGGTGATATCTGTTTGGTAATGAAATGGTGTGTTTGGGATTGGCAACCCTAATGACTGAGTTGTGTGTTAGATGTTCTCATGGATCTCTAAATTGCCAACATGGCAACTGTGTGCTTTGCTGGAGGCCTCCTGCTTCCTCCTGGCCCCTGGCTCCTTGGGGTGACATGGCAAAGCCCTCGTGGGACACTGAAGGTCTCATCTCCAAAGGTGCTGCTCACCCTTCCTGGCCCATTGCAGAACAGAGACCGCGTCTCCCACACAGAAATCATCACCCCGTGAGGGACTACATTTCCCTCCAGTGATGTTTTTGGGAGATCAGAGCCCAACTAGATGTGTGTAAAGCTGTCAAAAAAAACAAAACAACAAAACAAAACAAAACTCATCTTATCACATCAGATCAAGAAGTCTCAGAGTGATGTAGGAGAAGGAACATTTCCATTTTAAAAGCTAGCAAAGTACTCATCCAGATGTGTCACCAGACCTACCTTAATTTTTTCTTTTGGACAGTTTTGGGAGGAGCCCCCCAAACTGGCAAGAGTGCGGGGGTGGACTCTATTTAAATGGGGGGGGTTTGGGGCTGCACTGGCAGATTTTGCCATCACTCAGAGCTGCAGTTGGCGACAGACAGCCACGCCACTGAGGTCCTTGTCAGCTGCCTGCTGAGTTGATGAATTACGATCGTGGCGGTGGTGAAAAAATTTCCAACATTCACGCTTTTGAATCTCTTTTCCCAGTTCGGTGATTAAGGCTCTCTATGGACGGCACCTTTCTCATGATGTCAATGTAACCTCTGTCCCTGACAAATCTTTCTAAATTCCCACCCTCTTTGAAGAAAGGGTTTACAGCTCTCCCTGTGCTTCAGTGGCTGCAGAATGAGCCATCCCCACCAGCTGTGATTTTCTTGTGACTCCTCAGATGAGACCAGACAAATGTTCTTGGGGTCCCTGAATGTGACTTTTCTTCATGCATTCTTTACTCAGATATGAAAAATACCAGGGAGAGGGGAGCTGTCCCAGCTTTCCTTGTGGGACATCACACACTCAAATGACAGAAATAAGGAATAGTTACACATGGGGCGAAGATGTTGGTGGGAACACTATATTTGGGACAGAGAATAAAAAAGATAGCTTCCATCATAACGAAAATAATCATGGACAGTGGGCGAAGCTGCTGATAGAGAAGACAGTCGCCTGGGTGGGATGACAGTGATTGCTGGGTGCCTGCCAGGACTGTGGGGTGAGGAGGAGGAGGCGACACAGAGTGAAGGGTGTGGGAGGAGGCGGAGGTGGCTCTAGTTCTTGCCAAGGATGCTCTTCAGGCTCCTCTCCACGGCTTCATCCAGCTCTTCCTCCAGCTCCTGCTTCTTGGACATGGCCAGCTTGGACTGGTAATCCCGCACCACCTGGTCGATGTACGGGGCGCTCTGCGTGCCGTGCAGCATGAGGGTCCACTCCTTGAGCACCCCCTTCTGAGGTGCGCTGCCCACGAAGCCCAGCTCCAGCATCCAGGTCCCCCGGGCGTCCTCCCCCCACGTGTGGGTGGTCATGAAAGGCCACTTGTCGAAGCCCACCTTGGAGTCATCATCCCGAGGACGCCGGCTCAGCAAAATGGACTTGGTGCCCATGGGCGACGTCATGTTGATGTTCAGGTCTCCTCGCCTGGTGGCGTTGACTGTGATGACGGCCTGGACATGCTCGAGGTAGCGCACGAAATTCTCCTTCCCCTCGCAGGCAGCCGTGGTGAGCGTCAACACCAGCTTGCCGGTGGGTGGGATCTTCCTGGAGGCAGAGGGAAGAGGAGACAGGTGAGGGCAGGGGCAGGCACCATGCCAGGGCTTTGCAGGCAGCTCCAGGAGCAGAAGGAGCAGGGGGTTGGGGCTGTCACACAGATGGGGTTTAATTCCTGTGCCAGCGGTGTCAGTTGGAGGAAGTCGCAGATTGTACCTTCCCCGGAAGAGGGAGGTAGCAGGCAAGCTTGGGGCCCTACCAGTCTCCTGAAGCCCCCGAGAGTCACCTTGAATCTGTTACCTCAGCATCCAGAGGTTTCTTCTCTGTGCAGCACAGCCCAGGGGAGCCGGGCGCTGAACCCTCTACTGCTGGTGGACAGCATCGTTCAGTGGGGGGTCGCTCTGTCCCCGGGAGGGCTGAGCCTACTTGTCCACAGGGGCACTTGCCCTCCCTTCCTGCCTTCCTTGCTTTCTTCCTTTCATCCCCCTCTCTCTTCTTCCCAACCCCTCCCTTCCTACCTTCTTTCTTTCTTTGTAGTACTGGGGATTGAAACCAAGACCTTCACACTGAGCTATATCCTCAGAGCCCCCCCCCCCCCCTTTGGGTACCGGGGATCGAACTCAGGACCTTGTGCTTGCGAGGCAGGCGGTAGAACCACTGAGCTAAATTCCCGGCCCTCCAGAGCCCCTTTTTTTTTAAAAAAAATTTGAGACAGGGTTTTGTTGCCTAGGGAGGACTATAACTTGATGAGGCTCCTGCCTCAGCCTCCCAGAGTGCTGGGATTAAAAGCATGTGCCTGGGTCATTCACGGATTCTTTGCTGGCCTTTTCTCTCTTCCCTTGTCTCACATCTCCCTTTCCTCACTGGTGTTTCCTGGAATCATCTCTCAAAAAACTCAACAAGTGTTGTCTTGGGGTTGACTTTTGGGGCTGGAGTTCACACTGCCTTCCTTGGTACACAGATGCTGCCACCGATATAATTGTTATTACAAGTTGAACATCCCTTATTGGAAATGCTTGGAGCCAGAAGCATTTTGGATTTTGGAATATCTGCATGCACATAATGAGACATCTTAGGATTGGATCCGAGAATAAACATGAAGCACCCCTTTGTTTTGCGTGTGCCTTATACCCATAGCCTGAGCCTAATGTGGAATAGTGTGTTCAATGCACCTGTGTTTTGACTGGGATTCATCACACAAGTCAGGTGTGGAATTCTCTACCTGTGGCATCTTGTTGGAGCTCAGAAAATTCTGGACTTTGGAGCATTTTTGATTTTCAGATTAGGAATCCTCAACTTGTTTTCCCATTAAAAGAAGCTGAAGTCGGGTTAATGAATTCCAGAGAAAGACAGTCCTTGAAACTTTGCGGGGTGTCTTTGGCCCTAGGGTTGAAGTTCCTGGGGGTTCAGCCTAAGCGTTCCCTACCATGTCTCTCTCCATTCCAGTCTCCTCCTCAGCTGGCCTCCTACCCACATGAGAAGCTGGGCACATCATGTTTGAGGCACATCACATCTGAAGACTGTGCAGTTGACGGGAGGACTCCAATCTATGGGAAAACACCTCACTGGGGTAGAATTCTGCTTCTGTGCTTAGGGTCATGGAGTTTGGGGAAATTATGTAGGAGCTGGAAGTCTCACTGGCTTTGTGGGAGATCTTGAGAGGTTGAACAAGATCACATGTGAAACCCCAAGTGCAATGTCTGGTGGGCACATGGCACTGGTGCCCTTTCCTCAGTCCCTGTGCGTGCTAATGCCCTTCCCCATCTTTCCTGGAGCAGTTCTGGAAGTCCTCTGGTGAGTGTCTTTAGTAGTGTTGTAGTGGCTGCCTCGATGACCTGAATTCATTCAAAGCATTCACCTTTTATGCTCATTTTGACTTTGGAGAAGAGAAAGAAGTTGCACAGTGCCAGATCTAGTGAATAAAGTGGGTGAGGACACACTGTCATGTTTTTATGAGTCTGCCTTTCCACTGAATAGATAAACGTGTTCAATTCAAGGGGAGTATTTTGAGGGTGATTAATGGCAATGTGGCTTTTACTGTAATAAATAGGAAAACATTTAAATATTCATCATATATTTTAATCACTTAAACTATATTTCTAAATTCACTTAAAATTCAGAATTAGAGTCCACAGTCCCACAGTCTTAAGGAGTTGCAGAAGGATTGGGGTGCACCTGAGCTTGACGCTCCTTGCAGCCTGGCCAGCAGGACAGGTCTCGTAGCTCAGCTCCTTCCACAGGCAGGTGCAGCAGGGTGCAGCTACTGAGGCTCCCCTTGAGCGAAGCCAAGCATCTTTTGTTGACTCCCTTGATAAAGCCTCTTTGGAAAATTGCTTTTCAAATTGACTCCTTCTCTGGCAAGATAAATGCCAAGGAAACCCACAAACCTGACACTTGCCACTCTGCACTCCTTCTTGCATGGCATGGAAAGTGGCAGTCGGGTGGGCTGTCTGTTGCTCTATGCAGCCCCCTGCACGCGTAGTTCCAGGGAGTCAGAGTGTAGCCAGCCCTGGGTCCCCGCTGAGTTCTCTGCTATGCACATCTGCCCTGGGCCTCACTCACCTGCCTCTCAGGACAAGTTAAGGGAGCAGGGTGGGTGAGGACCAGAGGGAACTTAGGGGATGCAGCTAGCTGCTGGCCCTGGCCATGGGGGCTCCTTCCTGAGTTCCTGGCTGGCCTGCTGTGCCTGTGGACACCATTTTGATACCTTTCTTGTGCCCAGGGATACTGGCTGAATACTTTCATCCCTCCTTCATTCAAAGCATAGTTATCCTGTGTCCAAATGTCTGTACTTGTAGAGGCCCTGGGACAGGGCCAGCCAGAGCCTGTCTCTGTGGAGAGCCCAGCTAGGGTCAGGCCAGGACACTCTCTGCTTCCTCTGTGTTGGAAACAGTGAAACCCTTTCATACTGACTTGAATTAAGTTAGTTACTGTGGACAGGATGGAGCATTCACCCAGAGGTTCCTGTCTTATCGGGGATCCCACAGTGACAGACCCTCTGGCATGGCAGTTAGGGATTCGAGGGACAGTGAACACTCACTAGGCAGGTTTTCCGGAGATCTTCAGGGAGTGCTCTTTAGGGAAAGCCCCAAGGCCTTATCTTGGGCATATTGGGTCATTCAAATGGTCTAATCATTTAGATGAAAAAACCCCTCATCTTAATATTTCTATCCCATAATATGTGTTCATAATGTATGATGAACATTTAAATTAAAAAAATTTATTACAGTAAAAGACACATTGCCACTAATCCCCCTCAAATTCCTTCCCCTCACTTAGAATGCACTGATCCCATCATCCTTGCTACTTTCTGAAGCAGTTCTGGAAGTCCCATTTCACTAGTGTCTTTACCAGGTGTGCTAAAAAACAATGTGAATGCTACTGTCGAGTGCTATCCAATACAAAGGAAGGCTTGGAAAAATGTGGTGTGTCCTCATCTACCTTATTTACCAAGCTGGCACTGTGTGGCTTCCGGCTTTTCTCCAAAGTCAAAATGGCCTTGAAAGGAAAACATTTGAAACAATTCAGGATATTGAGGCAGCCATGACAGCACAACTAAAGACATTCAGCAAGCAGAGCTTCCAGAGATGCTTTAGAAAGTGGCAGGGACAATGGCATTAGCGTTTGAGGGAAGGAGAGTATTTTGAGGAGGATTAACGGCAGTGTGTGTTTTGCTGTAATACAATTTAAAAAATTTAAACATTCACATATTTTCTTTCTCTCTTTCTCTCTTCCTTCCTTCCTTCCTTTCTTTCATTTTTTTGATACCGGGGATCGAACTCAGGACATTGAGCTTGTGAGGCAGGCAGGCGGCAGAACCACTGAGCTAAATCCGCAGCCCATATTTACATATTTTCAATCATACTTCACATAATAGAAACTTAACTCCTCTTTTGATGTGAATATAGCCCTCAACTCAGTGACATCAGCACTTTCTCAGCTTTGCTATCAAAGAGCCCAGATTTTCATATTTCAACCCAATCACTGCAAGTATTTCACTGCTCTGGAATTACCATGGGCACTAGACCTGCCACTAGAGCTTTTTACTAATGCCTTGTAATCTGATGCAATAATCTACTGAGTATAAAAACACTGTATTACCATGTATTACCATGTAGCTTTTCTACTGCTAAAGGGGGCAGGGTGCAGAGGTCGAAAATTGCTAAAAGAGAGGGTCAGAGAGGTCAAAAGTCTTGTCTACAGTGGTGAAGGCAGGATTCAAATTCAGGTCTCTGTGACTGATTCTGAGAGTGGCAAAGAATCCCAGACCAAAGGAGAATGGAGGAGAGCATGGGCCTCAGACCGGGTGTAGATGGGTCAAGCGCAGATGACTAACAGACACAAGGCAGAGGAGCACACACCCCTGAGATGGAGAGGGGCCATCCCTGGGCTCTGTCCCCACTTACTCTGGGTCCTGCACGGTGCCTCCCACACAGTGGAACCTCTCTGGCACGGTCTTCCAGTCTTTGGCCATTTTCACCATGGCGCCGGCATCCAGGACCCCGTAGCCAAAGAGATGATTAAACTCCAGGCCAACCCCATTGCGCCGCCACTGATGGACCTCATCGTGGAGCTGGTTCCTTTTGGAGGTGAGGACCGTCAGGTGCTGCATGTCTCGCCAGGTCAGCCCCATGCTGGGTGTGGGAGGCAGAGAGCACAAGAGTAAGGACAGGGGACAGGGCGGAGAAGGAGAGAAACACACAACTAAAATAAGTGATGCACAGGACACAGACCCTTGGGAGACTGCGGAGCATTTGTGCACTCCCCACTGGGGGAAGGGGTTCATGCACCAGTTGGAAACGCTGTCTATGTCAAAGAAAAGACTTTCTCGCCTATCTCATTAAACACTCATTCAAAAAAATGTTCTCACATGCGCATGCATGCGCACACACACACACACACACACAATGGAATGGCTCAAATGAAGATTGGCAACACCAAGTGTTGACAAAGATGTGGGGCGGCTGGGACCCATGGACTTTGCCGTTGGTGTGTAAATGGCTGCAACCGCTAAAGTTTTCTACATGCCGAGCCCACAGCCTAGAAATTCATTTCTAGATCTGCATCTGACCTAGATATGTATGTTTATCAGACATGCTCACAGCCCCAAACTGCCAACTACAAATGTCACCTACATTAGAAGGAATAAACCAGTCGTGGAATAACTTAGACAATGTATGATACTAGGAAGCGATGAGAATGAATGAAATATAATTATCCCAAATAATACTGACAAATCCGATAAATACAAAGTTGACCTATGGAAGCCAAAAAGAGAAGAGCAGGCTGTGGTGTGGACATGGTATGGGTGTCCCCCAAGGGCACCTGCACCAGAAGCTTGGTCCCAGGATGGCCCTACAGGGAGATGGCAGAACCTTTAACAGGTAGAAACAGGTAGGTGATGGGGTCACCAGAGACACTGCCCTCAAGAGGAATTATGATGTCCTCAGGGGACCCCAGTTAGCTCCAAGAGAGGATCATTACAAAAGCGCAGGATGGGCCCCTCCCCACTCTCTGGCTTTTGGTCCTGCCGTGTGCCTGCTCCCTGTCACTTGCACTGCTACCATGATGCCATCCACCATGATGTGATGTAGCTAAAAGGGCCAAACTAAAGCTGCTGCCTGGTCTTGGACTTTCAGCCTCCACAACTGTGAGCTAAGTAAACTATTTGTCTTTATTAAATACCTAGCATCGAGCACTTTGTGACAGCAAGGGAAAGGCTGTAAAAGCAACAAACAAATTGTTCAATTCCATTTGTGTAAAGTATAAAAACAGGACCAAGGAATCCATGTGATTGGGAGTTGGGTTCTTGGTTTGCTGTAGGACTCGTGAATAGAAGGAGACCTTAGGGCTTTTGAGTGCTGCCAGTGTTTGCTTCCTGACCTGGGTGCTGTCTACACGGGTCTGCTCCAGTTTTGAAAATGACACTGTCACCTTCAAGGGAAAAGGCGACTCAACATTGTTGTATGCCCAGTGCCCAGGAAGGTCCTTAGCACAAATCAGTCTGCTTGCCAAAGCTCTGTTGTGGAAACTAGAGTCTGCTATACCTTGGTGTCTGGTTTCAAATTTGCAAGTTGTAGCTCATTTGTGGGCTGAGGAATGAGCTTACTGCACAGGGTATCTGTCTGGGCTTCTCATTAAAATCTTTTCGGAGTGGGGACAGAAAACCCCCCTGCTTCCACCATCTTCAGACCAATTAAATCAGAATCTCAGGGAGTGAGAGCTCACTATTGAAAATTATTAACATTTCCCAGATCATCCCAGTAGACAAGCAAGGTGGAGAATCAGTGATTTTATGTGTAGCTATTATTTAAAAAATGAAACTGAGCAGGAGATAATAACAAGGGGCACTGCATGTAATATTCTGCTTTAATATTTTCTCATGAGACTCAAGTGTGCACGCACATGTGTGTTGGGTTCAGTGCAGAATTTATTTCTCATTGAAGGGCATGGTGAAAATAATTGGCAAAATTGAATTGCTGGCTGTTCTTTTCAGAAGTCAAACAATTTAAAGGACTCTGAACAACGTAACTCATTTGATAAAATTTGAACACATGCAGAGTTCATTGGTTTGAAGCTCTGAGTCAGAGGCAGTGTCCCAGTGATCCACAGGCACTGGGAACACAGATCTCTTTCTTTTAAGGAGAAAGGTCAAAGGAAGGTCAGTGCTTATTTGAGACTGTTCAGAACATATCTGGGACATATGGTCCCCTAGGACCCAAGAGAATGGTGTAAATCTTCCTGAAGCTGATTATGGCTAAAGGCACTATGCTTTGCTGGAATGGGATCATGAATTTACTAATTCCAAAGGTATGGACCAATGGGATCTAAATGACCTAAGGGCTGGATAACAGGAGGATGGTCCTTTAGCTGTGCCTTGAAACTGGGCGGTGCTTCCTGAGAGAGAGAGAGAGAGAAGAAGGAGAAGGAGAAGGAGGAGAAGGAGGGGAAGGGGAAGGGGAAGGGGAGGGGGAAGAGAGAATATACAGGACTTGTCACCTCTGAGATAAATGAGATAAATCAGTGTAGTCTCTACCCCAGGGTCACTATGTGACACTGTTTGGCTGCCCACTTGCATATGTCTGAAAAGTAAAATTGGCTTCCTCCTAATTGCCCTTTCTGAGCAATTTAAGAATTGATGGCATAGACTAGTCTGCAAAAGTGGATGTTTCTGCGACCTGTGTTAGTTAAGCTTTAACCCTACAACATCACCTAGACTCACAGGCGATTGTTACATAATAAAAAATACATTTAGAGTAGCTGCAATATAAATGTCATGGCGTTGGAGGTGGTAGGACAAGTAATGTGAGGTATTCTTCCCTGTTCTTGAGAGTTTTACACAACAGCTGGGAAAGCAAGACACAGCCTGTGACAGGTGCTGGGCGTGAAGGGATTCCGTGTGTGTCCCCCACCCAGTGCTGCACTCATTCTGAGAACGTCACGAGGAGGCCCTGCCTGTGCAGAGGCTGTGGCCTAAGGGGCAGGGGCAGCTCTGTAATGAGACAGTGAGAGGATAGTAAGGGAAGCTCAGGAGGCAGAGGGAACTCAGTGGTGCCTTGTGGTGGTCCTCAAGGCCCCCATGACGAACGCACATTCCCAGCCTCCTGAACCAACAAACGGGAAGGTGTGGCCCTGGGAATTTACAGTCAGACCCCTGCCCAGCTGTTTCTGCATACTGACCTGGAGAACTTTGGTCTAAATGATGGTTCTTAACTTTGGCTGCACAATGGAACCATCTGGGCACAGTTTAAAAAATAATCATGGCAGGGCCCAAAGGTCTGGATGCTATGGGCTTGTTTTTGACTCCATGGTAGCAGTGTCTCTTCTAGGTCCAATGGTTGGGCGCAGGAAAGATCTCAGCCCCGGAGCCCAGGCACAGTAGGGTTCAAATCCAACAGAGTGAACTTGGGCATATTGTTTTAGCATCCTGACCTCCAGCCTTCTCATCTTTAACATGGGGGATGTGCACACATGTGTGTTGGGCTCCAATGGAGAATTTATTTCTCATAGAGGGGCATGGTGAAAAAAAAGTGGCAAAACCCTGAATGACTGTTCTCTTCAGAAGTTAAATGATTTAAAGGACTTGGAATAACATAACTCATTTGATAAGATTTTAACCCATGCAGAGTTCACTGGTTTCATAGGTTTGTTGCAGAGCTATGTATAGTTCACGTGTGTATTAAGTACCAAGTGCAGGGTGGGCACTCGATAAATGTTTATTATTAACAATAGTAAAGTCAATCTTGTGTATTGGGAATTGAAGTAAGTTAGAAGAGAATGTACACTTTTCCCAAAGAAAGTATTGGTTATAATATTTAAAAGTGTATAAATACACATTTTTTTCAGTTTTAAGATTAAGTCATCCTTAAAATTTATCCTAAAGAAATATTCCTGAGGCTGAGCAGCAAAATTCCAGGAAGTCATTTGAATCTGATGAACAATATAACTTTCTATATCTTGCAGATAAGACTCAGAAAAGGTGGATGATTGCCCAGTTAGACACTTCTTTCCTTCCTTCTGTACCTACATTTCTTTCCTTTCTTATTAGTCAAACCTGAATTTATTCATAAGAGTATTATGCTCAGCTATAAAGCTCTATTTCCTGGCTTCCCTTGTAGCGTGGGGTGGTCATGTGACAGTTCTGGCCAATGAAAAATAAGAAGTTATTGAGTGGGATTTCTTAGAAAGCAAGCATGTGTTAGTGCATGTGTGCTAAAGGGATGGTGAATAATCCGTGCAGAAGCACGAATCTCTAGGAATACAGCAGCCTGGGCAAGTGGCTTTTCTTGTGAGAATCCCAGGGGACTGTGTGTCAAGTGCTGCCTGCTGAGGGTGGAAGGAGAGACCTGTTTCTGCTTGCACCTGGAGTGAGTGAGACCCACTCAGACTCCAGAGTCCATTCAGGCCCTGAGATGAACAAGGTCATCTTTAGGAAGTGTACATCACATGTAAGTTTTGGTTTCTGTTCTTAATAGGGCAGAGTATCTGTCTTTAATCCATAAGTTGTGACCAGTGTTCCTCTCCTGGTGTCCTCAATTTTCCATCTGACTTTTGCCAGAATAATCAAAGTTTTGACTGGTGTCAAAAGGTCTTATCTACAAAAGGAGAATAATTATGCCTGTGTGCTTGAAACCAGAGTGTTGGACTGGTTAGTCTTCCAAAGTTCCTCCCTATTCTAGGAGGTGACTCTTGCCTATTTTGTGAATAAGAACATGAACTGCGTGACGGAGTGCCTAGAGATGGATGCCTAGCAGCTGTGACAGGGGTGCGACACCCAGCTCCCCCTCCCAGGAGCCTGAAGCCAGCTCTTCACAAGCTGTTGGTGCTGCTGGCTGCTTCTCTGAAGGTCCCTGCACAGCCAGCAGTGACATTCATAGTATGTGCGCCATGTCCCAAGCCAGAGTGTCCATCCCTTGAGTGCAGGGCCGGCCACTGGCTTTGCTGAGGGACCTGTGCAGTAGTGTGCAGTGGCTGCACCAACGATCAATCCAAAGTACAGTGAACCCTCAAGTTACAATTGGCCTGACATACGAACAACTTGGGTTACAACCAGAATTTTAGCTTTAACTTATAAACAAAATCTTGAGTTATGACTCGAATGCTGGCTACTTGTGCTTCCAGACGGTCTCAGATACATATTTAATCCTTAAAGAATTCTGGAAGGAACATTACAACATTCTTTCCTCTGTGGGGTTAACTGAGAAATCCTGGGACAATGTCTTGCTAAGGACCCTGAGATCTGTCTGTACACAGACAAGAGACTTTGAAGGCTGTGTAGAGGAGCCTGAGCCTTCAGTTGACCAACTTGAGTTACAACCAGCCCTTGGGAATGAATTTAGTTCACCAGTCAAGGATCTACTCTATATGTCCAGCAGGAGCCAAGGTGCCTCTCCATGAGGATGAGAGCCAAGGAATGGGCTTCTCTTTCCCAGGAAAGCCCACTTCTTGGTCTATACCATGTGATTTCTTCCACTTTGTCACAGTGTTAAGAAGTGAATGCAGGGTAGGTACTAGGGAGCATAAATATGATCAAAACACATTATACACAAGGACCTCCACAACAAAACCATGTGGCACTAGGTGGAGGGAGAGGTGGAGGGGAAACAATTAAAGTATGCTGTGTGCCAATACAAATCTGCCAAAGTGCAACCAGTTTATCCGTGCAGCCAATATGCACTGATAAAAAATATGGGGAAAAATAAAAAGGGAAAGATGGAAGTGAATTCACCTCACAAATGAACAGATGTGGGGTAGGTGCATCCTGTTTGCCAAACGTTTTGAAAGGCCTTGCTAGATACCCAGCTTGGTGATTTGATTTTTCTTTGCTTATCTGAGGGTGAATATTCCTACAGGATAGAGGGGCAAGGAGCACAGGGAGGAGGATAAAGGGTGGACTTCATGGTGAGAGAGATCGCTGTGCCCCTGTGCGGTATCTGATACGTGTGGTCTCCTAAGGAAGTAGTTGTATTGTGTGTGTATGTGTGAAGGAGAGACAGAGATGGGGGAGGGGGGGAGAAGAGAGAGAGATGAGGCTCATGGCCATTTAGAAATGTCCTGCAGAGTTCAGGGCCCTGACTCCCAGGCTGTCCCACCACTGTGGAGTGGAGGGGCACATGTCTCACCACCCTTCAGGGCCCTGAGTCATACACATACTTGGCTTCCAAAGCCAGCGCGAAAACCCCAGCTGCTTCAGGAGCCGCTGCTGATGTCCCAGAATGCCGCAGGGTGCAGTTGCCATACAGATCTGTGGTGGCCTAGAAGGGAAGATATTGAGTCACGAGTGAATAAATCACACTATTTTTGAATCCCCAAACAATGTGGAGCAGAGGATCATCTACTTATTGTATTTAAACTATGCCTTGTTCTGAAGAAGATTAAGATGAAACTAAGGATAAGCTTAAGGGTAAGGATAAGCTGTGTACTTATCTCTTTAGTCTGAGCTTCCTAGCAGCCCATGCAAAAAGGCAGATTATCATTATAGTGTTCAAAGGTAACTCAATTGTTTAAAGAAGCAAATGTATTCTGACTAGAGATTAGAGACATTTATTGCCTGAATCTGAAAAGGAAATATGATGAGGTGGAAAATAACAAGTCACTACCTCCACCTCATCAAGGCAATGGTTAAATTTGTTGCATTGGGACTCCAAAGAGAAAAAGTCCATTTTCAGTGTTTGTAAAACCTGGAGGGGCTGGGGATTTAGCTCAGTGGTGCCACCACCTGCCTCGAAAGCACAAGGTCCTGAGTTGGATCCCTGGTTAAAAAAAAAAAAAAAAAAGACCTGGGGGCTTTGTGAAGATCAAATGTAAACCACAGGAATTTGCCTTCTCCTCTGTCGAGCCCATCACTTGAGGAACAAAGGGTTAGGGAGGTGTAAAGGTGTCTATGGGGCAAAACTACCTTACTCAGAAGTCCAAGGCTCCTCGCTAGCCCGAGTAGAAAGAGCCATTGATAGAGCTGGAGATGTCACACCAGCGGCCTGGCAGGGAGTGGCTTCTAGTGGGAGGAGCGAGGTCAGGGGACAGGAGGATGGCGCCTCCCTCAGACCCCTTCCTGCCCCTCTCCCTGCCTGCCTTGGTAGGAGGAGAGGGCCAGGGCTCCTCTACCAGGCGGGGCTGATGCTGTCCAGCCTTCCCTGGGAGTGGAGGTGTGGGAAGAGCCACAGTGTGAGTGATAGCTCCAGACGGTCGACTTTACAAGTGGCTCGGGAATGGGAATCTCCCATGATACCCGGTTGCCCAGGGAAGATATTTTGCTTAGGAAATCATAGAATTATAACCTAAGTCTTTGATTCTTAACTTTTTCAATTAAAAAACCACGAATGGATTTTAAAACATTAAGAGAATCACAACTCTCTCTGAGAGGACACACAGGTGTGTCCAGTTTTAGGGGCTCTGGGGACTCGGAGAAGCTCATCCGGGGACGCTGTGTTTTAACTGCTGCCATGTGTGGGCGGGGCTTGGCTGAGGGTGCTGGTGTAATGTCCCAATTCACGCAACAACTTATTCTTCTGAGTCGCGTGCTGGGGCGACCGGCTGATAAAGCAGATTCCTTATTATTTGTGGGCCAAAGCAATGCACCAGAAATGCTCCAGAAACCGAGCTGGGAAGAGGCGGCGGTGGTCTTGCTTCCGCTTGCGGGTGTCAGTCTCCACGTGGTCACAGAGCGTCACCAGGCGTGGGGACAGGGGGTCCTCTGAGCCTGCCTAACTCTGAGGGGGGGAAGGGAAGGGAGCTGCGCGTCCCCCACGCCCCCAGGGCCTGGCCACCAGGGAAGGGGACAGGGAGCCCACGCTCACCACGCCCGCCTCGGGGTTCCTCTTGCGCCCGTTGCTGAAGGTGGACGCCAAGGTGGAGGAGCAGCTCTCGTCGTACAGCGCCGTCCTGCCGTCATTGATGGCCGAGTTGATGGAGATGGTCCACATGCTCGAGGCGTAGCCGTCGCAGTTGCAGTCATCGTAGCTGCCACCGTCTCCAGAGGCCCACACGTAGATGCTGCCCTTGCCCCCGCGGCCCTGGACAGCAGGGAGATGCTGCTGCTGAGCCCAACACGGGGAGCCAGGGCGTCCCAGCCCAGGGCAGGTCCTGGGGGGAGGGGGGAGGGGGGAGGGGGAGGGGTCTCACCCCACGTAGGGGCGGGCGGGTCATGATTTGGGGCTCTTCAGCAACTGAACTGAAAAAGGCTGGATTTGCTTTTTATCTCAATGAGAAATCACACCCTTTTCATGGGGGGGATGATGGGTAATTTTTTTTCAGGATGGATCCAACACAAAAATCACCTGGGTTTACAATTTAAGCTGGGAATAATGAGGTAAGAAAACTGAAAGAATCTTCTTAAAATTTACAAATGAGCGATTTTTTAAAAAGGCTGTAGTGGGCTGGGGATTTAGCTCAGTGGTGCTGCTGCCCACCTCACAAGCGCAAGGTCCTGAGTTTGATCCCTGGTACCAAAAAAAAAAATCAAAATATATGAAAGGAAAATGAAAGATACATCTTTCTAGGGTTTATTATTTAATAACTATTATGATCCCATTCTTATATATCATTTTTGGCAAAAATGTAAATATACATATATATTTCCATTTAGCTATGTAACAGACACATAGACTCCTGTCAAACACAGTACTATATGACATTTCACCTGTGCAAGGGGCACCAAATGTAAGGAGGAAGTCTAACACCATCAGGTAGCGAGACAGCAGCTCAGGTGTTAAATACTCAAGGGTTAGTGATGTGCATGGTGATCCTCACCACGTGGTGCCCAATTCCAGGTGGTGAGCTTTGTCCTAAACAACCATGCTTAGCACTGTCCATGTGTCACCTCGTTCTTACCGTGTTTATCCCTCCATTTTCCTTTCCCTGACTTGGGGGAGTCTTCTCCTGTCTACAGCAAGAATCAGGATGGGGCCACCTGCCTCTGGCCTCCTCCTCTCCTACCCTGGAGGCAGAGGGGCTCGGGGTGCGGGATGTATGGAGAGGGGAGCAGCTGTAATGTCACCTCCTTGGAAGCCTGGAGATGTGAGAGGACAAAGGCAGGGAGAGTCTATCCCTGCCTGGCTGCCCAGGTCCATGGTCCCCATTGGGTGGTTTGCAGTAGAGACAGCCCTCAGGTCCTCCTGCCTCTGGCAACAAGAAGTGACATCTGCAATTGCTGCTAACAAGATTGGGAATCAATTAGCCTGTGATTAGTGGAGTGGATAAATGAACAAATATTTACCTAGGCCCCAGCTGGGGAAGGTCCTCACCTTTGTGCAAGTGCACAATGGCCCAGACTCTTTGGAATGCAGTTTAGCAGTTTCTTAGGACAGTAAATATACTTGCATCATAGGATCCAGAAGTTGTGCTCTTTGGCATGTATGCAAAAGAGTTGGTGATTTATGTTTGCATAGGACCTGCAAGTGGATTGTAGCGGACGCCTCTGTCCAATATTAGCAGGCTATAGTGGCACAAGCTTCCTGCCCCTCTATAAATTGGCAGTGTAATATGAGTGTGACCAAAGCTTTACATGAGTCAAATGGGAATGTCAGATGGCAGAGTTGGGCTAGTATTTCTCCTTTGCTAGTGGCTGCTACCAAAACTTAAGTCCTAGTCTGTGAAGAAGCAGGGCTCTGCTTAGTTCGCTTCCAGCCAAGGTCAACTGACTCCAACTAAATTCTTCCCTTCTAAATTAGCCATTTTCTCTCTTCTGCAAAAGAGATGCTAGTGCCCCTGCTTGCAATACTGTTATTAGCAGTTGTCCTGAGGCCTGCCCAGCTTCCGTCCTTCCCACGCTTGTAATGAATAAACACTGGACCTCCTTGATGTCTTTGTCTTTGCTGCCCAGAGCAGTTTAGATTGGGTCAAAGACCCAGCTTCTCTCAACTCTCTGTCTCTGTGTCTTTTGTTCTCTCTCTTTCCTATTCCACAGACCTGGTATTGTCTCTTAGGAGATCGAGACCCAGGACCTGGGTTTTTGATAATGTCTCATATAGTGGGTGTTTTGCACAGCCTTACTCATGATTGCCAGAAACTGGAAGCAACCAAGATGCCTTTGTAGGTGAATGGTACATAGAGATGATGGAATAGTGTTTTGTGTTACAGAGAAATGATCTATCAAACCATGAAAAGACACGGAGGAACTTTCAATGCATATTACTAAGCGAAGGAAGCAACGAAAAAAGGTTTTGCACTGTAGGATTCCACCTTGGGCAGTTAAGGCTGGCCGAGTCTCAGGAAGGTCATCTGAAGCCTTTTCTTCTATCTCTCTTCACAACAGAAATGAAAGGTGGAATTGAACTGCCAGCAGCTGTCTCAGCGGCTGAGCTGCAGACCCCACACTGCAGCAGCCTTTATCTGGCTGCGGGGCATAAATCAGGGCTCACAAATGTCCCTGTGCTCTCCCTGGCAGGAGGTCTTCATCACCTGCTAGAGGCTCTGGCGCCTGCTGCCCCTGGGTTTGACCCATGTGCTGATTAAATTTTAGCAGGTGGCACTAGGACCTCACCTTGCCTGGGCCTGATTAATCACTGCCTCCTCTGGCAGTCCTGAGCCCCTCCTTCCTGGATGGTGGCCTTCTGGGTCCCTCTCTTGCAAATGGCCTGTTCCCCACACATCCCTGCCTGGGGGCCAGGGGTGTGTGCTTGTATCCTTTGTAACCTCATCTCCTCCTGGTGAAGAAACAACTCATGTTCACACCCGTCTGCACCTCAGAGGATTTCCTGTAGCCCCGACTTCATTCCTAAGATTTTCCCAGTAGTAGAGACCTTAAAAAGTGAGGGATCAGGGGTTGGGATGTCATCATCAGACCCATCAGGGTAGCTGAGCTTCCTGCAGATGTGAGGGGACTTCGAGTTGCCTGTCACCTGGTTCCCCAGTGCTGTCTGAGCAAAGCAAGAAGCTGCAAAATAGCCATGTTCCTTGAACCTCAGACCTTGCACCGGCACCTCTGAATCTTGGTGCATGCATCACTGGGTCTTGGAGCTTCTTCCCAGGACATGCAGGGTGCCCAGTACCCTTGGGGAACAAATTTCCACCAATAGCTTTTATCTGGCACCCTTGCCACAGTCTGTTTCTGGGAGACCCCAAAGTGAGATGGAAGTGAACCATTGGGCTCTCTGACCCCTCACAAGTCTGTCTCCCCACTTTCCTTCTCTAAGGTGAAAGATGCTCTAGCAGGAAACCCAACATGTAGACCACAAAGTTAAAGAGGAAAAGACTGCCATAAGTGAAGGGAAAAAGATTTCCTTCTTTCCATCCCTCCTGCTTGCTCTTTTGTGCTTCCTCTAAGCATTTATTTTATTTTATTTTTTTGTACCGGAAATTGAACTCCGGGCCTTGGACTTGCAAGGCAGGTATGGTGACACTGAGCTAAATCCCCAGCCCTCCAAGCATTTATTGAACAACCCTAGGAGACAGTAACTCAGATCTCTAAGGAGCCAGGTAGGCGATGTTTATCTGTGAGGCAGGGACAGGCAACTGGGGATGGTGGGGTCTGGGCCAACAGCATGTCCCCGGTGAAGGCCTATTCCCCTCTTCTTCTTTTTCCTCTTCTTTTTTCTTGTTACCATATTGGTCAAATAAAACACAGGACCAGGATGCTAAGATTGAAGGAGACAGAAGAGCTTCCTTGGAGCGACACTCATTGTAGATGCCTTTGTTTAGGTGGAGACGACATTTCAGAGGTGGCTTTTTCTTTAGTGCAGATGAAGCAGCTGAACGAGTGACACATTGTCAGTGACAAGATTCTACAATACTGTCCGAAAAATGTCACTCTGAAACAAGGAAAGACTCATTCCCTCAGTCTGGGGAAAAGTTGAATGAGAATTCATGTATTTTTCATCATGAGCACTTTCCTCTCTAAAATATTTACAGGCTGTCATCTGAAGATAAGTCATAATAATTTTTCTCATAATCTTCAGCATGCTTGGCATGTTATGCACAAGAATCACGTTTTAGGGAGGCTGCGGATGGAGCAGAAAGGAATATAGTACCAGCTTTGCCATGTGGTAGGGACATTCAGAAGCTGTGGAAAACGATAGGAGCCACACAGGGATGCTCTGCACGGTGTCGTCTACATTGTAAATGTGGATAGAGCACAGAGTGCCTAATGCCTGACTCTCTTATGGGTTCAGGTGACACAAAAAGGTCTGTCAGTGAAAATCCATGGGAAGAGGAGCATCTGCCGCCTGCTCCTGAAAGCACCTCTGTCACCTGGTCTGTGCTTGGGCTGCAGTCACACAGAGGACAGTGAGTCGAGGGTGTGAGCTGCCCGTGTGTCAAAGGTTCCAACCATATGCTTCTTAGGGAGTCTGGGCATTGGAAGGCACAGCAGCTACACCTTTTGCTGCCTGACCTGTTCGTGGTAGATGTCCTTTATAAACTGCCACGGGTCACTGCCAGGCTGCCGTGGATGGGCTGTTTCTCATGGCCTTGGGATAAAACCCCGTGGATGTTATTTCCTAAGCAGGCTCTGTCCATGCACAGTCTTAAGTGCTTCTCTGAGGACCTAATTCCATTCACTTTAAGGACTCTTTGCCATTCCTGACTGTATTTCTGGGGCCCCTGATGGAAGGTATGAGTGTCGACTCTCCTAAGGCATAAGGTTTTGACTCAATCAGAAAGTTCCCTCCACTGTCTTGGGGCAACTTATAACTGGATGAAAAACTTGTCATTTTGGGGAAATTTAAGCCTTGGGGTTTCCAGCGCTTTGCCTCCCCCTTCCCAAAGGGAACTTCTAGCCTCAGGAAGGCCAGTGGCTCACCAGCAGGAGGACTTGAGCACATTCAAATGCTGTGGTCTAAGGGGAGCCAGGCTGTGTTGCAGAGTGGTTAGTGGAGTGTAACCCAATATGATTGGTATCCTCAGGCATTCTCAGTATCTTAATTCAGTATGATTGTTACTCTTATTTTTTTTTAAAAAATGAAATGGGTCACAGAAGGTACACATGGTGAAGGCCATGTAGAGATGGAGACAGAGGTGCATGAAACACGTGTCAGCCAAAGAACATCCTTAAAGTGTCTGGCAGAGTCCTTAAAGTGAACCAGCTATCTGACGGAGCACAGCCCTTTTCTATTTGTGCTGCTTGCTAATTTCCATTTCTAGTCCAAGGTGTCAGTGTGATGTCACCAGGAGCCATTTCCAGCACGGCCTTAACTCAGGAACGTCCCTCTCTCCTAGGGTTACATCACAGGATTCCTGCATGATACTCCTTGGAGGTAACTAGGCCAACAATGGAGGAAGGCCCTAAAGGAGGGGGAAAAAGCAGGCATCGTCTGCTGAGCAACCATCTTGGCTGTACAAGAGAAAGGCAGCCGATGTCCAGTTGACCTTGAGTAGTGACCGGATCGTTTCCACAGTGCTGGAGCCTGCTGTCCATCCCAAGATGGGAAGGGTATATTTGCTTTCTAGGACCACCATAACACAGGGCTGGAAACCTGATGGCATAAACACCAGGAATGAACTGCCTTGAGGTTCTTGGGCCAGCGCTGAGGACCAGTGTGCTAACCGGGCTGGCTCTTCAGTTCATACCATATCAGTTTTGGTGACATCTGTCACAGTCCTTGGCTGACACATGTTTCATGCAACCTCTGTCTCCATCTCTACATGGCCTTCTCCATGTGTGCCTTCTGTGACCCATTTCATTTTTTTAAAAAATAAGAGTAACTATCTACTGAATTAAGATACTGAGAATGCCTGAGGATACCAATAATACTGGGTTACACTCCACTAATGGCCTCACTTAGCTAATTACAGCTGCAGTGACCCTCTTTCCAAATGAGGTTACAATCTGAGGTACCTAGGGCTGAGACTTCCATGGTGAATATCTGGGTACACAGTTTGACCCCATAACAGAAAGGAAGCATAAGGTCTTGTTTCCATTCAGGCTTTTGAAAGACACTTTTCCATGCCGGCTGTAAGCCTTTCCAAGAGAACCCCATTTCTTACCTTGGAAGCCCAGTTTGGGGGAGGACGAGTCCTCTAATTTGGGACCAGAGTTTCCCCAAAAGCATCGGGGCAGGAGTGACAAGCGAGGTGTGTGGGGGCAGTGATCAGGTGGGGATGTCACTGAGACAGAAGCCTCAGGACAGGAGGACTGGGCTCAGAGCAGAGACACAGAGCCTTGAGGAGCCAGGCAGGTGGGAGGGCAGCCCCGGGACTGCAGCACCTGGCAGGGACCCCGTCATCCTCACAGGATACCACTTTCCTGGAGCTACCTGGTCCCCATTCCTGTGACACAGACAAGTGCATAGCTGGGTCACTAAGCAATTCACCACCAGGGATGTAACAGGGCCGCCACGTCCAGAAAAGGTCATTTTCTTTTCATTGTGGGGTTGAAACAGCCCTATCCCAGTTTCTTGGTATCTCAGGTTACAAGATATGGATCCTAGAGGTCCTTTAGAGTGACACCTGGAAAACTTCAATGGCATTTGTTAAAATGCAGGGGTGGGGCACACTTTGGGTTCAGGGCATGCTCCATCAGGGGTCTCACAACACCTTAGGCCCACAACTTGTGAAGCTGAGATAAGCCACCCCCAGGGGCTCTGCACAAATTCCAACCCACATGATCCACAGGCCTGCGACAGTGGAGTTTCAGGCTGGGAAGTTTGGGATGGTAGGGTCGGTGTCAGTAGAGACAAAACAGGCTCTGATGGAGAAGCGGGGACTCGATCCCAGGCATGTCCCAGTCTTTGAGCTGCGATCCTGTCTGTCTGGGGCGGCCCCTGCCCTGGGACCTCAGGGAAGAGGCTCTGCCTGTGTCCCTTGTCCTCAGTTCTGTCCCCTTCTGGGCTCAACCCAGGAACCCATTGCTCAGCTGTTCTGCCACTGGAGCATCGCCAAGTCTCACTCCTGGCTGTGCCTCCTGCAGGGCAGGCTGGATTGCTTCCTCCCCAGCTGTCCTTTCTCTGCTCACCTCTGCACAGGGTCAGGCCCTGCCGCCCTCCTGGCTTTGTCCCTCACAGCCCTCTGCCCAGCCCTGCCTCTTTATCCACAGCATGGTCACCACAGCTTCCCAGTCCTGTCCCACCTTGTGAGCGGGCCGGGGCTGGTGGTGGCAGGGACGTCTTTACCTTGTTCACGCCATCAGCCATGGCCTGCAATGTGAGCTCTCGGGGCCCGTCCACCGTCTTCCCGTTGTCCGTGGGGCCCCAGCTGGCGCTGTAGATGTCAATGAGCTGGGGCATGTGGCTGATGGAGGAGGCTTCGATGACATCAGTCATGAAGGGCTGGTCCAGCATCCGGATACCTGTGGACAGGTGTGACACAGGGAAAGGGGCTTTGGTACCCACTTCTCAGGAGACACGGGCATGGGGAAGAGCATGGCTCCTGGGTGTGGTTGGAGAGTTGGTGACCTCGGGTGCCCTGGGGGCCACCTTGGAGTCCAAAGACCCAAAAGGATGCACAGGGCGGGTATGGTGGTACAGGCCTGTAATCCCAGCTGCTTGGGAGGCTGAGTCAGGAAGATTGCAAGCTGCAGGTCAGCCTGACAACTTAGTGAGACCCTGTCTTAAAGTAGAATAAGAAGGGTTGGGGATGTAGCTCAGCACTCCCTGGGGTCAATTGTAAGTACTGGAGAAGAAGAACGGTGCACAGAGGGTCCCCCCACTCCTATGGGCCCCACCCTCGCCTGTCCTTGTGAGTCTCCTTGAGGGAAACTTTATCCCTTAGCAATCCTGGCCAGGTTCCCGACGGGGAGGGTGGCCTTTGGTGATGATTTCTGGACAAGCAGAAGCTCTGCCTGCAGTGTCACTCACAGGACTGCTGTCGCCTGAGGGTGTCCCCTAAAGGTTTGGGTGCTGTGTGCTTGCTCCCTGGTGTGAGGATGTGGCGCTCACTGGAAAGTTACTGGGGCATAAGGAGCACTGTCACAGGGGCATTGATGGCATTCTTGGGGGACCCCCATTGACTCCCAGGCAGTGTGTTGTTGGAAAAGAGCAAGGCTGGCCCTTCCCTGCTTCTAGCTTCTGGCCTCACTGTGTCATTTTCCTCGTGGGGATGTGCCACACTGCCATCGGCCACGAGGTCCTCACTAGAGGCAGTGTGATGAGGCCATACAATCTTGGCCTTTCATCCTTCAAAGCCATGAGCTAAATAAACCTCTTTTCTTTATACATTACCCAGTTTGGGGTGCTTTGTTATAGCCACAGAAAATGGACTTTAATGCAGGGACTATAAAATGAAGGGACAAGTATGAGGGGTGCAGAGAGAGGAGGAGATGCCACCGCAGCTGCAGGCTTGTTCATTCTTCTGACCACGCCTGGGCCCTGCTGCCAGGAAGCTGCGGCCCCGTGACTCCGAGTGGTGTGGGCTCAGATTTCTATACTTCCAGAAAGAAAAAAAAATCGACACCTTGGATCTTGGAAGTTCATTTTAGATTTGAAATTAGGGACTTCTTTCAAATCTGGACATGGCTTATCAAGGAGCAACAAGACCTAATGGGCCAAATACTGGAAATAAAATATGCTAGTTCAAACTAGTACTTCTGGGAGAGTCTGCTGTTGGCAAATCAAGCCTAGTGCTTCATTTTGTGAAAGGCCAGTTTCATGAATTTCAAGAGAGTACCATTGGGGCTGCTTTTCTAACCTAGACTATGTGTCCTTGATGACACAACCGTAAAGTTTGAAATATGAGATACAGCCGTCAAGAACGACGTCAAAGCCTAGCACCAGTGTACTACAGAGGAGCACAAGCAGCCATAGTTGTATACGATATCACAGATGAGGAATCTTTTGCAAGAGCAAAAAACTGGTTTAAAGAACTTCAGAGCCAAGCAAGTCCTAACATTGTAATAGCTTTATCGGGAAACAAGGCTGCTCTAGCAAATAAGAGAGCTGTAGATTTCCAGGAAGCACAGTCCTGTGCAGATGACAACAGTTTATTATTCATGGAAACAGTAGCTAAAACATCAATGAATGTAAATGAAATGTTCATGGAAATAGCTAAAAAACTGCCAAAGAATGAACCACAGAATCCAGGAGCAAATTCTGCTAGAGGAAGAGGAGTAGACCTCACTGAACCTACACAACCAACCAGAAGTCAGAGTTGTAGTCACTAAACCTCCAGTTTGAACTAGCTGGAATATTCTGCTTCCTAAATGTCAAATAACAGTGGAACTGGAGCATTTAACCAGCCCAGTATGACTCCCCAAAACAAAAGACTTATGATAGAGTCAAGTTTCTAATGCAGAATTATTCTAAGTGTTTTGAACTTAGTTTTTAATAACATGCATGTGTCCCTCTGACTGATGTTTCAGCAATAGAAAGGGAAAATGAGATCTGTGTGCACTTGTTTCCCTGGAAAGTTGGAGGGAATCATTTCTCATCATTAGGGATAAAGACAAATGACTATCTGGACCCACAGTTAACCATCCAGTTTCTACAAACTGGGACAGTAATCACCTGTGAAAAAATTAGAAATTATTAATTTGAGCTTTCTGAGAAAGATTTTTAGAGATTATAAAGATATTTATGCTTAGCTACAGTATTCACGTAAACTTTCTTCTGTTGTCTAAGATGTACATTCCACATTTTGGTAAGTTAACCACAAGAAAACTGTCCCACATTTCCAGGAAGAAAAGGAATATTAGCAGCATCTAAGTTATAGCCAGTCCTTTTATTTTTCTAAATGGGATGAAGTCAAATTTTAACTCCACCTTGCTTAGGAACATGAAAACTAATAAACGCATTTTAATGAATAGTGTTCCCTTCATGTGAGCTCTTCAGCAGAAATGAAGCAAACCAGGTATCTGATTTTTTTTTTTAATCACTGCTGGCCATTCATAGGTCTTGTTTGCGGGCAGGGAAGAGGCTTTTGTTCCCTTTGGACATAATACAGTCAGTGCACTAACAATTATGTACGTTCAAACTTGATTGTTTTAAATTTTATCTTCAGTTGTACTGTAAATAGGGTACTGCATTGTAGCCTCCATGTATGTTTATTATTTTTCTGTAATATTTAAGAGTTGCTTAAAAGTATACAAAGTGTAGTTACTAAAACAGCTAATTCTTTCTCTTACCCTTTGAAAAAAGGGGCTTCAGTTCCTACATGGCTAGCACCGTAATAAGCAATGTTATCTGTAATTTGTAACATAAATATTGCAATGTTAGTAACAATCTTGCAGCCTTGTTTTTCAAAGTCCACTCTATTTTGATGTTCCGTATATTGCACTAATTTTTAGATATTTTCATTATATGAAATCTACCATGTGTCAGACGATTTACTCTATTTAAGTGTAGAACTCCTAGCAGACTTCTAGTACATTTTACAGTAATTCAGAATTAGCAAGGAAAACAGTTCACCTGTGTTTAGTTTTATATTGAGGTGCTCAGGTTGGAATAAAGTGGTATATATAAAAAAAAAGAAATGAAGGGGCTTGACCGTTGTCTTGGTCACTTTCTTTGTTATTGGAACACAATCCTCAACACCTACATTTAAAGGAAGAGAGTTTATTTTGGCTCACAGTTTGTAGAGGTTTAGTCCATGGTTGACTGTCTCCAAGCCAGGGAGGAAGGGACGGGGCATGGTGGAGGACAGCTGGTCAACTTATGGTGGTCAGGAAGTAGAAAGAGTCATAGGAAGAGTTAGGAAGGGAGAGAAACCCTTCTTGGCTATGTCCACAGTGAGAGGCCACTTGTGGCCAGACCCCACCTCCTATAGCAAGTCAGCTGTGGTGCCCATGATCCAGTCACGTTCCACAGGTCCCGCTTATGATTACAAGAGGCCACAGGGGGACATCCAGATAGAAACCACAACAACCACGCACAGCTGAATTCTGAGTGCTGACACGCCTGCCTCATTCCCTGTGATCAAAGGACGCAGTCATGCCAGGACATTTTTACTTGGGCACCGCTGGAGCATGCCACGAAGATTGCTTGGGATAAGGACCGCCCAGGGCAAAGGTCATTGATATGAAATTGCTTTCTTTCTCAGGGGCCATTATGTTCAGACCTCAGGAGTCTGGGCGGGCTCTCTTTCCACCCCAGTGACTACCAGCCTGCATCATGCTCACATTGCAGTTTTCTTCCATGCTCCTGGACCCTCCCATCAGTTGCACATTTGAGTATTTTCTACAAGAGCAGGCAGCAAGGCCTTTTTGTGTGCATCTATTTTATCCATTTCTGTGTCCCTGGAGACAAGCATGATGCTTGGTATTTTCCTTAAGTTCGACAGATATTTGGTGAGTCCATATGTGGAGTTATTACTTGATTGAGTTGAGTTTCTCCCCAACAGAAATAGTAGATCCAGATTGTGCATCCTCTACCATGAACCCGCAACTCTAGTCACCATTTTTGCCAACAAACATCCAATTATAAGTTCACATCTTTTTTTCTTGGAGAAAGCTTATCTAGAACAAGCCTGGTCTTTGGTTTGAACTTTTGGGAAGCTACATTTTATGGTTCATTTTATAAGGAGATGGGAAGTTTAAAACTACAGTTTGCTCTGAATGCATCTCTATTTTATTTATTTAAAAATGTATTCAACAGCTGGGTATGGTGGTGCATGCCTGTGATCTCAGCACTCGGCAGGTTAGGGCATAAGGATTGCTGTGGGTTCAAGGCAAACCTGAAGTGAGACCTTGTCTCAAAAAAAAAGGAAAAAAGTATCCAACAAAGGTGGCCACAGGATGCACAAGATAAACGGAACAGCATCAATTTCCTGTGAAATTACACCTGGTCTGTGGGTGTGAAACAAGCACAGCACTGCTGGCCTGCGAGGAAAAGGCTAAGTGGACGCTCTTGAACTTGTCTGGTGCCCAGATGAGCAGGACTGGCCAGCTCACCTGGCCAAATTCAACCCTGGCCAAGGTGGGTCTTGATGGTTCCACCAGGCAACCAGTGGCCACCTGGGATTCTGTCAGAGCCGGCGTGGCATACCCAGGGGCTGGGCCCTCTCTTCCTATTTGCAGCTCTGTCCCTGTGCCTCTTCCCCTCTCCCCCTGCTGCAGGGCTCCCTTCATACAGAAGAACAGAGATCAATTTGCTGACCTCATTAGCAGGAAGGAAGCACCAGAGCTGGGCTCCTGGATGTTCTGGGGCCAGGTGCCTGACATTTTTTTTTTTTTTTTGCTACTGGGGATGGAACTCGGGTCCTTGCGCTTTTGAGGCAGGCCCTGCAAAATCTTTTTAAAAAACTTTTTTATTTTTCAATTGTATACCATGGGGCGTCCTGGAACATATGCGCACAGGTAAGAGGGTGCCACGCCATGCCTAGTCTTTCTTGGGGCTGCTCTGAGAGCCTGCCAAGCCCAGGCCCAAATCACTTGCTCTTCCCTCCCTGCCTGCTGTCTGTCACCTGCTGTCTTCAGCTCAGTGCACAGCACTATCCGCTGTCATAGGCTCTGCGCCTGTCCTGGTCTGTGGCTGGTGCGCCGCCCTCTCATGTCCCCAATGCAAGGGCAGGATGTCCCCCTGCTTGTCCTGCACTGCAAAGCCTGGAGGCCAAGGCTGGTGCAGTGCTGAGCGAGCAGAAGTGTAAATCAGGCAAATTTATGAGCAGTGATTGGGAAAGGTCATTATTTATATTGGCTGTGCGCTTCTCTGGCTTTGTGAATTTTCAGTCACACATTTTAAAATTTTAATTTCTTGTCTCAATCCCTTTGACTGAAGAAGTCAAACATTGGTATAAAAATTAAAATAAAAAAGAAAAGAATTGGGTTATCTTTTCGAGAATTACTTAAAGAAAGGCATCTTCAACATAAACAATCTTTTTCTTCAATATTTATGAAATTAAAGAAGTAGGTAATGAAATGGAAATAATGAAACTTTCAAACAATCTTTTTGGTTTTTTGGAATTTTTTTTTTTTTTGTTTTGAGACTGGGTGTCACTGTGTAGCTCAGGCTGGCCTTGAACTCACTATGTAGCTCAGACTAGCCTTGAACTCCTGGTGACCCTCCTGCCTCACCCTCTGAAGTGCTGGATTACAGATGTGTGCCATTATGCCAGGCTGTTTTTTTTAGAAATTATTAAAACTTCAAGACTGCACCAAGATGCTTGGGACGGCCCAGACGTCTGGCTCTCAGTGTTGCCCGTAGGCACTGCTTGGGGGCCAGGCTGGAGGGAATTTGTGTTCCTCTCCTGCTAGGCGGCATCTAGAAGAGGTGGTGACCGCTGTCTACATGGAAAGTGGGGCCCCTGTAAAGAACAGATTTTCAGAAGTCACCCGTGCCCAAAGGTGGAGCAGACTTAATGGAAGGAAGGAAGGAAGTTAGGCTCCTGTCACTGGAGGCACACAGGCTGCTCTAACCCACTTACTTTGGGAGAGTGAAAGTTTTTAATTTTCTTTTTAAATTTGAGACAAGGTCTTACTAATTCACTAAATTGCCCAGGCTGGGCCTCAACTTATGATTCTCTAACCTCAGCCTCCCGGAATGCTGGAATTATAGGTGTGTGCCACCACGCCCCACCGGGCAAGAATTTGGTTTTTAAAAAAATTTCATGACAAAATAGAACAAATTTTCATTACCAAATAATAAGAGAATAACAATAATTATTACACTGTGAGCTGTTATGTTCAAAGTAGTTACTCAGTATAAGATATAAATAACCCAAAAGATTCTAACAAAAGGAAACAACTGATAATAACACAAACTTTCCAACAAACTAAAATCAACTATTAGTATAAATAAAAAATTAGCATATATTTTGAAATTTTTTTAAAGCAACAGAATACTTAATTTGGGGAAGTATTTGAACTTCTCCCTACTACCTAATTATCTCTATTCTATTTTTGCTCTTTATCTGTATGTATATTATGTTTCTCATATAAGAGAAACCATGTGATATTTGAGCTTATGTGTCTGGCTTATTTCACTTAATAGAGGATTATGTTCTCAAATTCCATGCATTTACCTATGAATGCCTCAAGTTTATCTTTCTGTATGGCAGCGTAGTATTCCATTGTGTCTAAATACCACATTTTCCTCATCCATTTGTCTGTTGATAGACATATACACTGTTTCCAAGTGATAGCTGTTATAAACCATGCTGCTATAAACATGGGTATGCGTATATCCCTGCAATATGATGACCTTAACTCTTTTGGGAAGATGCCTAGGAGAGGACAGCTGGGTAGAATGGAATGTCTACTTTTATTTTTTGAGGAATCTCCAAACTGATTTGGGAAAGAGCTTTTAAAGGATACACATCAGCTGCAAGATTATTCCACAATTCACTAGCATGTGGTCTCCAGATTTCAATTTTGTTCCCTGTAAAAGCAGGATAATAATATATAACGATAAGGTATCTAGAACACACAATAAGTATGATGGGATTTGCAGAGTATGGAAATGGCAGGGTTTTGCCTGGGGCTCGGCATACAGTAAGGGTGAGTCACCATCATTTCCAGGCAGTAGGAGTTAATTCTCACTGTCTTCTTTCTTTGGAGTTGTTCTCATTATGCAAGCATCAGTGGACATTTGCACTAAAGGATCTTTAGAGTCCTTTTGGGCCCCAAGATCTTGAGATGCTGATAAGCTGGTAAGCAGGCAAGGTCAGCCCTGGAAAGTCACACCCTATTTTAACACCTGGAGGACACCTGAAGTTGGGGGCTGAAAAAGCAGCAAAGGTGAGCGGTGCTGGGAGGAAGGCCTTTTGCTTTACGGGTTGAGATGCTATTGGCTTTGGGGCTTTTGATTTTTCATCCCTGGACGTCACAGACCCAACCATTCCCATGAGCCATCCCTGCTGGCATCAAGGGCTCATCCATGGGTCTCCCTTCTCCTTCTTTGCTTTCATGGATTTAGCAGCCATGCTGGGGCATCTACTGTGAACCTGACCCTGACCTGGGGGGACAGGGCCCTGCCTGGTGGAGATTGCTGTCTCCTGGAGGACAGAGATTGGAGTCCCGGAGCCACGCTTGGGCTGGTGCATTGTAGGGTCTGCTTGACTGGAGCCCTGGGAAGGCACAGCTCTGGGGGGTCTGTGAGGGAAAAGCGGGTAGCACTGTCCTCATCCAGTCATCAGCCAGGGGAGCGAAAGCAGAGGAGAAGCAGCCGAGTGCTCTCTCTCTCCTGGAGCCGGGGTACACCCTTCCTCTGCTCTTGGACATCAGAACTCCAGGCCCCAGGCTTTTGGGCTCTAGGACTTCACCCGGCAGCCCCCTGGCCTCAGGCCTGCATCCCAAGGTCTCCAGCTGCAGATGGACTGTTGTGAGGAGCCCCAGCCTCCATGATCATGTAGGGCCCAAATTCCTGGCTACTCACTGTCATCTATCATGCATGTATGCATGCATGTATGTATGTATTCTATCAATCATCAATCTTTTTATTAGAACTGGGGAATGAACTCAGGGCTTTTGCACTGAGCCATATCCCAGTTCCCTTTTAAAAAATTTAAATTTTGAGACAGGGTCTCCTTGAGTCACTAAGTTGCCCAGGCTGCCCTCAAACTTCCAGCCCTCCTGCCTCAGTCTCTTGGCTGCTGGGATTACTGGTGTGCGCTACCATGGCCGGCCATTCTATCTATCTCTTATTACTTCTATCTCTCAGGAGAACCCTGATTAACATAATGTACAATAATCTACGATGACCAACACTAGGGAGCACAGGGAAGGAAAACTTCAAGGTGCTTTTATCTAGTGTAGAGGAGGAAACTGGTGGAGAGGTGATGTTGGAGGAAGCAGCGGGGTTTCTGGGAGCTGAAGGAGGAAGAGGAGGTGCCAGTGGAAACAGTATTCTGGGCAGAGGAAGTGCACAGGGGAAAATCCAGGTGGAAAGCATTCGCTGTGCTTTCTGATTTTGTTTGTTAGGAGGTTTTATGCTAACAGGGCTTTACTTAGACCTGAATACATGTGTGTATGGGAAGTTCATCTACAGCGAAGCGGGAGCCAGAAGTCACGGGGACATACAGCTGGGAACACCCATTCAGTAGTCACTTAAACTTCCACGTTGCTGCCCGAGGCGGGGGGGGGGGGGGGGGGGGGGACGGGGACGACGAGCAATGATCGCAGTTGACCACCAGGTGGCGCGCGAGCCCTCTCTAGTTCAGAAAGCTCCTGAAAGGAAGATTCTTCCCAAGAGTTTGGCTCATTTTTAGCAAATAATTAAAACCCAGCCAACTCCTGCACTTGTCAACCGGAGTGAGTAAAACATCCCCTGTAAATCTGTAAGGTCTAGGGGACTGGAACTCTGGTTTTGTTTGTAATTCTTGTGCAACTCTCCAGAGCTTGGGGTAGAATTCATTTTGACACTGGGGTGTGGAAAGGATGCTGGAGGGATGTGGGTTCTCCAGGGTGGACTGGAAGATCAGCCTGCTCTGCTGGAGAATTAGCCCATTTGATGGGCAGCCCAGACGTATTCGGAGTGCACAAAATAAAAGAGAAGAGAAAAAGAGACAAGAAGCCAAGGGGAAAAGGGACCCCATATGCTCTCAGAAAGCTAGGAGCTGCCCCCAACTCTTTCCCTCTTGCGGGGTGCCCTTCTATGGGTGTCTTGGTTCCAAAAAGCCAGATACTTCCAGTGTGAGGAGCCCTAAACATTATTTTGAAGACAATCATAAGATTGAAAAATACAGATTTGAATTTTCCTGTGGCCCCTGTTCCTGCCCTGTGCATTGAGAGGCTGCCTGGCCTCAATACCACCCAGGGGGTGAGCTCGCTTATAAAATACTGTACGGACCAAGAGGTGACCCTCCCTGAGTGCAGCATCTGCCGATCTAATGCTGCATTTTGGATGTCCACAAAGTAAAAAAGGGCTGAGGCCCCAGAGACAAAGGCTCCCTGTGTTTACATTCTGGAGAACCCCAGGTGGATTCTTTTGTGACCTTCTGCACCTAGATTAGGCCAGGCTCTCGCAAACGGTAGTGAAAGCTGTTCACACTGGGCTGGAACAGGGTATGCTGGTTTTATTTAGGCTCTGGAAATGTGAGTGTCAGCACAAAGTAGGTTTATGTTTCCATTAAATTGCTGGGAAAAAAAAATCAAGACAGTTGTTAAAAAAAAAAAAAAAAAAAAAAAAAAAAGAAAAACAAAGTTGGGTGACTCAGCCTGAATAAATTAAGAAACAATTTGATGCAAAACTTGGAACAAGCCAGGCACCAGTCCATTCTTGGGCATCTTGTTGAAAGCTTATGAATCTCTTCCTCTCTCTCTCTCTCTCTCTCTCTCTCTCTCTCTCTCTCTCTCTCTCTCTATTTCTAAAGCCCCTGTAAATAGGAAATTATTAATTGTTAATATCTAGTGAAACTTTGGAAGAAGTTCTAGGTAGAACAGGTCTCCCTGAAGAAGTGATCCACCTTGCAAGACATTCTAAATGGCTCGGAGTATCTTTACAAGTCATTTATACACATATTATATTCTAAAGTCTCCATTTGCATCATATTAAAATGCTGTTGATGTTGAGATAGAAGAAGAGTGACTGTGTGAGTCCATTTATACAAAGTTCAAACACTTTGTATGATGTTTGCTATTAGAAAATAAGACTGTTGCTATTGGGTGAATGGGTAGTAACTGCAGGGCAGGGAGGGCTTTGGGGTCTGGTTAGATTTTATTCTTGTTGGTAACATGAGTACTGGATTTGTGAAAATCCACTGGGTTATGTGGTCACCATCTATGGGTGATACTATATTTATCATTGATTCTGCTGTGCAAATTAAAATTAAAAAATGTTTCCACTCTTGTGGTGGTGTGACAGAGCCATCTTACCTGCGACTTTGGAGTTGTACGCCACCCCAACCCCGCAGATATTGTTGTTGGCTGCTGCTGAAACTTCTCCTGCACATCTTGTTCCATGGCTGTGGGGAAATAAAGACAAATTAGATCCAGCATCAGAAGCTTGGAGGAGAGTCCAGAAGTTCTGACAGCTGGAAGCAATCGATTCTCTGTAATGGTTTGACTGGGGATGAGTTGGCCTGGGGTCACCCCATCTTCTGTCTGTACATCCCAACACCCTGGATCCTTCCCACTGCTTGGTTCTGTCATGAAGAGGTTTCTGAGAACATTTTTAACCTGAACATTTGATCTTTACTTTTTTTTTTTATTAAATTCTTTTATTGGTACATTGTAGGTATACAATACAATTACATTTCTCATTGGGAATTGTACCTTTACATAATGCATCTTGGTTCTTATTTTTTCCCC
>NW_004624741.1:18585236-18604666 GCF_000247695.1 Heterocephalus glaber | reverse complement strand
TTGCTGTAGGTGATCTGGAAGTCTGGTTTTGAGACTTATTTACATGTTTTCTCATTTTGACTGGGGCGGGGGGCTCTTAGCACCTGCATGGATTACCTCCTCTGAGCTGGGTGAGGTGAGACAGGAGCTGGGATTAGCGGTAGGGATGGTGACCCAAAAGCCCTTTCCTGTGGGCTGGGAGCAGCAGAAGGGATGGTGGCTGGGAAGCCCCTTCCTCTGGACCAGGAGCAGTGGAATGATGGCTCAAAAGCCCCTCCCTCTGGGCCGGGAGGGGTGGGAGGGATGGTGGCCCAGAAGCCCCTTCCTCTGGGCCAGGAGCAGCTGGACAGAAGGTGGCCCCAAAGTGATCTTTACTCTTAAATCGGAAGTATCTTCCTGTAGAAACCACATAGGTTTCCTTAAAAATGAAACATAAAGCAGGCGTGGGCGGGCTGGGTGGCTCTGCTATTTCTGAAGAATCGTGGGCTGGTGCTTATTCCGAGGGCGACTGAGCACACAGGGGTGTAGTGCTATCCATAATGAGGTTGCAGCTTTTGCCTTCATTGGGTCTTAGCTTCCTCTGGGGGACCCCTTAATGCAACAGGTTCTGGGTCTCACCTGGGAAGGGTAAAGCACACCCTGGCCACACTGCACAGTTTCAAGGTAACCACAGAACCTCGGAGACTGACCAGATCAAGGATCATACCCATTAGGCAACCTTTCCAAGAGTTGTTTGAGTTCCACACAAGGCCTTTGCAGAGCTCATGTCGTAGAGTTTGGACCTGGAAGGTCCCCAAGGGCCATGTGCTAAAGGCTTGGTCCCAGCTTGGTGCTATGGGAGGGTGACGCTTTAAAAGGTAGGGACTGGTAGGAGGTCTTTAGTCACTAGGTGAGAGGGGTCCTCGAAAGGGATTGGGGGGCCTCATCCCTTCTTCTTCTCTGTCTGTTTCCTAGCTGCCCCAAGGCAAGCAGCTTTCTCTACCATACGTTTCCTGCCAGATACTTTGCCCCACCATAGACCCAAAAGGAACACAGCCACCAACCATGGACTGAATCCCCTGAAACTAGAGCCAAAACAAACCCTTCCTCATTATAACTTAATTATCTTGGTATTTTGTAATAATAATAAAGAGTTGGCAGATATATCATGGTTTAGAATATTATCTGCAACAGACATTGTATTTCCATGAATCCTCTCTCTTGCTCATTCTCTCTTTTCTTGCGCCAAGGGCTCCAAACACTTCCTCCTGCACATATTTCCCCTCTCCCTGAGTTGGCTGGCTTGGTGACTTGAAGGATGAGATTCCACTTGAGAGGCTCACCTGGGAAATCTGGGCTAGCCTGTGAAGGTACAGGCCACAGGCCATGTGGAGAAAGGAAAGGACAGCAACCTCCATCGTCCCATCACCTCAGATGAGGTGCCCGACAGGTGAGAGTAGCCACCTCTGTCCTCCAGACCCTAGCAACCTACCCAGCCAGCCACCTCACTGAGCTCCCCTGGGTTCCAGGCTCAGGAGCAAATAAATGCTCTTTCCTAAGCGGCTTCTCTCTGGGTAGTTTGTGACTTGACAACAGGGAATGGGACTTTACAACTCGGAGTCTGTGTCTTCAGCCCAAACAGCTCTCGGGGTCTGGCAGATCTGGATTCATGATCCAAGTCATCAGGAACTGCCAGTCCCAGGCTTTGAAGGTCCCAGGGCAGTGGAGGGGGTGAGCAAGTGGGCTGTTGGGGCACAGCCTGCAGTGGGGGACAGGTGCCAGGGCCAGGCTGTCCCCCCCACTGGCCTAGCTGTATGCATACACCCGCATACATGTTGAGCCCAGTGAACCCCTCCTCCTCCCAAGCCGCCTGTGCCATGACTCTGAGTCCTCCCAGAACTCGAATGAAATCTGCCTTAGGGCTCATGGAAACCCTGTCTCAGGCCCAGGCCTTGTGTGACAGATCTGTGGACACAAGTCACTCTGGCCTTGCTCTCGAGGTTGCAGGAGGAGCCTTGAGGATGGGGACACTTGGGCTCCAAGCAGCGGGGCCTGCGGAGTCTGTCCTGCCTGTGGCCTTCAGGGCAGCCATGCATTCCTGATGCTGAAGAAATGCTGAAAAAAACACTGGGAACAGGCTGAGCTCCTATGTGCGTGCATTGCAGAGTGAAATATGTGCACACTTCATGCTGATTCATAGATACTTTCAATGTAGACATGTAAGTACATATTTGTACTGATGTCTGCTCATGTATTTGTAGTTATATACTTGTATATTTACATGTAGTACATACTTATAGCTTATCTAGACATCCAAATATAGAGTAAACATATATCAAACACCTATCATATATAAAGTACGTATATATGTCATATATACATATATTATATTTTTAATCTTTTCTATTTCTTTTATTTTACTTTTAGTTGGTACATAATAACCATGGATATATATGGGGTGCAGTGCGCTAATCTTATGCATGCCTACAATGGTATACAATGTGTGACGATAAAGTCAAGGTAAGTAGTATTTCCCTTTCCTTGAACACTGATCATTTCTTTGTATTGGGAAACCTTCAAGTCCTCTCCTCCAGTTCTTTTTCGAACAAAGAGGGGGGGAAAGAGGCTGAAAAAAGAATTAAGATGTGTTATGTCCATGTACTAACTCCCCACAAGGAATGTGATCATCATGTAATGCAGACATGTACTCATAAAAATACTCATAAAAATAAAAATGGAAACAAAACAGAATACATAACTAGGGCCGCAAACTTAGTCCCCTTCGGTGCTGTGCTCTGCCCCTGCTGCTTGGGCCCTGTCCTCCAACTCCCACTCTTCCTCCCTACTCTTCCAGACCGAATAGATGGCACATTAATTTCCTTGTTATTTGATGATCAACCCTGACAAGCTCTCCTCTCTGGATGGGCAGTGTGGACTGAGGCCTCTCCGGGATAGCTCAGTCCATTCTGAGACATCAATGAGTAGCACACCTGCATGATCGGCCACATCTCAGGGCTATGGTGACTAAGGACAGAGCCCAGCTCTCCTTGCCAGGCACTGCAAGGGGACAGGGCAGGGACAGGGTGGGGACAGGCGCTGTCCAACACCCCCTCACAGCCCACCCCACAGCACTCCTTAATGCTCAGTGCCTGCCCTGCACAAATATTTTCCGGCAGTCCGGGGCCATGCCTGGGCCCACTGGGATAGTGAAAGTACCCGAACAGCAGGTCTGCAGCCCTAATTCTGCCCTCTCATGGGGAGAGGTAGGTCCTGGGCTCTCCAGAGGGGTGTGGGGGAGGGCACCTATTGTTGCTGATCTGGGACACTAATTATGATAAACAATAGGGCTCCTGCAGCTGCTCACGACCCTGTATCACTCATGACCTCTGTTCCCATGTCCCCAATGCCTTCCCGATTGTCTCAGGCTCCCCTGAATGTCAGGAGTATATCTGCCCAAATCCATTTTCACTCAGTGCTTCCGATAGCTCTGTTTGCCTCTACCACTATCCCCAGTTGTGGAAGGTGAGGGAAATACCCAGAGTGCCCCCACCTCCTGACTTAGGTCACAGGACGCAAGTGACCAGTGTTGTGGGTGTGTTGCATTGCCAAAGTGGCCATGATCCACCACTGTCTTGAGTGATTGGGATTTTCCTGCCCCTCCCATGAAGAAGTGATATGTGTCTTCCCTGACCTTCACCTTGAATCTGGACGGGTCTTGTGACTTGTTTTGACCAAAACAATGTGGTCCAAGTGATAAGTGGAGGCCTCCTCCTCTTCCTTTTTCCTCTTTTTCTCTTCTGGGTCCTTTGCTTTTCTGTATCAATTTTAGCATCATTTTGTCTTGTTCCACTGAAAAATGCTATGGAAACTTTAATTGAAATTGCACTGAATTAACAGATTAACTTGACGTCTTTATATTGTTCCATCTTCTTATTCATGGACTCAGTACTGTCATCCTGCAATTCAGGAATGCTTTTATCTGTTTGCTAAGTTTTATAATTTTCTCACATGTTGTCTTAGATTTGTAATTATTTGATCAGCTCTGAGATGCAGCATAGTGTTGAATAAAAGAAATAATTGGCAGCGTTCTGTCTTGTCCCAGACCTAAAGAGAATGCTATTGAAGTTTCGCTATTAAGAATAATGTTTGCTGTAGGATTTTGATAAACAGACTCTATTATTTTCAATAATTATTTCTCCAACTGCATCCACATTTTAGATTTTATCCCATTTGCTGAGATTGTATTTCAGAGGCTGTATTTTTCAATTGCCATTGGTTCTTTTTTATATTCATGTTTTTATTTTGCTTGGATGTCTCCATTACTTATTTTACTTTTTAAATGGTTGCATCACTCTGGGCAAACAATACATAGCTTATTTGAAAATTTTTTGCAAGATCACTCCATGAAGTAAATTTCACCTGATATAAACTTGGGCCTGGTTTTTAATTTTGTTGGGCGTATTTTTTCAGAATTTTGGAATTTTAAATAATAGCCTAATTTGGAGATGGAGTTTTTTCTTCTTTCTTTGGGTTCTTTTTCTGGTTATTGTCCTATGATTGCTCTAGCTGTCTCTTTGGTTTAGTCTCCTGGGTCCTAAAATGAAGTTCAAGCCTCTGAATGTTGGGGACAGGCCAGGTGTAGCCGGCATGGCAGACTCCTGCAACTTGGCCAGTTTACATGAGGCTGTCTTCATCCTCCAGCCACCCTGGGTCTACAGACTCTTTGGACAGCCAAGGTCTGGCACAGCCTGCTGTAGTCTTTTCAGCTGCGTCTCCAGAGACAGAAGTTTCCATGTGAGATCTATCAGGGACAAAATGTAGAGATTCCCCTGCTAGCTTGGCATGAACTATGTTGGCTGATGCCTGCCCGATGAGCTCTCTAAGGTAGGACTTTGGATTTCAGCAGCCTGCTGGTGAGAAGGGCTGAGAACGACAAGGCGCGACAGGACATGTTAGGACACATGATGGGTCAGACCGAAACACTGCCCCTGGGGAGATCTGACCCTCCCATAAGCATCCCGTGCTTTTTGTAGAAGTGAGGAGCCCCCCTCATCTGCCTGAGGCTAGTCATTAGGCTTTGCAATTTTCCTACTTAATTGACCTGGTCGCACATATGCAACATCTTTGGACATAATTCATTGTTTCAACCAGCAATTCAGAATCACAGCCACTAGATGCTTGCCAGAAAATTCAACCCTGTGCCAAGTGTGATCTGGCTTGTGTCAAAGGCTCAGGTGAGAGAATGGCTGTCTGGGGGAGATGGGTGGATGATTGGACCATCCCCTTACTCCTTTTGCATAAACTCTCTCACTTTCCTAGCTAGTGGGAGAATCTTTGACTTAGTTCCTGTAGCAATCCCTGTACTGAGATTCACAATCACTTTTGCTGCTGCATAGGGAGTGCCTACCCCATGCCTTACTCTGTGCCAAGTACGCTGTGTCCGTGTCTCTGAGTCCCACGTAAAACCTTCCAGGTGGGAGAATCTTCCCCATTGTCTAGACAGGTAAACTGATTCAAGGTTCACTGAGTCCATACCCAACCACCCACACAACACTATATTTGTCCATGAGTGTCCACGCTATTTTTCTCTCTTAAGAAAATGCTTTTTTGTTTTTGCCACTCAAAGACCATGAAATCCCCCTATCACGCATGTACAGCATTAACTTCCAAAGCAGAAGTGATTATGCCAACATCTTTGTAATAGTCTTCTACAATCTTTATAATTTTCTCCATAACCCCTTACATCTGTATTATGTCTGTGTCTTTTAGCTGAAGGGGGAATTTAAATGATGAACACTTGTCTAATCCAGATAGAGGACTAGAAATAAAATAAAATAAAAACTATGGTTCCTCCAATGGCTCTGAATAGCTAAGAAAATTATACTCTGTTGGGAGCTCACTGAGCTCTGGTTTGGATGGAGAGAGGGTTAGTTAGGTGGTTATAAGCAGCAACCTTTAAGCTAAATCTACCTCTAAGGGAGTCTCGAAGCTCACATAAAAAAATGTTAGATTAGGTCTTTGAAAATCATCTGAATTTTATTATCCAGAGATGATTTCAGAATTAGTCCATAAAGACATAAGGAAAGATGTTCATTTCTTCCTGAACTATTAGGTGTCACCAGGGTAAAGTGTCAGTTTACATCAGCGTGGAAAGAGTGAGCCAACGAGGTGGTTGGTTTCACATACTCTTCCATGGCTTGTTGTGCAGGTTCCTCAAAATGAAATATGACTTTCAATAAGAAACAAAAAGTTAATTCCAAGGAATCTTTCTTGTCTGAAGGTTTAACTAACACCATCAATCACATTAGCTCCCATGGAGATAAATATTTTTTAGCCTCCATTTATCCTTCTTCCCCCCATCTCGGTTGCTTGAGTAATAAATATTTTCCCTCTTCCTGAATTTGTAGCAAACTTTTTGCAGCCAGGAATCACTTCTAATCTGGGATCTCTTACTCTTTAGGGCCTAATAGATAGAGTGTGCTGTGCCCTCGAATGCTTCATAAATACTGCCCGTGGCGGGGATGACATTTCCTTGGGGAATGCCTGTCAAAGAAATGTTATGCATGAGTGATTTTTATGGACAACAGCACAGTAATGGAATACAGATCTGCAATGTATCACCAGACATTGACTTACAGCTGAGCAAGGCTGCAAGACTATTGACAAAATGTGGACCTCAAACCTTGAGAGTAGCCGGCATCTCTAAAATAGACAGATGTCAGGGCCACTCAACATCATGGCATGGCTGAGAAGATGGGGCCACCCATCCATCAACCAGCCAATCAATATTTTCTGAATTCCAGCAAGAAGAAAGATGTGATGCTAGATCCTGATGCCTCACAGCCAATCAGTGATATCTCTTCTGCTCATTATTGGTGCTTATTAAATATGTAATATTTCCTACCTTTTTGCAATTTGGGTTATTATTTTGTTTGGCCAAATGGATTTCTCTGATTGCAAACGAGGAGAAAATTATACTCTGTTTGTAAATCTCTTGACTGTGTTTCAAATATATCCCTGGAGCTCAAATACTGCCTGTAATTATTAAATGCTTCACCATGGAATAAATAACACCAACTCTGTGAAAAGGGAACCATCTCGCAAAATCTAATCAAGTGCAGGGCAGGCCATTCCGATATACACACTCCCTCAGAGCATGTCTGTGTGGGTCTCGAGTTTATTTTCCTGAAGAGTCCTTGGTTTGGGGTTTTCAATATGTTCTTAAAGCAATGTGCACCTGAAGGAAAACAAGGTGGATAGGTTAGTCCGCAGGGCTGCTGCAAGGGTTAAGCACAGCACCCAGGAGGACAGGGTACTCCTGTGCTTGGTTTCCATCCAAGGGCAATGCTTTATTATTGGCTTGAGGTGCAATTGCTTTTCTCCTCTCCTCAGCAGTGATGTGGAGCTGCTGCTGATTCCTTCTGACTGCTCCTGCATCCTATGCACTTTTGTGAGGCAGCATGGGTGAAGTGGTGTGTAGGCACAGACCCCTTCCTGGGCAGTGGTGGGCAGCCCTTCCTGGGCTCTCAGTACCTGTTAGTGTGAGCCTGCTCAACAGAGATGGGGGGCAGAATCGATGTCACATCTGGGACAGATGCTGCAGGTCTCACGAAAGCCTCTGTGGCCCTGCAGCTTTGAGAGTCTGCTGTGCCGATCCTGTGCTGGCCCGGGGTGGGTGCTGGGCTCAGAGCTCCGGCCCCAGGGAAGGGACACTCCCGGAGTGTGGTGGAGGAGGCTCCTCATCTCATGTGCCTGCCCATGAAGTCTCTCCTCCATCTCCTTCTCTTAGCATCCTGCCCACGCCTTTCCTGCCCCTGCTCTTGGGTGAGCCCTTAGAATGCGGCCCCCTGTACCAGTCTCTAACACCCAGGTCAGTTACCCAGGCTGCCTCCTGAACATCCCCTGTACCTCCTTCTTCATTATCTTGTGTAAACTGCACACTTGCCCTCCAGCCCCAACTCTACCTGTTGCTCCACTTCAAATCCTGGGCTGAAGACTTCCACACTGGGCACCAAAATCTGCCTTTATCACTCGGTAGTGGTGAGTTTTGTGCCTCAGTTTCCAAAATCAGCATAATTTGGAGAGTTTTATCCAGAATTAATTAATTTAATATGGAATGTGACAGGAAAATATGGTGGATGGTTAAATTAAAAAAAGTATTTCAGGGGGCCAGGGATTTAGCTCAGTGGCTCCGCCGCCTGCCTTGCGAGCTCAAGGTCCTGAGTTCAATCCCTGGTACCAAAAATACCAAAAACCAAAAACCAAAACTATTACAGTACAGGACTCATTGCCATTAATCCCCCTTGCTTGGAATACACTTATCCCATTGTCCTTGCCACTTTCTGCAGCCGCTCTGAAAGTCTTTCATGAATGTCTTTAGTTGTGCTGTTATGGCTGCCTTGATGTCCTAATTGATTCAAAATATTTATGTTTCATGGTCATTTTGACTTTGGAGAAGATCTAGAAGTTGCATGATGCTAATCCAGTGAATAAGGTGGATGAGGACACACTGTGATATTTTTATGAGCCTACCTTTTTGTTAGATGGCACTCAGCAGCAGCGTTCACTACATTTTTGATCACTTGTCATAAAGACACTCATGTAAAAGGACTTCCAGATGGATAAGTGTGTTTAAAGTGAGAGGGAGTATTTTGAGAAGGATTGATGACAATGTGTCTTTTACTGTAATAATTTTTAAAATTTAAACATTCACTACGTATTTTGATCCGATCTAACACATAAAACTACTAAGCCTAGTGCCTTCTTATGTTACTGCAGCTGTGGCCAGGTTAGCACTGCAGACATTTGGGCACAGGCTTCCTCTTCCTGAGACTTTGCTAGCTCCTTAGAAGCTTGGACACCAAATCGAGTAGTGTTACAAGTACACAATTCAAGTCCCAGGTCTATTTGTTGCCCCTTTTTTCTGCCTGATTCATTTTAAGTTACCTTTTTCTTGCATAAAATATTGAAGACATGGGAAAATAGAGTGAACTTCCACCTACCCAGCTT
Organism: Heterocephalus glaber; assembly: GCF_000247695.1. The sequence goes on along the minus strand of NW_004624741.1, from coordinate 18,595,699 downwards.
TAACAGTGATTAACTCATGACCAATTTTACTTCCTCCACACAGCAACCCTCTCTCTCACCTTTTTTCTTAAGATACCAGTAATATTGAAGAAAATATAAAACATAATATCATTTAATCCTAGAGAGACGTTCTGGTAAACATGTCCTATAATCATGGGAAAGATGCTTTATTCAACCTGCCCTACGCCAAGCAGGAATCATCTCTAAGGTGGTGCCAACATTTTGGACCAAGGATTCTCCCCATGCTGAGGCTTGAACTTTGACCTCATCCTCCCATAATTGGTCACAGCAGTAGCTACATTTTCAGATGCCATGAGCTGAGCTAGACCTCATCCAATCTGTGATAATGTAACTGGCTGTGGTGGTGGACACGTGTAATCCAGCTGTAATTTATGAGGCTGAGGGAGGAGGATTGCAAGTTAGAGGCCAGCCTAGGAAACTTAAAAGAGAGTACAAACCATTCAGTGGTAGAGCACCTGCCTATCATGCAGGAGACTCAGGGTTCAAGCCCCAGGATAGGAAAGGTGGTGATGGTGGAAGAATGATTAAAGCCTCAATCTTTGAATAACAAGCCATGGTGGATAAGGATCTTTGAAAATGAGTTGATAATTGGGAAAAACTCATTCAGCGGTCAAAGTGTACACTGTCTTCAGTTGTTGGCTTCTATGACATGGGGATAATGCCTGCTGGGAGTAGCTGTGCCTGTGTCTCCAGTAAATGTATACTTGGGAATTCTTACTGCTGACAATGACAGATTTTTATTACACTAAACACTAATTGGTTCGCATTAGAGGTTTTTAACCAGTTTAAAATTGTTCTCTCAAGAACAAGTTTGCATAAGAAAATATTCAAAGGAGAAGACATTTCCTTTGTGTTTTTGTTTTTAAGGAACATTCTTGCAGTATACCACACAAGCAAATTTGGTTGGAGGAGCCTGTGTTTGAATTTAATAATGGGGTTCAGGAAAAACTATCCTGTTGGCTTATATTTTTGTGCCTGGATCAATCCATCAAAAATTAATTTAATGACTACCAGCTCCAGAGTGATAGCTGGTTGGTATGTGCGCTGGGACTGCCCTTTCTGATATCCATGGAGAGGGCTGGTGATCAATGCAGTTGAAGCCAGGCACTATGTGCATGGCATTCCTCATGGCCGCTTCCAATTATGTCCAACACCAGGCTTAGTGACATTTATTCCACAGCTTCATTTACTTATCTCTGAAAGTGGCTTATTTGCTAAGGGTATGCTAGGATTTGGTGTTGTAAGTCATGGCAATAAGAGGGCCCTCACACAACTTCCAAGTACTGCATGATGATTTTCAGATTGCAGATGAATTTGGCAGAGAGTGATTATGCTACTGGGCATCAGCAATGATCTTTCAAGAATATTACAAATTTGAATTTTACTTTTTTCCTTATCCTTTTCTGCAATTTCCATACCCTAGAGTCCATGTGTCTGTTCTCTACCCTAACACTCTTAGATCAACTTCCAACAGTAAGAACCAAGTCTAAAGCCATGTAGTCTACCAAGGAGCTTCCTGGATACACTCAGATATACTTCTTGCATAAGACATTAAAATGAAACTTATAAAAGAATAGTACAAATTCAGATTTAGAAGCAGTGTAAAACATGGATCTACTTTAAGTTTTATCTTGAACACTAATTGTTAGACCAAGGAAGCTATTAAATCTTTCTAAGCCCATCTCCTTCAGTTTAGTTTCACTAAACTGAAAACAATAGCTTTTGTTTTATCTACTACTTAGGTTGCCATGAGAAGTGAAAGCCATGATAAAATACGCTATCCATAATGCATTTTTATACCATGAATTGAATTCCATATGTTCATGAACTTTACCCAACTACATGGATAATAGAGAAGCACTGTCTATTTTATTTACTTATTTAAATTAAATTTATTTTAAACTGAGGCATAAAAACAAAATTACTTATTAATGGCTACCATGTGATGTTTCAATATATGAATACATTGTATAATGTCAAGTTAGACATATCTGTCTTTCCAAACATTTAATCATTTCTTTGTAGTGAAAATACTTAAAATCCTTCCCCATGGCATTTTGAGGTATTCAGTATGTCGTTGTTATGTATAGGTGCCCTACCATGCAATAGCACCTTTCCTTCCTGTCTAACTTCCCTCTGGTCAATCAACCTCCCATGTGACACATTTAAAAGTTACAGTGCTCTTTTACTGAGCTAAGCACACATCTTAATTTCTTGATATTTTTTATATGCAATTAACTATGTAAGCAAGATATTTAATCAAAGGAAAAAAGAGAGACTACATTTACATGTTCAGTAGCAAAGGAGGTTGAAGAAAAGTGGCTCTTGGGCTGGGGATTTAGCTCAGTGGTTCCACTGCCTGCCTTGCAAGCACAAGGTCCCGAGTTCAATCCCTGCTACCAAAAAAAAAAAAAAAAAAAAAAAAAGTGGCTCCTGTAGATGAAACATTTGAATAGCTCCACAGAGTAGGAACTTTATTCCAAGTATTCCTTCAAACCTCTGTCAACCACACTTGCTCTGGTTGAAAGTGAGCTGCTATAATTTTATAGCAGAAATGCTTTTTAAAAAACATTCAGGTATAGACCCGGTGGGGCAAACAGTTTCCCCACAATCGTTTCACCAGATCAAGCAAAGCCAGCATTTAAAAAATTGTCAATCACCCTGTGGTAGCTTGAGAAAGGATTTGTTATTTCTATTTTTATCTTTAATAAAGTAGCAAATAATTTCTAGCTCAACAGAACAAAATGGTCAAAAGATAATTCTTGAGCACTGTAATATTTTTAAAAATCCATGAATGTAAAAAATGTAGCCACCAAGAAGGAAAATCACAATATAATCAGTGAAGCATTGGGCTGATTTTGCTGGTGATAGTCAAGCCTTAAAGAAAATGACAGAAAACAAAACCCCAGAGCTGAAGGCCCACAGTGCCCAGGTCCGGCTCACCTGTTAAACCAGTCGTCTGTGTACCGAGGGTATGGGTAGGGGTCATTGCTGCTGAAGTCGTAACTGGCTTCGGCATTCTGAAAAACACAAGGCATGGCATGAGGTCAGCGAAGCCAGAGGCAGAGCAAGTGACAGTGCTGGGGGACATGATGGCTGATGCTCAGAGGGTGGAGCCCCTAGAGCCCTGGAGGGCTGTGTCAGTGCCCTCCCTCGGCCTGGTATCTTCATCTCATCTTTAGGCTCAGTTTCCCCTATGAGTTCACAGAGTTCACCCAGAATCCAGGGCTTATGATGAGCTTCCTTGATGCAGTTGGATGGATGGCCTGCGGTTCTAGTTTTCATGTCACAGTGAGGTGGCCTTTGGTCTCTTGCTTTACGAACAAGGTCCACTTCCAGCTCCCTACTTCAGCCTAGATAAGGTTATCTCTTTTTCTCTTAAGGATGCTAAACCTGTACCTGAGCCCCTAATATTGTTCACAACTAGCTTCGTTCATTCACTCAAAAGATCTGGACAGTTGTATGTATGTCACAGACATTGCCAAAATGGAGAAGACAATAGTGGAGTCCTTGGCCTCATGCAACTTACAGCCTACTTTGGGGAACAGACATCAAGCATATGGTCAAACCAGGAAATACACAATTGCGAACTGTGATAACCATGCACTTTCCACTCTGCAGTAGATAGCTAGGAGTATAAAACTGTAATTCTACACTTCTATTTTTTCCAATGAGAGTTTTTCCCCACACACATCAGTTGTGTTCTCATTTAAGTGATTTCGTGTTTGTTTTTTACAGATATGTCTCTAGTTGGTCTTTTATTTTGGTACCGGGGATGGAACTTGGGACCTTGTGCTTGCAAGGCAGGCAGCAGAACCATTGAGCTAAATCCCTAGCCCATCTAGTTGGTCTTTTATTTGTTTCAATGGTGGGAGGTGACCCTCTATTCCTTGGCAAAGGGTCCATTCCTACTCCATTGCTTCCTCTGCTTGCCCAGAGTTGGTGGTGGGGGAAGTGGCTCTCTGGAAGTTCATCTCTTCTCTCCTCTTTGTTTCTGGGTTCTGCTGTAAAGACCTAGATGGCTCCTTGGTCCACAGCAAGTCCCAGGGGTAAGGGGACACTTGCCTACCAGTTGTGGTGTTTCTCAGTTCCGTAGGACTGTGCTCCTTTGTGAGGTAAGACACTTCAGTTTGTGCCACTCTCCTGTTTGCAAATATAGTGTATCACTGGCATAATGTTTTAAAGACCAAAGTGATTAATTCCATTCATTTTTGTTTTGATTTGTTGCATGACAAAGGGCTGCTAGTCAGTAGAGTTGCAATGATTAGAACTGTAGTAGAGGTTTAGCATCCATCTGAAATCTGTAATTCCAAAATAAGAAACTTTTTGGGTGGTGATGTGACACCAAAGTGGAAAATTCCACACCTAACCTCATATGAGAAATCATGGTCAAAATGCAGGTAGTCTGAATATATTGTATAAAATGACCCTCAGCCTAAGTGACACATGAATGACTTTCATGTGTAGTCTTGGGCCCCACCCCAAGACAATCCTGGGTGTACGCAAATATTCCCAAATCTGAAAGAAATCCCAAATGGAAAATACTTGTAGTCCCAAGCATTTTGGATGAAGAATACTCAACCTCAACCTGTTCTAATTTAATAAACAAATGCACTTGGACAGAAGTGGAGTTTTGCCCTGCCAGTTTTCCTTGAGTCTTGAACATGTCTATCCTGTAGGTCTTCACCCAACACCAGGCATCTGGAGAGGAACCCTCCTGTCTCCAGTCCCCTCCTCCCTCACATGGATCCCAGATTACTTTCTTCACATGTAAAATTTAATTCCGTATTTGGTCTATGATCCTAGTCTCTGGGACCCTCTCAGATTGGCATTTTTTCCCCTTTACTCTCTTTGAGATATCTGGATTTCAGTTCTTTCAGGGACATTATTTAGAGATAGCAGTTTATTTGCCTTCTTCCAGAAGCATGTTCAGCCGCTCCTGTTTCTGAAGTTTTCAGAAGTAAGAGCATTCTTAGGTACAGGTAGCAGGGCAGGAATATTGAAAGAAAGACAAGTTAAAACCTCTTTTGAGTTTCAAAGCTGAGGTTTATACTTTAGTAATAGATGTGGAAAACTGTTTGGTAAGCCTGGTTTATTTCTCCACAGAAGAGATTGGAAGGTGATTTGGATGTGGAGCTTGGCATGAGCAGAGCCACAAGTGTCACCCCTTTTTTTGTTTTTGTTTTTTTTGGGTACTGGGGATCGAACTCCAGACCTTGTGCTTGCAAGGCAGGCAGCAGAACCACTGAGCTAAATCCCCGACCCGCCAGCCCTTTGTTTTGAGCTGTGGTCACGAAGTAGGATGGGGTTATGCTTGTTCTTTGGGAGGTCAAAGTCAGAGAGGTCCGAGATTCATCCTAGGACAGGGGCCTCAGGTTATAGATCTAAAGTGGCTCTGTGAGGTGCCTCACCTAATAATTTTGGGGTGCTCCTGACCCCCAGTGCAGGTTAGGGAGTAGCAGAATATTCTGTGGGAACTGAGGCTGGTGAGGACATGACCTTGGGAACAGCTGGCCTAGAAAGTTCTAGTGGTCAGGACAATGAAGATCCAGGGTTTAGGCAGAGCCTTTGTGGCCAGATGACTAAGGACAATGGGAATAGGGATGTCCTGGAAGTGTGTCCAGAGTAGACAGCAGATGGACAGCTAGCATAGGACTCCTACTGCTTCTCCTCAGTGCTGTATAAATTCTTTGAGCTTGAGAATAGTTCTAGAGATAGAGAAGGTGGTGCAAAGCCTGCGTTGACTATCAAATTTCTATCACCAGTGAATTTAGACTGGCAGATAGCATAGAAGATCAATTAGAGAGGAGCAAGAATTTCTGCACTTGCTACTTGTGACTGCTTTCACAAGCTCTCCACTCTGGCTTATTTTTCTGGCTCAAATTCACCACTTTGCTCTGGGTTGAGGCCGCTCAGCTCTCCATCCTGGACAAGATGGCTTCTCCCAGGCAGGTCGGGGTTAGAAGGGGCTGGCAAATTCTGACAGTAGAACTTGAAGCTGAGACCCTGGAAACCTTGCAATCATTTTTATAACAAGAAGAAAGACCATGTCAATGTTGTATGAGGTCAAACTTGCCTCTCAACGTCGAAACAGATGATAACGTAGGAATCCCAAAAGTTTGTTATTTTTATGCTGAATTTGATGACTAATAACTCCTTGGATAACACTTTACATTGAGCATTAAGTTTGGCAGAATGTTTTCTGGCTGAAAATCAAATGGTTTATAGCTGGGAAGAACAATGAGCAAATTTTTCAAGGGTTCTGTTTATGCTTTTATAGCCAAACGGAATCAACTATTGATTTGAATTACAATGTTATCTCCCATAAAATTACCTATGTACAAGAATAAGTTAAACTGGCCTTGAGTTATATGGGACTTTTCTGTGGTGACCATTAACATGGAAATTTGAGAGTAAGTGGTGTTCAGGTAAAGTCAGTGCTGTGGCCATTCTAGGCTGAGCTCAATGCTTGTTGTTTGGTCTTCTCTAACTTCTTTCTAAAATATGTGAGTCTATTTTCTTTCTTTAGAAAATATTCGCTATTTATTGAGCATAATTTAATCTTTGGTGATTCAGAATAGGGATGATTCAGAGTTGTTATTTAGAACTTGAATTGTCGTTGTACCCTCTAACTGACAGTGAGAAGATTGGGTTGAATCCAAACTGACCTCAGCACTTCCCTGGAAGTTATTTCTAGAAGAAACTTCTGATAATGTCTCCTTTTCTCTTATAAAAGTTGAGTACAGGGGAATAAAACCAACCTGTGGTATTCAATAATCCTAAGGCTTAATTTTGGAATGTTAGAATACATAGTTGGAAAGCAAGTTTATGCTTGCCCTGAGCCAGAAAGTTCAATAATTATGAGTTTGGTCATTGTTTGTAGGGTGTGAGTTTTAGGTACATGACCTGCATGCACTCTAAACTAAGAAGACAGGGGAGTACTAATTTCCAAGAAATCCTCTGACTTGTTATATCCCCACTCCCAAATCTGGAACTCAATGTCTCTGTGACCCAGGGGGCTTGCTTGCTGGGCTGTACAAGATGCTTGTGTCTGTGAACACAGCTTGTGGAGGGAGGAAGAAAAGAGTTAATGTCAGAGAGACCTGGTTTTAGCTGATTGTTGCTCTGAAAGTTTATCGATGCTTTGGAAACAGCATCTCCCTCATCTTTAAATTGCAGATGATAGAACTGTTCCCACTTTGTTGGTGTGAGGATAAAATAAAAGTCGGACAAGCGCACTGGACGTTTTCTCAGTTCTCACTACTCCTTTGATCACCTATGGCAAGAGTCACAAAATATGGCCCAGGCACAAAATCTGACCTGCCACTTGTTTTTGTAGATAAAGTTTTATTAGAAGACAGCCACATCCCTTTGTTTACAAACTGCCTATGGCAGCCCTTCAATACAGCAGCATAGTTAAGCAGTTACGCAGAAGCTGCAGAGCCCAAGAGAGTCACTACCTGTCCTTTGTTGGGAAGTCTGCCAATGCCTGACCCAGCATGTCCTAGGCCACATAGGCTCCCTGACTGCTAGCCTATAGCCTAAAGTATAGCATCTCACCCAGACCATGTCTTCCAGGACAGCCCCCTGGAACACATTTGGGACACATCTGTCTTAAGTCCTGCTCTCTGTAGGTGGGCTAGGGCAGCTGAAAAGGAATCTGGCCAGAACTAGTCAGACTACACCATGAGGAGTTTGAAGCTTATTCTTCCCTTGTCTCATGCCAATCAAAAGCTGGTTATCAGGTGAGTCTCTAGGGTCAGAAGCTGAGGCTCAGCCCATAGGGGCGCTGATGAAGTCCACAGAGAACACCCCACTATGATGGGGAGGAAGGACCTCCCTGGTTTCTCCCACGCCTGCCCATCATTGCTTGACGGCAGCTCCTGGGAGACCCCAACCATGTAGCTCTTCTGCCTTTCCACCAGAAAAAGTCCCATTGTCTGCATGATCAGAACATTGCAGAGAGGGGCAGATGAATGTAGGCCTCTAGCTTGCAGAAGCAATTGCTTCAATGAAGTGGGTACTTGTGGTGTCTGCTGCAATGACCTCATTCATCTTCCTTTTATTTTGGTACTGAAGATTGAACCCAGGGCCTTGTGCATACTAGGTCAGTGTTCTACCATGGAGCCATACCCCAGCCCCATTGTTCATTTTTAAGAGTGATGTTTGGTTTGAACTCTCATGATACTGGATTCTTGCAATAAGTTGATATATTTATATGGGCACCCAGTGATGGGATGGAACAGATCTTTTTAGAACACCAAGGAGCAAACTCTGGTCTGACTACAAAGTTTGGAAAGTGGTCTCTAGAATCAGGGCTGTCAAGTACAGTCAGTCATGCAGGTTGTGCCTTGTCTGAGGGTGCCTACCCAAGGGGAGCAGCTAGGGGCTGCCAAACCATGTGCTTTGGGGGCGGGGCCTTAAAAATCATTGGTCGCCCGGAGGGGCTGCCCTTGTCTTCTTTGTCTGCATAAAGGGGACATCTTTTCCTAATTGGTTTGCCTGGAGGAAAGATGCTGTTTTGCAATTCACCCACTGGTAGGGGGCGCCTGTTTTCAACTTCTCCCAAGTGCACTGTGTAGGTATGAACAGGTTTGTAAGCAATGACAAGAAAAGAGCCTCTCTAGTTATAGTCATATACGAGCCCAGACCTTTAAGAAACCTCACTAGGGTGGTAAGATGTTTTCTGTAAACATCAAGTAATACAAGACTTAAGTAACATCTCAAACAGTAGGTGTTTGTGATCATGAGGACATGGTGGCATACCAGTATGATTAATTGCCAATGCAATTCTACAGCTATAGGAATTCAGGACAAGAAACTACATTGCCTTTGTACCTTTATTCTGGACTGCTACTTTCCCTGAAGGCATTTAACCAAATAACCCAGCTAGAAGCTGTGTAACTGTATTAGCTGAAATTGCACTGTGCTCATGGACTAATGAAAGAGAAATGAGCCTCCCTAGATAGGCTCTCCAATTGCAACCATATTGCCCCAGAACAAAGCTCATATGTATGGAAACGGAGCAAGAAAATAGCCCAGTCCATTAGAGCCTAAAGAATTTCGCTATTGCGCCTACTTACATCTAATATGGTCATGGCTGAATGTTCCAAATTGTGTCTATTTTGATTTTCCTCAAATAATTCTCCCACATGCACTGGTTTAACGATAATATTCAGCTCACTTTTGACTGAAACCAACATTAAAGGGATTTATGTCTATATTAAATCTGGCTGTAAAACTTAATGAAATTTAACATTTCTCCAGCTCCCAAAAAATTAAGAGAAAAGATGCGTAGTCCAAAATTTGCTTGAAATCTCTCTTCTGTGCTCCCAAATTTCCCAGAGTGGTTTGTGTTTTACTTGTGACACAGTGCGCTCTGCCTGTGTATTTGCCCCTGGCAATTCTAGAACTTCCCTAGTCACTGGAGCACTCTCCAGATAAGGTGTGACCTAATGGTCAAGACACATGAGTATCACCATGTCCCGAGCCATGTACTGGGCAACTGGACTCTTATGTTTTCCAAAGTGGAGCAGCTCCATCCTTTGGCTGTCATTGCCACCCATATCAAAAGAACTGGGAAAAGTTGTAAGCTCTAAGCCTAAGAGGAGATAGCAATAATAATCATTCTGAATGGTTAGCACAAGCGTGTATGGGCATGCCACCCTGAACGTGCCCAATCTTGTCTGAATGGTTAGTACAGTGCCCTGTATTGATATGGTATCTTTCAGTTTTTCCAAGGGAATTTGAATCTGTTTTATTATGTTTTTCCCCAAATCCTGTGGGGAACCTATAGAAGGAAGGAGTTATTATAGATAGATGAGATAGGTAGAAATATTATAGGGAGTCAGATAGGGATAGGTCCTTGAGAGGGTCAGAGCAAAGGTGAAACACATCACAGCTGCACCGGAGACACATTGGCTAAAAACCAGGCCTCAAGATAAAGACAAGATGACCAGACCTACATACTTCCTCAAAGAACAAACACTGGACCAAATGAAGTCTAGATAGACATCAACCACCCTGGTGGGTAACCAGAAACCCATGGACCCACTACTTCCTAGGAGAATCTTTGTTCTTTCCATCCATGCTTGTTACATGACTTGTTTCCCAACTGGACCACCATTACCTAAGTGATTATTCTTGTAACCTTATTGGATGTTCATGGCTGTGGCCCATGTTGTACCAATGTGGGTTTCACCCTATAAAACTCTCCAGTAAAATGGGCTCCCCAGGCTACCCACTCTGGACCCCTCTTCTCCCTCAGGAGCTTTTCTGTCAATAAATATCTTCCTACTCTTAACCTCTTTTGTTCCTAGGACTCATTCTTCAATTTCTAGAGAACAAGAACTTGGGGTATCATACAGTTAACAGGTTGGGAGATACAATGAACTGAGTAAGCTGTTGCTCTGAGAGACAGCCTAATGCGCCCCCCCCCCCCC
>NW_004624741.1:18566461-18585136 GCF_000247695.1 Heterocephalus glaber | reverse complement strand
ACTGATCCTCAGGTCTGTTTCTTTGCCATTACCATGTTTTTATCAGAGTAGCTTTGTAGTATAGTTTCAAGTTGGGGATTTTGATACCCCCTGCCATGTCTCTGTTGCCTAGAATTGCTTTTGCTATTCTAGGTCTCTTCTGGTTCCAAATGAATTTTTGGATTGCTTCCTCTAGCTCTGTGAAGTATATTGTTGGAATTTCAATTGGCATTGCATTGAACCTATATAGTAGTTTTGGAAGTATGACCATTTCACTCATTGTAATTGGGGTGTTTAGAATTTCTATATCTTCTTGTATTTATCTTCTTGGTTTTTTTTTTTTTTTGGTACCGGAGTAGGACTCAGGTCCTTGCACTTGTGCAGCAGGCAGCGAAACCACTGAGCTAAATCCCTGGCCGCCAGAGGCTTCTTTATAGTGATCTTTTCCTGTGTACATCTTCTTGGCTTGTCTTGGTATCGTAGTTGGCCAATGAAGCCTGAATTGGATTAGACTGAGGCCAATTCCCACACATAAATTTTCAACTTTTCCCTAACAGCACACATTCTTGAGATGATCTAATGCATTGAGAAGCTGTCACTCACTGGAATTAAGCTTCAAGAGCTGGCTTCAAGATAGGCTTCACAAGTTGAGTGGAAAAAATGTACATTTTTATTTTGATAAGCTGCCTCCTCAAATTGAGCATTTCCTTCCATTGCAAATGTGGAGTACCAACCACAGTATTATTAGTAGTACTTTTGAGCTTGCCATCAATATATATTTTCATGCTACATTACAGTTGCTGCAGATATGTGGAAATATCTTTTTAGCACACCCTACCTTGCCACTAGATTTTGTTATTTAATGTGTTAATAAAGAAGAACATAAGTTATCATTTCACAAGTGTGTATTGTTAATCTTTTGATAACTGTGATTCAAAATAATTGCCTTTCTTGGTGTTATGGTCCAAAGGTTTGTGTCCCTTCAATATTCATATGTTGAAATTGAATGTCTGATGTGTAAGTAATTAAAAGGGGAAGTCTTTGGTGAGTAGGGCCATAAAAGCAGAGTCTTCGGAATAGGGGTTAATGCCTTTATAAAGAGGCCTGTGGGAACTTCTCTGCCTTCTCTAGCATATGAGGACACAGCAAGAAAATGCCACCTATGAGGAGCAGCTTCTGCATCTGTGGCATCATGACCTTCAATTTCCAAGATCAAGAACCACGAAAAATAAATTTCTGTTGCTTATAAATTACCCATTCTAATATATTTTGCAATAGCAACCCAGAAAGCCTAAAAATCTTCGTTACCCTATGCATTTTGTTTTAAGTAGTTAAAATATTTCCAGAATGAGGGGACACTGGTATTTGTGTATACAGTTGGTGTGGAAGTTGGTGCAATGTTTAAAGAGAAATTTGTCAATATCTAGTGAAATAAAAATGAACTATTTGACCTAGATATCCTCTAAGAATTTGACTTAAAATACACTTGCATAAGTATGAAAGATGTATGTTCAAATGTATTCATGACAGCCAAGAGAGACTAGAAACAACCTAAATATTCAAATTAAGGACAAGTTAAATAAATTATAGGGCTCTCGTAAGATGCAAAACTCTGCAGCTCTGGTAAAGAATGAGATATGGGTCCTTCAAGAAACTCATTCTCAAGGAATACTGTTAAGTGAGAGAGGCAATGGCAGAAGGAGTGCATAATAAGCTCCTATTTACACAGAAGAGAGGAACATACTTGATGGTTAATGCATAGAGTATTTCTGCAAAGAGATTGCAGGGGCCTTTTATAGGACTTTGCCTCTAAGAAAGGCATGGGGTTTGGAGTAGAAGGAAGATGCAGTTTTCATTGAATAAGCTTTTGTTTAGTGTTAATTTTTTTTGTATCATAACAAGTAACATATATTAAGTGCTTATTTTTGGCAAGGGTCTCTTACAGAAGTTTCATAAATATTAGCTTCACTTTATGATATCTTCATGTGGGTATGACTCATTATCACACAAATGCTATGAGAAAAGAAAATGAGGCACAGAGATGTTGAATATTTGCCCAAGATCACATAGATGCAAGGGAAAGAGAAAGATTTAGACCCAGCAGACTGGCTCCAGAGGACTCTCTCTTAACAATGCAATCTTACTTCTCTGCATTGGAATCATAATCACCACGTGCTATTGCATGTATTGTTTAAAAGAGAAAAAAAATTACCAAATGAAAAAGTATAAGTTAGTGCACTTATTCCCTAGAGCATCAATGGTTTATTTAAATCCAAGTATACAAATGGAGCTAATAATTCAATGCTTTGCACTGAGACACACTTTTTCAAAGAGCTGGGAAAACACATCTCTTACTTTGTATGGTTTGTTCACTCTTTTTCTTTTTCTTTTTTTTTTTTTTTTTACCAGCATGGCTTTATTTAGTGGATTCTCTTATATGGAGTCATTATAATGCTTTTGAAGCCAAAACCAACAAATAAGCTTCCAATAAGAAAGTGAATTCTCCTGCGTTCAACAACAGAATTCAGTCTACTTCTTTGTTCTCTCTTGATTACACTATTCCTCTTAGAAGGATTAAAAAAATATCTCAATAAGACAAATAATATTGATTTGATTCCTCAGATACTCAAATCTTGACAATGTTTTCTTTCTGAAATCTTTTCAGCATTATCTGACAGCCCTGAGGTTTCTGAGTACAATTTGAAACTCATTGGTTGTGAATGGATCTCACAAGATGCTGCTGTGGTTAGGATCTTGAATGTCCCCAGAGACCATGTGTTAAAGACTTGGTCCCCAGTCCATGGTCTGTGGGGAGGTGGTGGCATTTTTAAGGGGATAGAATGAGAGGTTTTAGGTCATTGAGGACATGCCCTCAAAGGGAATTGTGCCACCCTGTTTCTTTTTATTTTATCTTTTCCCTTCCCAGCTGTCACAGGTAAGCTGGATGATAAACTTGATTGGCTTTAGAGCTGCCTAAGGGATTAATAAAGCACACTTCTGGGTGTGTGTATGGGGAGCTATGACCTTGGGTACTATATCTGGTCCCTGGCCCTTTCTTTTCTTGTGCTGTTTCCCTGCTTTGCTTCCTGGCTGCCATGACATTAGCAGCTTTGCTTCACTACACACTTCTGCCATGATATTTCATTTTGGAGCCAGCTGACCATGGACTGAGTCCTCTGAAATGGTGAACCAAATATACTGCTTCTTCCTTTCAGTCTTGGGTATCCAGTATTTGGTCCCAGTGATGGGAAAGCTGATTAATACACCAGCCATGAGGTAAATAGTCTTGCTCTGCCTTGCACTCCCCACCATAATGTCCCCTCAGGTTTAAAAGTGACAGGGCCAATGGACCTTTCAAACTGTGAGACAAAATAAACCTTTCTATAAGTTGATTATCTCAGGTATTTTGTCGCAGTGATGGAGAGCTGACTGACAGAAGTGGTGGCTGCCCCCTACTTAAACAACCTGGCACTACAGGGCCGTGGCTCCTTTCAGTCATCCTTTTTTTGTACCGGGGATCGAACTCAGGCCCTTGCACTTGTGCAGGAGGTGGCAAAACCACTGAACTAAATCCCCAGCCTCCTTTGAGTCATTCTTATGATGCCAAAGGCAGAGTCTCTGTTAAGTGTTCCTGAGGCTTCAGCATCTCCTTCATCCTAGTTTTTAAAAATTAATTTTGGTGCTAGAGATTGAACCCAAGGCCTTGGGCATACTGGCATATGCTCTATCACTAAGCTATACCCTTATATATACCCAGCCTCCCCATCTCAGTTAATCTTCCTCTGACAGAGACAGGCCCTGGCAGGGAGAAATATTCACCTCTGTTGCTTTTGTAACCTGGACTTTGATGGTCATTTCTGCTTCTGTTGAGAGATATGGGCTGTTTTCCTATCTGAAATGGTGATTTATAAGTTCCCTTTAAAAGGCATTTTTTTAGTGTTAAAAAAGTGAAACAGGCCGGGTATTTAGCTCAGTGGTTCCATTGCCTGCTTTGCAAGCACAAGGACCTGAGTTTGATCCCCTGTACAAAAAAAAAAAAAAAAAAAAAAAAAAAAGTGAAACAACTCAAGGAAGATTCCTAGGTAAATAATACCACCAGTCACAAAAATTGCAAAGGTGTGCTGTGACTGATGGATGTGTGAGAAACACTGGAAGAAAGGTAAAATTATGGTAAAATTCACAGGTTTGAGTTCTCTGGGTATCAGCAGAGTCAGCATTAAAAGTAGCCCAAGAACCTACCCGGGGGATTTGGAATAGTAACTCTAAAGATGTCATGTCCTCAAATTTCAATCCTACCCCTTGCCATTTTAACATGATGGCTTCAGTTCTTTTCATCCTGCAGGTTATTGGCCTTCAAAGGTCTCCATTCTTCTTCTTCTTCTTTTTTTTTTTGGTACGGGGGATCGAACTCTGGACCTTGCGCTTGCAAGGCCAGGCGGTGGCACCACTGAGCTAAATCCCCAGCCCCAAAGGTCTCCTTTCTTACATTCAGGCAATTGTTTATTTTTTTGTTGAACAATTTTTTTTTAAGTACCAACTATTTGCCAAGCACTGTGCAATTACAAGTCACTACTGGGTAAGTAGATGCCCTTATCTGAAGTGTCTTATTAGCCCTCTTGCCTTAATACATCAGTTATAGAACTTTTAATGAAGCCTTGGTTATCAGGTAATAGTGGCTCCTATCTCAGGCTGCACACGAGAATTGCTTGGAGGGCTTTTAGGAATGTGTTTGATGGTATGCAAATTTTAGTTCAATAAAATTGTTTAAAAAAGAAATGTGCTTGAGCAATCACTTGATCCTGATTTAATTGGTATAGGGTGGGGCTTGGGCACTGGTAAAACAAACCAACAAACACACAAACCTTCCTCAAGTGACTCTGATGATAGCCAAGGTTTAGAACCACTAAACTATCACCTGTAATTAACAATAGCTCATATTCTAGCCTCATTGTGGTTTAATATGTGGTTTGTGGACCAGCAGGCCTGAAAATGTTTTAGACTCAGAGTCTCAGACTTAGCATAGACTGACTGAATCTGCATTTCTTCTTTCTCTTTCTCTTTCTTTTTCCCTTTCTCCTCCCCACCCTTTTTTCCAGTACTAGAGATTTGACCTAGGAACTTCGCACCGAGCTATAGCCCTAGCCTTTTAAAATTTCATTTCATTTTAAAATATTGAGACAGAGTCTCACTGAATTGTTAAGTTGCACAGGCTGGGCTTGAACTTGCAATCTTCCTGCCTTAGCCTTTCAGAGTTCTAGTGATCTGTATTTTATTTATTGATTTATTTATTTATTTATTTATTTATTTATTTGGTACCAGGGATCAAACTCGGGTCCTTGTGCTTGCGAGGCAGGCAGCGGAACCACTGAGCTAAATCCCTGGCCCTGGTGATCTGTATTTTAATAAGGTCACCAGGGCATTCACATTTACATTGATTCTTATTTGTAAAACTGGTGCAAGGTTTGCCTTTGTCTCCCTCTCTTTCCTCTTTATACCTCCTTCCTCTCCCTGTTAGTCTTCTTCCACCTAAGCTCTTTGACAAAGAAGAAATTATTTGATAAGCCTTTCATATTTTAGCATGAATAAATTTAGCACATTGCCTTTCTCAGTATCATTTGCTTTGCAGAAGAGACTGGGCATTGGAAAGAGTTAAAGGACTCCGTCTCTAACAACACAGAGGGAGAGGGAGTATTTTGGGAGTATCAGGTGGAAGTCTGTAAAAGGTTGGCTCTGAGGACAGAGTCACACTGGATTCATTGGCTCTGAAGATTGAGTGTGGATGATTAGGAATAACATAGCATTCACTGTGCTGCTGTTAGGCAGGGGCTGTGGGATCGATTCTGCAAGAAAGAAGAGTACAAGTTCAGAGTGAAGGATTTCCTGCTAGTTAGTAAATGTTGGTGAATAGTGAGGCCTGAATTATTTTGCTTCCTGCTGCTTAAAGTTTCTGTCAAAACTTTAAAAATACATCCAATTATAGACAAAACGCCAAGCGGCATTAACAAGGCTAGGCATTAAAACATTCCTCTAAATGTGTTTATGTCTCCATGTATATGTTCCCTCTTTTTCTGCTGCTGTCTTGGAAAGGAAGGACATAGGTTTTCTGGACTCTGACAAATGATATGGATGAAGTAAATAACTGACAGTAACTAACAAGGATATAGATGAACTAACGAATGAACTAATAAGAATATAGTGAACTAACCAGCTATAGTGAACTAACAAGAATAACTAACAAGTGATATGGATGGACTAACCAATAACTCATAGCAACAAATGATGTTGATGAGCTAAGCAGTAACTAAGGGTACAGTAAGCTGTGGTTTGAATTTAGCAGCAGTGAAAGTTCCCAGAGTGAAGGTTCCAATAGTTGTGACTCTGCTTAGTCCCTGGTTTGTCTCAGCATCTGAACTTGACCTCTTGAGGGTTCGCAGAGATGATAGAGGTGGCTGCACTCCTGACCTAGCCACGGTGATGATGGCCCTAGAGCTGCTCCACCCTCCTGCCTGCTCCCAGTGCTGCTGGTCTCCTCTGCTTTTCTGAGACACTCACGGCTGAGGTCCGCCTGTGCAGCCCACAATGACAGAGGTGACATTGAGCAGCTGTAAAGAGCAGCTTGTCCATAGTGCTTCCTTTGTAACTGAAGTCTTTCAACTTCCACGGAGGCGTGCATAGCTCACATTCCCTAACTGTCTTGGATTACGTTGATTCTTTATTAAGGGGGAAGAAAGAGGCTTGCAGCATGCTGTGAGTATCAACACCCCGTTACCTGTGGAGTAAGGTGAGGGTGATTCAGAAGCCCTGGCTAAGGAGAGGGTGGAGGAAAAGAAAAGCTGTGGGTCTTAGAAAGGCAGTGGACTTTAGTCCTGGTGGCTTAATAAGAGGGCAAGGCTGGTGATCACTCAGGGTGGCCTCAGGGCTGCTCTTGGGGACAGGGACAGGAGGAAGGCAGAGGGGACCAGCTCAGCAGGTGCCAGGTGGATGGGGCCAGGCAGAGCTGTAGCCAGGGTACATCTAGCTATGAAAGTCTTTGGATACTGCCTGAGCCTTGCCACAGCCCCCATGTACACCAGTGTGGGGACATCAGAGACTCGGCTCTGGGAAAGGAATCAGAACATAATATAGCAGCCGGGGGCTCTGTTGTGTTGTCATGGTGATGAGGTACAAGTCAATTTGTGTTTCCCTGCTTTTGACAGTGATCTCTGATGCTATGGACTTGCTCAAGGATCCCCTGCCTGGGCTCTGGAGGGGGTGTGTGTCCTGCTTGTCCTTGAGCAGCAGCTGAGGTCAAGTTCACTACTTCTTTGCCCAGATGACCTGCAAGGGACAGAGACATTGCTGACATCCTGCCTACTCAGAGTGATTATATAGCTCAGTATCACCTGCCTCTCCTTTTCTAGCCCTAAAAATAGCAGAGATGCGTTCACTGATAGCTGAGTCACCTCCTCCAAGGGATTGTTCTGTCCAAATATTATTTATTGAAGACTTTATCTTAAACACAACTCACCCAATGTTTCTTCCTCCTGTCAAAATTACCACTGTACAGATAATAAATAGATTGCATAGGGGTCTGATGCTGTGATATATGCACATATGTTTTATATGAAAATTATTTATGTGTATGTTAGGGCAAATTAATCTCATTTGAGTCTCCCAAAAGTTTGTATTGGGGATTATAACCCCATTTTATGGATAGGAAAACAAAGCTTCAGTGATTTTATGTGATTTGCTCAAAGATTTTCCAGTTAGAAGTGGTTGAGTTCTTGCTAGAAATGAGACCTTCTGATTCAGAAACTCATTTTCTCCTTTCTGCCTGACATTCATAGCACATTGTGATGACAAAGGGTTGTTCTGGTTTAGATTTCAAATGTTCCCTAAAAGACTCATGTGTTCAGAGGTGGGGCTTTTGGAAGGAGATTGGATCATGGAGGTGCTACACTCATAAGAGGATGAATTTATTGATGAGTTCATAGCTGAATATACTGTTAGGAGGTGAGGCCTCATTGGAGGAGGTGGTCACTGGGGGCATAACTTCAGAGGGTCTACATCTCGGCCAGCTGACCATGGATGGAATCCCTGAAGTTGTGAGCCAAATAATCTCTTCTTTAAGTTGCAAATGTCAGAGGTATTTTGTCCCACTGGTAGGTACGCTGACTAATACAAAGGTAAAGAAGAAATCTATGGACTACAGTACCTTGTTTAGCTGGGCACATTCAGCACTGAGAGGGAACATCAGGTCCTACAGCTTATTAAATGGCAGCAAGACTGGCACTAACAAGTGGAGGGGACTCAGGTTTTTGTGTATCCACCCACTTTCACTTCATAATAAACCAAGCTTAAACACTTTTCAGTAATCTCACTCATTAGTTTTTGCCTTGAACAGTTAATCTCTGCTTTGGCGATTCTTTAGAATTACCTTGCTAAGAGGAGAAGATGAAAATAGAGGGTCATGACCTTGGGGTGTGAGTGGAAAGGAAGCACAAGACGCATTGTAACTATCTCAGTTTTTGCAGCTGATAAACAGCTAAGTGGAAGAGTTATCTTCCATGAAGAATTCGCTTGAGGCTTGCCTTTGAATGTGACCAATTTCACATTTCCTGCTAATGTAAAATGTGACCAAAAGAAAGGATGATCTCCAACTATTCTGGAGAAAGATGAAATTCATGCTGGCTCCTTTCACTGATATTCATTATTTTAATTGGTTTTGAAGCAAAAAAATCTTTGACAGCATTTGTGATGGGAATCCAACTTCATAACTCATAAGCTATAGAGACATGATCACAGCCTTCTTTGGCATGGCGTGCACACAGCTTACTGAGTTGCTCTAAGGTGGGATATCTGTGTCCATGTTAATCCATGATCCTTTTGTGTGCAGGCCCACAGGCGAGTTATGGGCACTGCTTCCTTGGAAAGGAGGTACCCTGCTCCAGACCTTTGCAGATGACACCCCCTGACTCTCAGGGTTCTTGGATGTCTCTGCTGCCATCATTATCCCCTGTTCAACAATCAGGAGAGCTCCTCTGACCCTCTGCTTTCTGGACCCATGATTCCCATCACCCCAACAACACCCATTCTAGTCCCTCTCAGCATCTTCATGGCTTTCTCACAATCCAGAGTGGTGACCCTGATCCTGCTGAATTATGAAGGATGGTGGCTTGTTCCTTACCTTTCTCTTCTCTTCTCCTCTAATCACAGGGCATCTCATTGGGCCTACCAGAGTTCTTTGTCCACTTGCCTCCTCTTTCTTCTTTCTTTTCCTCTTCCTCTCCTTCTCCTCCTCCTCCTCCTCTTCCTTTTCCATTTCCTCTTCCTCTTCTCATTCTTTTCTTCCTTCTCTTTCTTGCCCTTCTCCTTTCTCCCCCTTCCCTTCCTCTTCTTCTTTTTTTTCTTTTGACAGTGCTGGGGATTGAACTCGGGGCCTTCACACTTACCTATATCTCCAGTTTTTTATATTTTGAAACAGGGTCTTGTTAAGTTGCCAAATATCCCAAACTAGGCTTGAATTTGCAATCTTCCTGCATCAGTCTCTGAGTGCTGGGCTTACAGATGAGCACTACCACACTTCTTCTACTGCTTCTACTTCACACTGGCTTCTACCGCTTCCTCCTCATTCCATTCTCCTCCTCCTCTTCTTTGTTTTTGTGTCTTTTCAGTCCCCTTTGGCGTTTCCTGTCCATACTGGACTACACCCCCAGAACTTTCAGGATCAAGTTTCTAGTTCCTAATTTTCAACTCAAGGCTGTTTATGGTCTGCTTAGTACCAGTTTTGCTGTAGCTCAGGGATTAGCAAACTTTGTTTTTTTGAAAGGCCAAATGGTAAATGTTTTAGCCTTTTTGGGTCTTATGGTCCCTGTCACAGTGACTCCTATTTGCCTTTATATTGGGAAAAGAGTTGTTGCTGACATATAAATGAGTATGGCTGTATTCCCACAGAAACTTACAGAAAAAAGAAATAGCAAAAAAAGACAACAGGCAGGCTGTAGTTTACCTAACCTTGCTTATTGTAGGTTGAATTTCCTGGAAAGAGACCCTGAGTGACTCTTGATGGGGAGACCCCTATGTGACCTAATGTGGAAATATAGTATATCTCCGAGAAGCTGAGGCCTCAGTTATTTGAGGATTTTTCCTTAGAAGCTAACTAATAATTTTTCGCAGAAGCAGGCAGTGGAACCACTGAGCTAAATCCCTGGCCCAGCCCTTACAATTTCGCAGAAACTGCAAATATCTTCTGCAGATGTTTTTTTGGCCTGAGGTTTGCAAGTAGCCAATCTGAGAGAGTAGTAGTTCTCCTTGCTGCTGTTAGGCTGCTGCCCTGTAACACATCTCTGCATGTGCACCAGGATTCTCACATCCTAACAGGCTGGTGTACTGCATGTAGCTATCTTGAGTTTTCTGTTTTGTCCTTTTTAAAGCACTAAGATTCCTAAGATGATGTCCAAACACCCTGGACCTTCTCAGGTTTTATTAACAAAGTATTTTATTAAATTAAATTACATAACTGCAGGAGATATAGCATATTCAGAGCACAAACTATAAAAATAGGCATTTATAGGTGTTTTTCTGACAATATCTGAAATTTGCAGATGCTTTAGGACTGTAACTCCCTCGAATTTCGGGGTCCACTCTAGTGTCTCTGCAGATGTGAACATGTGAAGAAGAGGTCTTATTGCATGAATATGGGCCCTAAATGCAATGACAGGTGTTCTTATGGTGCTCAGAGATGCACAGAGGACAGCACGGGGTGGAGCCCAGGGTCTGCAGGCTGAGGAGCTCCCGGGAACCAGGAGAGGGTGTGGGTCAGACTTCTCTCAGAGCCTTCTCTTCTCTTCCCTTTCCTTCCTTCTTGCCCTGGATTGAACCCAGGACCTTTACACTACATCCCTAGCTTGTCTTTTATTATTTATTTATTTATTTGTTTTTTTTGGTACCAGGGTTCGAACTTGGGTCCTTGCACTTGCACAGCAGGCAGCGAAACCACTGAGCTAAATCCCCGGCCCAAGCTTGTCTTTTATTTTGAGACAGGACCTCACTACTTTGGCCAGGCTGGGCTGGAACTTGAGATTCTCCTGATTGTTGTCTGAGGACCCCAGTGTATGGAGCTGGACTGTGGACACCCTAGGAAACCAGCAGGTTTCTACCTTCTTCTCTCCCTGCAGGCATCTCCAGCAGGCCAGGGATTCTCTTGAGCCTTCCTGTGGCTGGCCTTGAGGCCCAGGAATGTGTCCACATTTAGGAAGAGCCCTCCTTGTGCAACACTCTGCCATGGGTGAGATCTCCCTCCATAGCACTGGGTCCTGTGTCCACTCTGTCCAGGCCACAGAAATGGTCAAAGATAGGCACCGGGCTCTACTGGACACCACTGTGCACATGGTAGATGCACAGTACCTGTGTTGAAGGAGTGAATAAACTGACAGAAACTCCCCCAGTTATTTTGTTGGTTCCAGAATGATTGGATATTATAAGACCTGTCAGGCAGAGCTTGATCATGTTCTGTATGTTAACAAAAGTATTAAAATATGGCCATTTGTCTTTGGAATTGGGCAGAACAACCTGAGCACCCTTTAGAGAGATTTCGAATCCAATCTTTCATTACTTGTACTTCTATACATCACATGTCCTTATCCTCAAATCTCCTTTTTAAAAAATATGTCAACATCATAGCACTTTTAATTATACCACATGTGTTTTATGTATATTAAATTAAACAGCAGTGTTGCAAGCAGCATTATTTGCATATTTTAATTGTCTTTTGCTATTGTTATTTTTTAGAAAAAAATAAGTGGAAAATGGGAAGATGAAATAAGCTGACATGAGAGATAAAACCAGAGGTCTCATAAAGTTAATACAATTGAAACAAGGTAGAACTCATTAGCTGTGCTGCTAAATGCAAATCTTTAGCCTCAATTGAATACTCAAGGAGTTAGCTATATTTGGTTGTGATAGGAAAGAAGAAAAGTTTAAAAAGTAGCCTTCTTTTTGAAGAGAAGTTATCAAAAATTACATCTATGAGTTGAGATATAACAGGGATTGCATAATTATGATAATTTTAACTTTTTTTTAGTTTTTTTGGAACATGATTTTACATTATAAGTGCATAGTTAGTGCTCAAATTTGTGAAAAGCACGTATTTTCAAAAATATTCAACTGGGAAAATAATCAAAATTTCATTCCCATTTATTTTATTTAGTTAAAAATCTCAAGATCTACTTACATTAGAAATCTTCATGACATTTTAAGACACAAAAATTGATGACAAAGGGAAAAGAAATGAACTATCTGGTCTTCTCTTGACACAGGACCTAGAATAAAGAGTGGTTTTGTAGACTCACAGGGCTGAAGGCCTGGGTGCACTCTGAGTTCCTTACAGGATGCTGGGGACAGAGAGGGAACAGACGGCTACACAAGGCTGGGTCTAAGCCCAGTCACTCCCATCAAGAGCTGCATAAATGAGAATGATACTGACAGCAGGTGGCTTTCTCAACCCCAGTGGCAACCGACCTCTTTCTAAGCCCTGTACACACTGAAAGCAGTTACATTTGCTGGAGACTGACTAGCAATTGGTTTACCAGGTGACCCAGCAATCCCAAGATAGAGGAAATCTGAATTCCACAAAAAAGGTTCATGTGAATGTAGATGGAGATTTTATTTCCAATTCCCCAAACCAGAAGCCTTCCAAAGATCCCACAACTGGAGAATGAGTGAACAAAATGAGCTGTGGTATATCACACAATAGGGCCATAACAACAAAAAGAACATGTTATCAATATATACAACCACATGGATGAATCAGAAATGCAAGAAAGAGTTAGACTTAAAGGTTATCTACTGCATGATTCCACTTCTATGACATTCTAGAAAAGATAAAACTATAGGATTAGAAAACAGATGTGTGGCAGCCAGGGACATAAGGTGGGGCTGAGGAGGGCTTGATTACAAGGTGCAGAAGGGGGTTTCCTTGGGGGATGGGGATTTCTGTTTGACTTAAGTGCTATTTACACAATTTTATGTGTCTGTCAAAACTCACAGAAAGGTGTACCAGAAAGGGTAAAATTTTCTCCTTTAAATTAAAAGTGATCACATTGAGAAAAGAATCAAGAAAATAGTATGGCAGTGGTACCTCTGTTCATGAATTTAATTCTTTCCATGTTTCTGGTCACAAACCAAATTGGATGAAAACCAAATCAAATTTCCCCATAAGGTCAACATTGAACCTAATCACTGAATTTTGATTTGCAACCAGAATCATGGAAAGAATTAAGTTCATGAGCCAAGGCATCACTGTATTCACAATAGTTTCAAAAATATCAATACCTAGGTATTAATCAAGAAAGTGAAAGAGAGACATTTATAATGAAAACTCAAGTACTCTAAAGAAAGGAGATTGAAGAAGGCATCAGAAAATGGAAAGATTTCCCCTCTTCTGGATAGGCAGAAATAATATTGTCAAAATGATCATATTACCAAAACTGATTTATAGATTTAGTGCAATCCCAATCAAAATACCAGCAGCATTTTTCACAGAACTAGCAAAAACAATTCTAAAATTTATATGGAATCAGAAAAGATCTAGAATAGCAAAAGCAATCCTGGGCAACAAGAGCAAAGTAGGAGGCTGTTGGGAGCAATGCTACATAATTTTAGGGTAAAATCATTTGGTTAGCCTAGTTCTCCTGCCTACAGCCCAGCTATGGAATTCCAAGACGTAACTCCATTTTGGCCTCCAGTCACAACTGAGACCTCAATGATCCGATGATGCTGTGATTCTCCAGGACAAGAAACATCCTGGGAGCCGAGAACATCCTGGAAGGAACAAACATCTACTCAGTTCCTTCTTGTTCTTGGATTGTTACATCTTATTTACGCAGGATGTACTGAACTCTCTGCAAGTCATTTGTTACATTTGTTTCTCCCGATGTACTGAATAAAAGGTGGAGTAAGCTGGGGGCTGTCGTCTTTGCTGCCCAGAGCAGCACTGATCAGACCTGAAGCTCAGCTTCTTCTCAGTGTCATTTTTCTACCTTTCCTGTAATTCACCTTGTGCTGCTGTGGCTCACAGGAGACTAGGACTTACTGCAGAGGTTTTAGTAACATCCCCTTTCCCTGTTTCCTACAGGAGGCATCCTAATCCTGGATTTCAAGTTATATTACAAAGCCACAATGATAAAACAGCATGGCCCTGGTACAAAAGCAGACATATATATCAATGGGACAGAATAGAGGATGCAGAAACAACCCTAGGTGTACTCAGACATCTGATCATTGAAAAAAGGAGCCAAACACACTCTGGAGAAAAGATAGCCTAATTAACAAATGGTGCTGGGAAAACTGGCTGTCCATATGTAGAAGATTGAATGTAGACCCATGTCTCTTGCCATGCCCTAAAATAAAATAAAAATGGATCAAAAACCTAGATATTAAAACAGAAACAGTCTGCTGGAAGATCAAATGGCTAAAAGTCTTGGAGACATAGGCATGGGCAAGGACTTTCTGAACAGAACCCCAACTGCACAAGAAATAATACAAAGAATCAACAAATGGGATTATATCAAATTAAAATGCTTCTGTTCAGCAAAGGAAACAATCAACAGAGTGAAGAGATAACTTATGGGGTGGGAAAAAATGTTTTGCCAGCTATTCCTCTGACAGAGGACTAACATCTAGAATATATAAAGAAGAAAAAAAAATCAGACCTCCAAAAATAAAAGACCTAATAAAAAAATAGGCAATTGAAATGAAGGGACAATTTTCAAAAGAAAAAATACAAGTGACCAATAAGAACATGAAAAAATGTTCAACATATCTTTTGACTTTAGAGAAAAGTAAATTAAAATAACACTGAGATTCCATCTTATTCCAGAGAGAATGATCTTCATCAAGAACTCAAAAAACAACAAAAAGCTAGTGAGGCTGTGGGGGAAAAGAAGCCTTTTTACATTGTTTACAGGAGTGTAAACTAATACAACCACTATGGAAATCAGTATGGAAAGTCCTCAAAACACTAAAATTAGAATTTCCATTTGACCTAGCTATTCCCAGTCTAGATAACTCCTAAGAGTTAAAGGCATCAGTGATCCATGCATACCCATGTTTCTAACAGTATAATTCATAATAGCTAAATCTTGGAAGTGGCCATCAGCAGGTGAATGGATAAAGAAAATGTGATATGGAGTAGTACTCAAGTACCACTCTGCTCTAAAGGAGGATAAAATCGAGTCATCTGTAGGAAAATGGATACAACTTGAAACCATAATATTAAGTGAAATAAACCAGACACAGAAAGTTAAATATCACATGGCTTCTCTTCCATGAGAAGCCCAAAATATAAATAATTCAAAGAGCAAAATAAAAGATTGGAAACAGATTGTTTTCTTTTTTTTTTGGTACCTGGGATAGAGCTCAGGACTCCATGCTTGCAAGGCAGGCGGCAGCACCACTGAGCTAAATCCCTGGCCTGGCCCTGGAGACTGATCTTTTGCAAATGAGAAAGGGATCAAGAGATTGGGAGAAAGGGAAAGGAGGGAGAGGAGAAGTAAATAGATCATCCTCCCATGACCATGTAGCAACTCCTCAAGATGAATGTATTCATTATGTATCGCAAACTTGTACTAATAGCAAAAATAAATAAAAAGTAAATCGAACAATAGCAGTTATTAGATTTGGGTAATTTTATGTGCTAGTAAGTGAAGTGCACTTATCTTGGTAAAGATTTATGGGTGATTCCTAGCCCTACCTTTGGAATGCAGTGCCTTTTATCTCAAATCTTTTTAAATTTTGGTGTGTCTATTATAAAGAGCTATTTTAAAATTGATTAAATTGATAATTGGCTGGCCTGTAGGATGTGGAAGGGTCGTGTGGGGCTTTTCCCAATTGGGCATTTAATTACAGGCACAGAAAGCCTTAGTTTCCTTCAGCATCATATTCTTTCTGGCTCAGAAAAAGTTTAACTCCATGTAAGGAAAAAGAGATGCCTGGGGGGAAGCAGCCGAACCGTGAGAGATGGAAAGTGTCCTATTTCCTTGAGGATGGGTTGTAAGCAGCCTCCAGAAGTCTCCACAGGGTGGAGCTTCTGTGTTCTTGAGAACCCTGCACTCGTTTTGCACAAAAAGAGCTGAGTCTTTCTCTACTTCTTGCCTTCTGGTCCTCACCAGGGGCTCATTACCCAGCATCTAAATTGTGGCTTGGCTGGCAAGGAAGGGCCCTTTCAATTCATCTTTATTCCTGGTTAATTACAGCAATTGACACAACACTGTTTCTATCCCTAAATCTATTAACCAGCAAATGTTCGAGTCATAGCCTCTCAAGTCTCATTAATCTCATTGTTTAAGAGTTTTTTAAAAAAATCATGTGTTTTATTTCCTCATTGTGGAGATTTCAAGTCAGCAGTGAAAATAAGGACAAGTTGGGCTCAAGTCTGATTCTCAGGCTGGAGATTTAGCTCAGTGGTTCCACTGCTTGCCTCGCAAGTGCAAGGACCGGAGTTCAATCTCGGTACCAAAGGGGGGAAAAAAGACACTGTCAAGGGCTTCAGACAGTCTTAGAGTGACTTCGACATTCTGAAGGCTTTATTTTCCCCCTCTTTGAGATCAAAATGAGGGAGGATGTGCTGGAGAAGAATCTAGAGAATTATCCAAGGGATAATTTCAGGTTTCTCAGAATTAAAATTGCCTGTGCTCCTTGATCCAGACCTTGAACTTCGAGGGACTTATTCTTTTTTTGTTTTTTAAGAGTAGGAAAAATTTATTGGGAGAAAGAAAGCTTCTGTCTAAGAGAGACAGAAGGGGGACTGGAAAATGGGTTGCCCCCCCACCCCACTTTTCAAAGATGTTTTATACAGCAAAGCCATGTGATGAGGTGGCTACAAAGTGGGACAAAACTGTAAGACCCAAGGGAAATTTACAAGGTGGGCATGAGGTGGGGCAAAACCATGACCAACCAATGAGATTTCAAGTACAGTTACCCAGGTAATATTGATTAAATGGGGGTCAAATGGAGGAGCAAGTCACATAGCAAATGTACAAGGATTTTCAGTAAGGGTGGGGGTCAGGGATATTTCCTGGAGAGGCAGGGTTAAGACCTTGGCCCCCCACCCAGGTGATTGATACCTGTTTAGAATATCAATCACTGTTATTCATCCTACATGGGTGTGGTAGCTTCTCTTCTTTTGTAATACTGGCCTTCAGTGAATGTGTCTTCACTGTTCTCTGTGTTGGCTCTTTATGGGCTGGCCCTGTCTAACTGCCTACAAAATATCTAATTAACTTACCTATCTGAAATATTGCCCCCTCTGAGGAAGTACCCCTAACTACTGTGAGGGGGCAAAGGGCAAAGACCAGTCTGGCTCCTTCCTGCTGAAGAGGGTTGTAGTTGTAATCAGCAGTCAGAGTTACTTTACAGAGAGTCTGTCTAAAGGCCCTCGATAGGCTCCAGGCATTGTCATCTTGGTGTAAGACCCAGGCGAGACTTAGCACAAGTAATGCCATCTTGTTACAGGCCCTCCATCTTGTCCCTGTGGGTTTTGGGTTCACTAAAGGACACAGAGTTCCCAGAATGTACTTGTTTATCTGTTAAGACACCATGGAATGTACCATTGTTTCTGTGTAAAGAACATCCTGTTAGATAAGTAAAGAACATCTACAAACTCCCCTAACCACAAAAATTCCGCTTCTGTAGTTCTGCTTGCTAAGCTCCCGTGCAGCCCCTATAAAACCTTCCAACCCCCTGAGCTCGGGGCCTCTCTAAGCTTATTGCTTGGAGGGTGCTGTCTGACCAGATTAACAAAGATCTGTTTTTTTTACTATCTCAATCTGTCTGGTGTGTTTCCTCCTGGGTGATCCTTACTGCAGTCAGCTCCTCAGAGCGTTTGGTAAGGCCCTCAGTCTTACATTGGGTAGGCTTACAGCTTCGAGTCTGGAGGAGACAAAGCCAAAGAAACAGTTAAGAATACATGGGCTAAACAATAAGATCACCAGGGTTGTCATAAATATAGCCAACAAGTGTTTTTACTGAGAAGAACTAGTAATAGACTCTACAAAGAGGATAAGGAGAAGGTCCAGGGGACTTCAGAATCCAACATAGAAGTCATATTGTATAGTTTAGCAGTTATGAGCTGTTTACAAGGTTGATCTGGTGGATTCTGGTAAAAGAATTTTAGTACATTTGTCATTAGTTCCATTTGTATGACTGCTTGGAGTTGGTAGCCTCTAGGCAAGAATAAACAAAACTTTTAAGAAATTAGAGCATGTATAATCTAAGCATGAGCACACTAGAATGGAAGGACAGATTGAAGAGAAAGTTACATTTAGATACTGTAATAGTGATTGTAACCTGCTGCCTCAGATTCTTTCACTGATAGAGGTTATGTATAAGTCTGATACTTTGTCATAAATCTCTCTAGTTTTAGCTGTAAGAAGATAAGAAACAATTTGAAGAACAAATCTCCCTAAGATATTTAAAATTCTAGCTGAGCTTTTATAGATTTTACCATATTTTTTTCCTAATGATCCATGACTGTGGTCAGCTACTGGTGCAGCTAGAAACTGCTAGAAGGGGTCAGTGACTGGAGCCCCTTTTTATATCTAGCTTTATTACTATGGCATTATTTATACCTCTTTTGGTTATTCTTTTCTGCTGGGTGTTTAAGATCAAGTTAAAGTGAGACCTGTGTCAATCAGTATGAACCTCTTGCTATCTATCAAG
>NW_004624741.1:18542857-18565286 GCF_000247695.1 Heterocephalus glaber | reverse complement strand
TCCCTGTGGGGCAGTGGAAAGGCTGAGGCCCTGTAAGTCTCCCTTGACAGGAGGGAGACTCTCATTCTTCCCACATTCATATGGTGCTTTCTGCAGTAACTGGCTTCTAAATTGGCTCTTTTGCTAATAGTTTTTTTTTAAAATTCACTTTTTTCATTAGGTATAATTTATGTGCAATGAACTATGTGATCTTAAATGTGCAGCTTGATGCATTTTGGAGTCTACCCACTCATGTGATCCTCATGCCAATTAAGACACAGAATATTTTCCCCACCTCGGAAAGTTCGCTCGAGATGTGATTCCCTTCTGGTTCATCCCACCTGCCTCAGGCCACCACCATTTTGATTTCTGTCTTTATATCTTAATTCTGCCTGTTTTAGAACTCCTATAAATGAAAGACAGTATTGTATACTCTATTGTATTTTCCTTGTTTAGCTAACACAATATCTTGAGATTTGCTTATTTTGTTGTATGCTTTAGTAGTTGGCCTCACAAATATCCACTCACCACAAGGAGGTCTGGAGGTATTTGCCTTTAGGAGCAGCAGGGACCTTACAGCTACTGTCAACACCTTGCTGAGCCCTTTGCATCCAAGGTCCCAGCAAAGCCAGACTGTAGAGACACAGGTAAGTGAATCCTGGTTGCTGCCCATCAAGGGTCCAGAAGATGCCTCTTTCAGTTGGCCACCCTGGACCTGCAAAGCCTGAGCACACATCCCCACCCTTTCCATGCACTGAAGGGCACTTTCTTTTCCAGTCTGAGTGGCTATTTGCTGCTGTTCACTTAAAGGTTTCCTTTTCTTTTTCCATCCTCCTTTCCCTGTATCAGCCACTGTGTATTGACATGTGCCCTGTATCACACAAGGGGCGACTGGAAAATACAGTGAAAGTTTAAGTAAAAAAATTTATCACAACAAAAGACACATTGCCATTAATCACCACCCCCCTAATACTTTACCTCAGTTTGAACACACTTATCCCATCATTCTTGCCACTTTCTGCAGCAGTTCTGGAAGTCCTCTTTCCTGAGTGTCTTTATGAGATGTGGTAAAAAAAATTACAGTGAATGCTGCTGCCAAGGGCCATCCAATGAAAAGGCAGGCTCTTAAAAACATTATAGTGTGTCCTCATCCACTTTATTCACTAGATGTGGCACCGTGTCACTCCTGGATTTTCCTCAAAGTCAAAATGATCAGAAAAGGTCAGTGTTTTAAATCGATTCAGGGCATCAAGGTCACTGTAATAGCACAACTAAAGATATTTGCAGAAAAGGACTTCCAGAACTGGCAAGAATGATGCGATAAAGGTATTTGAAATGAGGGGTAGTACCTTGAGGGGAATTCATGGCAATGGGTCTTTTATTGTAATAAAAAATTTCAATTTAAACACACATCATATTTTTGATCATACCTATACCATATATCCTACACTCTCCCTGTCCCTACCTCATATCTGTGTGCACTAGTGACCCTGGCTACCCCTCCCTTGCTGTCAGCACACCTAGGGCTGGGATTTCTTGCTGTGTGTTATACTTACTGTGGGTGGTGTGTGTAGGAGTTTTGGCTCCAACTGGGTCTATTTTTATGGCTGCCTTATTTATACGGCAAGTGACATTTTTCAGTTTTGGGGGTAATGTACAGTTAACTTTAAAAATAATCTATTAAGATAACATAGTGAATCAATTAAATAAAAATGATTAAATAACCAAAAGCTCAGTGGGTCCTGAGAGTCCAGGCTTACTTTCACATTTAGAGAAAACCTCCACTCTGGTATAATTCCTCATTAGCTATTAAAGACACTCTGAGCATCTTGGTTGATCATCATAATCAAAAGAGATTTACTAGGCACCCATTGTCACTCAGGATATAATGAGCCCCAGAGTAGACATGAGACACTGCTTGGGATTGAACATCAGTGACACTGTTACTAAATATATCCTGCCAAAACCTTTGTAATATGTAACTCTCCATGATGTATGGAAAATCCAAGCATCCAATTAATTTCCAGATCAGTGCCACTGGCTTCCTGATTAAGCACCATAAACCCTATTCAAAGCTCACTGTGGGCTATGGATTTGAGAAGCACTAAGCTCACTGTTGGCTTTGCTTCTGGTCCCTATTGACAAGACCCTGTTAAGGCCTGGATGCCCAGCTTCCCAGGTGCCCAGCGAGGCCTGTACTATCTGACAGTGCTTCTTTCTGCTTTTTAGAGAGGCAACTGTGGGCAAATGTCATCGTATTTTAAGTATTTCTGATTCTTTTTTTTTTTTTAGAGGAAGAGGAAGTAATATTTAGTAAGAAAGTCCTAAATTCAGGGCACTTTTACTACATTTTCTTTCTCTCTCTCTCTCTCTCTGTCTGCAAGCCAAGTGCCCTCCCAGCTCCCACTCTTACTTCCAATCCAGCTCCATAGAGGGCAGATCTTTGCTAAATCCAGGCATATTGTCTCCCCTCCCCACCTCGGTCCTAGGGGGAATTTGCAAATTCTTGTGGCTTATCCTGATCACATAATCACCAGTTCTCTCTCATTTCTCCAGTGCATCTCACGCCATTTTCTTCCTGGATTGATTCCCTTCTCCCTCCCCACCCACCCCCCAGACACACCAGCCTTCTTCAGATATTGGAGAAAGCTGAGTGAGTTGCTGCCTCAGGGCCTTGGAACAGCTTCTCCTTATGCTGCTGAACACCTGTAGTAGCCCTAAGGCATCAGTGCCGAGTTCTCTTTTCCAGGAAAGCCTTTCCTTACATAGCAACCCTGATCAGGTTCCTCATCTTCCCCATTCTAGCAAAGCACGGCAATGGTAAGTAAATACTCATTTCTGCAGAGTTTGTTTTACCCATTAGATGCTGTTTTATTTCTCCAGAAGAGAGAAGTTTTAACACCTAGCAGCCTGTAGGGTTCAAAGAAAACAGAAGCTCACTCTTACAACTCACTAGGAGCAGAGCTGTGTCCTGGAGGGTTGAGGCCAGCTCTGCTTCACTCTGCTCTGAGCTTGCCCAGGGATTCTCTCCTCCTGGGCCACAACCCTGCACGTAGCTTCCCACACCCAGCAGGGCTGACCCTGGTACCACCAGGACACCATAGTGGTAGCAGTGTATAAGCAGTGCTAAGGTGAGGTCACCAAAGACATCATGGCTTCCGTCTGGCTCCCTTTCCTGGACCCTTGCGCTGGGAAGACAGCTGCCACACTGGGAAGACTTTAAGTAGTTCATGGAGAACCACACACAGGAGGGACAGAGGCCTCCTGCCAGCCACTGCTGCCACATGGGCCACCATGGCAGCAGGATGCTCTGGGCCTATTCAGTCCTTGAGATGACAGCAGCCTCAGAAAAGACCTGGAGACACCAATCCCACTGCTCCTCGAATCCTGACCCAGAGAAAGTCCCTGAGATTAAAAACTAGGTGTGGCTTTATGGTGCTAGGGTTAGAGGGTAATTTGTTATGGAACAATGTATAATTAGTATGTTATATAGTCCCTGGCATAGTGAGGACTCAGTGAACAGTTGCTGAGTGAATCAGTGAAAGCATAGCACTCTCCTCCTTTGGCCTAGGCTCAATGTGTAAACCAGAGAGGTGGATTAACATGTCTCAAAGCCAGTAACTAAATGGAGGCGGGATCTGCCTATCCACAAGATCCTCTTTAGTGTTATTTCTATTTCATTGATTTATCTCTCCCGAAATGGAAATCTTAACATCTCTATGCCCAAAGGGTTTCAGAAAATACAGAAGCTCCTATCAATCACATTAAGAGCAGGCCACACACTGGCTATTCCGTGTGGATTTCTTCAAGTCATTGTGCACCCAGGGGATACAAAGGATGATCCATTGGGAAAAAAGGGAAAAATATTACAAATTATTTTTTGAGCTTGATTTAAAACATTTAGATATTTATTTTAATCATGGTAAAAATGCATAGCATAAAATTTACTATCTAAACTAGTTTTAAGTGTAAAGTACAGTAGTGCTGAATACATTATTGTGTAAGCAACCTCTAGAGCTTTTTCATCTTGCAAAACTGAAAGCCTGCAACCACTACACAATGACCTCCTATAAGCCCCCTAAATCCAGCCCCTGATGATGATAAATGTTGGCATTCATTCTCCTTTCTGTCTCTATGAATCTGACTTCCCTAGATACCTCATATAAGTGGGATCATGCAGTATCTATCTCTTTGTGACAGGGTTATTTCTCTCAGCATTATGTCCTCAGGGTCAACACACACTGTAGCACATGACAGAATTCCCTTCCTTTTGTAAGGCTGAATAATGTTCCACAATATGTAGTCACACATTTCGCTTCTTGGTTCACCTGTAGATGAGTCTTAGATTGATTCGACCTCTTGGCTATTGTAAATAAGGGTTCTATGAACATGAGTGTCCATTTAACATTTTTAGGTCTTTGTTTTTATATTCTTCTTTAGAATTGTCTTTCTTGGTTGTATAAAGCACCTAGTCCACCGTTAAAGTAATACATAATACACTGTTTGAGGAAATATCTGTGGAGATACTGGGAGAGAATGCTCAAACATCTTCACGGATATGGCCATGTGATTAGAACATTTATTTTTTATTTTTATTTTTTTGCTTAAATTCTTTTATTGGTACATTTTAGGTATACAATATGTTTACATTTATCATTGGATGCTTGTACCTGTACATGATGCATCTTGGTTCTTATTTTTTCCCCATTACCTGTGCCCCATTACCTTTCCCCATTACCCCTTCACCCCTCCATCCTTCCCTGTTTACATAGACTTCGTTTACATTTTTTTCTTTTCTCATAATTTTTCCTTTCCATTCTTTCCTTTCCCCATCTCCTCCCACCACCCTTACCCCTTTGGACCTTTTCCTATTTCAAAGTATCAATTATTAGTTATTAATCCTTTTAATCCTTATTTACACTCTCATTTCTCACACTAGAGAAACTTCGGTATTTACACATGTGTGTCCTATTTATTTCACTTAAGAGTATGGCCTCAATATGCATCCATTTAGCTATAAATGACTCTAGTTTCTCATTCTTTATGGCTGAGTAGTACTCCATTTTATAAAAAAAACACATCTTCTTTAACCAGTTTCCAGTTGATGGCACTTGGGCTGTTTCCAAGTAGAACATTTAGAAACTTCTGATTTTGTGAGTGTAGTAGAGCTGTTGGATGTCTCATCCATAATGCCTTGCTTTTAGCATTTTGACACATACTGGACCAACTTGCGGTGTCCTCATCTCATCTCTCTCTCTCTGTGGCAGCCCAGAGGACAGCCCATTGCTTGTCCCTCCAACCCACTGTTAGCCTTGCCTATGCCCAGTGGGTTCCAGTGTATGGGGCTCATGCCTCTACCTCATGCATTCTGAGCTATGTCCTGCACCACCCACAGACTAGTGCCACTTGCTGCCCACCCTGAGACCAAGGTCTTCGCTGTTTCCAACCCCAACTCCTGCCTGTGCATCCTGGGAACAAATCCTAAGGAAACTGCTGGTCTGGGTCTCCATGTCCCAGCGTCAGGAAGACAGAAATGAACGAGAAACCCTTCGAAATTGCGTGACCATGGTGATTTGGGCATGGAGTATTGTGCATGGATGGTGAGAAGGAGCGTGACTCTGACATTCTCTCTCATTCTCGAAAGCAAATTAAGTAGATTCAAAGTAATTGACTATTTCCTTTCCTACAAAACCAATTCAGCTTTTGCTTCTTAATCAGATATTTTATTGGAAGGGAGGAGGGTTTCATAAGATTTCACAGATATAACAGACAACAATCTAATTTTCTTGGCTTACAAATGAAGATGCAGCCAGACAGCAAAGAATTTTTTTCCCCAGCACTCAGGAAGCTGAGGCAGGAGGATCACCAAGAGTTCAAGGCCAGCCTGGGCTACATAGTGAGTTCAAGTCCAGCCTGAACTACATAGAGAGACCCTGTCTCAAAACAACAACAACA
This sequence comes from Heterocephalus glaber, assembly GCF_000247695.1. Next base: position 18,559,352 of record NW_004624741.1, on the reverse strand, counting down.
CCTCAATTCAGGGATGGAAAAAGCCCCAGAGATGTCTAGCATCTTACTTGATGCCACACAAATAGAAAGTGTTCCATCTGTGCTTTTAATAACATCATTTTCCTATGTCTTGATACACAATTGGTTAGATCCACAGATTTCTGCAGACTTTCTTGTAAAGAGTCAAATAATAAATATTTTAGGTTTTGAAGGCCCCAGTTGCCATTACAGCACAAAGCAGCCATAGAGAAGTAAACCAACAATTGTGGGTGCATTCCAATAAAACTTTATTTACAAGAACAAGTGGCCAGCCTGGGTGTTATAGTTTGCCAACCCCTAGGTTAGATTATGGAGGAGACAAAAGGCTTCTTTGCCTTTATGCTTAAGGGAAATAGCTTAATTTTAAAGCTGTCCTTTTAGCATACAAGTACTGAGAAATTAATTTTAAATAACATGCAGTCACTCAAGTACAGGTTTAAGTGTACATTCCTCAGACCTAAAGAACAGCTAGCTGGGTCCTGGATATATCAGTGCCATTTGTCCCCCATTTGCTTTCCTGTTAATCTTGTACATTAGCCCTGCCAGGCCCTGAGGTATTTGTTCCAGTCAGCCCAGCATACACATAGTACACACAGGGCAAGACTTGTTCCCCAAGAATTGAGATGACAGTGTCTATTTTTCTGTCAATATTAATTACTTGCAATTTAGTGTCCAATATTATTTTCTATATTCATTTCAACACAATAGGATGAGTCTAATTTGGAATGATAAAATTCATTTGCATTTAAATTGGTATTTGATGCATTCCCTGTGAGGAACTGATAGCATCCATGATCATAATTATAAGCACTATTTCTATGGCAGGTTGGCTTTCCCTGGGAAGGATTTGTAAATATGGAGCACTGAGTTCAGTATTAATAGTGATGACTGTGCGATGGCATGTTTCTCCAGAGAACCCTGTGAATAGAGTCCTTATATTCTGGGAATTCTCTTCTACTGAAATAGATATTACACAAAGCTTATCAGCTAAGAATATGCCCACATATATCTTTTCTTTTTACTTTTCAAAATGTTTTGGATAGTGATCCTGTATAGAAAAACCCTTGGTTAGTTTTTCAGTTTGAAATGCATGCTCTGAGATGGCGAATGGCTGTTGTTGGATGCACGTAGCACAAATGAATGAGGTGAAAGCATCAAGACAATCACTCCTGCCCCTTTCTCTGGTTCCCACTTGGGACGGACTGGGAAGTCTAGCGCAGTGAGGTCTTCTTCCTCTTGGTGTGGCTACGGGGAGGGAGATCAGTTCTCCACAGCAGCCAGCAAGCAGTAGAAATAGTCATTACCCGAACTGAGCACGTTGGGGTGACACTGACAGCTTTTCTTTCCTGGTGAAAGTCTGGTGGTTATCAAGGTACAAATAAGTAATTTCTACCACGAGTGGGACAGAAGGAGGTGCATAAGAGAGGTGGCGAGGAGAGCTGCGTGAGGGGCAAGTGTGGTCAGAAACCATGAAGGAGGCCATGGGAGCAGGACAGAGGCCGCGAAGCGGGCGAGGGAGGAGGGGAGGGGTGACTCTGTGGACCACGTGTCACAAGTGGGAAGGGACCTGATGCCTCTACCACTCTGCAAGTGCTTTTCTGGTTGGTTTGCGGAGAAGGCATTGGAGCCCCAGAGTGGGAGCAGGAAGCTCTTGTGGGTCCCAGAAGGAAAGTGAGGTTGGCTGGGTCCAGGATGCTGCTGGGGGGAAAAAGAAGCAGCAGTGTGGATTGGCCGATTGAGGAGAAAGAGGAAGGAGGGGGAGCAGAGACTGACTCCAGTGTTTGGGACAGGAGTCATTTGGATCCTTTGCTGAGATGGGGAGACTGGAGGGGGGTCAGGCTGAATGAAGCCACTGTTATGATGGTGAACTTCATGTTTTACCATCACTGACTGTGTGAGCTAAGGCAAACCACTAACCTCTCTGATCTTCAGTTTCTTGTCTGTGAGAGATGGATAAGAAAGCGCCCACTTCCCCAGCTAATGTGCAGACTCAATGGGATAAGGCCTGTAAAGCACAAGGCCAGGTACATGGTGCATGCCTACTCCTGCTATTTAGAAGAAAGGACGGAGCTGTGCCTCATGGTGCATGCCTGTAATCCTTGCCCTTTTCGAGGCTGAGGCAGGAGGATAGCAATTTTGAGCCCAGCCTAGGCAACTTAATGACTTAGTGAGAACTTGTCTCAAAAGAAAATGTAAAAGAAGAGCTGGGGATGTAGCTTAGTGAAAGGCCCTGGGTTCAATCCCTAGCACTGCAAAATAAAATAAAAAGAAAAAAAGAAAAAGAATCAAGGTGGGGAGAAGAAGAGGTGGGAGACAGAAAACAGATCAAGCTCATACTTTGTTAATCAATAGTCAACTCTCCACGTGAGGGGAGATGGATTTGTGAGCTACACTCTGTAAGCGACAGGTCAAAGCTCCCCGGCAAAATTCTTATATGGAGGCCCTTCCTGATCCCTGCTCGGGGCAGCCGCCTCGCCAAGTCCAGGTCTCGGCGAGGCCCGCACACCTGCAGGGGTGGTGGGTTCTCCGGGCCATGTTCCTCGAGCCGCTCTGGGAGCCCTGGGAGGGCTCCCGGTCCCGCCTGTGCAGGGGCTCGAAGCAGAGTCCTCTCCCAAGAGTTTTCTTGAAGGCTTTTTTGGTTCCACTTGTGAGATTGATGTTGTCCTTAATGATGAGGGAACAAGAAAAATGGCAGAGATGAAGACTGAAGAGGGCCAAGTAGAAAAATACTATCTCTTCTGTGATGGAAAGTCTGTTTCAGGAAAGGTAAACCTAGCCTTTAAGCAAGCTGGAAAGAGACTAGAGCACCAAGGAATTAGAATTGAACTTGTAGGTCAAATTGAACTTTTCAAAGATAAGAGTAATACTCATGAATTTGTAAACCTAGTGAAAGAACTAGCTTTACCCGGAGAACTGACTCAGATAAGTTATGATTTTAAATTTATGCAAGTTGAAAAGCCATATGGATCTTACATCAGTGCCAATGTCCGCTTGAGGTATTTTCTTAAGGTGACAATAGTGAGAAGACTGATGAACATGGCGAAAGAGTATGATCTTATTATTCACCAACTTGCCACCTATCCTGATGTTAACAACTCTATTAAAATGGAAGTGGGCATTGAAGATTGTCTACATATAGAGTTTGAATATAATAAATCAAAGTATCATTTAAAGGATGTGATTGTTGGAAAAATGTACTTCTTACTAGTAAGAATAAAAATACAACACATGGAGTTACAACTGATCAATAAAGAGATCACAGGAATTGGACTCAGTACTACCACGGAAACAGAAACTATCGCCAAATATGAAATAATGGATGGTGCACCAGTAAAAGGTGAATCCATTCCAATAAGACTATTTTTGGCAGGATACGACCCAACACCAACAATGAGAGATATGAACAAAAAATTTTCCGTCAGGTACTTTTTGAATCTAGTGCTTGTTGATGAGGCAGCAGAAAATCATCTTACAGAAAAAAGCTCCTGAAAAACAGGAAACAGAGAACAAACTTTCACCAGCGATATGAATCTCCAGACTCACAAGCATCCTGCTGAACAGCCTGAAATGTGAACTGAGTAGGAGGGAAAAAGGAAAAAAATCCATAACCATTAAGTTCATCAGGTTAAAGGTGGTTGCAGCATGTATGGGGGGAAAAAGGACAATACTCCATATATAATAGTCTTCCTTTATCTTACAGTGCTGCATTTATTTTACAATATAACTAAATGTTCTTCATGTATAAACATTTTAAAAAGTGCTTTCTTGAAACACTGGAGATTTCCTAAGCTGCCTTTTGAATTTAATTTAATTTTTTAAATGCATACTTTGATGATAAGCACTCAGATGTTGCATCAGTATAAACATTAAAGATTTTCATTTGAATAGGCTGGTATTTGCAGTTTTGCTTTCTTTCCTCATAATGTTGACTGTAAATCCTTTTCTTCTTACTAATGAATACCCTTTTCTCTACATGTAAAAAATTAAATATTTTGTGTTCAAATCAAATTAGAAAACCTAAGTGGACCTTATATCTTAAAGATTTAGAACATGGCATATTAATATTTTTGAGAACTACATTTCATTTTACAAATGCATTTGAGAAATGTACATGGAGTGTTTCACTGAAGGTGCTTCTGAGTCTATCATTTCATAGCTTTCTGCCTTTCGTCCTCTTTGAAGACTTGTGTTACAAATATTTTTTCCCCGGGGCTTATATGGCATGGCATTGTGGCCCTTTTCTTTCCCCCATATTAAGTAATCATTTTGGTATTATTTTCCAGCAGTACCACCGTATGTATTCTGCAACATGGGGTTGGCATATGTTGGCATTTTAGAACTTGTTACACCTATGTAATTTTCCCATAGTTAGAAATGTGTGTGCATATATATATATTATTATTTTTTAAAAAAAATTTAACAAATAGTCTTGTCACATGTATGCAAATATCACTTCCATGATTTTACAGATTTATTCATTCTTCAATGGAAAATTGGGAGGTGGGGGATCAGGAGGGAATTTTATACAGATCTGGGCAATTTCATGTTTGTTAAACTGGAATTATGGCTAGTTCAAACTTCATTTCGACCTCACCCACTCTGTCTTAATTTTTGTAAACACTAAATTCAAGTCATTTGTTCAGTGTCAAAAAAGAGGTTGCAGTCATCCACTCATATGCATGGGGTCTGATCTCAAATACACTAATTGTGGAGTGTGGAAACCAAAACAAAGCCTGCTATGTGGAAAGTACTCTCACTTAGGGTTCATTGGTTTTTGTACCAATATCTTAAAATACACTTCAGTGCAAGTTTTGTCAGTTAATCTTACTTTATGAGTAAGCTAATAACCCAAACTACATTTCTTTAAACCTGTTTTAGTACTACGGTACTTTGATAAAACGGTCAGTAACTAACTTCTTTCCTGGCCAAAGGTTCCATGTACCATGTGCTGGAGCATTTTAAATGTGAGTATCTATGAATGGTAATGTTTTCCTCCATGTAAGTGCCTGTTCAGAATTTTTAAAATGCCAAATATTTTCATGGTCACTTGCATGTAGTAATTTAGAAAATATTCAGAGATTTTGAAATCTAATTATATTTAACCAGCCTCATTGTGCAACCATAATGTATAATAAAGAATTTGAAACAGAAAAAACCCCCTGTTATATGGCCTGGGATGAATGTGACTGTGCTTGAGTGATGGGCTGAAGTGTTGTGTGTGAGGTGCTGGATAAGAATCCCAACAACTGGCTGCCAATTTGGACATCGTACTGGGACCACTCAGGGGCTGGTGCCTTCACATGGAATCTGCTGGAACATCTCTACAAGTTAGAGAAAGGCAACTTGTGTGCATGTTTGTATGGTGTGGTGGAGAAGGAAGATGGGGAGGTTCCACTACCATACCAGAAGAACTTCAGAGCCTTTACATTCAATAGGTACTTCCTAATAAATTAACAAAGATCCAGTGTTCACATCAGAGATGCAAACAATTATTCTATGGCCTTGATTCTGAAGACAGTCTTGTTAGGATTCACGATCATCCCTGTTTAACAGATGGGGACACTTAGGGCCAGAAAGCTCAAACTGCATTTTTTTTTTTTGCAGAGACTCAATGGTAGTCCTTGAACCAATGTACTTGGAAGAGATTTCCAACAACTCTTAGATTTACAACAAGTCTCTTAGTTAAAAAATTGGCAGCATTGGATCTATAAAGCACAAACCTTCTCTCTCCTCACGTAAAGAAAACATCTCCCATGCACTGTAATGCATCTTATTCTCCTTTCTCACAGACATCTCCTTGTGGAGGTTCTGTGCAGCCCATGTTAAAAGTACAGACCTCCTCATAACACCAGCCAGGTTGTCAAGGAACATTGCAGAGAGCCGGGCCCTGGCTTCCTGTTCTTAGTTTCAGGTTTTAATTATTGGTTAGTAATTAATGGTTCTTTCTTTGTGAAAAATAATTTACCATAGGTTGGGAGCCAGCAGAGTTACCATGGCAGAGAAGCTAATCTTATTTCCACATCAGAGATTCTCTCTGCCTTGGCCAGGAGGGTGGAAAATTTTGCTTTGCTCCAGCCTGTGCCCATGTAAGGTCAGGGTCCTCAGGAGCCACCTGGAGATGCAGGCTTGTGGCAAGGGCTTTATTAAGGAGGAGATCCCAGCAGAAACCAGTAAGGAGTTTCAAGGCCAAAGAAGGAAGGGAGAAGCCATGCCAAGGTGGGACTTGAGGCCCATGGGGGAGCTCTCATTTGGTCCTACAGGGGGTGTTGGTGAGCTGTTAAACTCTGTGCCACGGCTGTCCAGAGGGGATATGAATTTCCAGCAGCATCAGTGTGTAAGGGAGTGGGAGGCTCAGTCGCCCTGGGGAAAGAGCAGGTGCCTGCAGGTGGAGGTGCAGACAACAGTAGGTGGGATACCAAGAAAATGGTACAAAGGTGTCCTGTGGCAGCTGACTGTGGGGTTGTGAGAGGCAGGGTGGGGGTGAGGGACCTGGCAGGCGAAAGGTGTACCCCCAGTGTTAGGAAGCTTGGGGCTCCTGCAGAGGGACCTGTGGGTGAGTCTCCACTGGGGCTAGGGTTTGTCTGGACACTGGAAGCATTCAGATACCCGCCTCAGTGGTGAAGGGCATGCCTGCAGCCTTGGGGGTGGGGCGGGGTGCTGGATACCTAGCTGCAGGAGCTGTTGTGTGAACTCTGATGACTCATTGTCACCCAGGGCCTCATTTCCTCCACTGTGGACTCCTAGGCTAGGACACCTCTAATATCCCTTGAGTTGTCATGGGCTTGAATTTGGCACAGTGAGGCCCATCTTTTTGCGGACCCAGGATGTTTGATTCAACTGGTTGATGGAGGAATCGAAAGGAGATGAAAGCATTGGCCATGCCCTCATGCTCTCACTCACATCAGCCTACAGTGGAGGCAGCACCAGCCCTGATGCAGCTTAAGATGGGGAAACAGGAGGGCATTGGCTCTGGGCATCTGTCAGAGGAGGTTGAAGGAGTCCTGAGGGATGGATTTTGGCCACATGCAGTCATCCAGGGGACTGCTGCCCTCAGAACTGGGCTCCCTGTGTCCCCAATGAGCCTGCAGGGCTGAGAGTGTTGTTGAGAGATAATGAGCCAAGCTCTTCCTCTCATGAGATTTGAATGCTCAGTTCTTCTCCATGGGAAGGAAAGACCATCTTCAGTGAAGATGGCCTGTGTTTTCTACTGCTGCTGGAACAAGTTATTACCAGCTAAAACAGGGTGAAGCAATGCAACACAAGTTTATTATTGTGCAGTTTTGTAGGTTAGAGCTTATGATATGACATCAATGACTAGACACAGGTGCCAGCAAGGCTGTGGCTCCTTAGAATCACTTAGAATCCTCTTAGAATCACTTAGAATCCTTAGAATCTTCCTTAGAATCCTTAGAGTCACTGTGCCAATGATTCTAGGGGGAAAATTGTTTCCTTCCTAATCAGTTCCTTGTGGTACTGAGTCCCTGTCTCCTTGGAGGCTGTCATCTAGGACCATTCCCAGATTCCAAAGGTCACCTGCATGCCTTGGCTTGTGTCCTCCTTTCTCTATCTTCAGAGCCAGCAAGTGGATTTAGTCTTTGTACTCTGAATCTCTTCTCCCCTTTTTCTTTCTTCTTGCCTCTTTCTGATCTGGTCTGCTTTTCTCTCTCACTTGTGTTAGCCAACTTTCCTATTGTTGGGACACAACAATGCCTGACATTTACAACTTAAAGGAGGAGAGGTTTAATTTGGCTTATGGTTTCAGGAGATTCAGTCCATGGTTAACCAGCTCAAAGGCAGGAACATCATGGTGGAAGGGGCTGGTGGAGCAAAGCTGCTTAGTTCATGGTGGCCAGGAAGCAGTTCGGGGGAACAGTGCCAGAGAGGAAGGGGCCAGGGACAAGATACAGTACCTAGGGCCACACTTCTGTGACCCACCCAGACACACCCAGAAGTGTGCTTTACTAATTCACTGGGTGGCTCCCAAGCCAATCAAGTTGACACAATCAAGCTTACCTCTCACTTATAAAGAACATAGGATTGTATTTCCCCACTCCCCCCCGAGTCTCCCCATCTTGAATCAATCTTCATCTACTGGCCAAGTGCCTTTATATATACCATGTCACCCAACAGTCACAGGCTGCAAGGATTGGGCCATGGACATCTTGGGGGGTGGTGGTGGTTTATTCTGCTGACAGTATGGCTCTTCTGTCATCCTGTCTTCCTTTCCTCCTTTAATCTAGATGGATCCCTTCCTGATGTTGACTCTCTCTTGACTTCATTCATTCATTTTGCAAACCAGTAGGGATGGTTCACTGTTATGTTCAAAGTCCTGTTTGATGCATTGAGATGAGGAGAACACTAAGGCATGGGCCTTTTCCACATCAAGAGCACCAAGGATGCTGTCCCGTGCAATATGTGACATTGGTGGCTGGACAGATCTCCTTTGTTGGGTCAGTATCCCTGAACCCCAGCTCTGGGAGTCATGGCTGCTAGAAACACACAACTCTTTCCTCTCCTTGCACATTGCCCTTGGACAGATGAGTCACCCAGCCTGGGAAGCTCTGTGTGGGCACTTCTGCAGGGACTGCTCAAGTCTGACAGACAGACATAGGGGCACAAAGTTCTGGTTCTTGTCCCAGGAGGAAACCTGCTACGTGACATCACTCAGGCTCTGCAGCTCCCTATGGGACGAGGCCCAGCCTGGGCTCCAGCTGAGACCACACCACGTCCTGTCCTACTTTCTGCCTTGCCTTCTCCTGAGAGCCCTCACTCAGTAGAACCACATTCCTAGGAGTTCTCTTGTCATCTGCTTCCAGGGTATCTGAGCTAGGTAGTCAGTGATAATAAGCAATCCAATCTCTTTCACCCCCATCTGATGTGTGTGTGGACACACAAATACATATACACATACTGGACTTTTGTAACAATGGCAGACATAAGTGTTGTGCCTTCTGTCGGTCTATGTGCCTGTGTCTAACAGAGTATATTTATAAGGTGAAATTCATGACTAAAGTAGAATTTTTCAGACAAGAAATGGGTTAAGTAATTTGTCCTCTGCAATATGTGGGCCCTGGCTTAGAGTGAGACAAAGGAAAACTACTCTTATGAAGTTTTTGCATGCTTTGCAGTAGCAGCAGAGTGGAAGGAAAACATGAAAACGGAATAACACGCTAACTGGCAATTTAGTTTCACTCTCAGATTCTTTCTGTGAATTCATGATGAGTCCTTAAGGCAAGAGGAGCTTGGGCATGGACCCTGGGCTCTGACAGTTTCAGTCTTGTGATCTTTGTTTGCTAGATCCCAGCCACACAGTCTTGGGCAAGTTGATGTACAGCAAGTGCTCACAGCGGGTGTCCCAGGGCAAGAGGATTCCAAGGCCTTGTGCCTATCACTGAGCAAGTAAGCGTAATTGCCAGTAAGGTCAGCATAATTGTTTGGATTCAACTGTCCCCAAAGGCTCATATGTGAAAAGCCTGGTCTCCAGTGTGGTGCCACGGGGAGGTGGAAGAACCTTTAGGATGCGAGGTCTCATGGGAGGCCCTTGGGTCATCAGGGTGCATCCTTGAGACCCCACCCATCCTGTCTCTTTTAATCTGTCTCCTTCCTGGCTTGACATGTGACTACTCACTCTAATATGTGCTCCTGTCATTGCTATCCATCAACTTCACCAGTGGCCCAAGCAATGGGGCCCACCAGATCTCAGAACTTGAACTTCCAAAATCATGCACCAAATAACTTTTCCTTTTCATATAGTTAGTTGCCTCATGTATTTTGCTGTAGCAGTGTAAAGGTAATACCTTCAGTATGTTTTATTAACTCATTTTACAGATGAGAAAATTGAGGCATGGAGAGATTAACTTGCCCTAGGTCACAGTCAGCAAGTAGATGGGGGTAGATTTAATTCCAGGGGTGCTAGCCCTGGAGCTCTTAACTCTCACACTAAATTTCTGAATCTCTAGTTACAACAAAATTATTACATATAAAACCATCCCAGTAACAATAAGTAGAAAGCTCACATATTTTTAAGACAAAAGCAAACATATTGAAAAACATAAAAACTGAAGAGTAGTCTATTTTATGGACTCAGAGAAAAACCAAGTAATTTGGTGGAGGCTCAAATATCCACTATAACTAAGAAGATGATATTAATTTTCTATTGCTGCATAGCAAATTACCACAATCACAGGGGCTTAAAACACAAATCCATCATCTCAGAGTTTCTGGACATGGTCAGCTGGGTCCTTTGCTCAGGGCCCCAGTCGGATGCAACCAAGCTTTCAGTAGAGATTTCACCTAAAGCCTGGGGGCCCTCTTCACATTCACTGGTTGTTGTCAGACTTCAGTGATTCGAGTTGTAAGGCTGGTACCCTCAGCTTCTAGAGAGGCTACCACTTCTCTTACAAGTACTTTATTGGTAAAATAATAACTTTGGGACATAAGTCATGTTCTAGGTGGGATTCTTCACATTTTGACTGTGCCTCCTTCAGGCATCCTCCTCTCTACTGCTTGAAATCTTTTTGACTTCTTCCTTCTTTGGTCTTCAGATCCTCTTTGAAAGGACTCACCTGATCAGTTCAGACCCACCCAGGAGAATCTTCTCTTTGATTAGCTTAAATTAAACTGATTTGATTAGCTTAAGTTAAACTGATTAGGAACCTTAATGATAATGATTTTGAAAAAATTCCTTTAGTTTTGCCATATAATGCAGCCTAATCATGGGAGTAATATCCTGTAATATTTATAGGTCTTGTCCACACTCTCAGTGGAGCAATTACAGAATGTTCACATCAGGAGGACTCTTAGAGGGCACTTCAGAATTCTGCATATCATAAAGGCTTTATCTTCAAGGAAAAATTATAGAGAGATTTTAAACAGGAGAATGGAATCTATTTGAAATGAAAGCTATAGAACTTATAATTCAACATAACTACAAATATATACATTAGACAATTTCATGGCTCAGGGTTTGAGCTTCCTTAATTGAGGCTTGGGTCTTTCTTGTCATTTCAGAAAACTAGAATTGGATGATGGGCCAGACTTTAGGACTCCATCCAAATCCAGTCCACATTTGCCCTGGCAATGACCGCGTGTAGGCTGGGCTCCTGTGGACAGGCTCACTAGGGCCCTGCTGCTTTGTAATAGACATGGGCAAGCCTTGTGGATGGGACCACTTGGCTGTGGCTTCCCTACACTTCCTTCCTTCATATGGGGCACAAGAATGCAGGAGTCTGGGCAGGCCTATGCCACACACCCAGATCTGTGGCTCTGAGGGAATGTAATGTGAAGGAAGGAGAAAAGCAAAAGTGGATGCCACCATGATAGGTGCAGCATTTTTCATCAGAGATGTATGGCAAGAAGTGGTTGGCGAATTATGTGCAAGGTCTCTCTCAAGCAAGCCTTGGTCACTTAACCATTTTGGGTTCCCTGTAGAAACTCCGTGAGAAAAGCCAGTGAAGTGAGTTTACCTTGGTGGTCAGAATAAGAAGGAAATAATGACAGCAGGAAAAGCAATCTTTAAATATTTTTACAGTAGCCTAAGTGATTTTCTATGGTTTGCCATGTAGTGTAAATATTGCTACACTTTTTCTGAACATGTATATTTGATCATGGAAAAAATCCTAGTAATTTTATTAACATCCATCCAACCATTCATCCATCTATCCACCCACTCAATTACCCAAGCATAATTTAGTTATTTCTTTATAGAAAGAGTCTTTATTAATAATCTTCCTGGGGAATGAAGCCTCCAGTTGATTCTCCCATGAGCAAAAGAATTGAAAGACTTTATCCAGGTTTTAAAGTCACTGTTAATTAGGGAATTTGGGGTAAGGAAATGATTTCTGTGGGATACTTTTAGTCTAAGCTTCTTGGTAGAAGTAATTCTGTAGATGAAAATCCAATCACTCATCTACCCAATATCATATTGAGCAATAAATTCCTATGCTATTCCCTCCCCGACCCTGAGATCACAAGTTCATCTCTAGTCTTTGAATATGTTTAAGTTTCTTTCCTTCCTTAACTTTACAGCTTTTCTTGTTCTTGATTTTCTTCTTCTTCTGCTGTGTTCTTAAGTGGGTGGTATTTTATTTCCAAGATAGTACTGAGTTCCTTGTAATGCAATTATACACCTACATGTGAACTCCCTGAGGCCAGGGCCTGGAGTTTCCACTTTTTAATCAAGGCCAGGAGGACAGCATTTTGCACACAGTAGGAAGTCAGTATCATCTCCTAAGGTCTGACTATGTTCAATAGAACAAAGCTGAGTGAATTGAGCAATTTGGAAAATCAATTGAGCAGATTTTTTTCCTTTGCTTTTGGTTGTAGCTGTACTTTTAGGACTACACAAGGAGTTTCATTTTATTAAATATATATTTTTTTTTTTACTGGTAAACAGGAGGATTTTATTAGGTTTTAGGTGAACACTGGCTCAACAGACTAATGTCCAAAGGAAGAGCATTGAATAAAGAAAAGTTTTAGTTTTTATACATTTGGTTGGAGGGGTTGGTCTCTCTAGTGACATAGCAAGTGAGTTTACAGAAACAGGACAAGGGCAGACAGTTTTATAATTTAGCCTTGAGAGAAGATAGAGCCTTGTGAATCTTGTGAGTACAAGATGACATAAACTTTGTTTAAAAGACATACTTGTCAATTTTATCTGTACCAGAGTAAGGAGTTATAGCAAAGGGAGGGTAATGGTGATGGGGTAGGGGAACTGCCCAAGGCTGGGAAAAACTCATTTTCCTTCAAGTCCTGCTTCACTCCCACTTTTCGAGGATCACTTTTGCTACTAGAAAGGCACTGTCACTGCTGTCCTCAATGTTATTACCCACCAGTGGCTCTGTCTTCACACAACATTTGCAAGGATCAGCACTTTAAACTGGAAATCACAATTTTCTCATCTGGAATGCCTGTTTGTTTAGCCAGTTCTTTCCTGGTAGCAATTCCAGGGAAATGATTCTTGTCATAGGCTTGAATTAGGGCTTTGATTTGAGATCTTGTGAAGTTTGTCCTGATTTGTCTCACTTTTTCATGCTTGAACTGAGGCTTGTCTTGTACCTGGGTTTGAGATTTCTCAAAGTTATGTTTATACTCTCATCATTTGCACCTTGCTCTCTGGTTCTGAAACCAAGTCAGAATTTGAAACTCTGAAGTGCTGATTACTTTGGCCAGATAGTCTCTAGTATCTATACCAGGATAGGGGTTCTTTTCAAACCATTCATTAAGGATATACTTTTGACTCTCATTCAAAATCATCCTCTGTCATTGGCTTTTTCTTTCTAGTAAGCCATTTGAATATCTGCTTAGATCCATACCGTGGGGCCTGGAAGCGTTGTCACCTGGATCCCACAGAGACTAGAGGCTAACAGAATCACTCCCATAGACCAGGAAGTTTGTAGACTTTTCAGTCTATAATTGGTTGGTTCCAAGGCAGAGATGGCAAATAGTCATCACAGAGGGGAAATGACATGGTGTGCACAGGTAACAAAGGCACCATCAGGCCTTACCAGGATCTTCCTGTCCCTTTTATTTTATTCGGACTATTGGGATTAGAGTAGTGCCAAACCAATCACCCACTTGTGTATCGGTTTAGTAACCACAGGCCCTTAATTCCAGCATCACATATTCCAGATTCAACTACCTCTGAAAAAGGAAGTCCTGCCTCATCCACATGAAGCTTGCGGGGACAGCTAAACACAAACCATAACATTCCACTCCTGGTCCCCCCAAGACTCATGCATATCCCTTTATGCAAAAAAGCATTTAGTCCTTCTCTAAGAGTTAGCAAAGTCCTAATAGTTTCAGCATTGCTGAAAAGTCCAAGTCCCAAATCTCCTCTGAGATTTAAGGCAAACTCTTAGCTGCAAGCCCCTGAACAAATGAAAGGAAAGTTAAACACTTCCAACATTCAGTGGCACAAGATAGACATTACCATTCCAAAAGGTTCAAATAGGGGGATATAAAGGAATGGGACCAAGGCAAGTCCAAAATCCAGTGGGGCAAACATTAAGTTCCATAGTTCCACTTCCAGTATCCCAGACAATCTGTGGCAAGTTGTGAAATTCAAAGAACTTGGGTGGCTCCTAAGGCACTTCTGGTGGCTGCAGCTCCCATGGCTTCTCTCTGGCTTCTCTTCTCCCTCTTTGCAGTTTTCCTCAGATGATCCATGCTTCTAGCTTCTCCAAACTTCTGGGGTCTCCATTGCCCCTTTAGCTTCAAACTCACATTTTCACATACTGCCCTCTCAGGGGCACACTGCCTGGCCTCCCAGCCCTTCTGAAATCTATGTGGAAGCTTTCCTGACCCCACAACTCCTGCATTTTGCATGCACCTTAAACCAGTCCCACATGGATGATGACAAGGTTTGCTGCTAGCTGGAGCAGTAGCCAGAATTCCCTCTCTCTTGGCTATAGGAGTTGAGTGCCTGGATCACTGAGCACTCTGAACCCGATTCCGAGGAATGAATTCTCTAGGCTGCTACCATTCTGGAACATGGCGGGGCCACCGCCATTTTGGAACCTGGTACTCTAGGGCTGTCTTCTCCTCATTTTATTAAATAATTTTTATTTCCCCCCACTTTTATGCCAAAGGATGTCCCATAAAATAAACAGTTTTCTCCAGTACATGGATTGGGTCAGATGATGGTCATTTGACTGGTAGTCTATCAATCAAAATTATTGTAAAAAACATTTTCATGCCAGGATTCAGTCTGGTCTCCTGGTAATAAAGTTCCCTATTATCCAGTCAGGATTCACAAGTGCTTTGAACAAAAGCCAGGCTCACTTTCCAATAAGAAATAAAGGTTATTTAAGCCCCAATTTCTTATGCAATATTAATGTGCTTATTTAAATATTCATAGGTCTAAAAGCCTGGAGCAACATGTGCGATCAATTCTTGCTGGTGTCTGAGTCATCTCAGCCTGAGAGCCATGCCCATCTCTACCCATAACCCTTTCATCACAGCAGTCACCTGCCACTTGCCACCTGATGTGCTGAGCTCCAGGCCATTCCGTTGCCACAGTGCTGGCAGCAGCTCTAGCTCTTCACGGGCTCCTCCCAGAGGTGCTCACTGTCAAGACCATCAAAAGAATGGAAAAGTGCAGTTCCCTGGGGGCAGCTGCCTGACCTTACAGGCACTTCTGTTGGTTAAATACCAACCCTGGCACATCAGTGATGTTCTGAATTTTGAATGGAACCAAAGAGCCTAATCTGTCCTCTCCCATCTGGGAACCTAATTATATTTTCATTATCCTGAGGGGTTCTAGATTTTACAGAGGAAGCAGCTTGTGGGACTACTATCTCCTGAATCTTGTTCTCTCCAGGACAGTAGCCCTGGGGGCTCAGGAAGGGCCCAGGGTCTCTATTTCTTTCCCCAATATCATGCACTGTGGGGATGCAATGGTGCCACCTACCAAAGGAGTTGGTTGAGAGCTGGGAATTGAGGATCTACCTGCCAGAGTTTCTAGTTATCATAGGCAGAGGATCAGAGACGACTAGATTTAGCATCTGGCTTCATTTGCTATAGTATTGATGGATTACTATTCAATGTAAGTTAGTAAATATTTACTAAATGCCTGCTTAACACTTCTGAGTACTAAGGGGGATACAGGATATGTACAAAGTAACACTATCCTACAAAGAGTTTATGATCTAATTGTGATGCACTCCTACATAATATGTGAATAGCATTAGAATGAGTGAATGAATGATTCATTGAATATATGAATGACATGCCCAAAAAAGTGACCACAGTAATCACAAGAATCTTGAAAAACTTTAAAGAAACACACATGATGAGGCCTATCCCTAAAGATTTGGACTCAGGAGGTCTAGGGCAGGGCTGGAAATCTATACAGATGGTCTCTGATTTACAGTGGTTCAAACTGTGCATTAGACTCTATGTTGGCACTAAAGCAAAATCCATTCAATAGAAGCCCTGCTTTGAACATCAAAATTTGATCTTTTCCTGGGTGGTACAAAATCCTCTCTTGTGATGCTAGGTAAGAGCAGCCAGCTGCAGGTCCCCATCAACCACGTGACCACAAGGGGACACCACAGATCCACTGCAGTGTACTGAGTTGCCACATGTTTTGGGTACAGGAATTCAGAAAATTACACTAGATATTCAATACTTTTTCTTTCTTTTGTCTCTTTTTAAAGAAATAAAATAGCCTTTGAGTTAGATGATTTTGCCCAAATATAGGCTAATATAATGTTCTGAGCACACTTAAGATGAGTGGGGCTAAGCTATGGTGTCCTGTAGGTTAGGTGAATTAAATGTATTTTTGATTTATGATGCTTTCAACTTGGTTGGGTTTACTGGGACATAACCCTACCAGAAGTCAAACAGCGTCTGTGGATTCTCTTTAAATTGGGATGGGCATCTGTCAGGAGCAATGCTACATAATTTTAGGGAAAAATCATTTGGTTAGCCTAGTTCTCCTGCCTACAGCCCAGCTATGGAATTCCAAGACATAATT
>NW_004624741.1:18515375-18538134 GCF_000247695.1 Heterocephalus glaber | reverse complement strand
AGATTGTTCCATCTCATTTCCCTTTGGGGTTGCTGTAGGTGATCCAGAAGTCTGTTTTTGAGACTTGTTTACGTGTCTTCTCATTTCCATGGGAGGGGGTGCTTCTGGCGCCCACGCGGCTCACCTTCTGTGCCCTAGGAGCTTGGGATGGCAGTCGGGGAGCTTCCTTCCAGGTTCTGGGACCGGCTGAGCTTCTCTGCCCTAGGAGCCTGGGATGGAGGCGGGGAGCTTCCTTCCGGTTTCTAGGACCAGCTGAGCTTCTCTGGCCTAGGAGCCTGGGATGGTGGCGGGGGAGCTTCTTTCCGGGTCTGCCCTTCCTTTTAGACATTACCTCCCTTCCTCCCTGCTGGTGCTTCCTGGGGTCTCCACCCAAATCCAAATACAGTGCAGTTGTGCCTTGGTATTCAGGAAGGATTAGTGTCAGGGCCCCTTTATGCTAAAATCCATGGACACTCCCATCCCTTACCTGACTGGAGTACCACCTGCCACACATATCGCCTGTATACTTTACAGCATCTCTAGGTTACTTGTAATACCTAATATATGCAAATGTTGTGTAAATAGCAGTTATATTGTGTTGGATAGGAAGGAATGACAAAGAAAAAGTCTCTGTGCCCATTCAGTCAGAACCCATAGACATGAGAGAGCTGACTACACCTGTCTTCAAGTCCTGGTCTTGTAGTCCACCCAGCAGACATTCCCCTTGGGTTTTAAAGGCTCAACAGTAATTTTCTCACCTTTGTGGGCTTAGCATAGGAGGTCCTTGGAGCAGAGCTGGGGAAGGTGTAGTCACACCCATGTGTGCTTGAAGATGAGCCTTCCATCCCACAGACTCTGCCCAGGGACCCTAGGCTTGGCCAGCACCATGAGTCAACCTGCAGTCATTACTGGTCTGGGAGCCTTGCAGCAAGGAGATGCATCCTCCCTACTGCCCACTTTCACCTGCATCCGTGTCTTTCCCAACTTGTGTGATGCCGTGTGTGCATGCATCTTATCATGCATCTTTTGTTGCCCCCACCCCCAGGCCATGGGTGCTGCAGGTATAATGCAGCAGTGTCCTGAGCTGCAGAATTATCCAGTCTGTTTGTAAAGGAAAAATGGGTAAAGGAGGTTCTGATTTTGACTTGGTCTGAAATAGTCTCTTGACCAACATTCATTTCATGCTATTATGGAGGTAGGAAAGGGAAAATTTTAATTATTTGGGGTGGTGAGCATTTACTAGTGGGACTGGATCTCTCAGGTTAAATACAATCGTAGGACAACAGAGTAATAACACAAGTGGTTGTTATTATCTTTTGCTCTTAACACTTAACAGGCTCAACGTAGATTTGTTGAATTACATTAACCCAAATGACTTACATTTATATATTGATTTGCACTTTGCAAGGATTTTAATTCTCAGTTTAAGGGAAGGAACACTGAACTACTGACACACTCTGATCCCTCTCTTTTAACATACAAAATAACCAAGCTTTTAAAATAATTCTGTTTTGGGAAACATTTTGCCTAGTTTGATTATGAAGAAATTTTCTGAAGATTGGGTGGAATTTTAACTTCTCATTGAGCAGGAATCTTTCTTTTCTTTTCTCACTCACATAGAACAATTCTGTTTATTTGACCTTCAAGAGATTCCCAAGACATTCTGTCTAGGGCAGATGTTGCTACGCACATCCCTGCTGCCCTCTCTTCCCTGGTGAGCTCCAGCTGCCTGTGTCCATGGCTCTTTGCCCAGGGCTGGGTGGAGGAGGAAGTGCTTGGCAGCGAGAATCCCCCTGGGACCAGGGCTCCCCCAGTGTCCGATGGAGTTGGAGTGCAGATTCCCCAGCCTCCCAGGTACCTGATTCCAGGCATATGCATTCTGCACCACAGCCCAGATCTCCCGAGTGGGGTGCAGGTCCAGTTGTCCAAAGTAGTAATGTGCTTGGCCCCAAGGTGCCTATTGGCTACCTTTCCTTCTCTATTTCCTTCCCTCCCCTCTACTTCTGCTTCCTGGTTTACTTTCCAAATAAATATACTCCTTTTGCCCAACCTCATGACTCAGGATCTGTTGCTGGGGACCTCCCCAGAGTACCTTTCCCTGGAAAGGCACTCGGCTGGTTGCTCATAGCCAAGCCATTAAGTCACTTAAGCAGGTGTGACACTGTCCATGGGTCCTTTGCTCCACCATGTCCCAGCCTGTTGCTGTCCCTTGGCTTCATTACTCTGTTTTACTCCACTTGCCATTCTTATTCTGCTAAGGATAGGGTCAAACTTCTAATTAAAAATAAAGAAGATAAAGGTGGGTGAGGGAGACACTGTGATGGGTGAAAGCCAGTGAATTCCAGCCCCCCTGCTGAGGCCCGAAGAATGAGGCAAGAGGATGATTTGCTTTCTATCTCTGCAGCAATGTGTAAATGCGTGTACGTCCTCTGGAAGGTTCCAGGATTGTAATACATGTCGAAGACTTAGATCTTGCTCTGGATGAAAGTCATCAAGATGCACATTTTGTACAGAAATCCCATTTTCTATGGAGTTACTAAATGTCATCTGGGTTAAGGTTAGTGTCAACATTGTCTCTTCACCTATACCTCTACCCAGTGGCTGCAACCCTCCTCTTGAACATTTTCGGATATGTGGAACTCATTATTTCCACTGAGCTGCTAACCTTGTTGCTAGAAGGGTCTGCCTCTAGCTGAACTGAAACATATGCAGCTGCCACCCATGGAATGCTCCAATCCACAGGAGAATCTAAAAGATTTGAAAAATGTGCGTTTCCAATTCTTGCAGCTCTCCTGAGTAGGTTAGGAGGCCCTGTACCAATGTCATGACCTGCTGGCCCCCCTGCAGAGTTAGGGGCTATTAGAAACACCCCAAGTATCCAGCAATTGGGGACTGAGCTGTTTAAATAAATTATGGCATGAGGTAAAGCTATGGAGCCCTTAAAATTGTGCTTGGAAGAATATTTAATAGTATAAAAATATTCTTGACATTTCAAGCTGATGAGTGAACACTATATGCAATGAGTTGAATTTCATTAAAATATACACATAGAAATCAAAGTCCAGAATATTAAGAATGGTACTAGTATAGCTAGCTTAATTTGCTTTATGCGTTTCTGAAATTTCTACTGAGAGCATGTACTTATTTTTTAATCAGGCAAAATACTTTTGAAAAAAAAGGAAGAATAGCTGAGTGCTCAGAGCCCATCCTGGTGTGCTTCTGACCTTTCAGCTCTGAGGGGAGCCAGCCCTTGACATGGCTACCTTGATTCCTAGTCTCAGGTGAGGGTTTCGGCAGGTGGATCTTGCTGTCATCAGTGCTGCACCTGCAGCCAGGCAGGGCCCTGGGGGATTTTCTTTGAAGTGAACTAGCCTGCTCTACCCTACTCCCTCTAAAATTTGCAGGATGGGAGATTGAACCCAGTGCCTTTGTACTGAGCTACATCTTTAGCCCTTTTTATTTTTTATTTTGAGGTAGGGTCTAACTAAGTTGCTAAATTGCCCAGGCTCCCAAAGTGCTGGGGTTACATGGACGCACTGCCGTGCCTGGCTAGTATCTCTGTTTATTTTAAAATTTATTTTTATTTTTATTTTTTGGTACTGGGGATCGAACTCAGGTCCTTGTGCTTGCAAGGCAGGCGGCGAAACCACTGAGCTAAATGCCTGGCCCTAGAATCTCTTTTTAATTTGACAACTGGCATCAGGAACAGACGACCAGAAAACCCCCAAGCTGTGTGCAGGAAAGGGCAGGGTATGGAAGTCAGTAACAGTGTCCTCAGCCTTCTAGGACTGGATTATGGGTGCAGGAGGGAGGACACCCCGCCTCGGAACAACACACACTTGGGAAGCAGCAGACCCTTGTGTGGCTGCTTTGGGAGGTGCTGGGTCCTGAGGATGGTGGGAACCTTGGGAAGCACCAGTGCTCTGTTCATGAAGGGCAGCCCTCCCTCCCAGGCTGAACTGTCTGTCTGGCAATTCCCTGTCCCTTCCCTGTCTCTGTGGGACAGCAGAGACTTGGAGAAGTACAGCACATGCACTTCTCAATCTCCCCTGCAGACATATCTCAGATTTCCCACCCCTGTGATTTGGGAGGCTGCAGAGCAAGGAGGAGCACTATAGGGGCCATGGTCAGCAGGAGGCATAGACAGCCAGCAAGCTGACAGCTCTACACATGTTGTCAGTGGGGCAGAAGACCCGGGAGACAGGCAGTCACAGGGACATGGGAAGAGAAAGAGACCCACTGGGGCCAGCTCTGCAACTCCCCAGCAGGGTATTACCATCTTCTCTGGGAGACTGGATTCTCATCCCTGGGAACATAGATGTGGTTTAGTGTCTGCCATTTCTCTCGGGGGCTGCAATGCTTGAACTGTGCAAATGATTCATTTCATGTTTTTTTTAATACTAAAACGATTCTCAGCTCTATTTACAGGCTTGCAGATTTATAAGACACACAGTAAACACAAAACCATCAACACTCTGTTTCCTGAAGCCCAGCGAACGGAACATGTGGAAAACTTCCACGTTCTTTCGGAAATATAGATACACACCTTTGGGCAAAGGACCCAGAACCAGGAGCCTGGACACTTTTACTTTTGAACAATCCTTTCTCCTCTTTGAGGAGAAGCCCCTGTCCTCCTAAACAGAAGTCTCTTCAGCTACTAAGATGATATTTTTATGCTTCAACAGGAAGTTTTTTGGGGAAGTATAGGTTAGTGATAGTTGGGATACTTTGAAATGAACACACCAATGTGTGAATATCGTACTCTTTGGGGTAAAATGAAGTGATTGATTGTGCGAAAGGGCTTGCAGGTTTCATCATCTGGAAAGCAGCATGTGATTTGCTGAGAAATTGGAGCAGACGGTTCTAACCTGGCAGTGTTCACTGTGACTCTATGAACAACTCATGCCTGCCAAGTGTCATGCTCAGTGTCGTGTGTGTGTGTGTGTGTGTGTGTGTGTGAATGTGAAGTGGCCACAAGCAACAAAAACAGTGAAAAAGATCAAGTTCTTAACTCTCATAAAGTGACAGTTGCAAGGTGAGTTACTATAGTGTTTGGCTTTTTGCCTTTGGTTTTGTCCAGCTAGCCCCCAAATGGCTCATTTCCCCCATCAATTCAGCACCTTCTGCTGGAGTTGACCTAAACCTTGCCAGCTCTCTTCTCTGCCCCTCCCTGCACTGATTTTCTTGGCACTCTGTTCTTTCAAATTTCCAGTGTCTTTGGCTTCTTCTCACGAAATCACAGCCTTGATCTTTGCCTTTGGCCTGAGCTGTGACTCTAACAAAATAGGCTGTGTGAGTGTGTGCCTATCTGAGTGTGTATACACATTTCTGTATGCACTCACCTGTGTCTGTGAGCACATATGTGCATGTGCTCCATGCATGTGTGAATGTTTGTTCCTGTGCCTGCATGTATGTGTAGTCAAGTGCATTCCTAGCAATTTGAACACTGAAAAGCACGCCCCACCCCCCACCCCCCAGCAAGCCCGCTCCTACTTACATAGTTGGAGGCCAGGTCTGGGTGGAGATAGTCGATCCCTGTGAAAAGAACACAACACAGGAACCATAAGTTAATACTTGCCACTGCGTCCTCAGGAAAGCTGGCCCAAGAGGCCTCCATTTTGGGCTGGCACCTGGAGCCTTGCCCTAGGGTAGGGAGTGGGCATTGTCCTCCTGTGGGCAGGTGGGTTGCAGCCAGGTGCAGACAGATGCCCCCCGCACACCTGAGAGGAGCCAAGTCAATTAGAGCTCGGGTCAAGGATGATACTGGCATAAATGCACCTCGAGGGGGCTTAGCGACTGCAAGATGGATGGCTCACCAAGGCAGTGATCTAAAAGAGCTTTGTAGAAATGCTGACATTTCTAAAGCACTGACTGGCATTTCTTCTGAAACGAAGCCAGCCCTGGGGAGGAAGAGCGATGATTATTTAACAAGGCACAGGCATCGATGGATTAGGCAAGCATGCTCCAGCATAGAAATAAGAAGAGGGACTTGGCTGGGCGAGGAGAGCCATTATCAAAGGGCAAATGATTTCCAGGGAGGAGTCCCATGTGTGTGTGTGATGCATGTCTCTCCAGAATGTGGCTTTCCTTTCCAGGAAGATGAGGCTTCGAGTCTCTCTGCAGGACTCTGGGGCTTTCTCTTGAATATGGGTCTGTCTTGCCACCCAGGGGTCATTCCCAGGGTAGAATTATGGCCCAGAGCACTGCTGAGTCCCATCAGATGTTACTGTAGAACTTCAAGGACCACTGGAAATCTCTCATGTGGGTCTGCAGAGCCACATAATCTTTGCAGCAGTCACACCTGAGCATCCAGCCCTCAGAGAGACAGAGGGGCAGGGCAGGTGCCTGATGCTGCCTAGCATAGCAATGTTTATGAGCAGGTATTTGGAGTCAGAGACCGGTGTTTAACTCCCAGCCACCCTGATTACTAGCAGCAGGACCTCAGGCAGGTTGTTTGGCCTCTCTATGCTTGCTTCTTTTTCAAACTACTGAGAGTGAGAAGAGGGCAAAGGTTAAAGAAACTAATGCATGTGTGTGTTGAGCCCAGCAGCTGCTGTGTTCAATAACTATATTACGAAGCAATACTTATGCTGTGGAAGTATCATTAAGTGCCTCCCATGGCTGGTGTCTTTGCTGCATACTCTAAGGCTGTGCCGCTATTATAGCTTTGCCCTGCAAAAAGGAACCTCTATTAGGATGGATTATTAAGAAGAAGAAAATTTCTTTTGTTTCTTTCTGGGTATACAAATATATTCTGGAGTGGGAGCCACTGAATGATGGTACATGAGAGTCACTTCTCACCCACAGCTAGGTTGCCCGCTCCTTCCATTCCCCTCCCCAGCTCTGCAGAAGGGAAAGAATCAGAAGCTTTAAAGACTAATGATGTTTTTAAGCCTGACAAGGTGGGGAGTGCCTGTAATCCCAGCACCCGGGGAAGCTGAGGCAGGAGAATTACAAATTCAAGCCCAGCCTGGACAATTCAGCATTTTAGCGAGACTCTGTCTCAAAATTAAAAAAATTTAAAAGGGCTAAAGGGTTGTAATGTGACTCAGTGTGAATTGAAGGTCCTGGGTTCAAGCTCCAGTACCACTAACAAAACAACTCATGTTTTTAAATGTTGTCAGTTCTTGTTCTGGACCATAATTCAAAGATGGCCAATTTAGGATGTGGGTAGAACTAGGGATGAGCACATGCTTTGGGATCAACTGACCAAGTTCCATCTGGGGATCGGACACTGTCATCACTGGTGTGGCTTTGGCCAAGTGACACGGGTGCTCTGAGCCTTGACTTCCTCAGCTTTGAAGTGGGACCATTATTTACCATGCATAGCAGTTTTCAGGATCAGAGATAATTCCCTGAATGTTCATCTTTTGTAAAATGTTCATATGTTATATTTCTTGTCATCATGGGTGCTACCATCCCCACCTCACCAGAATAATGAGACAATGTGGGGAGAAAAGCAGTTTTAAAATTCTACCTGGTTTTAGAATGTAGTATTGACATTAAATTATATGTTTGATAAAACTGGTTAATTTTGTTAGGGCAATTTTTTTAACATATAGGTAAGGTTAAAAAAGACATACAAAAAAGCATACATAGAAATACGTTTTTTCTAACAGGAAGTTAATTTTTAAAACATGGCTTTGTATTCTGAGGGAATTTTAGAGAAAAATATTCTGAGAATTACTAGTCTCTTCTCTGTGAAGAAAAAATATTGGAGAAAGGAGATAATTTGAGATGAGAAGAAAATCAGACTTAAAACAAGATAAATTTAGCTTAATTAAAATAATTAGGCTAAAGAGAAGACTAAGTGCTAAATTAGAATGGATGGACTTTGGTCTGAGAAAATATTTATAGAACTGTGAAAGATGATAGACATGATTCAGAGAAATAATAATGAAGTAAAGAATGAAAGTAATAACCTGATAACCAGATAGCATTTTAATATTCTTGTATATTTGATTTTTTTTTTGTGGTGGAATCTACTGAATTCATTTCTTAATGAGTATTTATTTTTAATTCTCACATTATTAATGTACTATCATTTTCTGTGCTTTTATTTATTTTTCAACAGTGAATGGCTGGCCTGCTGCAGACTCTAGAAAGCCTAGTTTAGACCAACCCCATGTTGTGCAATTACTTGTGGTCACACTGTGACGCCAAGGCTCAGCCCACCTGACTCAGGACCAGTCAGTCATAAGGAATGTGGCACACAGATGACAAATGCTGGGTTATATTTTTCTTCATAAACCATTAATATTGTGCTATCAAATTAAATCCTTTCAAAAGTCTAATCCACACTAGTCCAAATTCTCAGGAAGCTCTGACAGTTTGGCAAACATCAGAGAATGAACAGGGAACTCATGTATGTGTTCCTTCTTAGGAGGTTAACAGTTGAGATGTGTAATGGTTCAAGACCAGGCTCTGGTTCAGTTCCTTCCACTTCCTCAAGAGAGTTGGCACCTTGAGCCCTTTCCACCCTACTGAATTATGTGTGATGAGAGTGGGCCTGATGCACATATTGTATGTCCAAAGATGGTGGCCCTGAATTGGCTATCCCATGTGTCTTCTAGGGGGTGACACGGCCATGCTTCTCCTAGACAGCTGGGTCCGTTGCCTCCTCTTCTATCTTGGTGGGCTTGTGACTCTTTCAGTCAACAGAAACAGGGGACATCACTGCATGACTTACAGGGCGAGGCCAGGAAAGGTCAGGGGTCCACCTGGCCCCTTTGGACGGTCACTTTGGAGGAAAGCAGATGGCCATGTAAGAAGCCCATTGGCAATGCAGTGAATTTGTAAGATTTTATCTCAGGATCTCTTTTGAGTATAGATTTAACTTTTTCCTTCTAGAATAAGGGCTTTGTCTTTCTTGTTACAATTTCCAACTCTGTCTCCTCCCAGCTCCCCAGCATGGTCAATCCAGATACCTGCCATGTACAGCTGCCTCTTGGGGGCCTTTTCCTAGGAGACAGTTGGATACAATCTACTTAACCTGCCTTACTGGCTGCCATCCCCTCCAAGGGAAGACTGAACAGATAAGCTGCAGTGACCACTGCCAGTCACCATGTGACTTCATAGAACCCATGCACTGGAGCTCCCTGTGAGACACCAGCTAGGTGCTGCTCAAGCGCAAGGTCCTAAGTTTGATCCCCAGTACAAAAAAAAAAAAGCCTTGGCCCATGGGTCCCTTGCTTCCCACACACTGGCTGAATGTGCATGTTCCTGATGTTCCCCCTCTCTCTGGCCCCGTGAGCCATACTGGTCTCTTCTCTCTGGATCTGTTGAGTAATAAACCACATCTGTTATTTCATATGTTTTTGTTGAATTGCCTCTTCTGTGTCTCCCCTGACCAACACACCCTGACCTAACTTCTTACTCAGTCAGGGTTCTCCCAGAGAGTGGCTATCTTGGCGGAAATAAACTGGGCACAGGTCAGACAAGCCAGGGCATGTGCCCATACAAACAAGTTTCCAGTCAGTCAGTAACCTGGTCACAGGTTAGACACGTAAGCATTAGGCTGCCCAGTAGGATAAAGGGAAAGATCTTGTGAAAGGTACTGCTTTGGTTTGAAGGTTTGTGTCGCTCCAAAATTCATTTTGAAACTTCATTCTCAATGTAATAGTGTTAAGAGGTAGGGCCACTAGAAGTAGGGTCCAATTAATGCTCACATAAAAGACGCCAAAGAAAGTGCCTTCACTCCCTTTGCCTTTCTGTCTCCTCAGCCATGTGAGGACACAACTTGGAGGTGTTGTCTTCAAGGAACAAGCCTCCACTGGACACCAAACTGGCTGGCACCTTGATCTTAAACTTCCTAGCTTCTAGAATTGTAGAAATAAACTTATGTCCTTTATAAATTACCTAGTCTAAGGAATTTTGTTTTAGTGGCAGGAATGGACTGAGACAGAAATTGGTACCAAGAGGTGACGTGTTGCTATTACTGCATACAGTACTCAAAAATGTGGAAGCAGCTTTGGAGCTGGATGATGGGCAGAGGCTGGAAGAGTTTGAAAGTGAAGACTAGAAAAAGCCAATACTTCTCTGAATGCAACATGAAGAGTGAGTCTGGTGAGGGTCCAGAGGGAAGGAACTAGAGGTACAGCCTGGATCTCCTTAGACTTTCTACGTTTTGTAAAGAGAATGTTGGTAGAAAATAGACAATAAGGGCAGTTCTGGTGAGGTCTCAGACAGAAACAAAGAGTAAGGTACTGGGAAATGGAGGAAAGGTGTTTTGCTACACAGTGCTTTATAGAAGGCAGAACTTGAATGTGATGAGCTAGGATATCAGGCAGAAAACTCTAAGGAAAGTGTTCAGGGTGTAGCACAGCTTGTCCTGATTGTATATAGTAAAATTTGGAATTTATGATTCAAAGGGAAACAGAACTTGTAGAACTAGAGAATCCTCAGCCTGGCCCTGTTGTAAGGAAGGAGACTGTGTGTTTAGGAGAGGACATCAGGGACATCAGGGGTGTGACCAAGTGAATGCCTGATAGGGAGACTCGTGTGGATGGAAGGAAGTGTGATGACATTCATCAGGACCATGGATGAATGAACTTGGAGCTGTTTCTGAGATCTTCCTGGCTGCCCTACCCTGCACAGGCATTGAATACCCAGGCCTTCAAGTCAGAATGGCTTGAAAAGAGGGGCCTGGGGCACCTGTGTGATCTCAAGGCTCACTGCTCAGGGCAGCCTCAAGTTTCTGCCCCATGCATTGAGGCACCCTGCTCCTTGGCTGCTCAGATGTGGCTGAAGCAGGCCAAGGTTTGGCTCAGGTTCCCTGCAGAAGGTTTGGCTTATGAATCTTGATGGCTTTCATGTGGTGGTAACTCTGCAGTGGGCAGAAGCATGGCTGCCTCTACCTAGATTATAAAGGATGCCTCAGAGAGCCTCAAGGCCAAGGCAGACAACCACTGAGATGTGACCATAGTTGAAAACTTTATAAGGAACATGTCCAGCAGAGCTGGAAGACTGGGACTGCTCTCAAGACCCCAGACAGAGAGGCCAGTATGTGACTCTGGCCTGGGGAAAGCACAGGCACAGAACTCCAAGCCACAGGAGCAATTGCATGGGCTGAGTCCAATGAAGCCATGGGACAGGGTTATAGGGAGTGTTGAGGGGTCATATGGACCCCACTTCAGTGTGTCCAGCAGGTGGGACAAGGAGTAAATGACTATTTTCAAGGCTAAAGATTTATTGTTTGCTCTTTTGGATTTTGGACTTAGTTGGGACCTGTTACCCATTGCTTTCTTCCTTTTTCTGTTTCCCTTTTGGAATGAGAATGTTTGTCCTATGCCAGTCTCACTATTGTATTGGAACATGTTTGCTTTTGCAGGATCACAGCTGGAAAGCAATTTGCCTTGAGATGAATGGTACCTGGGGCTTCACCCATATCTGATTTAGATGGTATTTAGATGAGACTCTGGGCTCAAGACTTTTGATTTGTAGTGGAATAAGTCAAGGTTCTGGAGATGCTTGGAAGGAATGAATATATTTGTGCATAAGAAGGACATGAATTTGGGGGCCAAGGGTGGAACATTATGGTTTGAGAGTTTGCATCCTCCAAAATTCATGTTGAAACTTAATCTCCAGGGCAAGAATGTTTGGAAATAAGGCCTTTAGGGTGGTGATTCAATCTTGAGGGCCAAACCCTCATGAATGGGATTAGTGCCCTTATAAAGGGCCAAGAAAGAGCAAGTTCATTCCTTTTTTGGTCTTAATGTCACATGAGCATGCAGTGCTCATCCTCTCCAGAGGAGGTGAAGATAAGACACCATTGTGGAAGCAGAAAAGGCACTTCTGCTGGTGCTTTCTCTGCTGGTGCCTCAGTCTGGGACTTCCCACCTTCTATCTGGGAGAAATAAACATGTATGATTTACAAATTACTCAGTCTAAGGTATTTTGTTTTAGCAGTAGGATCAGACTGAGATAGTTACATTGTAAATATCTACAGCCACTTCCCCAGAGTCTGGTCAATGTAGGCTAGAATTTTTAGCCATTCTTGTGAGAGAAGCCTCAAGGCCACATGAGAGGAAATTACAATGTAGTCACTCTGACACTGTCCATGGGTTTGTACAGGCAGCCAGCGTCAGCCACCAGCTATGCAGTGTGCCATCTTGGTGTCCGGCCTCTCTCTGCACCATGAGGCAGGGTCTGTTTTGCCTCCCCTAGAGTCTGGACTGATGATGCTGGGACCATCATCCAGCAGAAGTGGCAGGGATGACTGTCCCTGAGGGTCCAGCCTCAGTGAGGACTGGAGCTACCCCTTCTCTCTCGGAACACTTGCTCCTGGGAATCCTGACCTGTCTGAAGTCCAGCCAGTTTGCTGGAGACCCCACAGGGGAAGAAGAGGCCCCAGGGGTCCATGGAGAACAAGAAAGGCTGAATCTCCAGTGAGCTCCAGCCCCAGCTACCTCTGACTTCAAGTGCCTGAAAGACCCCAGTGAGATAGCAGCAGTACCCTATCATCCCACAGAACCAGGAGATTGTAACATGGTTGCTCTTTTAAAAAATCCATTCAGTTTTGCAGTGGTTTATTTTGCAGCAGTAGATGACTGAAACAATGGATATGCCAGAAGTTTTAAATAGGGAGTGGGCAGAGGGCTCATTTTTGGGAATCCCAAAGGCCATGCATTTGCAGAAGAAATATCAAGCAAGAAATTCTGCTGGGACTTTCTAAAGGGTTTGGTCTATCTGTGTGGAACAGAGTCAGGAGCGATCTTCTGAAGCATTAGGAAAGGGATACAGTTAAGAACTTGTTTTTTTTTTTTTGGTATGGGGGATTGAACTCGGGACCTTGCACTTGCAAAGCAGGCGGCAGAACCACTGAGCTAAATCCCCAGCCCACACAGGTAAGAACTTGGAAACAGGCACTTACAGTGCTCATAGAGGCTTCATAAGAGCAATGAACATGTGTTGTCACTGTAGTGTACTTTGGGGGGGGGGGCTTCTCTGATGGCCGGCAGAGAACACCCATTAAAGAGACTTTTGGAATTGGTCATCACAAATGTGTTGTAGGTAGGCTTCCCCCCAACCTAGGTGCATCTTTTTCTTGGATGAGCTCAGCTCAACTGCTTTGGAAAAGTTTCTAGCCAAAGTATTAGGAAGGAAAGACACTCACAAGCTGCAGACATCTGTCCATGCACAGTTTTGTGCAGAGCTCCTCAGCCACGGGAGGAAGCTTTGCACTCACTTCAAACATCTCATGGGTCAGAGACACACCAAGGCCTTGTTTGTGTGTTGCTCTTCAATGACCCCAAGCAAAGGTAGCACAGATTTTAAGCATGCTGGCTTCCCTTGTTCCCTCCATCAGCACAGCTTCAAAGGCTTGCTTTAGACAACACAGTGTGCTTTGAGGATCTTCAGAAAGAACAGGCTCCATTGTTTCATTTCCACACAGCCTTTACATGTAATTAGATCCATAATGCACAGTGGAGCTTTTACCTGGGGGCCCAGAGGGCTGAGGAGGGACAGTGGCTCAGCCCCATGAAATAACCACAGGCTGGTAACTCTACAGGATCTACCCAGAGGCAAGGACATGTACAGATGGAAAAAAACCAATTCATCAAAGTCATACTGTAGAAACTCAAGTCTTCAAACTGTAGAAAATAAAGCTCTGTTAAATCTCTGGCAGGCATACAGGGTAGAATAATACAGAGGCGGTATCTATAACAAAAGGTTACCAAAGGCTGCTTTACAAGGGTCATTCTAAAAGTAGCATTAAAGTCAAATATCTCCAAAACCTGACCCTGTTACTCAAAAGCTGTTTCATGGATCCAGAGCCACACTGTTTGATAGAATTTTTTGTGATGATTGAAATGGAATTGGTCTGAATTTCAGCAGTCGAAATAACCCATGTGACCACCAAGAAATTGAAATGACAGGCCAGGGTTGTAGCTCCATGGTAGAGTGCTTGCCTATTGTGAACAAGGCCCTGGGTTTGATCCCCAACACCAAAAAACCAAAACAAAACAATTTGAAATGAAGCTGGTATGATCAAATAATTGAATTTTTTATTTTCTTTAGCTTTAATTCATTAAAATTAAAATTTAAGCAGCCATCTACAGCTAGTGGCTATTATATCATATAGTGTGATTTTAGAGAAATAAATGGTAATTATAAATAGATTTAGAACACTTCTTAAGGTAAAGTATAACTTGTGGCCCAATAAGAAATTAAGGTTCACTGATAGGAAGTTGTCATTTGTTTAATTTCTTATTTATTCATTCAAAAATATTTATTAAGATCATTGACGAGTTTAGTGGCCATTGATCCTGAGGAAGGTGAGGATTTGGTCACAGTTCAGTGTGGTCACTAAACCTAGAATCAGAAATGCTAATCCTGTCTCCAATGAGCATCTCTGAATCAATGACTCTCCCAATCTGAGGGCATGCAAAGACACACTTGCTTCCAAATGATGCAAAAGTTTTGAAATACTCACCATCATCCATAATCCCAATGGTCACACCTTTCCCAGTGTATCCCAGTTCCCAGGCCTCTGCCACATTCAAATCAAGGCCAGGAGTGCCATCAGCCTGTCCAGTGTTGATCTGGTACAGAAACACCAAAGCAGAGAATCTTATTGGTTTGGGGAAGTAAAGCATGTGCGTAGGTGTTTGTTTGATGTGTTCAGCAGCTACCTCGTGTCCCGGGGGCCAGTGAAAGGCCAAATCTCCCATGAAATAGCACTTTTGGGTGCCCTTCTCACCTCCCATGGCCTTCTCTCTCTATTTTTCCACATAAACAATTGATGCCTTATGTTTTATGTAAGTATGCAAAGCTGCTTCAATCCTCTCATTTCTGTAACTAGATTGTTATGTTTAAACTCATTCTATATAAAATCCTGGAGCTGCCATTGCCAAGAGACCCTCCCTGATTCAGAATCAAATGTTTACTCTCAGAGTTCTTTGTCTATACTTCATGGTTTTAATTTAGCATGCATTTTCTTGGGTTATCCTTACTAAATATAATTTCAGTATTAACAATATCATTGCCAAGAGACAATTTTATTACCAACATACTAAATGTTGCTCAAAAATATTTGTCCAACTGAATTAAGGATAAGTGGCTCACCCCAGCTTTCACGTAAATTCTGATGCTGAAAAATTAAGTCCCTAGCCCCCTTGAGAAAGAGAAGGGAAAACAAAAAGATTCACATTATTATGTTCATTCCCCTTTTTGCATGTATCTTTTTTCTGTGCAGATTTTCTCAAAGATAGTTTGTAAAATAAATAGTAAAGTCAGAGCTTTAAACTGCACAGTGGTCAGTGGCTATTGTATGAATGTCATTAGTGCTTTTTACAAAAATTACTGGTCTTCATCTTTTAGGCTCAGGTTAAGGTTATCCCTCTCCACCTCCTCTGAAGTAAGGAGGTACATGTGAATGGTTTTGGCCAATGGCAGGTGGGCTCATGAGTCACTTGTCACATCTAGGCATAAACTTTAAGAGCCAGTGTCCAATTTGCCACTTTTTCTTGCTGAAGTGCTTACAAAAGCTGCTGAGGCAGAGCTTGGTCGGCCTGAGTTCCTGAAGGATTATGAAGCATTAATCATATAGCAAATCATTGTGATTTGGAGTTCGTGTGTTACTCCAGCAGATCTAGCCTATTCTGACTAATAAACTCATTCAATTATCCACATTGGGTTTTGAGAATTCCATGTCAAGAAAGCATGAGGCATAGTCAAGCTCTGAAGCTCCAGGAGGGAAACTGTGATGCATCCCTAGCAGTCCACAGGGCTGTTACTGAGTTTTCTCTCTTGGTCATCACCTTTTAATCTTAAATAAAATGAAGCTTCATTCTCATGTGTAAGTGAGTCACTTTCTCCCCACAGTATGCCCTGCAGTTCAGCTTGGCTGAGATTGACTGATCTTTTAAACAAAACCCAAGCAGTCCACATGGATCATGAAGGACTGCTGGAAAACCAGAAAATACTGTTGTCACCAGACAGACTGGATGTGAGAGCCTGAAATCCTACATCGATTCATCCTTGTGGAATTAAATTCCCACCTTTGCAAGAAGCACTAAGAGATGCTACTTTTGCTACTCTAGTCTCTAAGCTCTCTTGCTTGACCCTTCTGCATTCACTGGATTCTTTCTCTTGGGCCTGTGACATTACTGTTCTCCAGTTACTCTACCTGCTGAGACCCGTGGGTCACTCCTCCCAGACCTTTGATTTGACTTTTATGTGTTTTTGCAAGTCTTCACTCACATATGGGTAAGCTTTTTCAGAGTCTAGTAGAATGTGACTTGCCACTGATAGTAGCTTTGACCCTATCAGGTCATGGGTATTTGGCAATTCCAGAAGAAGGCGGATTGGAAAGGAGGTGATAGAAAGTCCATGCATATTGGAGGGCATAGAGAGTTCATAGAGTCAGGTGCTGGCTAACATCCCACTGACTAAGGAGGAAATAGAAATGTATCTTTTATGAGGGGTTGCAGCATGAGAGATATTAGAAATATCAGACGCTTACCAGGTACCACTGCTTTGTAAAAAGAGGATCATTCATGTTGATGTCAATCTCATTGATATCTCTGTACCCTCGCTTCTTTCGGTTAAACCCTTCCTGTTGCAAGGCCATCTTTACCTGGAATGACAAGGCTGGTAAATTACCAAGTAACAACTTGAACATCCCTCTTCTGAAGTTCATTCTAACAAATTCAGAATTCATTTGTAAATAATGTGTTTTTTTCTCAGTAAAAGCAAATTATCTCATGCAGACTCTCACTTTATGATTATTTTCCAAGGACAACTACTTATAGTTGTCCCGAACAATCCAGACATGCTGATAACTCAAAGTAAGTTTTCTTAAAATAAGAATAAAACAGAGAAAAATATTCTCCAGGAAGATAAAAGTAGTGGGAGTCATTAAGTGAAATAAAAGAAAGCAATTGAACATTTCTATGAAGGAAAGGAAACGGATGTGGATTTAGGGAGGAGGAGAGTGAAAATTTCTAGAGGATGTCTCCAAACCCTCACATTTGTTGACAGTCCTGTGTTATCACATTTTGGGAATCAGCAAAAACCAAAAACCAAAAATAACCCAAGAAAACCAAAAACAAAACACCACCAAAAACAGAAAGCCACACCTATTAGGTGGCAAGTCCCACAGCAAAGCTCTAGAAAGTGAGTGAGAGACCTTTGAAAGGAAATTGATGGATGGTGCTGCTGGTCCTGCACTGATAGATAACATTTCATTTCTGGACACTGAGACTGAACCCCATGGTCGTGGATGGAAATAAAACTCAGGAGCTCAGTTAGTTCAAGTTGGCTCCTGGCCACGGCAGGCTTTGTATCATCCAGGAGACTTGCTTTCACTAGGACATTCACTACTTTATCATCTAGTAGTGGTGGCCAGTCTGAATGTCTACAAATGCAAGGACTGGGTGCATGGACACAAGAGTATGTGCTGGATATTTATTATGATTATTACAGTGTTTGTGGCTCAATATTCATTTTTCTTCTTCCCAATTCTCCTTTGTGTTTTTGGGGAATTTCTTTGATTCCACTGGGTTATGTGTTTTTGGGAGTGAAATTCTGGGTGCTTCTTGCTGTAAACAGTGGGGACTGCCTGGGCCTCAGGGTATAATGGTCAGGGCAAAATGGAGCATTAAAAGTTAGAATTTTTTTCTACTAGAGCTCCAACTTCATCAGTCACTGAATACTCGCCATCCACTCTTCTCAGTACAGATGAATGGACAGAATATGGAGATATGGACACCAGGGAATCAAAGTCTGGTTTCTTTCATTTCCACAGAGCAGGGAGGAAGTGGAAGATGGTGGGGAGAGATGAAGCAAGCCTGCAGTTGCCTACTGTCTTGTTGGATTCCTTCCCTTCTGTTTTTACTATAAAAGGCTCTTGCATACCTAAACTAAGTGAGATGGTGATTTGTAGCAATATGAGACATCTTCATCTTGGGCCTAACTTTGAATAAATCCTTTTTCCTTTCACCAAAAAAATAAATGGTCTCGTGTTTTTTATGGGGCAGTGAGCATAGGGGCCTGTGTGGCCCATGACAGTTTAGCATGTGGCTCTTAGTAGCTGGGGAAAAGGGGACCTTCACAGGTACCTTGCAACTAGGATTTGAATCTCAAGAAAGCAGTGCAAGGACAAGGAAGCCTGGAACCTCCTCACTCACTGCACTCTTCTTGTGGAAGATCCCGGTCACAGTTCCTGTAGCCACACTGGGAGTAAGACTGACTCTTCCACCCCTGCAGATGCACCCTGACATCTTCCTCCCAACTTCTGAGCAGAATCAGAAGTGAGCAGAACCTATTTCTGTTGCACACAATCAGGAACTCTGATTGACATGGGATGGGAGGAGGGCAGCAAGGGTGGAGGCAAGAGTGGAGGTAGGGAGGGAAGACTGAAGAGATCCGGATGCTACAGGGACCTGTGCTCCTGTGCCGACCTGGAACATGGAGCACCCTGGGGAGATGAGACCAGCTTCTGGTTCTGTGTTCTATACACCCATCCAGGAGGGCCAAGGTCACTTGCCAAAAAAATTCTAACTACCAGGAACACTATCATGTAGGAAGGCAGGGCTAAGTAGGTGTGAGTTCTTGGAGTTATTTCAAACAGGGACACTATGGCACAGCTAAAAATAAAAATTTCCCCCAAAGGAATAGCAAAACTATTGCAAAAATGAGATGGATGGATGCCTTTACGATGGCAAAAATCTAGACACAACTAATGCCCCATTAAATGTAGATGAATTGTGATTCAAACATGCACATACATATAAGCATATATATATATATATTTGTGTGTGCCCATATAAATCTCTACAGTGTATATGCATTCTCTCCCTCTCTCTCTCTGTCTCTCTCTCTGTCTCTCTCTCTTCTCTCTCTCTCTCTCTCTTTCTCTCTCCTTCTCTTCCAGATGCAATAGGCAGGGATTTTATTAGGGGAGGAAAAAACCAATAAGCTGTACCATGAGTTGACTCCAAGTCAAGGAGTAAGTGATCAGAGTTGGGTAAAACTATCCTTGAGTGCCCTGGGGTCTAAGGAAGCTTCAGGAAGACTGTGAGGACTGACTGGGGCTGACTCAATATCCCTGCCAGGCTCAGTCGCTGGCTGGGAGCACCGTGGGAAGGTGTGGCCTTGTTGCCACATGGTGAGAGGTTTCAGGGTGCACAGCTGGGGTCCCTGGGCAGTTACACCCCCAAAGTCAGCAGTCTGCTCCTTATATTCATTCTCATACCTCCACAGAATATATGCACATATGTGTGGGTGTTCCTTAATGTAGGACATTAAAGATGTTCATTGAAATGCATAGTTCTTAACCTGGAAAGAGAGCCATATAGCACACTTCTCTTGAAATCTTCTTTTATTATGGAAGCTGGAATTTAAACAAGTGTCACTCCAGCTTGGGAAAGGAGGAGCCTGGATTCAGCTGGTGTATCTTCCTTGCTTTGGAGCCACAATGGGGCTTTTGTCTGCTCTGCTCACTAAGGGGAGCCTGGGCAGGCTCTGCTGAGAGCTTCTCATTATATTGGACTCAATGTCATGAATAACTTCCCAGAGGTAGCACCTTGCTTTTCTAGGGTCTCTGGGGAGCATGAGTAACCACCATGCAGAAGTTTAACAACTTGTCTCCATGCTGTTTCCTAGCAGAATAAGAACAAAAACTCACAACAGATTTCATCTTCCTAAATACCAGTGCAGAAATGGCTATTACAACCAACTCAAGCTTAATCAGATCAAGTGGATGCTAATGAATAGACTGCTTAAATTCATTTACATAAAATTAATTTTTAATTCCATAAATGAGGTTTTAATGGAAACCAGTGATGCTTTGGAATGCTGTGGTCTCTGGATACCACCCTGTTTGCAACTTAGGAACCTAAGTCCCTAAGGAGGAGGCTTTCTGCTTCTATTTTATCTTCCTATCTTCATCGAGGATCACAGTTATACTTCAAGAAAGATGATGCCTTTAAAAATATATCTTTTCACTTGTCACAAATAATCAAAAAGCATTTTTTGACAATGTCACTGTGTAACCCTATCAATTGTTTTTATTTCTCTCGGTTCTCATTCAATCTTAATTCTTATTCATACTTAATTTTTACATAATTAGTTATTACATTATAGACACAATTGTATATTCTTTCTTCATTGAGTATCTTACCATAAGAATTTTAATATGCTGTTATGTAACCATCATATTTTGATTTCTACACATCCATAGAATCATGTACCATAATTTACAACTCTTTCCTTTGTGTTGGTCATTTATATTGCTTTTTCTTTTAACTGACATTTCCATGACTGGAGAAATGAGGTTATAAACTACTTTTAAAGAACTCTGGGGAAGATTTCATCGTTAAAATTCTATAACCACAGATTGGTGTGATAAAACCATTAATATCAGAGAAATATTTCCTAGAATATAAATTATATTCCTCACTTTAAAACTAAAAGACCACCTAAATTAACCTTTCTTCTCCTTCCTCCAAATTCTAGCCTTTCATATGCAATACCTGATGTAACCATTTGGGCACAACATGAATGAGTTGTGTATAAGTTAGCCATAGCTTGTTTCCTTTCTCAGAAAAAAAATGTACATTTAACTTGGTAGTTAAGTTTATAACCATTTGCCAAAATGGACCATTGATCTAAGTAAACAAGAAATATAGGAAAGTAGGAGTGCTTGTTACTGGATATTGTTTTATTTATTTTATTTTATTTTTTGTTACTAGGGATCGAACCTGGGACCTTGAGCTTGTGAGGCAGGCAGAGGACCACTGAGCTAAATGCCCAGGCCCTGGATATTGTTTTATTGAAAATGAACAAACGGATGGTCTGCATGTCTGGATCAGTGTTTAAACCATACTTTGACTCTGTGTACCCCTTGGCTCATCTCATCTTTCTCTTCAGCTGAAAATTCCCAAATCAGCACATGTTTTTGTGTGTTTACAATGTGCCATTTACAGAGAATACTAGGATGGGACAGAAACCATCCCAGCACATTTGCTTACCACTTGACAGATAACAAGGTACTTTCACTATATTTAGTATTCCCAACAAAACTGTGGAGTGGGTATCATTACAGGTGAGGAAATGGAGGCCTAGAAACCATTGTCCAACAATTAAAAACCATGGTAGAGCAATTCTAAATGCTGCGAACTTTCCACTAAAGCCATTTCTTCTCCCTAAGAGAGGGCAACATTGTCAACCTTCTGGTATCTGGGAACATCTTTTCTTGAAGTGAGTGCAAGAAAAGAAACATAGAACCCCAAAGTACCATGTTTCTGAAAATGCTGGTTTATTAATCTATGGTCCTTGGGGAATGAGGTCATCAAATGGACACACTTTACTTCAGAGTTCCCAAAATAAAGTAGGAGAGCCCTAGAGAGAGTGGAGCCCATACATTCTAAAACACAAACCATAGGATCCACTTTGTAACTGCTGCTTTGTAACTTCTGAAGAGGAATAAGTAGTGGACTCTTGGACTTATAAACTATTTACTCAGTCAGTCTTAATCTGTGCAAAACAACTCTGTGCCATTAAGAACTCTGCCCCTCTCCTCCCTTGCTCAGAGCATTGTCTAGTTGCCCTGGGTCCCTGTTCTCATCTGGTATTGCATTTCCTTTAAAGATCCTGAGTAAATATCTCTGCTCTTATCTAAACTTTGGTTTATTTCTGATTTGTTGACAAAGTCATTGGCTGCACTGCACTATGATTTTCTCTATCACTAAGAATTATTTTATTTACCATTATTATGGGCTGAATTGTTTTCTCCTGAAAGACTGAGATCTTGTGAAAGTAAAAATTAAGATGGCTGCACTTCTGCCAAGATGGAGCAACTTTTCTCTGGGAACCTCAGAGATCATATTTGACAGCCTGCAGTCTGTCTCATGGATACAAATCCCTGTCTCTTGCATATACATGAAAAAAGCTGTCTGGGAAGAATGAACTCACAGGGCTACAGATAGCAAGTTTCCAACCTTGGAATTCTGCTGATTTATTGACTCTTCCAAAAGACTTATTGCTTGCTGGTAACCCTTCTCATCTCCCCTAGAAACCAATCATGTATAGCTTAATGTATGAAAAGACCTTCAGCATCAATCTAAAATTTGTTCAAAATAACTTGTGTAACTAGCAGATCCAATTGAAAATTGTTCAATGGAAGCTATTTTACATTACCTCATTGTTCTGCCTTTTTTTCTCTCCTAAAAATCCATCCCCCTTCTCTGTTTCCCAGTTTGAAAATCTATGTGGTACCCTGCTAAAAACTTTCTTTGCTTTTATTTTAATCTCATTTATAATTTCTAGGTTTACATGCCAAAGATTGCAACCTTATTTACGAATAGTCATTGGAGGTGTAGTTAGTTGAGATGAGGTCATACTAAGTAGGATGGGATTGCAAACCAATATAGCAGGTGTTGTACTGAGGACAGAGAGGCACAAGGGAAAAGTAACTATGGGAGATCATGGGAAGACAGGGGAGGTAGAGACTGGAGCCAAGGACATCAGGGTCTAACAGAAGCTAAGAGAAGCAATGAAAGATCTGCTCCTGGAAACTGCAGAACATGTGGCCCTGCCCACACCTGAATTTTGGACTTCTGGACTCTAGAACTGGGTGAGAATGACTTATGCTATGCTAAGCCAGTCAGTTTGTGCTAATTTTTATGGCAGTCTTAGGAAACCAACACAATCACTGAGAATGAAACTATGTCACAATGCTTCCTTTTCACTTGCACACATTATTTTTTAAAAAATTAATTTTAGTACCCTGCTCCATCTGGTTTGGCCTGCCCACTTGCATCCAGGAGACCACGAG
>NW_004624741.1:18487323-18507062 GCF_000247695.1 Heterocephalus glaber | reverse complement strand
AGTATTGCTTCCCTTTCAATTTCATTGAAGAGTTGAAACAGTAGTGGCAGCAGTTCCTCTCTAAATGTCTTGTAGAATTCAGCAGTGAAGCCATTAGTACCTGGACTTTTCTTAGTTGGTAAGTTTTAAATTACTTTTTCAATTTCAATGATTGATATTGGATTGTTAGAATATTTAGGTCTTCTTCACTCAACTTTGATAATTCATACGTATCTTGGAATCTGTCCATTTCTTCTGTGTTTTAAATCTTATTGGCATATAGGTTTTTGAAGTAAGTATTGATTATCCTCTGGATTTCTGCTGATTCCATTGTAATTTCATCATTTTCATTCCTAATTGCATCCATTTTTGCCTTTTCTTTTCTCTTTCTGATAAGGTTGGCCATGGGTTTGTCAATTTTGTTTATTCTTTAGATGAACTAACTCTTGGTTTCACTGATTTTTTTGTATCATTCTCTTAGTCTCCATTGTATTGATATCTGCTCTGATCTTTATAATTTCCTCCCTTGTATGAGTCTTGGGTTTGTCCTGCTCTTCTTTATCTAGTTGCTTGCGGTTCAGCATCAGGTTATTTAATTGGGCTTGCTGTTTTCCTCATGTGAGTATTCACTGCTATGAATTTCCCTCATAAGACTGCTTTCATTTAATCTCATAGATTCCATATGTTGTATTGTCATTTAATTGTAGGAACTGTCTGATTTCTTCTTTAATTTCCTCTGACCCATTGTTTATTCACAAGTGTGTTGTTCAATTTCCATGTGTTTATGAAATCCTTGCTGTTTTTTCTGGTGTTGATTTTCAATTTCATCACACTATAATCTGATAATATACAGGGGATAACTTCAATTCCTTTGCACTTATTTAAACATGTTCTATGAGTGACAATGTGGTCTACTTTGAAGACCCGTGTCCAGCTGAAAAGAATGTTGCACACATTATTTTGCATGTAAAATGCTCTTATAGCTTCATTTGGATACAGATTTCTTTTACTGTATGTAACTTTTGCCCATAAAGGAAAAACAAAAATGTTAGCAAAGCAAATTGGTTGCCATATTTCTAAGCCTCCTTGCTAGTGAGTCCAAGTCAGCATTGTTCCCATTCAAGGGTCCCTGCTGTGTTAGCAGGAGCCTTGGTGACCCAGCAGGTCTCAAAAGGGTGCTTTACTGTGGTCCCTAGGACTCCCTCCAATATATCAACCTCCATTCTGCAAGTTAATTGCACTAGGCCTGACAATGATAATTTTAGCACTTGTTTGCTGGGGGCCAGTCAGAAGATGAATGCAAAAAACACACATTTTGAATTATAGATGGATAGTAGTTTTTGCTTTGATGGCAAAACAAAGAAAATTAATAACAAAGGAAAGGCTTAAAGAATATTATCAAGGTCAGCCTAAGATATCAGCTAAAGTTGGCTGACATTTTAGGAGTTTTTTGATGTTAAGAATACTTATAAGACATACCTGCAAAGCTGTTCACAATAGTGTAGTAGTGTGCCTGTGAGTGGATCAATGGATACAAAATGTGGTATAGATATATATACCAGAGGCTCAGTTGTCTCACCTGTGAGATGGGCTGAACCTGATAATGGCTAATGTGGATGAAGCGTGGGTGTGAGCTATGCAGGGATCTGATACTTCTGCTTTTGGCAACAACCTCCCAAGGTTAACGAGGCAGGCAAGAAGAAATGAAGTTGGGGTGAAGAGTCATGCAGTGGGTCAGGAGTACAGCTGTGGTCCATACTATGTACTACTGGATTCTGGATTATGTCCTTTCCCAAATCCAAATGTTGAAACCCTGACCCCCAGTACCCGAGAATGTCATTGTGTTTGGAGACAGTGTCTTGTTTGTTTTTGTTGCTTAAATTCTTTTATTGGTACATTTTAGGTATACAATATGTTTACATTTATCATTGGGTGCTTGTACCTATACATGATGTATCTTGGTTCTTATTTTTTCCCCATTCCCTGTGCTCCCTTCACCCCCTCCACACTTCCCTATTTACAAAGACTTTGTTTCCATTTTTCTCTTTTCTTATAATTTTTCCTTTCTCTTCTTTCCTTTTCTCTTCCCCTCCCAGTTCTCCTACCCCTTTGGACCTTTTCTTCCTATTTCAAATTATCAATTATTCATTTTAATCATTTTAATCCTTATTTATACAGTTTCTCACACTAGAGAAACTATTCAGTATTTACACATGTGTGTCCTATTTATTTCACTTAAGAGTTTTAGCTCAATATGCATCCATTTAGCTATAAATGTCTCTAGTTTCTCATTCTTTATGGCTGAGTAGTACTCCATTTTATAAAA
Organism: Heterocephalus glaber; assembly: GCF_000247695.1. Next base: position 18,504,757 of record NW_004624741.1, on the reverse strand, counting down.
AAACCATTTCTCTATCCAGTTTCCAGTTGATGGGTACTTGGGGTGTCTCCAAGCTTTAGCTATTGCAAACTGTGCTGCTATAAACATGGGTGCACATATGACACTGTGGTAGGATTCTTTTAATTCTTTGGGGAAGATACCCAGCAGGGGACTAGCTGGGTCAAATGGGACCTAGTTCTAGTTCTTTGAGGTATCTCCATACTGATTCCCATAGTGGTTGCACCAGTCTGCACTCCCACCAACAATGGAGAAGGGTTCCTTTCTCTCCCAACCCATGCCAGCATTTGTTATTGGTTGATTTCTTGATAACAAGAAATTCTTTCTTGGGTGAGGTGGAATCTCAGTGTTGTTTTCATCTGCATCTCTCGAATGACCAGTGATGTTGAACATTTTTTCATATATTTATTTGCTGCTTTTACTTCTTTGTCTGAGAAATGTCTATTCATTTTGGATGCCCATTTTTGAATTGGGTCTTTGAATTTGGGTGGTCTGATTATTTTCAGTTCTTTATATATTCTCAATAGTAGACCTTTGTCTGAGGTACAGCTGCTAATATTTTTTTCCCGCATTGTAGGTTGTCTGTTAGCTCTGTTGGTAGTTTCTCTTGCAGTGCAGAAGCTTTTTAATAAGATGAGATCCTAGTTGTTGATTCTTTGTGCTAGTTCCCATGCTACTGAGGATTTGTTCATAAAGTTTTTTCCTATGCCAATGTCTTCAAGAGTTCTACCTAACTTATCTTCCAGCAAGTTTACTGTTTCTGTCTTAATATTTAGATCTTTAATCCACTTCTATCTTAGTTTAGTGCATGGTGATAGGTATGGGCCTAGTTTTAATCTTTGGCAGGTTGAAATCCAGTTTTTCCAACACCATTTATTAAGTAGGCTATCTTTCCTCCAATGAGGGTGGTTGTCTCCCTTGTCAAAGATGAGGTGGCTCAGTATGTCTGGAGTTGATTTTGCATCTTCTAATCTATCTCACTGATTTTCGGGTCTTTTTCTTTGCCAGTACCATGCTGTTTTTATCATAGTAGCTTTGTAGTATAGTTTCAAATTGGGGAATGTGATACTCCCTGCCCTGTTGGAGACTGTATCTTTAAAGAGGTAAAGGTAAATGCATTACCATGGGGTCCAATCCAAAACTATTGGAGGCTTCAAAGAGGCTTTAAGGACACTGGCCACACAGAGGGCATTATGTGAAGACACAGAAAGATGACTGCCATCTACATTTTAAGAGGAAATCCCTGGAACAGATCCTTTCCCCAGGACCCCAAGGAAACCATCCCTGAAGCCATGTGGACCTCAGACTTCCAACCTACACATTTCTGTTGTTTCATTGTCCCTTCCTGGGCAGCACGGCAGCCCCCAGCTGAGTAATGCAATCCCTAGCACTCTAGCTGCAGCGCCTGCACGCCTCTGTCCTGCACTCCATTTTTTTTTTAGAACACAAGATATATAGATATATGTAATAATTTACAAGATTAGCTTACAATAGCCACCCACAGGGTCTGATAGGAGGAGTCCAGAGGGTCTCTCCGCACACTGGAGACCAAAGTGAGCTCCAGAACTGACTGTACTCCATTTCTCCTCTGCTCCCTCCTCCCATTTGGGTTGTGGTGAGAATCAAATAAGACCAAACATACATACCTGCCCAGAGTATGTACTCAGCAATGCCCAGAGTTACCACTGCAATCATGGCCAGTGTTGCTGCAGTATATCAGGCCCTGTGGAAAGGCAGTGGGTGTGCCCTCCCTTGTCCTGTCACTCCTCAAGCCAGTCTTGTCTTATTCCAAAGCAGTCCAGGGTGCCTGTGCCTGATTTCTGGCTCTTAGCTGATTGACGACAAATGAAATCACACATAGAAAGAGAGACCCATTGGAGCCATTCCCATGTGTCCTGAGCGCAGAAGGATGGCTGCAGGAGGACACATCTCTATCTCTCTTTTGTAAAGACTATTGATTTTGGGATTAGTTTGGGGTTCATAGGAAAATGGAGAGGAAAGTGCCAAGTTCCATGCCCCGTCCCTGCACAGGCACAGCTTTCTCCATTACCAACATCCAGCTCTGGTGTGATGGACGAGTTACAATCAAGAGACAGTGTACAGGGAGACATCACTATCACCCATAGCCCACATCTCATACTGGGGCTCACTGCTGGTCCTCACAGCTCTCTGACTTTGTCTCCCCAAGGCAATGTGTAATCTCAGCATTTGAACTAGTGACCAGGGCATGACTCACCAAGCCAGGGATGCTGAAAAGCGACTCTAGGGTAATTCGGGGGATAATGGAGGAAGAGGCTGCTCTTAGGTTGGGGTATTTAGTTCATCTGCTTTGCCACCAACTACTGGCCTTGGTTGTTAAGGTCTAAACTAACTTAGAGAAGACAGATGTTGGATAGGGAAGACATGGCCCAAGGAGGTCAAACAAAGGGAAGGAGAGAGCAGGTGGCTAACAGTCAGGGAGTCTGGCTGCTTAATTTCTTCCTTGAGCAAGCAAGTATGACTTTTTGCAGAGCCCAATTATGTGCAAATCACACGGCTTAACTTTTCAGAGAGCAGCGAGTTAAGCTACAATTATGGCTGAATGCACAGTTATCGATTGGCCTCACTGGAGAGGTTTTCCCATCTTGCAAGAAGGAAGGCAATCAATTGAAGAGAGAAGATATGGCTGCATGCCTCAGACCACAGTTCCAATCACTGCATCTTTGTGACAAGATATTAACAAATTGCTATCTATCATCTAAAGTGCCATATACAAGGTATGCCATGAGATAAATCAATGCAGTTAGGGAGGAAGCAGAGTGGTTTCCTTCCAGAAGAGCAAAGGGAAAGAGAATCAGCAAGAGTGCTGTCAGAGGGTAAAATCCCAGCTCTTCAGTTTGCTACAATATGTGTGTTGTGGTTGTTGTGCTTTGGTCTGAACTTGAACTTTCTCTTGCCAGGGTGGTGAGGGAATGTTAGTTGGGTTTAGGGGATAAAGCATAATTAAATATGGCAGCTACTGTGCCAGATGTTAAGGAAGAGATGGTTAGATGGGGGTGTGTGAGAGAGGACAAAATTCCAGAGAAGCCAGAAGCTCCTAAATGCTGCCTGTGGCCAAAATGACTTGTCTCCTCCATATGGAGTCTCCTGAGAGAAGAGTGCAGAAAAGAAGCAAAACAAAGCTAAGGCATAGTGACATTAATAGCCCTGGCCATACATACAGAAGAGCACTCCAGAGAGCCTACTGGGCCATGTGGGTGGTTATATTTCTCATCACATGAGGGCAGAAAGACCTTGGTGCTCTTGGGAGGACAAATGGCAGGACAGGGAGAATGATGGAGTGAGGAAAAGGGGAGGAAGGAGGAGACAGTTCTGGCCTTCTCCACTCCAGATGTGAGCAGCCAATATCCTCACATCTGAGCAGACCACTGAGTGCTCCACCTCCCCAGCATAGGAGGGGTGGCGGGAGAGTTGAATCAGGTCATCAGAGGTCCCAGAGATGGCACTCAAGGCACCCACTGGGAATGACCAGCTCAGCACCTGCAGGAGTACAGGTCTGTCTTGCAAAGCATCTACATCAAGGTACTGAGGGGAAGCCCCCCTCTCCCCCCAGCAGGTTGCTTTTCCTGGCATAGTTGAAGACTGGCACCATTTACTGTATTCCCTATAGCAAAGATTGCAGTATTATTTCTTCAAATACTTTCAGTGAGGAACAAGCACAAATGCTGTCTGCTACAGAGTACACATGGATTCTTGAAAATTCCCAATTATCTTTTCTTAAACTGATAGATACTGAAGGTTTGATTTTTTTGATTGGAAAATGGGCTCAAGAGTTAGAGAGGAGGGAGGATCTGCTTCTGCAGTTCTTCTTTCCTCAGGGCATCTTTTTTTTTATCTTCCTCCAAGTTGGCCCCTTTGTTGAGAGCAAAGCCTTGTCAATTCTTTCCTCCTATCATTGTTGTATTAGTTGGTAACGGAACAGTTCCAGGGTGATGGGGCGGAAGAGAAATTCGTGTTGCAACTATAATTGGCATATGTCTGAAGTATTACAGGGCTGGTGACTGTGTGTCCCCAGCACCACGCAGCTGATGAATAGCTCACACAAGCAAAGCAGCCCATGATGACAGAATACCAACAGGAATAAAGGTCAGAGCTACTGATTCTTAGCACACTCCTATGTAGGCACAGAGCAACCAGCACAGGGTGTCCCTGAGACTGGATAGTGATGCAGAACAGATCAACACAGTACTCTGTGGACATTGCTACACAGCTCCTTGGGACACAGAACCCAAATACATTCAGGCCTGCCCTCTGAGAGAACATCAAGGTGACACATGGTCACCCTACAGTGTCTTAGTTTCTTATGGCAGCTGCAATGAATTGCCACAAACTTGGTGGCTTAAAGCAATATGAAGTGATTCTTGCAGAATTCTGGAGGTCAGAGTCTCCAACTGTGGAGTCAGAAGGGCTGTGCTTCTTCTGGAGGTTGGGTAGGGGAGGGTCCTGTTTTCTTACTTTTTACAGTTTCTGGGGGATTCTTGCAGTCCTTGGCTCCTGGTCTCTTTTATCTTTCTTCCAAGGCAGCAGCAGTGGGTCAGATTTTTCTTGCATGGCATCATCTTTTCTTTCTTTTCTGCCTTCCTCTTTCAAGGCTTTCATTGGGCCCATCTAAGCAATTTAGAATAATATCCCTATATTCAAGTCAGTTTATTAGCAATCCTAAGTCCATCAGTGACTTTATTTCCCCCTTGCTGTGTGACATAGCATATTAATAGATTCTAGGGGTTAGGACATGGACATCTTTGGGGTGGTGGCTACCACTTGTATGAAGGGAGCTGATATCCATAGTGAGAAATGAGGCTGACTGCTGGTTATTTCTATGGGATATAACTGTGCATGGATGAAGGAAGTCTGATGGAGACAGAGAACCCCAAATTCTTTTGGGGGAAGACACAAAGAAGCTCCATTATTAGGTGAACCACAGTTGACAAAGTGTTGGTGAGGGCCCTTATTTAGTGGTGAGAAGGTTATAGTAAAATAAACAGACCTCTTTCAACAGCTGATGTCAGATAGCAACTCAGGAGGAATGGTCAGCCCCTGGATGCAGAATCAGCCTCCCAAATGATATTAGTATGTTGAACTGGTTGGGATAGGTCAATTAAGCAACATTTGACAGCACATATAGTTGTAAGATTCTACTATGAGATTAAAAAAAATCAGTTACACAGCCATAGGGAAGAAGAGAGCTTCCTTTATAAAAGAGATGACCAGTTTAATGTGAAAGAATAGTGTTGGTATCAGTGGGTGGAAAAGCAAATTCAAACTCCAGCTGCTATAGCAGACACAGAGTCCCAAGGCAAGGGAAGGATGTTGAGACATCCAGGGAGACTGTACCTGACACATGAGCCAGGCCAGTTCTGGAGTGCATATTCAGAAGGGTGCTGGGAGATTTTATGTTCAGAGGAAGGAAGCTAATGACCATCCCAAGAAGCCACATATCTAGGAACCCAGAGATGTGTGAACTCAGTTCATGGGTTGGACTGTAGATGATGATACCTGAGTGAAGAATGCTGTGGTATGGGTGTAACTGGTCCACTTTGGGGGCCAGGGATTTAGCTCAGTGGTATCGCACCTGCCTCACATGTGCAAGGTTCTGAGTTTGATCCCTAGTACCAGAAAAAAGAAAAAAGAAAAACAAAAGAGATAGCTGATCCACTTTGAAATTCCTTGAAATGTAATCCCTATGGTCAGATATTAAGAGGTGGGACCACTGAAACCCGTGGGACATCATTGGCTCTCACCCTCACAAATGGATTAATCCACAATGACAGCTAATTTGACTGGGTATCACTCGGTGTCCGTCTTTCACCATCTAATCCCCATGTTGCCTCAGGAATCTGCCAGCAAGAAGGCTATCATTAGGTGTCATACCTTGACCTCAAGCCAGAACCATGAGCCAAAAATTAGCCTCTTTTCTCTTTAGCTTATCTAATCTGTGGGATTATGTCATTAGTGACAGAACATAGACTGAGATAAAGAACGTCTGCTGATGATTCCAAATGGTGACTTGATGGATAAGTCTCCCAATGACTTTTCCAGCAGCCTTTACCAGTTGGACTACTATATTTGTGGTATGTCATGGTGTAGTATTTACTCTCTCTTCAGCCTCCCTGAAGACAGTATACTCCTCTGCTCCATTGATACTGAGTTTGGTCATGTGAATTGCTTTGGCTCATTTTGAGAAAGGATACTTGCCCATCTTTGATTGCTTGCATTTCAGCCATGCTCATAAGAAGAACATGGGCCTAAAAGAATGATGTCCTACTCAGGTAGAGGAGAACTGTTCCCACTGACCTGCAAATTTTTATTGTGCAACCAAAAGGAAGTTTTTGTCATCCAACACACAGATGTATAGGTGAGAAATGGGCTTGTTATATGCCACTGATTCTTGGCAGTTTGTTACACAGCATTTTTGTGACCATAGATGACAGATACATTGCTGTTATGTATTCTCTTTTATCTCAGAGTATGTTGTGCCTTTTGATTTTGATAGGTTATAGTTGTGTTTATTTCAAGGCTGTTTGAGTTCTTAGTAAATCTTCACTGTGTAGATTCTAGATACTAAGGAAGAAAATATATGATTCTAAGCTAACATTCTACAGTGGAAATACTTGGTATGTCTTTTTTTCTGGATGAAGACCTTTGATATGCTGATTTGGAAAAACAATGATAGGTACAAGAATCTTCATTGCTGCTAAAAATATAGAAGAGAGATTACTAGAGAAGTTGGTACAAGTACATAAGAAATAGGTGGAGAGAGAAGGGAGGGAAGGGAAAGAGGATTGAAAAAAAGGACTCAAGGTGTGTTTTATACATGTCTCAACTTCCCTCAAGGAATGTAAACATTATGCACTGCAAACATGTACAAACAAACCCAAAACAAAAATATGCTAGATTGAAGACCATTAGTTGGTATAACTAGTATGATCTGTTAGAGAGAGAGAGAGAGAGGGAGAGAGAGAGAAGAAATTACAGAAATTACATGTCCTTTAATAGAGGAACAGTTTCAAGACATATAGCAGTGATTAAAATGAATGTTTAGAGGAACTGTCTCCAGAAATACAGCACAATTATTAAAATGAATGAACCAGTAACAATTAAAATACTTGTCCATGTTTTATTTTAGACAAAAATACAAACTACAGAGAAATATGTATATCATTATCTTATTTTTGCAAAAATACCAGCACATTAATGTGTGTGTGTGTGTGTGTGTGTGTGTATGATTTTAAAAAGTCTAAGAGCATAGTGGCAAATATTGGCTACCTTTACAGAGTGATATTGGGGAAAAAAGAAATGGAAAATTTTTGTTTTTAATCCACCAGCTTAAGAAAAGAAAAAAGGTAGGTAATTTTAATTTTTGTTCCTTCCGGAATTTTCCAAAATCTCAAAGATAAATGTTGGTTGCTTATGTGGTTAAACATTTTCTTTATCCACATTGTAAAACGCTGACTGGTTTGGCTTTCATGGTCTATTCGAAGGGTCCACTAATGTCACTGGATGAAACAGAGATAGACAAATGGGTACATCACAATTTCGTTCAGGGAAGCTCTGGGTCTTTGTTGAAATAGGTGACTTTGTCTTGCAGTAAGAATAAAGAACACACATTTTCCTAGCAAAAGAGACTGCTTTTCTCACACGCAGGAAAGGAAATAATTCTTGTCTTTTTAGGTGGGCACATCGACAGTCTCATAAAAGGTGGTGAGAAGCCAATGTAATGGGCTCCATCACCACTGGGTGAGCACTAACTTGCCTTCTGCTGTGGTTGGGTTAGCCATATACTTGGAAAGCTGTGGTGTTTCATCTAAGGATGGGCAAACAGGCCAGAACCAAATTGCCTATGACTTAAGAGGACATTTCAGGGAGATGTATTAGTCAGCTTTCCCTTTGCTGGACATAACACCTGACCTCCACAATTTAAAAGAGGAGAGGTTTAATTTGTCTCATGGTTCCTGGGGATTCAGTCCATAGTTGGCTGGCTCCAAGGAAGGAATTTCATGGCAGAAGGATGTGGTAAAGCAAAGCTGCTTAGTTCATGGTGGTTGGGAAGTAGGGTAGGAGAACAGTGTCAAAGAGGAAGGGGGTGGAGATTATATATAACATACAAGGTCACACTTCAAGGACTCTCCCAGACACACCCAGAAGTGTCCTCCACCAATCCCCTGGGTGGCTCCCAAGCCAATCAAATTGACATAATCAAGCTTAATCACCAAACACAACAAAAGCCACAGAGAAATGGCAGTGATTTGATAGCTGGTGGCTGAAAAGTGATTTTGGGGGAAGAATATAAAAGTTCAACAGGAATTTTTATTAAATTACTTGTTATGTGAAGGCATAATATAAGCCTATTCCTTCCTTTTACAAGGAAGTTTTAAGCTAACCACTGTTGTTCCCTAATACTCTGTGGAGTGGATTTGCATTTTGAGGATGATGACAAAAAGTGGAGTCCTGTTTCATGGGTGAGAAAGTGCAAAAGTAGAGGGGCCCTCACACCCTTCAGGAAGATAATTGTGGGTGGGTCACAATATTGTCTTGTGTGAGTCAAATTGGAGCAACTAAAACTGTCTAATTCCATTTATTTGCACAAACATCTGAAGTTAATTTATTAAGTGTCAGATATTCCACTGGGAATTTATGAATAAATAGATCTGTCTCCTAAGTGTAATTGATAGGAGCTGTATTGGGTTCAACGACCAATGCACAATCATTTCCCTTACACAAATCAGGATGAAGGAGATATTAAGGGGAGGACTGTGCAGGCTGCAAGACTGGATCTACTGTCTACCGGCATTTGGTTTATGAAGGGGATTCATGCATTGCCTAGCATACACCATATTCTAAATAAGTCAGCAGGGAATAATGACACCAATAACGCAGATCTTGGAATGTTTGTGAAGAACTTCTGAGTGGTGTTTGTTTCTCCATCTCTATCTCAGTCTGCCTGTCTCTCTGTCTCTCTCTGTCTCTTTCTGAGATATGATGGCTCTGAGTGTGACCCACAGCAAAATCAAGTGTCCCTATGGCTGGCAGAGGTTAATCTGACCCAGGAACACGCACACTTCTCACTGAGCAGCAGCCAGGAGGGCAGCTCAGGAGTGGAAAGATACAAACCTTCACAATGCCCAGGTGGACACTGAGAGGTGGCATGAACCAAGTTCATGGAAGATGTGGAGGAACCAGATACAGAGATAGATTTCTCAGGAAGCATAGTCTGACTGTTGAGGGCACATATCATTATTTTTTTCCTGTGTCTGTCTCTCCTAAAAACAGTTCTAAAAACATTTGTCTGAAATATGCTTCTGGATCATAACTCCTTGAGTGGGAGTTGACTGCTCAAGTGAAAAACTACTCAAGACATAGTGAAAGCTGGGTATGGTGGTGCACGTGTGTTTAATCCCAGCTGGGTGGGAGGCTGAGGCAGGAGGATTATGAGCTTGAGGCCAGCTTGAGCAATTTAAGGAGACTCTGTCTCAAAATAAAATAAAAAGGTCTGGACATGTAGCTCAGTGGTTAAGTCCTTGTCCTCGGTTTGATTGACAGGAAAACACACACACACACACTCACACACACATGACATACTGAGAGAAAACAAAACTGCCAATACTATGAGATGTAGAACTTTCAGTCCATTTAGTGCTAGAAATCAAAGGAATTGTTACTAAGCCTTGGGTCACTGCAGCTAGATAAACACATTTGGTGGCTTGTCTCTGTGGCATCCTGAAAATAAGAGAAATTTCAGCAAAAAATCTGACTTCATCACCTCGAGTCTCTGTCTTTTATCTTCCTCTTAGTTGGGAAATGCAGTGTGGCTATTGCACACTGAGAGCCGACATTCACCCTCTCTCTACTCCACCTCAGCCGCCCCAGCTGAAGTTTATTTCCACAACCATTGAGGAACTCACATTTTTAGAATAAATGACTGATGGGTAGGAGGTGGAGGCTGGTGCTGGTGCATTTCCCTTTAAGAGCTACAATCACATAATCCAAGTGCCATTTGTATAAGCAGAAACAGAAAAAGCCTTGGTGAAGTGTACATAGCATATGTGTTAACTTACAATCATTTCCTGTGTTTAGAGAGGCTGAGGGATACAGTGCAGGCAGGAGGGGCCAGCTCAGTCCTGAGAGTCCTTCAGACGGGGATGTTGGCAAAGAACTGTGCCCTTCTAGCACATGTCTCAGATGGTGAATTCATTACTGGACAGACCAAGGACACCACCAACAGTGAATTTTGGTGGCAAAGACTGAGTTTGCATGGAGCTTCTTGCTCAAAAATAAATAAACCAGGAATTGGAGAGCAAACCAGTAGGCACAGGGAAAGGAGAACATCATGCTGAAGATGCAGAGAAGCACTGCATTAAAAATGACCAGCTTCATGAGCCAGAGGGAAAGTCCCTGGTGGATTGATTAGGACATAAATCAAGACTGATGAAACAGAAGCCTGAATCCCTAAGAAAAATGGATGGGAATAAACACATGAAGGCAAGATCAAAGGTAAACTGATGAAACAGAAGAGGATGGCAAAGCCAAAATCATACTTAAAATTTGTTCTGAAAGCAGCAAAGAGAAGAACTGGTAATGTAGAAAAATGGGTTGGTAATGACAAAGGTAAATTTGAACATTTTTACCAGAAAGAGATAAAAATGTTGAAAGAGAAAATTATAGACATGTAAAACATAGAACAAAGAAGCAGAGATTCAGCATAAAAGTTATAGTTAATTTTGGAGGTAGGAATATTCCTAAATGCTTTCTCAGTAGCGAATATTACAGCTCTGGAACTGGATTGGTCTACAGTCACTTGATATTTTCATGGAGACCTGGTGAGCCTTCCTCCAGCTCTCCATTTGTTTGTATTATGGAATCCTCAATATCTCCTTGCTGACAGGCTGCAGGAGGAGGCGCTGAGGAGGAATTTCTTGAATCATTTGTTTTTGTTGGTGCTGGCATTGGGGTGGAGACTTTGCTTAGGAATTTTAGTTAGAGAACCATAAATTTCTGGAAACTGAAAGGAGGCTTGTGCCACATAACAGGTAGCTCTATGTAGGGATGTGTTGTATGGATTTTTAAAATTTTTATTTGCACATGTTTGCAGTATACTATGATTATATTTATCATGGGGTGTTGGTACACAACTCATGAATGTTATAAATGCCAAATGTTGAGCCCTAGGTCCTAAGACCTGGAGATCAAAATACTAACTTGAGATGCATCTACTGCTAGAATTCACAGTAACCTTTACTAAACTGGGCTCACAGACTACCCCTAGTTAGAAGGCTACTTGACTCTTTTATCGTTGGTCCTTTGACATGGAGCTTCAATAGCAGCAGCTGGGCAATAGCAGGGAACATCTTGAACTCAATATTCCAAATTTTTCAGTCTAGACTAGCTCTTTAGTTTGGGAATACACCTTGCAATATTTCTGGAGAACCAACCAATCAACCAACCAACAAAGCTCTGGTATAGACAGAAAGCAAAACACTTGATAATACAGGTTGAAAGGCTCACCACATTCTAGGTAAGATTAATAATGGTAGATCTATATTCCAGGGGACATTTAAATTGCAGAGATAGAGAAAAAAATCTCAGAAGCATTTGAGCAGAGACAACAAAAATCACATTAATAAAAGGAATAAAACATCAAAATGGGTGAGGCCTTCTCTCCAACACTAAGTGGCAGAAGCCAATTAGCAGACCATTTAAGAGGCCAGTGTTTGTATTACAGCCACTGCTGCCACATAACAAATTGACATAGGTGGCTTGAAGCAACTGTGTCCTTATGTTTACAGGTTCTGTGGGTCAGGAATTTGGAGATGGCACAGAAGGATGGCTTGTCTCTATAATACTATTTTTGGAGCCTCAGCTGGAAAGACTCAAAGGCTGGGTATGATTGAAAGGTTGGGCTGAATAAAATTTAAGGATTATTATCATTGGGTTAGGACTTCAGGATGCATGTGGCCAAAGGAAGAATATTATCTTCTTAGTCCTACATATTTGGTACCATTTTCATTTCTTCTCTACATCTTTACAGAGACTGGGGATCAGCTAGGGAAATTGTTCTCATTCCCCAGATGTCTAAGTTCTGGATTCTTTGCATAGTCACAAGAACTTTTTCTTTCTTTAGAATGCAGCGATGCTTTAGCTTGGATTTCAAGGCACCAGAGTACGGCCCACTCCATGTGTTCACCTTCATTTCCACAACATACTGCTTCCACCATGATGGAGACAGGCTGGTCTTCCCGCTAAATCCTCATGCATTTCCTTTTGTCTTGTGCTCAGCACACATTCACTCACATCTCAATGCTTTTGTGTCAAAATATCAACATAAACTACTCCCTACCCTTTGATATCTGCTACATTTCCCAATAACAGCCATCATTATTTGATAATTCTCCTTGCAAAGAGATTGACCGAACCACATGGTCTTTTAGCACCAGGACACTGGGTGTTTCTGGCGCTTTGGTGTTACACTACCATTAAACGATATTTTTCCAAGGGGAGAACCTATCGTGTGAAAAAATATTTTCTCCCATTCTTAGAGAAGAAAAAGAGATTCTGCCACTTGCGTTCTACAGCTTTGCATGTATGGAACAAGGTTCTATGAAAGTCCTCATACCACTTCTCTACCACTTCAGCCACATGTGACAGGCCACCATTATTTTGTGATGGATTGTGACTTTCATCCACCACACCCACTTCCACACATGAATTTGATCCCACTACCATTAAGCAAACAAATGAAGATCACCCATTTGCCTGTGTCTGATCAGCATTTTAAAAAGGCAACAACATATTTCATTTCACAATGTGAAATCAGGTCATTTTTATACAACTATTTTATGGAATCTAAAAAGAGCTGTGTACCCCTAGATGTCTTCTACTGGAAGGTCTTATGCCAATTGTTGCATGGATCTCTCTAAAAATGTGTACTGTTCTTGATGATAAAAATACATAACCTGTCTCAATGAGTTCCACAAAATCATTTCAAAAACAAGATGCTATAGGCAATACTATATCCTTCCAGGAGTGCTATCTTGAATTTTATGGCAGTTTGATGTGCTTGAAGTTCAGCTATCAAGGAGTACCTACAGGTACTAGTGTGTTGAGATTGTTTTCCCTATGAATTGCAGCAAGCAGAATCTCTTGATCAGTCTATGAATGAAGCAGATTAGTTTACCCTCCCAGTGTCTCCCCGAGCTCCATGAAGGTACTAGCCTGTCCCCTAGTACCAGCCCTCTCCCTCTTTGCTTTTGAGTTCTTGGAAGTGTCGAATACAAAGTAGGAAGTTGAGAAGTACAGTTGAGAACAGCTTAACATTTTAGAACACAGCTACAACAGTGGTTCCGTAAGATTGTACCTCCTAATGACACCTTAGCTATCTTAGTTTGTGAAGTTCACCCTGTAATGTTCACACAATGACAGAATTGCTTAACACGTATCTCAGAACATATCTCAGTTGTTAAGTAATGCATGGCTGGGTTAATTGGATTTTTAAAGAATGAAAGCTATGTTGAAGAGATGATTGTTTTAGGACTGCTATTCTCCTGAAAAGAGCCTGATCAAATGGAAAAAAATTCAATTTAAAACAAAAATAGCAACAATAATTTTAAAAAAGCAAGCTTCTTTTTGGAAGATCCTGAATCCAGGAGACGCCAGGTGTGGATATATCAGGGTGCAGGGACAGGGAAGAACACTGGCCAAGTTTTGAGTGCCTGCCTGATCACATTGTATGCAGGATGTGGGTTTTGAGTCCTCTCTTTCCTCGTTCTCCAGGGCCATTAAACAACTTCATCATTCATCTCAGGGGAAACAAAGGGAATTACCTTGGTAAATGAGAAGTAGCTTTTTTCTTTTGTTTCTTCTACAAATTGCATGGAAAGCTACCTCCTTCCCCCAGTTTTTAATAAAATCACTGCATCCAGTTCTCAATTACAGATGAGCACAAAATGAATATTCTTCAAACTAAATGCTGAAAACGTGCTCTAAAAAAGAGCTTGGCAAAACTGCCCTGCCCGCTAAGGTCTTTCTCACAAAACATCACAAAAACTTAAACCAAATCCATGAATCTCCAGGACAGTTTTCATTATTTTCTGCTGAAAGCAATGATCCAATTAAATGTGGGAAATCTGACCAAATTATGGACATGCATCATCCTCTGGAGATTCTCCTTTATTGTTCTTTGAGGAAAGGTCTCTAGAACTGTCTTGGCTTCCTGGAATTGCACGTTGGAAATGAGCTGAGTCAAACTCATTGAGTCTTTTCCATCCCTGGTCATTGGTTTCCTTTCAGTGGTGGAAGCTGCAGGTTACTTCCAATCTACCTCCCTTTCAAGGAAGGGTCTCAAGGAACCCCTGGCATTTTTTCTGTACAAAGATAACCACACTTCTATTTTCTTGGGTATCTACAGCAAGATTTATTTATGACTGGTTTCTTAAATGTCTTTTATATCAAAGAAACACAGAAATTTCTTAACCTGTATTTACCCACACTGACACAGACTGAGACAGATCTTCTTTATCATTTCCAAGGATAATCGATTTTGTACTTGGACACCCAGAATGCCTACCCCATTCTCTGATCTTAACACTCAGTTCATCTCAGCCTCAGACAGGCCTAGAGCTTCATTTCCATGGACTTGGAAATATTTTCCATGATACTACTTGGTACCACCTGGGCCAGCTGCACTATCAGCTGGCAAATAAAAAAGTGTGAACAATGGTGTGCACATTCCAGGCTAAAACCTCTGTGTGTGTGTGTGTGTGTGTGTGTGTGTGTGTGTGGTGCACCTGATGATTAACTAGCTTGGTGTTCAGAAGCCCATGACTGCCTTCGTTGCTCCTCACTCGATCTATTTCTACATGTTCTGCCATTTGCCTGATGTTTGCTCAGCACCTGGTAAGCAAAGAGCTTTCAAAAAGGTAGAAAAAAGAAAATCAATATTTCTGCCCATTTAGACAGCCTCTCTCCATTCAGAGACATTGGCCCAGCATTGAGGTGGAAAGCAGGCGATCAATGCCTCTTAGGGACCCGAGAAGGCGTTCTGTCAATTCATCTAAGCAATCGATAGCCCTGAACTAGTTACTAGCCTGGGTGCAAGTGACTGGGTTTTTATAAAGCTGTGGCTTGAGGAAATGGCACCATACACCTGTTTGTCCTTCTTGTGTCATGCGTCTCTCCAACTGATGAGAAGCAACACCCTATTACTCTGCCATAAACAATTGTAAGAATCTTAATAGCACCAAATGGAGAATACTTTAGAATTATTATGTATCCAATCCTTTCAACAATCGTGTGCCATGATACTATACTGTTCTTGTGGAAGTGCTGAAAACGTATCTGCTGGAACAAATCTTTACTGTTCTTCTCTTTGGGAGGTAGAACTTCTGAAATTGGTGAACTGTGACTCTTCAGCCAGCAAAGTGTTGTCACCTGCTGCCAAGATGAAGGCCACACATTTTGTTTTCTTTTATTGTTATTTTTACTCTTCATATGCGTTCAACTTTTGGGCTTGCCTAGGCAGTACTGAGTGAAGAGAAATTGTCTTGGGTCACATATAAAATATATAATGTAGTTAATGTATATAGTAAACAAACTGTTTATATATATATATTTATTATAACTTTAAAAAGGAGGGCATCAGAATCTTAAAACTAGTGGGATAATTGACCTTGATTTTGTGAAATGAATGCATCCGTGCCTGTGAGAATTTTTCTTGGAAGTGGTCACAGTTCTTAATGGATGTTCATGGTGCTGGGCAGAAATTTTGGCTCTAATTTTACTTTTCATGGGGTTCCTTCTTAAAAGTAGCTGTTGATCAACGTACACACTGCCAAGAAGTGTGAGGGGAATTTTTCTCTGGGAAGTTAGGTTGTATAAAAGTCTATTAAAGAGATGTGATCAAATTTTTATTTGAGTTAAATGTCTGCAACTCTATACACTCCAAAATTGATAAATAGGCAACTATTTATTGTTGTAGTATTAGCAATGCTTATAGTAATTATAACATGAGTAAAAAAATAGTTGATACATTTTATTCTTCCTCTACCACAGCTGCTAAAAATAGTTTGAAAATTAAGAAAATTTACATTTCTATTTAGATACAGTAAGTGCCTGTCTTCACAGGCACACACACGTGTAGGTGGGCTGAAATGGTCTCATCAGTGATCGCTGCATTTCAATTGCCAAGCCTTGCATGTGCAGGCAATGTCTGATACACACAGGTTTCATGGACTGCGCAGGAGCAGTAGGCAATAGGTAGAGTTAGCATTGCACTGTGCCCTCCCCTCCTGAGGTCCTTGTCACCTAGATAAGTCTGTTCCCTAGGACCATGCAATGAAGTCATGAAAAATATTGCTGAAAAATCATGTCATAATATTAAAGTTTTCCAGTCATATGGGGCTGCATTACTAGCTGTCCAGGGCTGCATGTGGCCACAGACTCTGGGTTGGAATCCTTGCTAGGGGAAGCAGGTCACTGTATGAGGATGTCCAGCTCCCTCCAATACTGCTGGGCTGGAGAGGTTGTGCTCTGGTCCGTCCTCAGGGAGGTCCCTGAATTCAGTCATGGGAGTGGCTCCCTTGTCATCCAGGCCTACTGAGTCCTCAGATGACTCCAACCCCATCTGCCTGCCACCATGGGAGACCTCAAGCAGAAACCGCCAAGCTCTTCCCAAATTCTTGTCCTACACAGCAGCAACAAGACACAACTGCTGCTTCTTTCTATATCTAGGTGTAGGTGTAGTTTCTTATAGTGCAGTGTCAGGCAGAACAACGATCTACCATTTTATTGGCCTCATGAGGTTTGAATAACTTGCCCAAAGACATGAACAATTTCAAAGTTGCTGATTTTGTACCAGATTTGTCCCAGTAGAAAACCAATACCCTCTTTGGTTATTTAGAAAAATGACTTCCTTAGAAATCTTAGAAATGCATGCATCAGAGTTGCGCTGAAAACACTGAATCAGCGGAAGGAAGCTCCCCCACCACCATCCCAAGCTCTCAGGGCAGAGAAGCTGAGCTGGTCCCAGCACCTGGAAGGAAGCTCCCCCGCTGCCATCCTAAGCTCCTAAGGCAGAGAAGCTGAGCCACGTGGGGGCCAGAAGCACCGCCCCCTCCCCCGTGGAAATGAGAAGACACATAAATAAGCCTCAAAAACAGACTTCTGGATCAGCTACAGCAACCCCAAAGGGAAATGAGATGGAACAATCTGATACTCAGCCACCTGTACTCCCTGAACTGGCAACAAAAGAGGATCTGGGAAAAATAAAATCAGAAATAATTACTCAGATAACAGCAAAGACTTTGCTCATGGTACAAGACATGATTAATAAATCTAGAGAGGACACAGATAAAAAAATAGAGGATCTGAGGAACATGATGGAATCCCAACATAGGAAACAAATGGT
>NW_004624741.1:18456754-18483728 GCF_000247695.1 Heterocephalus glaber | reverse complement strand
GGAAAAAATAAGAACCAAGATACTCATGTAATGGTACAAGATCCCAATGATGAATGTAACTGTATTTTATACCGAAAATGTACCAATAAACTTAATGGGGGGGGGAAGAAATGCATGCATCAGAAAAAACTATCATTATGTCTGTAAAGACAAAAAGAAAACCAAAATCCTTATTTCTATGCCATAATGCCTTTCAAATTAGTCAGCTAATTGCAGAGGGAACCCAATGGGATCCAGAATATGTGAATAAAAAGTGAACCATCTCTCTTTTATATGCTTCCTTGCAGATCCATTTGGGGTGAAGAGACCATCTCAGGCCTCTCCGCGTTGCAACGAAAAGGTAATGATGACAGGATACCAGCATCATTGCTTCCCCTAGGGCAGAAACCTTGGAACTTTGTTTTCCAGGCATTGTTCAGGGTTTTTTCCTGTTGGTCCTGACCAGCCTCAACTGTACCCTCAGTTTCTCTGTCTTATCCAGCCTTTGGGGGGTGGGGGTACTTTTTGGGAGCAGAGAGAAAACATTCTCTGCCCACCCTTGGCCAGCCCAAGGCAAGTCTGAAGTAGGCTTCTCATCCGTTCCTTGGCATCCCTCTGGGAGATGAGCACCTTACTGTTGACTGTACTTTTTGGGTGCTGAAGTCAAGGCATCCACTCCAGTTATTCACTACTTTAAACCCACAACTTTCCGAGTCTCAATGTACTGTGCTTTTTCCCATTGTCTTCAAAATAACAAATCCGTGAAAACTGAATTACAGTTCAGTGCTCCTGTGGTCCCTGGCCATTTTTCATCCTGGTGACTCTGCTGGCTGGTAAGAGATACTATGCCTAGGTAAGGAGAAGCCTGGTACACCCAAGGCCAAACTGTGTCATATCTAGAGATATCTGGAAAACCAAAGAGTACCTTGCTACTGTTCTCCAAGATCCCAACCCTGTGACTGTGGTGGCAGAACAGTTTCAGGGACAAAGGATTTGAGTCAGTGAAGTAATGCTAAAAGCTTAATTACCTTGGGCAGGTAATTTAAACTCTCTGGATCTCCTTTTCTTCAGGCATAAAATGTGAGAGTATTATGGACCCAAAACTATCTGGACTTGAAGCCTAAAAATGCAAAATGACCTATAATGAAGAAACAGAAATGATAGCAACACCAAACATTTATAGAATGATTTGCAAGTTCTTAGCTCAATTACCACTTTACAACAACTTAATTCTCATTACTACGATTATTCTCACTTTGCAAATAAGGACGTGGGTGCTTGGCCAAGGTCAAGAAGGGAAAAGGTGGATGTATCAGGATTTAGATTCTAGACTCTTTTTTTTTTTTTGACAGGCAGTATTTACTTATTTATTTATAGTAAAACATTTGTTGGTACATTTTAGGCATACACAATGATAACACTCATAGGGAATTTGTGCTTGTACTAGATCCTAGACTCCTAAACAACTTCTCTTTTTTAAAAAACTATCAGACACATAAAGTCATATATATTTATAGGATACACTGTGATATTTCAGTACATGTATACAATATATAATGATCAAATAGGGGTAATTAGGATTTCTATCACCTCAAATCATTTCTTTTTTCTTTTTTTTTTAAAAGATGGGTTATTTTTGTATATCTAACTAGCATAGTTGCAACTCTCCTATGATACTATTTACATATTTATTTATTTATTTATTTTTGGTACCAGGGATCAAACTTGGGTCCTTTCAGATCATTTCTTACTATTGGCAAATAAGCATTGATGTTGTATTACAGAAAATAATATTGCAAGAATTTGGAGAGGAAAGAAGAACATTTCCAGCAGTGATGATCACTAAGTTGGAGGCCCCCAGAAACTTGTCTTTTTGTTCCTCACCCCCATTGCCCGGTGACCATCCAACCTCCATAAGAATCTCTCTAGGCTGCCTATTTCTTCTGGAGGGAAAAAGCAATGCCTTAAATCATGGTGGAACCTGAGCCATGAGATTCTGGAAAATCAGTTGCATACATTTGGAGCATGGGCCATGGTTGATCTATTTACTTTTCCTTTGTAAACTTTTTATTTTGAAAAAAAATAGAAAAATAGTGAATTCACAAAATTGAATTCTCACATACTCCTTACTCAGATTTTCTAAATATTCAGTTTACTGCATTTACATTATCTTTCTCCCTCTTTAATCCTAAATTACTTATTCCTGTGCCTTTGAGAGTAAGCTGCAAATACCAGTTGCCTTAGGTTTAAATCCTGTAGTGTGTGTTTTCTAAAACAACCATTTTCTCTTACATAACTGTAGTTCAACTGTGAAAATTATACTGTTGCCTAATCTCTATATCTTATTCAAATTTGAACAATTGTCCATAAATGTTATTTATGGCTAAAAACAAAACAAAGCAGAACAACAATCTTTTTGTCTCTAGAGAAACAAAAGCCAAAGATAAAGGAGGGTCCTCTTTGTTAGGCAGGACTAAGTAGATTAAAAGCAATGCTACCTATTGTACATACAGTAAGGAAAAGGTTCACATACCCAAGAACACACAGCACAGTGGAAAACTGTTCTCTGAATTTTGGCAGGTCAGGATTTCCCAGCAGTGGTTCTCAAATTTAAAAGGTGGGTCACTATCCTCTGGAAAGCTTGTGAAAACACAAGATTTCTGGGACCTGCCCCAGAGTTTATGATTTGGTAGGTCCAAGGTGATCTCTGAGAAAATCCTAGCAAGTTCTCAAGTGATGCTCGTCTAGGAGACTATAGTTGAGAATCACTGGTTTAGAGACCCGTGTTGCACAGTGTCCCCTGCCCAGGATTTCATGTGAAGAGCTCATAAATGATCTCCCACTTATCAAATCCTGTGTCCTGCTTTTAGTTCCACTTGACCCTTTGATAGAAGTCAAAGGGCATTTCTCTTTATTGGAGTCCTTCCATTTCTACCAAGACATTCCAACTCCCATTCAGGAGTACTGAAAAAGAAAGGCTATTTTTGGCAAAGTATTATTTGTGTTAATCAGAAACACTGAAATCAGCCTTTGGGTTAGAGTCATGCCTGGCTGAGCTCACCTTATATCAGCTGCATCACAACCAAACTATATACACATGAGTGAGAAAGAAAGGGTCTCTTGTAGTTTCCTGTAAGTTTTGTTTGTTATATAGAAAAAGCTGGCTGAACCACACCTTTATAAGCGTATTATGAAATTGTGAAAGTTAAGAGATATAAAGAGTTCTGGGTAAAGTGAAGGTGACAATCATAAAAGAGTAAAGGATTGTGTGAGAACCTGATAATGCCCAATATGACTGCAGATGGGATGAAACACACTTTCCTATTCTTTTCCTGGAGGAAGTGTAAATTGGCACAACCCACCTAGTGTGTGTAGGAAGATTCCATAAAATTCTACGGTGGGTATGCTGTTTGAGCTAGAAATTCAACTTTTAAATATGTAAGTGAAAGTTCTTTGGGTGCTTACCTACGATTCCAACTTCCTTCCCCTATTCTCATACCCTTCTACAGAGATTATGTAGTCAGACACCTGCTTACTGGCTTCCCTTGCAGCTAAGGAAGGTCATGAGATCTGTTCAGGCCAAGAGCTACAAGGGGGCTTTGGGGAAAGATTCTACATCCATAAATAAAGATCTCTATCTCATTCTCAGCCATCCTGCTTTCTGTCTTTAGTGGCTGGAGAAGGAAGCTGTGTTCTCTGGACCTACAGCAATCATCTGCCCACCTCTAGCCTTCCCGTTAAGGCCTTTATTATTAGTCTTCTTTAGTTTTGTTCCAGGCAGCAAACAGATTCTTAACTGATATACCATTCCACAGTTTTTCTTTCTGTCATGTAAAAGGAGAGATCTAGAGCTGTAAGGTCCAGTAGGTAGTCACTACCTCATCGGCTACTGAGCACTTGAAATGTGACAGGTCTGAGTTGAAATGTACTGTAAGTATAAAATGCACACTGGAGTTTGAAGACTTAGTACTGGAAAAGAATGAAAATATTGCTGGGGATTTAGCTCAGTGGTTTTGCCGCCTGCTGCGCAAGTGCAAGGACCCAAGTTCGATCCCCAGTACCCAAAAAAAAAAAAAAAAAAAAAAGGAAAATATCTCATGATTTCATATTGAAATGGTAATACACTGTATTTTTGATATATTACATAAAAGATGTTATTAAAATTAATTTCACACACTTCCCTTACTTTTTGAAATGTTTCTACTTAATACATATAAACAGTACGGCCAATACATTTCTGTTGGACAGCACTGTTATAAACAGATAGAAAATTAATGGTAATGGTCACTTCTAGGTGTGAAACTAAAAGAGAGGATCAAATTGGGGAGATGTTTTCCCCCTTCTATATACTTGAATTTTCTACACTGAGCATATATTTCTAGGTTATTTCTGTGAGTTTCAGGAATATAAGAGAAGATTAAAACAAATAAATTAATGTATATGCACACATGCTTTGTTGACTATAAATGTGGGTAAGTGTTAGCTGTAAGATGGACTTTTAAAACTTGATAACCGTCTTTTTTGAAACATTATATGTTCTTCAATATGTGTTTCAATGTAACAGGCATTTTCAGTCTCTACAACCTTAAATATTAGGCAAAGTATACAAACACTAGTAAGACTTGTGATGAAACAGCATGTTTGTTTTAACAGCAAAATCCTATCTATGAAACAAGCTTGGTTTTGAATAATTGGGGCATATTTATGAGATCAGCAACAAACATAAATTTGTAAAGGAATTAAAATGTATTTGAGTTAGGTTGTATATAACTGGCAGCATTTATAATTACTTTCTGTTCATTGCTGGAACATAGCAACCTGTAAAACAGCCAGATTCATCCTTCCTCTTGCTTTTCTATGATGCACTGGTAGGTTTGTTTTTCTCCCCTAAACCCCTGAGTCATTAAATTTCAGATTTAACATTGATTTATTCCTTTGGAGGGCTAGCCAAATACAAAGACAAATTACTGGGCCTAAGTGATTCAGCAGAAATAATGGTTTGTTTTTAGTCAACACTGTGTTTAGTATGTTAATTATTATTATTTTTAATTAAAAAGCCAGCACACAGATTTCCAGTCTGCTAGTGGAGCTGGAGAGGAAAACAGCAGCAGGGGTTTTGGGAGCCCAGGCGCAGAATGCAACAGGCCAGGCTGTGAGAAGGGGTGCATCGTGGTGTCTCAGCGCCACATTGACTGGGTATGGACAAAGTTGAGATGCATATTGGGGCTCAGGTGCACATGCTGGAGGCCTGCAGGGCTACTTCATGATTGTCCACATTTTAAGCGGAAGCCCTGGCGATTAAGCTTCGATTTCATCCATCTAGTCCCAGCTCAGCCACCAGGTGGTGTGTTGTTGGCAGCTCAGTTTCCCTGCAGGACCTCACCTTTCAGGCATAAGATCAGGCTTTGGGCTGGGAGACAGTCTCCAAACTCCTTTTCAGCTTTGATCTTGCCTTCTTCCCCTCCTCTCTTCCTTTCCCTTCTGCAGCACCTTCTCACCAAATGTTCAGTTCATCAGTAAAAAGCATAGATTGACTGACATTTAAAACCACAGTTAATTAACTACATTACAGATGTCCCTATTACTACTAATATTATTTATTAACTGATGCATGTGTATTTTAATATGTACTTTTCTATATACAGAATGTATAATTTTATTATTGTATATAATTTTAAATAATACAGTTATACATACTTTTATAATTATCTATAGTTATAGACAATTATATAATAGGTACACACTGTATATAATTTACATGTATTATACGTGATATAATTGTTACCTATACCTATACATATATGTACACATTTAAACACACACACACACACACACACACACACACACACGAAGCTTCATTGTGGAAACCATACATATAAACTCACAGACCCCTCAAAATTTCTCTGGGAGGATTGGAGGAAAAATAATCCAGTGTAATTATACATTTAAATCTGTTGTTAAATCTAAATTTAAAAATGCTTTATAACTGCTGCTTGGAAATTTAATTTTGGGAAATGGGTGATGAGCTTATGTTTCCTTTTGTCTCTTTGGGTTTTCACTTTCCTGTTTCCCCTCTGCTGGAGCTCTTTCAAGGGTGAAGAAAGAGGTCTGTGTCGCCTGCATCCCATTACCAACCAGGGTGCTAGGACACTTGTCTGGGTGGATGGTCAGACTGAGGACTCCACAAAGAGCTTATTAGCAATCTTGTCTTAACATGGGCATAATGTGTGTCCATACAGCATGATTTACTGGATTCATTGAGGCAGCAGTAAATAAATTTGGATGCAGTGAATTGTATTAGGAAAATATGACTGAGCATTTAAAGATTTTTCTCAGTGAAATAAATGGTATGTTTGCTGACAATCTCTTTCCCATGCATTAATATGGAAAAAGTGACTTACCAAAAAAAATGGTAATAGAAACCAGCAAATACCTTAATTTGTGCTATTATTTCAGCCAATATAAAATTCAGGGAAGCAGAAATGGCACGGGTGGAGACACAGCGGTAGCAGCTGCTCCACGACTCCATGGAGCGTGGTCTACTTGAGGGATGCCACGTTGCCATGGCAGCAAGCTATGCCTGGGAGCTGCCTGCAGCCTCAGACAGCAGCGTTGCCCCAGGGAGGGGGCGGAGAGCATCCCGTGTGCCTTGGGTTGTGGCAGGATGGGGGCGGTGGCCTGTGATCTGGCATTTTGTTAAGTCTGTGGAGGACGCAGGATGTATCCAAATTGGTTGCTGCCTTCAAGGAACTTCCAGTTAGGCTAGCAACCTAGAACAAGGGATATGCTTATCTGATACAAGAGCTTCTTCTGGGGGTGCAGGGAAAGTGCAGTAGCAGAAGGCTATAGCAGTCAAGGAAGCTTTCTTGGAAGGAGGCAAGATACATATTAGATCTTGAAAAATAAATGAAATTAAAGTGGGCTCCCCGTTCCCATGGTAGCTATGCACTTTTAAATTAACCTGTTTACATTAAATTAGTGCAAAGTCACAGAAATTTGTGGTTGGATCTAGAAAGAATCTGGTCTGACTTTCTGTATAGAGGAGGAAACAGAAGAGGGGAGGCTTGAGGGGACACCAACTGGAGCAAGGTCTGGGTAGATGAGTCAGGAAAGAGCCCAAGGGGAGGTTGCTAGGGTTGGAGTTTCCACCCCAGGGCTGTGGGCAGTGCTTTGCCCAGTTCTCTGCAGACCCTGATGGGAGCCCTTCTGTGGGCCTCCAGACCTGCCACAGGTACCTGGCTCAGCTGGGCATCAAGCTGTGGAGCCTCAGACAAGGCTCCTTCCTTCCTCAGCCAGTAAGTCTGACACTCAGAAGACCACAATAAAGTAAAGAACTTACTGAATCTGGATATGAACTGATTTTTGTTACCACAAACCATATCCCATTGTTGATTGCTTTTATGTTTAAATAAACTTATTTTGGAGTAGTTTTAGACTTCTAGAAAAGTTGAAGTACAGAGAGTTCCTATATTTTCTTTCCCCAGCTTCTTCTATGATTAACAGCTAACATGAGTAGGGAATGTTTCCCATAACTGATAACCTTATACTGATTTCTTCTCCTTCTTCTTAACTACAGCCCATACTTTATTCAGATTTCTTAGTTTTAATCTAATGTCCTTTTTCTGTCTTATGATCCCATTATTTTTCTTTGGCTTGTTCAGATTTTTGAGACAAGGTCTCCCTATGTAGTTCAGCTCACCTTGATCTTACTGTGTAGCCCCACGTTGACCTTGAATTTGCAGCATCCTCCTGCCTCAGCCTCCCAAGTGCTGGGATTTTAGGTGTGAGCCACCATGCCTGGCCTCACATTACTTTTGATTGTCCTTAGATTCTTCTTGGCTATGACAATTTTTTGACTGTTTTGGCATTTGGTGACTTGCACAGATTTGATAAGTTCTAGCTCTGTTTGGCGAAGGGATTTACGTGTTGGATGAGGATTTGACTGCCATTCTAAATGCTTTCATGATTCCCTTGATCTCTGATCTTGTGGTAGATTGCGATGTTGACCTTGATTTTTCACCTGTTTCTGTACCATACTCTGGCTGTGGCCTCATGGTGGGTGGACATGTTTCTCTGCCTCTGGACATTGGGCTTGGTCACACTGAGCTGCGCTGGCCAATGTCACATGGGCAGAAGGGACAGTGGGTTGGATTGAACTTAGATTAACATCCTGTGATTCCACTTGACCTTCTTTGTTTCCTTCACTGTCAAAAAGGAACACTCCTGGGCTGGCCCACTGGTGAGCAGGAACATGCCCAGGCTGGCCCGCTCTGCCTAGATCAGCTTTCTCCAGCCACCCTGGAAGGGTGAATAGTAATCGATGATTGTTGTTTTCTGCATCTGAGCCATGGACACATTTGCTGTGTGGCAGCAGTTAATGGATATATACCCTAGCACTGAATGTACCAAGACTCAAAGTGTTTTAGTCTTTAAAAAAAAACCATTTCTTTGGGAACATGTCATTATGGGGATCATGTGCCTTGTTGACTTATTTTCATGTCTGTCATGAGAGGACATATTTCTTATTGAAAATATGAGCTGCTTCAGCTCTGAGCCAAAAGGCCAATATCTTCAGTTACTGACAAACTGTGTAGTGATTTAGGAAATCAAAACCAAGCTGCTTAGGAATGTGCTTGTTCATGTCCTCATCCTTCTACAGCTGTGCACTTGGTGTCTGATCTTTGCTGTTGAGCACACAGGGATGGGCAAGGGATGCAGTCTCAGGCCTCAGGGATCTGAAGTTTTAGGGGGCTGTGGATAAAAATGAAATTACAGGGGAGTATTTTTCTCAGAGGAAGGCTGTTGTGCACATGTTTATGGAGGGCTCTGACCTGGCTATGGGCTCAGGAAATCTTCCTCCAGGAGGGCTGGTCTGGATTCTGAAGCAAGGGGCATTGATGGGAGGAGGAGGGGAGTGCTCTGTGAAAAGGGAATGGTGCTCTGCTGCAAGAGGCAGGGAAGCAGCTTCACAGAGCTGCTCAGAGCCTGCTGGGGCTGGACCTCACCACAGGAGGGTCTGAGGGGCAGGGTGAGGGGCTGGCTTCTGGCTGCCCAGTATCGCAGCCCTCTGATTGTTCAGGATGACCACACTTCCTTCTGTGGATGCAGAAGTAGAGAAAGAGACTCCTGTCCTCATGTGCCAGATGGATGCATAGCTCCGGCTCAGGCTGCACCTCCTGCAGCACGGATAGAAAGGCATGGATGGTGGGGAGCTTTCCTATGGTGGCTGCTGGTGGCTGAGCATTCAGGGGCAGGGGTGAGTATGAGGCAGTGAGACTCAGCAGTAGGAAGAGTGATGAGGACCAAGTCATGCCTGTGTACTTGACAAGTTGTAGGATGCTACCTAGGTTGTGGCTGGAAGAAAAATAGCCATGGTGCGCTGTGCTGTTTCCTGCTCCTTGGAAAATTGACCAGTTGATTAAAAAAAAAGTGCAACAATCACCAGTTACTTCCCATTGAGTCCCTATTTATAATCTGTTTCTGCTTGAGGGAAGTTCAAAGCATGAAGGAGTTTGCTCTGCAGCCCAGTGGGCTGATGCAAGAATCTTGCTCCACCTCCCTGCTATGTCACCCTGAGCATGTGGCACAGCCTCCTGCTGCTGGAAGGAGCTGCTTGTAGCAAAGATGGCTGGAAACAAGCTGTGTTCATTGGCTGGGGCTGGCATAACAAAGCACTACATATTGGGAGGATTCAACCCTAGAAATTTATTTGTTCAGAGTTTTGGAGACCGAGAGTCTAAAATCGAGATGTTGACAGGTTGGTCATTCTTTTGGCTTGCAGATGGCTGTCTTCTCCTTGTGTCTTCACATGGTCTTCCCTCTGTGCGGGTCAGGGTCCTAATCTCTCCTTATATCAGGTGCTACAGTCTGTATGTTCTCTAAAATTCATGTGTTGAAACTTAGTCCACCATGTGGTGGGAAAAGGAGGTGGAGTATTTTAGGAAATGATTAAGGCAGGAAGGCTGTACCCTCATGACTGAGTTACTGCCCTTTACAGAGGCTTCCGAGAGAGTTTATCTTTCTTGCCCTGTGTCCTCTTTGCCATGGGAGATACAGCGTTCTCTTTCTGGGGGTGATGTAACTGGGCGCCATCTTGGAAGGAGACACCAGACCCCTCACCGGTTTGTACCTGCCAGTGTCTTGATCTTGGGGCTTCCCAGCCTCTAGAACCATGATAAATGCTTTTCTGTTCTTTATAAATTTCTCAGTCTGGGCATTTGGTTATAGCAGCACACATGGATTAAATCATTAGTCATATTGGACGAGGTCCACACAAATATGAGCTCTTTAACCTTAATCACCTCTTTAAAGGCCTGTCTTCAAATACAGTCCCATTCTGAGGTAAGGGAGTTAGGGCTTCATTGTATGAATTTTGGAGGGACACAATTCATCCCAAAATATCAACAAAACCTCTTACCTATCAAGATAGACAACTTACTAACCAAGACTCCCATTAAGACCTTTACTTCAATATAGATAATAATGTTGTGAACTTTACTCATCCCCATCAAGTTCAAAATAGATAATAATGTTGTGAACTTTACCCATCCCCATCAAGTTCCCCACCCGGCAAGAGCCTTTCCCAAAGCACCCAACTCAGCCCTGAAACTGTTCTGCTGAGGCACTGTTCTCTCTCACCACCGAAGTCTGATATATGTAGCTTTGTTTGATCAACAACTTCCTCTGACAGCCTTTTGGGAATCAAATAAAATGGTGAATAAAGACTATCAAGTTGGCCCTGGTGGTGCCCTATGATCCCAGCAATCTGGGAGGCTGAGGCAGGACCACATAAGTTTGAGCTCAGCCTGGACGGCTTAACAATTCAGCCAGATCCTGTTTGTTTTCTTCCCTATGCCAATCTCATCACAAGCAAAAAGGTTTTCAAAGCTTGAACAATAATTTTTTTTCTTCCTTTGTCATGCCTGAAATTGACAAAATAATCTTACTTCAAAAACCTTCCGTCTCTCTGTTTTGTCTGGGTAAATCTCTGCCTAATACCAGTCAGCAGTTTTTAAATTATTTTCAACTTTCTCATAGTCCTCAGAAAGTCAGAATCAATTGGAGGTTAGGCAAAGGTTTCTCTAATGTGTAATACAATTCTGTTGAGCATGACAGAGGTGGAATTTTGCAGACTCTAGCAGTTGAGTGTGAATTATGGAATCAACTACTGTTATGTAAATTATAGGAAAATAGAGGATAATTTTTCTCTCCCTGAAAGATTAGAGAACAGTGCTCTTTATATTGAAAGTAGTACTTATCCCCGCCTGATTTTGTTGGAGTCACTTTGTATGTCTGTCTTTTTTGGAAGCAGAAAGTTCCTAGAAGGAAAGGCTATTTTATTAGCTTTACACTTCCTACATAATTTTAGATCTACATGTCAGGTAAATGCTGACAACCCAGTAAAGAACACAGCCAGCCTGAATTTGGGGGTTCTGGGAAGGACCTCCAAGAGTTAACTCTAAAGGAGAGTCCGAGTCCAGTTTATTGAACTGGGTCTTTTGTGGATAGCCTAGGGGGATTATCTTAGGTGGGGTGATGCAAAGAGGGGTGAGTGAGATTGGGGGAGTGAGAATGGCTGAGTACGTGGCCATAGCAACGGGCGCTGTGATCTAGCAGGTGGGGAGGATGGGGCAGATGTGTCACGTTCTAGCAGAACAGGCATTGTTCCTGGGCTCAGGCAAGGGGCTGAGGATGTAGGAATGGGCTGTGATTGTTCTCAGAACTCAGGAACTTGGGAGACTGGTGAGGAGCAGATGAGGTCAGACTTATCACTACACAGAGTCAGTCTTCAATGCAAATCGATGGCGCAGGCTAACATCAGTCTTCAGCAATGGGGCAGATGCTGGGACAAGGAAATAGTCACAACTGTGTGCATCTCGCAGGGCAGCTGCTTGCCGTCCTTCTCACCCTGCCCTTCCCACCAGTTTACGCCCTCAGAATTGCTGTTCTTTTTCACAGATGAGGACATTAAGGCTTGGAAAAGATAACTTCATCAAGGTCACAGTTTTGGGAAGTGACAGGAAAAAAATGAAACCCAGATCTAAGACAGCTGCCCTTGGGATCCTGAAGAGATGGGTTCTGGATCCCCTGGATACCCAAATCTTTGGATGCTCAAGTCTCTTATATAAAATAGTACAGTATTTGTACAGAACCTATGGGCATCTGCATATACTTTAACTCATCTCTCTGCTACTTAGAATATTTAATACAATGTTGATGTGATGTAAATAGTTGTTTACTATATTGTTAGGGAATATAGTAAGAAAAAAAGCTTGTACGTATTTTGTGCATACACAATTTGTTTCTGAATATTTCCAGTCTGTGATTGGCTAAATCTGCTGGTGGGAACACACCAGGACAACTATGTTGCTTCCTAATGGAAAGAAAAGAAAAAAAACCCTCTGCTTTCCTCTTGAGTTACTTGGATAGTTAACATTGAAAGCCAACCATTTATTTAAGGCAGCTGAGGCATTACTGGTTTATATGACACCAACAACATAAACCAATCAAATTATTAACAGAGGGGAGGAAAGAGAAGAAATAAGTCTAGGAGTTGTTTGATACCATAATATTTTGCTTCTTCTAATAATGTTTTGGTCTTGGTAGCTTGTTTTGGTTTCCATTACACCTTTTCTACATTGAAGCTATTCCTGACTTTCTGGTTAGTTCTCCAAGGATAGGAAACCCTCAAGTGGGGAAAATTAGTTTAGGTGGAACCCAGCAGGGTGTGGGTCTGTAAATACCTGCTCCTCCCCATTGTGTAGGACTAGTCTGAGGCCTGCTCTGCCTGAGCCCCAGATGCCTCCAGGGGTCATTTGCTTGGAAACATACATTTTACTGTCTTCCTTCTCTTTTCTTCTCACTTGCCTATCTTTGGATAAAGTGGTCTGGCCAGGGACTGGGGATTCAGCCCTCCTCAACCTCAGGGGTTGATAACTGCAGTTATGAAAAGAAGACAGATACCAGGAAGGAGGAATCTCCCTGGGGTCCATGGTGGAGTACAATCCTTTGTTTCAGAACATGTGCTATGAATCCTATATTATTTCTGAGTACACAGCATCTCCTGGGGTACAGCTTTTGCAATAGGGGAGCTCTCCTGGGACTTTCTGGAGCATCATAGTCCTGGGACTCATTGCTGGGAGGAGTGGTGATGTCAAGGAGGAGAAGTGTGTTCAGAGGCTGAAAATGATGAGAGATGAGAAGTTGGATATGAAAGACCAACTCCCAGAGTCCTGCCACTCAAAGCATGGCTCTTCACCAAAGGTGCATTGCTAGTCCTTTCTGGGAATTTGTTACAAATGCAGTCTCAGGCCACCATGCTCTTACACCATGCATGTCTGCCTTGGAAAAGATGACTTTGGACTGAACTCATTGTGAGCCAAATAAATTTCTTTTTCTTTAAGTTGTGGATTTTGGGTATTTTGTCCCAGCAGCAGGAAAGTGACGATGACACCATATAGCTTGCTTTGTCCAAATGGAACACAGCAAATATGCTATTAGCAGTCTTGAAAAGTGCTTGGGCAATGGGGTTTGTCCCCTCTCCATCCATCATGGAACACTGTGACTACCAACATGTGACTAAACCTAGGATCACCTGTTGGAGACATGAAGTACATTCCCTTGACTTCCCAGACAACAGCCAACATGGAAACCAGAAATTTGAGGAAGGTCAGTTAAAATCAGTCAGATGTACCTATGTGGATGACTCTAGGCAAGACAAGCAGAAGATCCACCCAACTGAACCCATCCTAACTTGCTGAGCCAGACAATTGTGAGTGAAGAAATGCTTATTGTTGAACTCTGTGCCACCTTGGTGGTTTGCTACATAGCTAACATTGACTTCCTGAGACTTTTCATTTTTAGTTCTGCACTCCAACTTCTTGTAGGAGCAGAGGTTGGCAATTATTTACAGTGGGGAATTATATGAAGCCAGGCATAAAAATAGCCATACTTATCATTAGAAATGAATTTCTCCTCTTCCAGTTGATTCTTTAATGAATGATTAATTCTTGCTTGCCTACCTTTTATGTGATGAAAACAAACATATGTTTTTCCCATAAATCTGCTCCTTCCTAGAACATTAGCTCAAAAATGAACATTGCACATCATGAAATGAGGTTGTTCTTTCTCTCTTTCCCCTTCTTTCTGCTTGTGGATGAATGGAGTGATCCTGCCCTGGCTGTTTTGATTGTGTATGTACTCTTCCCAGGGGCTTCTCTTTCACAGTAGCAGATTATTCCCCTTGGTTTCCCCAAAGAAATGACAATAGAAGTAAATTGTGGTCCTGAAGCTTATTCAAAGGTCTTGAAAGCAGAGGCAGAACTTTGACATTTGTGGGCATCCCTGGCAGATGGCAGAAGTTGAGTGGAATGTCCTGTGGAGATGAAAAGCTACCAGACACAAGTGGTCTGGGGCCACATCGTTTAGAAAATGACAAATTTACTCATTGATTCCTGACTTAGGCCAAAATAAACTAAATCAAAACAACCCCCACACTGCAGATTCAGCCACTTGACATTCCTCAGGTCATATATGATTTAGAACACATTCTGCCTTTGGAACAGGGATTGGCAATGTTATTTTCCATCCTATATGGATCTTGGGCAAATGCAAATGTGATGGCAAGCAAGTAGACCTCAATACATTTTGGGTCTCAAATACCCATTCATCAAGAGACAGTGACATCGCTCAACTCATGGAGGGCAGGCACATGGCTCCTGGGAATCTCTAAATGACACACAAGGGCTAGAGTTCAAGGGCTGAGCTCTCTTTGTCCACATTATGGATGGAAATGGAACTGGATGTGGTGTTCTGCCCTCATTTTCTTTGGCATTTGGAACTATGTTCCAGCCGGAAGCCTATTGTAAGCAAGTAAATCAGCATGAACCTGGATGACAGATCTTACAACATACTCATCTGTCCAACGACATTGCATCTGGAGCTCAGGATGGACACTGGGGATGTCTGACACATCAAAACAAGTTTGAACAACCCAGAAGTTTTAAAAAGACTCACTGTAAAATAGAGTCAGCATTTTCTGTTTTAAAATTGTCTTCTGATTTATACCTTCATCTCTGTTACCAGCTAT
This sequence comes from Heterocephalus glaber, assembly GCF_000247695.1. Next base: position 18,468,661 of record NW_004624741.1, on the reverse strand, counting down.
CCTCTAGCTATTTGGTTGTGATTTTTTCCAGACATTCCCTAATTGTCTTTCTTGCATCCAAGTCTTTTAAAAAAAATAATTGTCTTTGTTATTTTTCACCTTTCATATGTTGTTTTTTTGTTTTGTGAAAAAACTCTTCCCATGTCAATTTTATTTGTGGGTAATATTTTATTTCTATGTTGAGTTACTTTTTATTTCTCCTCTCTTAAAGAATGTCTGACAATAGGGGCTCAAATGAAAAAAGGACAACTGCAGCATCTCAAGGGAATGTGGAGGGATGGGGTCAGTTATATTGCAGTGAAGAGCAATAGATAGCGGCTGCTAGTGGAAGAAAAAAACACTTCTAATAAATGAAGATTTAGTTGCCTGTTTTCAAGATCCAAGTTTGGCAAAGGGACATTAATGAACACAGCTAGAACCAGCCAGGCAACACAGTGTAAATTCTGAGAAATGAACCTCATTTCAGTAAGACAAGTAAAGGAAGAGGGATCCACAGGGAATGGAAGGTGTTTGGAAGAACTCGAATGAGAGTCAGACTGCTATTTGCAGAGCTCACAAGGATGTTCCAGGAGAGAAAGTTTAATAGGGACAAGAATTATTTATGTACGCATATGCACATTTCTCTCCCTCAGGCCCACCACTTTGTACTGGGGAACAGTTGAGTCAGCTCCCAATTCTTTATTACAGAGACTTTGAAGCTGAGAGGAGATTAATGTGCGTGGAGAGGCTAAGTTGATTTACTTAACTCGGTGATTGCAGGAGGAAAGGTTTGAGGAGAGAGGAAAGGAGACTTCGGGGCAGACTATGCTGGGAACAGGATGTGTCAGGGTGGGAAAAGAAGATGTGACAACCTCAAATAGCTGGGTAATGGGGAAGGAGCAAAAAGTGCCCTGTAAGAAACGCTCCCATTAGCATTCTTAGGTTAGGAAATATTGGAGTTAATATTTAATGACTTTTGGCTGCTGGGTTGGGTTTGTCTGCAAACCAGACAGCGTGGAGCCTGAGAATTACTTATGTAGTAGAGAGTCTCCCTACACCATCCACTCTTACAATCTAGCTGCCACATCAAAACATCACACACCTCAGTATGGGCCACAGCCAGCCTTTGGAGAAAGGGAGGAGTCATGTGAGTTTATTGATTAAGCACAACTCGATGCTGTTTTATGATTCAAAATTGCTGATGGGAATGCATGCTTTCTCTGCCTGAGATGCTGTCCTCAACCCTATGTGTGGACACTGCACTCACAGAGGCTGATCTGTACACACATATAGACACGGATGCACACATTCAACTTTACATAGAAAGAGTTGGCTCAACAACTTCATTGTGTTTTTTCTCACTTTGGGGTAAGTACAATTGGGAAGGATGAACAACAGCCCCTGTGAGGGCAGGGACTGTGGGGAGGGAAGATGATACTTACAAAGCAGGCATAATTTGTCCATACAGGGTGCTGAGGAGCCATCCTAGGGGTCAGGACTGTGGGGATCCCCTTCTGACAGTGGGGAACCAGCCAGAAAGAGGTGAAGCTCAGGAATGGAGCCCAGCAGCCTGACTTGAGAAGCGTCCTTAACCTCGGTAACCACACTTGCTCTGGCTGTAATGAGCGGTTGTCAGCCGTAATGACAGAGTCCTTAATAAAGACTCCGGGGGATCCCGGGTGGTTAATCTTTAGCGCTGGGACCGGGCCTGAGCTGTGTTCAGGGAGCCCTTAGACCCTGCTCCTGCTTGTCCGGCAGGTGTGAGTCGCCTGGGGACAGCTGGGATGCAGCCGGAGAAAGTGACAGATACCAGGAAAGGAGCCTGTGAGGAGAAAGGACAGCGCATCCTTGACGGGCACCTTCCACCTCGCTCTCCATCCGGGGTCCCTATGGCCTCTCCCTGCCAGTTCTTTGGGGTCCACGAGGGGTCGAATTCGGTGGGGACACAGAGGAAGGGGGCGCAAGGTAGCAGATTCACCAGCCCTGGCCAGAGGATGCGACTCAATTTCCCCTCAGAAGAGCGCAAACTACCTCGCATCCGCAGCCAGAGCGCCCCGCCCCTCTGGGATTTCCCGGTCAGAAAGCGATCAAGGATGAACCAAGTTTGCACTTCCCTCCCACAGATACCTGGGAAGACTGCCTTTTGCCAAGAGTTTTGAAAGTCAGGCAGCTCTTAAATTCACAGGCCCCTTGGAGGGGGCCCGGAAGCCACCGTCCTTGGTCCTTGGGCCCTGGGATCTGGCTGGAGAGATGTGCAGAGAAGGCTGCACAGAGTTTTTGGGAGACCAATAGATGAGTCTCATTGCTTATTTTCCTGGCTTATTTCAGAAAAGATTTTAAAAGGTTTTTCAGAGTTTACTATCTCTGATTGCAAAGAAATCCTTCCTTAGGTCTGTGCTAAAATTCTTTCTACAATTTAACAACATATCCTGAAGAGCCACTTAGACAACATATAAGGAACACTAGGCACCACAAACCTGAAGGACTCACACTTAGATTTGTAAACATTTAAGAAGGACCTGATAATAAGTGGTGAAGAAACATGTGAAAATCTAATTTTTGAGGCCAGTGACTTGCAGATACTGGAGAATTGGAAAGGACCTTAAAAAAAAAATCAATGGAATAAATCAATACACCCTACCAGAGGTATAATTTTAAAAGTCATTCAAAAGTAACAACTGGTACCTTTGGGTTTATCTGGCTTAATGTGCAATAAAAGCAGAACAAACAAACTCACCTTCCCAGCAAGAAGCCAGAAGCTGACCTGTTCCTAGTCTTTGGGCTACCTTGGGAACTTAAGACTGTCCCCCACAACTTGGTCATATCGCAGCATAATTCAGGAAGTACCCTTTCAGGGCACACAACTTCCAAATGAAAGAGGTTTCCACCTGGAAATATTTCATTTCCTGTAAATCTGGAAAAATCTGCCCAGCTTGATTCATTCCCACTCCTGTTCTGGAGTTGAATATAGATTTCCCAGGACTCTTTTCAAGCCTAGCTCTGGTTTTCCTCTGATATAGCCAAGTTGTTGCCTATTGAAGCTTAAAATAATAAGCCAAGTAGAAAGGAAGTCAAAGAAGATTTGAAATCCTGAAAATTGCTAACGGAGACATCCATTTGTCTAGTGAGGTGCTATTTCAAGATAGAGTTTAATGGCTAAAATTGCTGTTTTTGATCACCTGCACAATTGTCTGGCAACATATGTTAATACTCTCAGTAATTCAGTCTCTTTGGGGTGGAAATGGGTTAGGGGCAAGGCTCAGGTCTATTTCCTACTGGAAAGAGGCACTTAGTCCTGGCTAGAAACAAAAGCATGTCATTAGTCACTGCTGCTCTGGTTGAAAAATGGAGTTTTCAGAGCTTACCTTGTGTATGTGAGCTATTCATTTACAGTCAGGTACACATGACCTGCACCTCATTTATCTATTAGGGTATGTTCTGTAAATGGATTTGGGCCTGAAGTTTTCAAAGGTTGACCAAACAAACGTCCACCCTTTTATCTTCCACTCTGTGGGCGTCAACATTAATGTGGGCCTGCCATTAGTAATAGTTGACTTGCAGAGACAAACCTTATAAATTATGGCCTATTGTTGTGTGAATCAGCCAGCAGTGACCCAGAAAGCAACTTGGGAGGCCTCTCCCTCTCTGGGATGCAAACAGGTTGGGTAGAGAGGTTGGGAAGGAGGAGGCAGTGGGCTCTTGTCCTGTTTGCCAGTCTCTCTGCTTTTCCCAGCAAAGTAAGCCACGACGAGGCCTTATGTCAGCTGTTCCCTCCGGGGCATCATGTGGCCCTCTTGAGGACCAGAATGTGAATTGTTTTGGATTCCTTCTGGTCTGGAGGAAGGTGAGCATATCTCTGAAAGGCCAGTACCACAAGATCCAAGGAATAACTCTTGTGTTCCCCCTCATGTGACTGTCAGGACCTTGAGATGTGGTGGTCCCAAGTGGTGCCCTATGAGTGCAAAATACATTCTTGATTTGGAAGACTAAAAATGAAAATACGGACAACAATATCTCACTCACCTATTTTTAGAATATGGATTATATGTTGAAATGATAACATTTTGGGTATGTTGGGCTACGTGAAATACATGATTAAAATTACATTTTAATTGCCTTGTCTTTTTAAAATGTGATTTCTAGAAGAGATAAGATCACCTATGTGGCTTCCTTTGTATTTTTTTAGTTTTATTTTATTAGTACACATTTGCAGTACATAATGATTACATTCATCATGAGGAACTGGTACACGTACAGAGCACACCTTAATTCTTTTATGTCCCTGTCCCTCCTCTCCTTCGCCCCTCTCTCCATGTCTTGGTCCCCTTCTTTCCTTTGTATTTTTGACAGACAGCATTCATCCTGATGGTGATTTCAGAGAGGAAGATACTCTAAGATAGTGACCCAAATTCTCTTTTTAGAAAACAAAGTGGGATAATATGTGGGAAGAACCTCAAAGGAAAAGGAAAAGACTTGGGTTTGGGACATATAAGTCTCACAGTTTTAGATTTCCCTGCTCTATTCCTTAACTTGACTGTAATGTCTTTGGGGCCGACATGGTGGCCATAGCTAAAATGATCTTGGGGACACTCCATGGTGGCCCACTGTTTCACTGTGCCTATCCCCTTGTGGCCTTGAAGGTCACCTCTGCTGAGAGGAAGGAGAGTCTCTGGGCAGGGCCAATTGGATGAGCTTTTGTTGTCCTGGCAATGCTGGGGTTTCTGTTTGTTCTTGAGCTAGTTGTTTGCACACTGTCTCTCACTTTCTCATTTATTAAAAATGCTAATATTTGGCCTGCTGATTTCCAGGGTTGATATATGGATCAAATGAATCAATAGGTTTGGGAGTACATTTGAAAAGCATTAACTGGTTCCTAATGAATGGTTTGTTAATGACCCTTAAAGAGTAAAGTGCTGGTGGAGGGGAGGAGAGGGTGGACTACTGCATAGGCAATGAAGGGTCTGTGGTTCCATTGCCTAGCTCCTGGGCTCATTGTCATGGTGACTGTACCCACAGTGATTGCAGAATTTGGACCTCGCAGAAAGATGGGGCCAGAGTGCAAAGGTGACTTCTGAGTTTTGAAGTTCATAAAATTGAGTCTATAAACCTGAAAAAGGAGAAGCTGCCTTTCAGCATCATCCACTTTGGAAAGAACCTTTGATGAATCCCTGTTTGCAGCTAAAATAGAGAATTCTCCATGAGAAAGGGTGCAGAGTAAAGCGGTCAGGCTTTTAAAACAGAGTGGGACATATCTTATTGATCTGGGTCCTTTTTTCAGGGCATACACTGCATGGGGAGAGGAAGTCTAACTGTCCCCCAGATCTTCTAATGAGCTCATTCTAGCAGCATTTAGAGCATATGACAGGTACAGAAGGAGGAAAGAGAAAAAGCAGCATTGTCTGGAGACATCCCTAAAGCCATTGCATCAGGTTTGGAGCCATCGTTTGGGGTCTTATAAAATTCTTGATCTCCTATTTCTCTCAGGTCTGGATTCCTGGCAGGATCAAACAGACTGCACAGGATGAGAAGATATAGGTTCTTGTCCTGGCCCCTGTCTGGCCATTATAAACCACATAACCAAGAGACATCTATCATTGTCAACATGTGGTTTAATGGCTGAAGGTACATCCTAAAAGTTGAGAACTTTTTCACATTCTCCCAGAGTGAAATGGTAAATCACCCACTTTTAGATTCAGGCATCTACTTGCTGGGTCACCTTGGAAGACTAGCCATTTACATTTCCACATAGATGGTGATAACCCTGTTTTCCCCTTCCATGCTCCTGAAGAGATAACAATCAAGTTGTAAATGCTTAAACTTTAAGAAATATATGCATAGGATATTCATGTAATATTTATCAGGAATTATTAGGAAATAAGGTATTCCACTTCAATGAAAATTTCCCAGGAAATGAAACATCTATTTAGTACTAAATAGATTTAAATAACAGATATTTTCAATGGAAATATTTCAATATCTACTAGAATGCAGAGTAGAAATTGACAATTTTTCATAAGGGCAGAGATTTTTTTTTAATTACAGTGCTCATTAGTACACAGTGCTGAGATTAGAAGGTCTCAAAATAGATTTGTTTTTTACTTAATGGACTACAGTCTACTCTGACTATTGAATCTTTTTTGATAGTTTTTTATTTTTATTTCCTCTATCCTGAAGGATGATTTAATTAATTAATTCCATATTTTTTTTTGTGGTACTGGGATTGAACAAAAGGGACTTTACTCTGAGCTATGTTCCCAACCCATTTTTGGTACTGGGGATCGAACTCAGGACCTTGCACATGCGAGGCAGGCACGGCGCCACCAAGCTAGATCCCTGGCCCTGTTCCCAACCTTTTTTACATTTTTTTTTTTTAAATTTGAGACCTGGTCTGGCTAAGTCGCTAAGTTGCCCTGGCTGGGCAAACTTGTAAAACTCCTCACTCAGCTTCCCAGAGTGCTGGGATTACAGGCTTATGCCACCACGACCAGCTCAGTGAATATATATATATATATTTTTGTACCGAAGATTGAACTCTGGACCTTGCACTTGCAAGGCAGGCACCAGAACCGCTGAGCTAAATCCCCGGCCCCAGGGAATATTTTTGGATGGCACACTTGGTCGAGGCTGTTATGTGACTTTGTGGTAGAATCTGGAAGAAGTGATGGTATGGCAGTTCTGGGGCTGGGCCGCCCGAGGCCTGGCAGCCACAACCCTCCTCAGCATCTTGGAGTGTCACCGAGCTGGGCTAGCCTACTGGAAGATGAAGGACTACAGGAGCAGAGTTAAGTCCATTCAGATATCTCAGCCAAGGCTCCAGATGTTTTAGGCTTGGGTTCCTGGCTAAGATCAACAGAGTTGCCTGCCTAAGCCCCAGCTGCCCACAAATGCATGAGGAGGCCACCTAGATGAGCTCAGTCTTAATTATTGACATGCACAAGTTATAGTAGCTAAAGAAATCATTGTTTTAGGTCATTCCATTTTGGGATAGTTTCTTATCCAGCAACAGCTACCAAATACATATACAAAACTCTCTACACTCAAGTTACCAGGGCTTTCTTTCTACCCCTAAAACATGGAATTTGTTCTGTTCTCGGAATCTTTGCACTTTGGCCTGGATTGCTTTTTCTGCAGATCTTTGCATGTTTAGCTCTCTGTCTCTGTCTCTGTCTCTCTCTGTCTGCCTCTGTTTCTCTCTTATGCAGTTCTTAGCTTAAAAATAAACTCTGGTGTGACCCTCCTTGACCATCTTTCCCTAATTGCCCTACCTGGTTATCTTCCATCACACTATCCAGCTTTAACACTCTGCATAATATTTACCATTTCTTAATATATTCCTTTTCACTTACTGCATTTTTTTTGTTTTTGTCTATCTTGCCCAATTAGAATATAAGCCCTATGATATCAGGGAGTCTGTTGCAGGGCCAGGACCTGGAATACTGATGATACATGGTAGGGAACTCAATAAAATCTTGGAAAATGCATAGAAGGTTTTCCTTTGCTTGATATGGCTTGGCAGAAGCCACATGTAAATATGGACAGTTGTCACCCCCTTGTATCCACAGAGTTCTTAGAACTCCTTTTCTGGCCCTACCCATCTCCTGCCACTGCTGCCACCATCCTCCGACCACAGTCTTCTGCATCTCCTTTTGCCTAATGGCTCATTACCTCTGACTGTGCTGTTCACTTCAGAATGGCCTTTGACTCTCTTCTCTCCTCCTCTGAGACTCTCAGCTTAAACTTCAGCTCCTCAGCTCAAACTTCTATCCATCTCTGGTTACAAAGGAGAATTAATTACTCTACATCCTTGATTTTAAAGGTTATAAAAATGTTTCTATGATATTTTTGTCCATTAGCCTGAAAATTCACTGAGGTTAGAGATGATTCCTTATTCCATTTTGCATTCTCAGTGCTTGGAAAGGGGTCCCCAAAATTAAACAGGATAAAGTCAGTGAAATAATTCTTCATGAAACAGGAAATTAGAAAAGATGGCATAATCTTACAACTTAACATGGTTGGTACCCTTGTTTCTAGATTGACCTAGCTAAATAAGTCAATGAAAAAAATTTACCATATCATACCAGCCTTAGTGAAAGGAAGGAATGAGTCAATCTCTTCTCAAATTAGCTATCTAAATGAGAGATGCATGACATTTGGATTATAAAGCTTTTTCTAAGTACTAATACATTTGCAAGGGAGACTTTACTATAATAAAGCATTATGATTAGGTCTGACAGTTTCTTCAGGAAAAATATCAGTGCAGAAATAGTTCTATGCAGTTTATTATGTACTCTTTACATAAGAATTCAGAATAATATAAACATTTGGAACATAAAAAAATTGGAATCACTGAAAGTATTTCTGGTAATGAACCTGTTTTAGTCAGTTTTTCATCACTGGGACACAATACCGGACACCCACAGTTGAAAGGAAGAGAGGTTTATTTTGGCTCACAGTTTTAGAAGTGTCAGTCCATGGTTGGAAGCCTCAACTACAAAACAGTATGGTGGAAGAAAGTTGCTCATGTCACCATGGTCAGGAAGCAGAGTGGGAAGGAAGGAGCTGAGGAGGGAGATGCACCCTTCCAGATCACAGCCCACTGGCCTGCCTATTCCCAGGCCCCTTCTCTTAACAGCACACTCAACTGCTGAACTCAGTAGTAGATGAAGCCACTGATGAGCACAGCTCCCCCAGGATCCAGTCACCTTCCAAAAGCCTCACCTCTGAGTGCATGAGAGCGTTGGGGGAACCCTCCAAATTTAACCCTAACCGAACCCAAAAGGTTGATTCAGGTTTTTGGACAGATGGAGAGATAATGAGAGATGTAAGGAGTCCCCACCCCCAGGGAATAGGGTCCCCTCTCTCACTTCTCATTAGCTTTCTATCTCTTCAAGGACCGGTCAGATCTTCACACATTTAAACTTGGAAAAAAGCAGTTTTGCTTTCAAACTCTGTTGTCTGAGAGATACACTAAGTCCTCACCTGTTGGAGACATCCTTTGTTAGAGGAGTCAAATGATTCTCTCAGAAAGTTCAGGCTTTTCTGCCAGTCAGTAGACAGGCTCACTCACCAAAGGACTTATTTTCATTTTTATTGTTATATTTTACATGCTTCACATGTTCAATCTCAATACGAAGTTGAAAATGAGCCATCTCCTTAACATAATAATTTATCTACAAACAAAGAGACAACCAAGGAGCTAAATTTGTTCTCATAAACTCAGTGCAAATTGAATTGCCAATACTAGTAAGCTGAAGGGAGATGAGATTTGTATTGTCCATATAATTGTGTTTCAAAAAAAGTCCTATACAAATAGTTCATACTAGTAAATCCAGTATTTAGGATGGAAATGCTGTTCATGCAAATTCTGTCCTCATTGTGGGAGTGACACTTTTGCAGAAAAATGTCTAGCTAAGAAAAGACTGCATCATTGACAGTGAGAATGCCTGACAGTAGACAGTAAAGAAAGAAATCGTGTTCAACTTAATTGCAGTAGTATTATTTTAATGTTTGTGTGTATGATACAGTGGTAAACCTGCAAGACTTGGCTAATTACCCAACCAATGAATTAATAAAGTGTTTTTGTAAACTTATTTATTTATCTAACAAAGGTTTAATGAATGCCTGTTATTATAGGCAATGTGTTAAATGCTAGGAATAAGAGGAATAAGTAAAGAAAAAAGAGTCAGTTCTAATCTATGTTTAAGCTTCATGGGGAGAGGAAGAGAGACTCTTATCTCACCACATGATGTTTTGCATTGCAATATGATGTAGATGCTGAGAAGATGCCAGTGCCATGCTTCCAGAATCATGATCAGATTACTTTTATTCTTTATAAATCACTTAAATTCAGGTGTTTTGTAATGGCAACAGAAAATGGACTAAGGCAAAGGTAACTAAATATATTACCATATGGTAAATCAAGGAAGAAATCTCATCATCAAACAGAAACAGAAAACAACCACAATAGCAGCAACATATTGGAAAATAGTGAGGTCTGGAGCTCTCAATGCTGTTGTATCCAGTACTGGATAAATTTATTCAAATGGAGTCCTTAAAATCTTTGTGAGAACTGGAGTCATGCAAACATCGTTCACAATGTGGGTTGGATCCTGGTTCCCAGTATAAATCCAAGAGCTGGGAAAGGGTCTCTGTCCTTAACAAGGTAGAAAATAGCTTCACCATCTCTTGAGGCAAAAGAGGGAAACCTAAAATTTTGTTCTCTACTAAGCTTTTAATCAAGAGTAAACATGATAGGAAGAACATGTTCAGACACATAGGGACCCCAGTATGTACTTGCTATAGACCTTCACTGAAAGAACTACCAAGGGAGTTTGGAGGAGAGGAATGGGATAGCAGAAGCAATAGTGAACAACAGTAACTGAAAACTGCAAAAAGTGTTGGTAAATTTGAATATGCTCAGGGAGAATGATGAAGAATAACTGATAGAACCTGACATGGGCTGGAAGGGAGTTGGGGAAAAGATATTGGGTCATGGAATTGTACAGTGAAGGAAAATTTAGTATCAGGTAACTGTTTTGACTTGAACAAGGAGTTCCCTACTGAAACTCAATAAGAAAATTCTTGTTTCCTCAAGGTCAGGGGTTACTTGAAGTTCTATGTCAAGCAGGGGCAAGTTATAGAGAGAAGTCAGGTAAATGTTTCATTTTACTTACTTTTGTACTTTAAAAAATTTGACTCTCTATATTTGATCTCCTACATCCTAGTTGCAGATAAATATGGGGGATATTTCAATTTGGGGATTTCTAACAACTTTACTGTAAGCAATACATACACACACACAAACACTCACACATGCATGCACACACACATATTTCTAGCACCAAAAATTATAGAAAGCAACAACATCTTTCAAACTCTTTAATTGAAATCAACACAGCCAAGTCACAATTTCAACTTGCTAATAAACAAGAAGGCTATATGCAGCCAAATATCTATTGTTTACAAGTTTGGCATTTTAAAAGGTCATAAAGAGAATTGGTTATAAAATGAAATGACCACTTTTCCCTTAAAATCTATCATACTCTTTTAGATTACATGACACCTTATACCAAATCCACCCAAAGAAAAAGTGACCTCAAATATAAGGTGATGGCCCATTTTCCCAAAAAGAATATCCAAAAAATGTTTGATGGGGAACTTAGATGTAAAAGCTTTTTGGGAAACAGATCTGTCAGCCCAGTGTCTTCTTATGAAAACTAATTGGTCAATTTCCTCTCTCACACTGAAGTGGACAACGACAGAGTGTTGATTTCAAGCTATTGCTCTTTCTCTCTCAGATTTTGTGACCTCTTTTATACAAACTGTCCAGGGCCTGTGACACCACGGCCCCTCCTCCCGGTCCAAGTTGCTTAATGAATTGTCACCATGGTCCTGAGGGAAGAGCTCCTGACATCTTGGCTTCCATTGAGATTATCTGAGATTCAGTACATTCTGAATACACTAGACTCCAGTGCTGAGAATTTCATCCTAAATCCTAAAATCCTATTCCCAAATTCCTAATATCAAACACCTTTTCTGTCTTCATCTATCCTATAAGTCATTCTTTCTGTGGTGAGGTGGAATCTCTGTTATTTTCATTTACATCTCTCAAATGACCAGTGATGTTGAACACTTATTCATATGTTTATTTGCCATTTCTACCTTCTTTGTCTGAGAAATGTCTGTTCATTTCAGATGCTCATTTTCGGATTGAGTCTTTACATTTGGGAGGTCTGACTTTTTAAAGTTCTTTATAGATTCCAGATAGTAGACCTTTGTCTGAAGGACTGCTGGTGAAAATTTTTTCCCACATTGTGCATTGTCTTTTCACACTACTGGTGGTTTCTCTTGCTGTGCAGAAGCTTTTTAATAAGAAGAGATCCCACTTGTTGATTGTTTGTGCTAGCTCACAAGCAACTGAGGTTTTGT
>NW_004624741.1:18434796-18447094 GCF_000247695.1 Heterocephalus glaber | reverse complement strand
TTTCTTTTTTTGTTTTTACTTTTCTAGGTACTTTGTACTCCTACATAACTTTTAAATATTTACTTGATTTTGGAACAATGAGTTTAGGAGAAAAAGAGAAAGATACACGACAGCAGTAGAAGCTATTGCTTGTGTGTTCAGTATTCACGCTTTGTCTTCTATCTGCATCATAGAACTTGTGGGTTGTTGAGGATGACAATATGCTCAACTAATGTTGTTGCTTTAAAATGGCACTGTACACATCATTAAGGAAAAGATTAAATTCCTCTAAAAGATGGCAAAAACCAGGCAAATTCTTCACCTGTCTTTGATTAAAGACCGACTCTTTGCCAGGCAGTCACCTGGGTACGTGCAGTTGTGAGCAGCTGTGGGCACCATTCTCAGGACCATTACCCTTTAACCAGGAAATGTAAATGAGAGCCACATGGGGAAGATGCACTTTCACTAAAAATCAAATAGAAATAAAGCAAATTGTCTAAGATATTATCTTTGGTTTGTCAAATTGATGAAGCTGTAATATTATAATAATACTCTTTTGATAGAAATGTGCTAAAAAAATCTTTAAAATGAGCAAACTGGTGAATGCCACAATTCTACATCTAGGAATTTATCTTCTGCAAATAATCTGAAGTGCATTAGAAAGCATATATAAGAATTTATTTATGAAAGTGTTCTCTGAAACTCATTTACTATAAAAAACTAGAAATGTCCATTGTTCAAAAATTGGGAAATTGTTAAATAAATGATGCAATAGCCACACAATAGAGAATGATGTGGGTTTCAAAACGCATATTACAGAGGAAACTAAAACAAACATTGATTTTTACAGTAGGATGCCAATTTCATAACAAAATAGAGACAAAACCCTGGCACAAAAAGTATTAAGTGATGTTTATCTTTGGGTAATTTTTATTTTTAAAGTTATACCCTTTGAAAATATAAATGGATTGATATAGAAAATTGATATGAGTTTTTGAATAATAAAAGCATGTGTTTTACTATTACCAGTTTAAAAGTTAATAAAGTATATATATGTATTTTTTCGTACTGGGTTCAAACTCAGGTCCTTGCGCTTACAAGGCAGGTGCGGTGCCACTGAGCTACATCCCCAGCCCAATAAAGTACACTTTAAAGAGTGGTTTTAGCTTCAAAGAAAAAATGAGCAGAAAGTATGGGAGGGTTCTTCATCCCCCTATTGCCTCATGTCTGCAATCTTTTCCATGCTGACATCAGGAGTCACAGTGGTACATGTTCAAGATTGATGTGTTAGTCTAAAAGAGGAGCTTCACACTGATGCATTTGTGATGCATTGTGTTATTTTTATGTGCCAAACTAATTTGCTGTGACTTAGGCATACAAATGTGGACATTGGAAAAGCCCAAATCTGCTATCTATTTAAAATAGGTCAAATTCAACCAAGACATCAGCTAATCTAATAAGCCTAAGTGATTGTGCAAAGTTGAGAGGTAATCTCACTGTAGACATTTATATCCAAAATTATAAGTTACTTGTACTGCATATTTATTCCACGGCCCTTGTGGAGCGAATTGAAATGCTTCCATCCAGGCACACAGTGGTGGCAGTAGCATCTGCCACCCTTACTTCCTTCTCTGACCCAGCAGTGTAGCACAAGGGCCCACCTTTTTCCCCCTGGAGCTTTGGAGGACAGCTTCAAGAAGTCCATTAGAATTGCTAACTTGTTTGATTTAAAGCGAAGCTAAATGCAGTAGCTTGTTAGGGCTGCGGTAACAAAGTACCACAGCCTGGGTGGCTTAAATGACACAATTCTGAGGCCATAAGTCAGAGATTGAGGTGTCAGCATGGCTGCTTTCTGCCAAAGCCTCTGGCATGTGGGTGGCTGTCCTCTCCCCATGTGTCCACAAGGTCTTCCTTCTGTGTGTCTGTGGACATATTTTCCCTTCCTCTAAGGGTCATATTGGATTGAGATTCACACTAGTGACCTCATTTTAACTTGATCACCTTTTTAAAGGCTCTGTTTTCAAATATAATCCTATTCTGAAGCATTTGGGCTTAAAACTTATGCATTTTCAGACACAGTTCGACCCATAATGCCAAGCATAGTGCTTCACCCATTGGTGGGGAACAGGGGACTTAGTCCATATGCTGCTGCCATAACAGAATGCTGCAGCTGGGAATTTAAAAACAGGTTTACTTATTTGGCTTTTAGTTCTGGAGGTCAGAAAGTCCAAGCCTATTTGTGCTGGCACCTGGCAAGGGCCTTCTTGCTGTTTTGATGCAGGATGGACAGAAGGGCTAAAGAGTTCTTGCCATATAGACATCAGGCCAAATTCATCCCTTTTATCAGGAACCCACTCCCATGATAACTGCACTAATGCATTCACTGTAACAACTACTTCATTAAAGCACGTGCTTGAAATTGGTGCTCATGTTGTGATGTCATCTTCCTCAAGTGGGGGTCTGCTTGTTTCCAGAAAGGCCCCATGAAGGGCTGCCAGCCAGTCAGGTGGCTTTGGAGTGGGAAGGGGGAAGGACAGGGACAGGGACAGTTACAGGCCCCAGACTGCAGAGCTGGCCATCAGTTGGGAGCTAGGTCACTTTGGATAAGGAAGGTGGGCATTCTGGGAGAGAAGGGGAAATCATACAACCTACAGAGTCCCAGGTATGTGGCTCTTTCAGGTGGGCACAGAGGTCATGTGTAAAGTAGGGTGATGAGGACTCCAAAGTAAAGGCACCTTGTGTATAAAGGCAGGCAAACCCTAAGCCCAGGTAAAGCACAAGTCTTCCCTCTGCTCCCTCTCCTTCCACCGGAGTTGCTTGAGGACACTGGTTGGCCAGGGTAAGGGTTTTCACTGAGAGGCCGAGAGAGGACACTGTCACCTGTGTGCTGCTGGCAGCAAGGATGTCTCCCAGGTCTTGGAGAGATGAGACCTTCCTTCCAGCAAGGCAGGAGGAATCTTAGGCTACTGGTTAGAAACAAAATGATAAGGCTGCATCTATCTTGTGCTTGAGCTTAGACTCATACTGGACAAGAAAGTGTAAACCTTCCCTTCCTGGATCTACTGACTTCTTGAGGTTCTTTTATATGGCTTTCTTGTTTCTCGTTATATCAACACACATGCACACATGCATGTGCTTGTGCGAGACCCTTGAGATGCCTCCAGCTCCTCATGGAAAAGCATTTACTAGATTTTCAATGTGCTCCCTTCTCCCTTGCCCTTGCAGGCCCTTCCTCTTCTCTCAGCAGCGCGCCCAACACTGGATCCAGCAATCATTATGATTTTCTTGCTTTGCCCCCTGGACAGTGTCACGGTTTATAGGAAGCATCAATGCGGCCAGGCCTAGGTGCCCAAATGCTTAGTCAAGCACCAGCCTAGATGTTGTGCTGAAGGTAATTTTTAGATGTGATTAACATTTAAAGTAGTAGACTTTAAGCAGGTCACCAAATAATCTAGGGTAATCGTAAAGAGGTGGGTCTCACCCGGTCAATTGAATGCTTTAGGAGAAAAGACTGAGGTTCCCAGAGGAGGGTGAGTTCTGCTTCCAGAATAGGTACATGCTTGAGCTGCAGCATTTATTCTTGTTGGAATTTCCAGCTTGTCCTGGGAATTTCAGACTTGCAAGCCCCGAAATCACAAAATCCAACACCTTAGAATAAATCTCTGTCACTTTCTCTCCATCCTATAGGTGCTGCTTCCCAGGGGAGCCTTGATGAATGCAGGCTGTGAGCATGACCTCATCTGTCAAGGTGGAGACAAGAGCTTAGGTGCTGGGGAGCGGACTGGGCTATTCTGCAATTCATGAAGCAAAGCAGGTGAGTTTAAAAACATTGTGATCTCTTACAGAATCCCTGACAAAACTAGGATTTATACATCAATGTTTACCGCTACGACTGAAGGGAGAGTCATTGCCGAAACATTGCAACAATTGCTACATTTTTCTCTCTCCAAGTACGTCTTTGTACTTCTGCTTTTACTTTAAAGCTTAAGCTCTGGAATGGTCCTTAGTCTTCTTCTTATAAAGCATCTGACACATTGAGGTGTTAAAGAAAAGGTTAATTTTCTTTAAAAAATTCTGTGCAGAGCAGGCTCTTCCAAGTTCTAGGGAGGCTGCACCTCATTTCCCCATTTATCACCAAAATTCTTCCTCCTGCCTTTAAAACACTTTCATTTAACATTAGCATTTGATTAACCTTTTATTCAAGAGACATCTGGGTTTTGTTATACAGTATTATGCCAATTCCAGCTTGTTTTTATTTCAGATAAATTTCAAGTAGCCACATGTGTCAGGCAAAAGGTCTTTTTTTTTTTTTCTTTTTTTTTTTTTTTTTTTTTGCAAGTGTGCTCCAGCATGCATCTTTACTTCTCTGACCAAAGCTTGCTTGGAGAAATCAAGAACAATTGAATAATGGCAGCAAGATTTTGTTTTCTGAACAGAATATTTGGAGGACTATCCTGGGGAGTTTTGCCTTACATTTATGCCTTTTCTGCAGGCTTTAAAAATTATATTTTCTATCAATTAAAATTCACATAAAATACAGGTTAACTGAGAAGACTAAAGGTCAGTCTGCAGTTATGGCCATATAAAATATTCTCAGCGTTTCCTAAGGAGTTTGGTCCAAAGAACATTTTTCAAGTGTCCTTTAAGATCATTAGTAGTAACCCAAAGGTTGGGTCTGTGATGTGCTGGGTCACAGATGAAGTTGACTTGGCCCAACATCTATATTTGGAGGAAGGAAAATTCCATTCCTGATCTTTGGATGATGGATCACAGTTGCCAGGGACAGAATCGATCCAGGATTTGTACATACTAGCACTTCCTCCAAGACTTGATCTGAAGGTTACTCCTCTCCTAGGGCCACTCTGTCTGGTGCTGTATACAGGCGGAACTCAAAATACAGTCCCTTCAAGAACTAAGAGGGAGCCAAGGAGACGGGGGATCACTTCCATTGAGAGGCTGAAAGGCACTGTCAGTAGCATGCTGTGTCTCTCAGCAGCCCAACACAGGTGCTGTTTCAGGCTGCATGGGACCTGTTGATGAGGGAGTCAGGGGCCATGAGCAGGGGTGAGGTTGGGAGCCACTGGAGACCTGGATGCATTTCCTTCTGTTGATCTTCCAAATGGGAAGGATGATACCTTTCTGGCCCATCTCACATGTTGCTTGGGGGATGAAAGAGCTTTGTGAGATGGAGATGGAGCTGATAGGGAGGGGTTGTTATGATGGGGTGCTCCATAGAGCTAGGGCTGTGTGACCACCCATCAGAGATCTAAATGTTCGTGGAGAATGTGGCTGGAGCCACACAGTCCATCATGGGAGATGTGGATCCAGCCATGGGAGGTGCCACAATACACTTGTCATCTAAGGGGTATTGGAAAACCTCTGGGAAGCATGTTTTACTCCTCTATATCCATAAGAAGACGGATAGATAGGAGTGAGGTAGGCAGATAATTCCTACCCCAGCTGACCCTGGGTGAGGCAGGCTGCTAGTCTGATTAGGTAAAGGAGCTCCTTGGAGAGCCACCACCAGAGATCTGATTGTTTCTTGCCTTTTCCCTTGAAGGACAAGTTTGCTAGTCAGGCAGTTCCTTAGAAGTAGAAACTGAAGCCTTAATCGATCTTCCAAAAATGCTTACCCTTGAAGTCCTACAGTGGTCAGACTCAGGCTGGAGAGAGAAACACTTAAGAGTTAGGATGGATCTTAGAAATCTCTTACTTGTGTACATGCTTTGGCCTCCAGTACACTGGCGCTCAGTGTGGGGGACCCGGCCTCAGCGCCCTTCCACATGGTCCTGCTGTACCGAACTGGCCAGTTTCTTATGGAGACTCTGAGGCTGTGTCTGTGTGTAACCACATGGTGGAGTATGGTAAAATGTGCTCCAAATAACTCAATTTATCATGCAAATCCCACATGTCATTCCATGCCACCTTGAAAACTCCTTAAGGGTCAGACTCACTCCTAGTGACAACAGTTGGCCCTTTGTGTCTATAGGATACACATCCATGAATTCAGCCAAACACAGAAAGAAAATGTGCTTTAAAAAATTACAACTATGTTGGAAGTCTGAGGCAGGAAGATTGCAAGTTCAAACCCAGCCTGGGCAACTCAATGACTTAGCAAGATTCTGACTCACAATAAAAAAATAAAAAAAGGGCTGAGGATGTAGCTCAAAGTAAAGGCCCTGGGTTCAATCTCTAATACCACCCCTGACATTATATTCATACTGAAGATGTACATATTTTCTTTTTTGTCATTATTCCCCAATACAGTATAACAGCATTTACATTTTATTAGGTATTAGTAATCTAGAGATGATTTAAAGCCTATGGAAGGATAGTACCACACCATTTGTGTACGGGATTTAAATACCTGCAGATTCTGGTACCCTGGGGTCCTGGACACAATTTCCTGTGAATACCAAGGGATGACTGACATTTTTTGGGATAGATCTCTCTCAAGAGTTTCATCCTCAGTTATTCTCTAGTCTCTTTGTCTCCATATCTATGCAACTACATATCTATCCATATCTCTATCTACAACCATTTATTTGCCCATCTGTCTCTCCTTCCATTGTCACATGGTAGTGTCTTCTGTCTTTTCCATTTGAATGTCACATCATGATAAAGGCAGTGGGTTCCCTGCCCAGTTACTCAGTGGGTGCAGCACCTATAGACTGTGTCTTGATTAACTGGGCTAATGAGGTCTAAGTCACCATATTCAGGTCTAATTGCCTAAAGAAACTCCTAGTCCTAACCATTCTTTGGGCAAGGTAATAAGTAATAAGGAAAGAAAAATAAGGAACGTGAAATCTGAATAATCTTTAATTCATGGTAACTTATTTACAAGACTTCCTCAGATGCATTATCTCCAGCCTGTGTTATTAATAGGAAAAAGACAAAAGGTCTTGGTTTATTAAAAAAAGCCTGGCGTAACACTTTTATTCACAGTGTGCATGCCCTTTCAAAGGAAATATTCCCACTAATGAGTCTCTTTCTCTTGTCCATTAGCTATTAGGCATTTCTTAGGGGAAAAACCCCTTTCCTTTAATTAATGTGGCAGTTCTTCAGGCCTCCTTTGGAGATGTTGTTTTTATCCTGAGCTGCAGAAATAAGATGATGAGAAGACAGCATGAGCTTATCTGTATTTGATAAAACAGTGAGGCTCTTTCCTCTTTCTCTCCTTGAGTAATCTTGACTGCAAAGTAACAGTTGAGTCAGGAGCAAGCATGGCCAATGAAGGAAATGAATATTTCTGCTTAATGATACATAGGAGTTGGTACAAGTGGCAGAGTGGGAGCCACTGTCTACTTCCTCTCTTTCCTGCAGATCCTTAGATATTACAGAATGGTTTAGACAGATAGAATGATGGATGGATAGATGAATAGATTTCCTTATCTTCATTGGAAAAAAGAAAGGATTGCCTCAGTGGAGCATACAGCACAAAAAATTCCTGAAAGATGGAGTCAGACTAATACAGACTATTCTAGAATAGGAAGGAACTGTTATGGATTGTGTTCATGACACTGGGAGGCTCAAAGTTTGCGAATGATCTAGGGAAAGGGCAGTGTCCAAAGACAGCCAAGTGGCTCACTGGAAAATCATGCTAGCAGTAGCCAGGTGGACAACAGCCTCCCTGTAATTTCCTGAGAGGGGCTTTGTCCACAGGAAGAAGTAATGAGCACAAGACTCAGATGAGAGTGGCCGGGTGACATGCAGAGCATTCAGAGGATTCCCATCTCTATGAGCAAAGCCTGCTGTGCTGGCTGGCCATGTTCTGAAGTTGGTTGACTAAGAGAGAAGACACTCATGAGGACTCCCAGCAGCCAAGAGAGAGCAGCACTGTAGAGATGAGCACAGACTATCAGGACCCAGTGTAGACACCACAGTCTGTAGATGCTCAAGTCCCTGTAGAAAATGATGTGTATTTGCATTTAATATCTGCAGTCCTCCCATAGACTTTCAATCATGTCTAGATTACTTGTATTACCCATGCAATGTAAATGCTATGTAAATAGTCATTCTACTATATTGTTTAGGGAATAGTGACAAGAAAAAATAATCTGTACCTGCTCAATACAAATGAGGTTTTTTTTTTTTCTGAATACTTTTGATGTGTGATTAGTTGAATCTATGGGTGCAAAACCTTTGATATGGAGGGTGAATGGTACATGATCAAAGGCTAGCCAGGGAAGAGAAGCCACCTAGCTTCTCATATTAAGTGGGCACATTGATAAGCACAGAGAGAAACACTGCTGTGTGGTGACTTGCATACCCAGACTAAGCACCTTGACTGGCTATACTAGATGAGGTGTTCTCAGTTTCATGGCATAAAGTCAAGGTGTCATTGCAAGTGGTGAAAATAGTTGCATAAAGTACCCCAATTTAGGATCTAGTCCTTGCTGAGTTTTGCCTCTAAGGGGACAGGAATACTTGACTTCAAAGTTCATTAGCTTTTCTTCTGGACTTCATTCTTTAATATGGTTGGAGGAAGCATCTCAGCAAAAAGAAAGTCCCAGAAGGGTGGAGATTAGGTGAGGGGCCATTGTAGATAAGGGAGAAATTTAATTCCACTGCATAGTGAGGAGGACAAAGAGGCTGGCTGCCAAATCTGCCTGGTAGAGGGGTACTTAGCATCGGAAGTCCACCAAGGAGGAATGTCATATGCCTAGTTTGATGGTGAACTTCACCCAACTCACTACACATTCAACTAAAAATATTTCTTTTCTCCAGGGAAAAGAGGAAGAAGCCAAAGAAGGCAGAAGGCCATATTTGGTTGGAGTTGTCATCATGTCACTTGTAAGACTTACCAGACAAATGCAAGTGCAAGGGATAGAGAGAAAAAATTCATCCAGATTACTGCAAAGCAAATCAGAACAATTGAGTTTTGGGCAGACACAGAGTCTCTGAACCATTGACTTGAGAGTTTATCATGTGCTACCTCTTATTTCCAGACATGCCTATCTGGCCAGCTAGAAAGCTTAATGATACATGGAGAATGCCAATTAATTACTCAGGTATTAGGGCAGGGGATGTAGCTCAGCTGTACGGTGCCTACCTGGCAAGTGCGAGGTCCTGAGTTTGATCCCCGGTACCCCCCCAAAAATTACTTGGGTATCATTTTGATCTTAAACATTTCTGACACAAGATACATTTTGTTATCACTTCTTGACAGGAGGAATTAATGGAAAATCTCCTACTTGTCTTAGGTCCATTTAATACCACAGATGCTATAGCACTGGCAATAGCTGCTCCTTTGTGAGTTGTCCTTGGTGGAGTTACTTCTGCTTCTCTTTCCTGTGGTTTGGCAGTCTAAATTCCAAAGAAAACCTGCACCTAAGTGATTAAGATGTTAACTGCTAAATAATCTTTTAGATTTAGAGAACCTAGGACATCTGGTGACCTTCAGCTCCCATTAGTGTGTGTGAACCACACCTCCTGTCATTCTTTAGTACTGAGCATTCACAAAGCTTGGAAGTTGAAGAACCAGCCTTCCTTCCCATTGTTCTGGTGCATCTCCTCTGCTTCCTATAAAAGCCCTTTTGTGAACTTGAGTTCCCCAAGATGGATTTTGGGGGCAGCAATAGCTCCTCCTCATCTTCTCAGGGTGCCAGCAATTGAGTAAACTTGATTTCTTTCCTACCAACTTTTGGCTTTTAGACATTGACTTTTGAGTGTTGAGCAGGCTGATTCTCAAAGCTATAACAATGCTGGAGTATTTCCCTAATGAAAGAGTTCTAGAACAACACACTTTTTTCGTGATACATAGCCCACTGTATTTAGGTGAAGGACCCTGTGACCATTATAACTCACTACTGTATTTCCTCAAGTGTTATGTAAGGCACACTGGACATAGTATTTGGTCTCTTGGTTCATGGTGTGTGGGTAACTGTGGATCTAGGGAACACTGGAAAGTAAATATCTCCATAGCTGTTGAGTTTATCCCCAACAGTGATAAATTAAATGGGTATTATGATCACTAATTGTGATATATCATCTTGACTTAAGTAAGAACTTCCTAGCATTAGTAAAGTTCTAGATGTGTCTATTAGATGATTGATATGTAGGCCAGCAAACCAAGGGGGGACTGCCAACCTGGATGTGGGTGGTACCAACCAATTGGCTTGTAGCTTGGATAGAATAAAAAAAGGAAAGGAGGAGTGTTCCCTTTTTGAAGGCCAGTCTTCACCATTGTCTTTGAACATTGGTCACCAGTTTCTTCAGCCTTCCAGCAGAGACTCTTCAGCCTTCCGACAGCCTTGCATAGGTGACTCTATAGTGAGCTTCCAGACCTTCAGCCTTCACCTGCTACTGAATCTTCCAGCTCTCCAGCACACCGACCACCATTCTGAGTTTTCTGCCTCTGATCTGTAGATGGCTATTGTGACTCTCCCACTTCTGATCATATAAGCCTACCTAATAAATCCCTTTGTATAATTATACATATATTTTATACTGATTCTGTTCTTCCAGAGAACCCTAACTAATACAGGGACAAAGCATAGTCAGTAAAGACACCAGGAACTTTCTCTGGATGATACTGAGTTTGAGGAGAAGGCTATGCCACACTTTCTGAAGTGCAAAGGGCCTATATCCGATTTCTGTGTGGCCTAACTTTGGAAAGATGCATAGCCATCAATCCAGGAACTGAAGCATAATTTTGATCCATTGGTTCCATTTCTGGTAACTCTCCCAAAGAACCAATTATACATGTGAACAAATAGTTACAACATATCATGACTTGAAACGTTTGAAACCACTTAAATTTCCATCAGTAGGTTCATAGTTAAATAAATGGTATGCATATATTTTGGCATACTTTGTTATAGTTCATAAAAATTCAATACATGTACACTTATAAGTCAAGTTTTCTACCATATTCTACTAAATGGTAAAAAGGAATTTGAGAAAGAGTACATACAACATGATCCCATTTTGGTTAAAAATCTCAATACAAAAAATAAAACTCCCCCCTCCATATGTACACACATATCCAAGCTGACATAAAATAAAATGTCTAAAAGATGCATGTTAAGCCAGTAACTTTCTTCTGGGGAGGGAAATGAGATTGATGGGAGTCAAGGACATTTAAAATTTTGTTTCTACATTTGTCTGGATTTTTAGCATAAAATGTGTTTGTGTAATTAAAAGCAAAGGAAAAGTATTTTTAAAAAACACTTGGAATCAACACTTCAGGAGCAGATTCAGCAATTTTATCAGAGAAGGAAGGATGTTTTCCTGTGGATGGGCTGCAGGGACATATCCTGAGACACTAAGTTTTAAACATTTTAAAGCTTTGGAAGTGAATATTTAAGACGGCCAGGTTTTGTGGAATAAAAAGAAAGTAAAACAAAACAAAATCAGAAAAAGAGAAATGAATTTCACTACAAAATGCGGAGACATAAGAAGCAATTCTGGAGGAAAAGGAATCAGGAAGCTCTCTGACTTCTCAACAGTACCACCATATGCAAAAGCTTTTTTCACTCTGAGGGTTGTCCCTTTCTAACCTGATAATCTATAACTGCCAAACCAGTATCAACTAATTCCAATATAGAATAAAAGTCCTAAAAATCTCTTCCCTTAAGTAACACTCTTCATCAAGATGAGAGAGTAATCTGAGATAGAGAAATGTAGATGATTCAGGAAAGACCAATATGACACTGGACAGCCAAAGGGTAGTCCTGGATGAGAGTGAAAAAGTCAAGGTTAAGAGGTGTGAACAGGTCGAGAGGGAAGGAAGCCAACCAAAGACTTCATGATGGATGACAACCAAGTGAAGCAATGGAGAGTCCATCTGGTGTGTCTGTCCTTACTGAGAGAGACTTAGCAAAGTATCAGACAGCAGAGTGGTAAAATTAGATGTGGAGACATAAGATATTGAGCAAATGAAAAATAAGACCATTATTAACTCCAGGGAAACAAAAAGCTGTTTGTGAAATGAGAGATCACTGGTGTAAGTGGCTGAACTGTGAATGACACTTGAGTTTTCATTACGATATAAACACTAACATTGATTTAGCCTCATGTTGTGATATAGCTATTTTTTCCATTAAGTTTATTGATACATTTTAGATATAAAATACAGTTACATTCTTTGTTGTGATCTTGTACCTTTACATGATGTATCTTGGTTCTTACTTTTTTCCCCTTCCCCTGCCCTCCCTTCAGCCCCTCCACCCTTCTCTATTTGCAAAGACTTTGTTTCTATTCCTTTTCCTTTTTTCATATTTTTTCTTTTCCCTTCTTTCCTTTCCCCTACCCCTCCCACTTCCCCTACTCCTTTAGACCTTTTCTTCCCATTACCCAATATCAATTATACATTTTT
>NW_004624741.1:18419606-18433466 GCF_000247695.1 Heterocephalus glaber | reverse complement strand
AAAAATTAACCTCAACCCTTTATTTCCATACATAAAAATAGCTTGAAAGGATCTATGAAGTTAAATATGAAAGACTAAAACTATAAAACTTTAAGAAGACATTATAAGGGAAAATGTTCATGAATTTAGGGTAGGCAAGAATTTCCTAGGATACAAAAATCATGATGTATAAAAGAAAAGAATTGATAAATGAGATTCCATCAAAATTTAGAACTTTAAATGACATCATTAAAATGAAAAGTAGTCCTTAAACAGACCATATTTATAATATATATATAACCTATGGCCAGAATATATAAAGAACTGTTAGAGCTCAGTAACAGACAACCCAAATAAAAAGTAGACACAAGAAGATGATAAATAGCCAGTAGAGCACAAGGAAAGGTGTCCAACACTAGAATCAGAAAAATACTAACCAATAGAATAACAAGATTGTATTATACACTCATTAGGGAGATGAAGTTAAAAGTTTTAAAAGAACAGATCTTAGCTTAGGTGTGAACCAGTTAGAACTTTCAAATACTGCTAATGTGAATGTAAAATGATAAAACCATTTTGGAAAACAACATAGAAATTACTTGTATTACTGTTAAGAGCCAAGAGTTCTGTTCTTAAGTTTTTACTTAAGAGGAATGAAAACACATGTTCACAATAGATTTGTACCTACAAGTTGATTATCCCCTATCTGAAATTCTTGGGACCAGAAGTGTTTCAGATTTTCATTTGAAATCCACTTGATCTGCAAAGAGGAAAGCTACTCCTGCTTTTTTTCTAGTTCCTGTCACGTGGAGTATTGTTTTCGACCCTCTATCTTTCAGTCTATGAGTTTCTTTTTGAATTAGGTGTGCTTCTTGTATGCAGCATATTGTTGGATCTTCTTCTTGTCCCATTCTGCCAGCCTATTTCTTTTGATCGGTGAATTGAGACCATTAACATTGGTGATTATAACTTATACATATTGACTTATCATTGTCATGACTTTTTCTTTTTGTTGGATTCTCCCTCTTTGCACTTAATTTCTTGTTGCACCCAAGAGATTCATTTTGCTCGGCTTCCTGGGGTCATGATCCTCGCTGTCTTTTCCTAGGATTTTGTCTAAAATTTCTTGAAGTGCTGGTTTAGTATTCATGAAGTTCCAAGGGTGCTCTTTGTCATGAATGTATCTTATTTCACCATCAGTTTTGAAAGATAGTTTTGCGGGGTACATCAATCTGGGTTGGAGGTTTTTTTTTTTTTTTGTGCCGGGGATCGAACTCAAGTCCTTGTGCTTGCAAGGCAGGAGATGGAACCACTGGGCTAAATCCCCGGCCCGGAGGTTGTTTTCATTTAGGGCTTGAAATACATCACTCCAAGTCCTTCTTGTCTTAACGGTTTGTATTGAGAAGTCTGCTGTGATTCTGATGGGCTTTCCTTTGTATATGATCTGTTTCTTTTCTCTAACTGCTTGTAGAATTTTGTTCTTCTGTTGGGTTTCTGGAATCTTAACAATTATATGCCTATGTGTACATTTTTTATCAAGGCTAGTTGGAGTCCTATATGCCTCACTGCTCTGTATGTCAAGTTCTTTTCCCCTGCTTAGGAAGTTTTCCGCTTTCACTTCTATGAACAGTTTTTTTCATGTTGTCTGCACTCTCTCCTCTTTCTTCATTGACTCCAATCAGTCTTATGTTATTCTTCTTTGCATCATCTATCTGCTGCTGGATTGATTTTTCATGGTCCTTTACAATTTTAAAGAAATTTTTCTTTTTCTGGTCACTAATTGCAATCTTATCTTCTCTATCTGAAATTCTGTCCTCACATTGGCTTATTCCGCTGTGTAAGCTTTCAATGGAGTTTTTAATCTCCTGGAAATCTGTTTGTATCCGTTTTATGGATTTCATTTGTTTCCTATGTTGGGATTCCATCATGTTCCTCAGCTCCTCTATTTTTTAATCTGTGTCCTCTCTAGATTTATTAATAATGTCTTGCACTATGGGCACAATGTCTGCTGTTATGTGAGAAATTATTTCTGATTTCATTTTTTCCAGATCCTCTTTTGTTGCCAGTTCAGGGAGTCCAGGTGGTTGGGTATCAGATTGTTCCATCTCCTTTCTATTTGGGGTTGCTTTAGGTGATCTGGAAGTCTGGTTTTGAGGCTTGTTTACATGTCTTCTCACTTTAATGGGGGACTGGGGGTGTGCTGCTGGCACCCACGTGGCTCACCTACTGTGTGCTGTTAGTGGTGCTCATGATATAACTATTTTAAAGCCAGAAGAAATATAAATATAACATATGTGTGTATGTTTGTGTGTTTTGCATTTCAGAAAGTTAAATTCTCATTTTCATAGACAAAGCCAGTAGACAACATCTGAAAGGAAGCAAGCCAACACAGTTTAAAATACACATATTGTTGTAAAATGCAGAGATCAACAGCATAAGGAATGGTTAAAGAATTGGTGTACAGGGTGTTTGAGGGACTGAGATGTGAGACTTGGGAATGTTGCAGTAAAACCTTCTGTCTTTAATTATAAGCCTTGCATCTGATTTTTAGAACTGTAGACCAGAGTATTTTGGTAAAATCAGAATGACAACAAAACCACCTACATATAAATAAATGTGATTTTTAAATGACAAATATAAGATTGTTAAAAGACAGCAGTGTATACAGATGCTCACACAGACATGGACCCTAGTGTTATTTCATTTAATGCTTAAATCAACTCTTGTTACAGGTGCTACATCAATTAACCACATTTTGTCAATGAGGTTATGAGAAGTTAAATAGTTGGAAAGTAGAATGGTGTACCTGAAATTAAAACCAGAATTTACCCAAAGCTCATAATGTTGGCCACAGGTCTATATTCCTGGGAGACTAGGAGGTTACAGGAATTCAAAGAGGGGAAGAAAGCTCTGAATTCATTCTGTTTTTCCCCAGATCAAGCAGTATTAGAGTTCAGCAAACTTGAAGTTTCTCCTACAGTTCAAAGAAAATTTAAATCCCATGTAATTTTCTAGTTGAAGAGGCACTGGATTTAATTTTATAAAAATAATTTTATTTGAGGTTCTTTTAAACACAGTTCCTACATACTTTTTAGACAGGTTATTTTTAGATTTGTCAGTGGGCAACTTAAAATGCTGTCCCGAATCTCTGTGGATAACAGTAACACTTCACAGCTGGCAGAAACTTTTCCTTTCTATTGTATTTGATGGCCAAAGTTACCCCACAATTTAAATAAGCATGGCTAATGTCATTCAGCATTTCACAAATGGGGATGCTCAAGGCCATAAAGGCTAAGTGCTTTCTGGAGCCCTCGTGGACAGGATGTGACAGGGTTGTGATTACGACTCACATTCCTGAGTCCTCCATGCACTCTCTTTCCACTGCACGTATTATCTATCACACAGCACCTGTCCCTGTTACCACACCACAAGGGACACATTGGTTTTGACTCATGCAAAAATTAACACTTTTGGAAAAGCCTACTTCTTTTAGATCTTTCAAAAATGATTCAGTTTCTTAAATTTGAAGAACTTGAACAAAGAATGGGTGATTTTGTAGGAGAAATCTCTTCTCCATTGGTTTTTCTATATTGACACATTGTTTAAGGCATACATAAAATAAAATTTGGTAACAACTCTTGTGTTAGTTTTCCATCACTATGACAAAATACCTGAGGTAATTAACTTATAAGGAGAAAAATTATTTAGACTCATAGTTTCAGAGATTTCAGTTCATGATCAATTGGCCCTGTAGTTTTGGGTCAATAATACAGCAGAGCATCATTGTCAGAGTCCACAGTACAGCAAAACCACTTATATCGTGAGCCAAGAAACAAACGGAGGAAGATTTTTTTTTGGGTCAGGAATTCTGGAAAGACATGACAGGTAGCAGCAGTTGTGCACATTGGTGCTGAAAAGTCCTTTTCCAAGATGGCATCTTCACTCATGTGTGTGGTATTTTGGTACTCCTTAGTCTCTTTCTCCCCATGACCTAGCAGCCTCTCCATCTGGCTTAGCTTTCTCACAGCAGGCGTCTCAGGGTGACCTCATTTCCCATGTGGCAGGTGGCTTCTAAGAGGAAGTGGAACCTACCAGGTCAGGTAGTAGCTATCCCTAGAGTCAGGTCTGCATCACGCCACCACATTCTGCTCAACAAAATTGACAGAGCTTTCACACAGGTGGAGAAATAAACTCAATTATTGGTAGAGGAGGGATGTGGTTGCACATGTGATAAGAGGTATTGTTTTGGGCATCTTAGCGAAATGCCAGTGCTGCATTTAACTGCATGACTTATTCATTAGCCAGAGACTGCATGGAAGTAATTGTTGCCAATATAATTTAGAACAAGGTGTTGAGCTTAGGGGAAAGTCTCAATCTCAGGAAAGCACCCAGAGGGACAGAACATGCTTCTATTCATTTTATGAATTAAGAAAACAGACAAACATTGTGCCAGACACCTCTCCTTCCTATGTTCAGTTTGCCTTTTATTTCTGAGCATAAGGGAGATAGATCCACAGGTCTCATCCCTGTCATATTATGACATGCATGGTGCCAATTTTTGCCCACTTGGAGGAGAGTGATTTGTGGCATTTCTAACCTGAGGGATTTCTGAGTGGGTTGAACTCCTCACATGACTTCTCCCCCTTTCTGTTCCAGGGCCCCTGAAGACCTATGTTAGGATGGTGGCCAGCCAAGATGGTGGACCCTTTAACAGCATCAGTTACTGAAAGATTATGTGAGTTGGAGCTGCTGTCAGCCCATGCTGGACTACAGCAGGAGTGAGAAGGAAACATTTACATATTAAGCAAATAGTATTTAAAGCCTAACTTGTTACTGCAATAATCTAGCTTATCCTAACTAATATTTTTATCATTCACAACACTTTGGTAGGAAATTCAAGAACTCCAACATAATATGGTGCAAGGAACATGGTTTTAAATTGCACTAAAATTTTTTAGAGTAGGCCCAGACAAGGAGAATAAGTAGAGAACTAAATGAGGGAAGAAGTAGATGACACCATCACCTTTTCTCCTCTGGCAAAGTTATAATGAATTTATGAAACTAATGAGTACTTTTGAAGATGAGGTCACCATTCTAGCTTTGAAGTCTTAGGCATTTATTTGCAGATATTAGCACTTTCATTGTGATTCCATCCTAGAGATTAAAAATTATGGCAATTTATTTTCAGATATTTTGACTTTCATTGTTATTAATGATAGAGATGGTAAAATGGAGATAATTAGTGAAAGTTAAGTAACTAGCCCATGTCACATAAACAAGTGTTAGAATACTTTCCTTTGAGTGCACTTATATAAGTTAAATGATAGGTTATATTTTAGAAGTTGAGTATACGATCCTTAGAAGAATTAGTCTATTTCTGAGATGTCTTGACTTACTCATTTAAGAGGACTTGCTTTATTAAATTTTAGAAAAATCTGATTTGGTCCACACTTGTGAACCACCTGCTACTCTCATGATTAGCAATTACCCATAGATTTTTGTTCTTTGATTAAACTTTTTCATGATTCAACATCAACCAGTTGCAGCTGTGTGAACAAGCTATCAACTAAATTCAAATTGCCTCAAAGGACTGGATTGAAAACTGGTTGGTCTGGTGATTTTGGTCATATGAATGACTGAATTAGATTGCACCATGGCAAATAAACTGATTTCTCAGGGCAACAAACACAAACAAATCAACCAGATTCAGAGGATGCAGTCAAGCCATATAAACACATCCTCAAGTAGCATCCCTGGTAAGACACTATTTTTCATTTAACTTGAATAATATTTTTAGAGTTTGGGTGCTTTATAATTTCCTTTTAATGTGGGGTCAGTGTGAGATACTTCATAGTAATAAATTTATAACATCTTGGACAAAGGGTTCTGAGGTTTGCCATTTTTCTCTCTTATATACTGATGCTTATCAAAATCACTGATGATTGGAAAATGGGAAGGAGACTAAACCAGATCCAGCAAAATCTTGACAGCTCAGAATAAATTCTAGCAAGATGAAAAACTCAAGAAATAAATCTAAGTCCTTTGTTTTAGACTCAATCTCTATCCCACCCCCAAGAGTGGACTGATTAGCAGTGTACTTGAGAAGGACCGAGAAGTTTCAGCTAATTGTAGGGTCAATATTAGTCAATCTATGACTTCCAAGAAAAAAAAGCTAATAGGATTTTAGGATGAGTTTAGTGATGAGTAGCTTTCAAAGTATGGGACAATATAGGCACTGAGGGTCCAGTACTACTACTGTAACATAACATCATCAGAGTAGAGCTGGTTAATGTGTTCGGTTGTCAGAAAATGTTCAGAGAGATGTATTCAAGAAAGCACGAGAAATGAATGCCAAATTCAATTAAAACATCTGGAAGAACCAGGAATATTTGCTATAAGAAGGTGTAGGGTAGAGAATGACAACAATTTTCAAAAGTTTCAAGGGTTTTTACACCAAAGACGGAATCATTTGGCCCAAGAATGCAAAACCTGGGTTGGGGACCAAGGTCATAAGGAGGTAGCATTGAGGTTACCATAAGGAAGAGCTTTTTCTTCCTCTTTTTTCTCTTTTTCTTCTTTGTTTGGGGGATGTGGGTATGAGTTCTTTTCCCTCTTTTTTGCTTTATTTTTTCATGCTTTCTTCAAGGAAGATCATTTACATGAACTACCTTGGCAAATGACTGAAGCCACGGGCTGGTCACAGAAGTGTCTTGCTGGATGCTATCTTCCCACCCTGGGAAGTGATGGACTGAGATAAACTAAACTAGTGGTCCATGGACAAATTTATTCTTCAGATGTATTTTCTTCAGCTTGGACAGTATGTTAAGAAATTTTGACATAGTCCCTAATATTTTTAAAAGGGTAAAGATTCTGCCCAAATGTTTCTTTTGACTGATTTCTTTAAAAACTTGATCTTGCAACCATGGGCTTCCAGCTTTGGAGCTAGAAATCAGCTCCAAAGAGCTGAAGAGGATCTACTTCCTTCTTTTGATAGGGTGTGTATCTTCTGGTTCTCTTGTCTTCACCACCATGGATTGTGTTCCTCCAAAGAGGCAGAAGATAATTTTATTATTTATCATCTTGCTTGAGTTACTGCTTTGCCTATGCCTGACTCACCTCAACATAACTTATTTTTCGGTCTCTCTAGGTGGTCAGTTTGTCATCCCTGTCAGACACAGGACTGGGTACCTTACAAAAAACGGGACTTAGAAATCAATGGTTTTCAAACCTTACTTTTTAGCTGAAGGACCCCCACCCCTCCAAACCCACCATGCTCAAATAAAATCTTACACTGAATCTCAATTTATAAAATACAATAGAGGCACCATCGTCTATGAAGTAGATGAATAATCTCTACCTAATCATCTCATGTTTCCCTTGAGATAAGAAATAGAATTTTAGGGCTGTGCTAAATTGGTTTAAATAGCACAGGATTTAACATTCTCCTCTAAAAGACAAGGATGCTAATTCATAAATGATAGTTCTTCCAAACACTTTGGAGTATTGGTTTAAAGAATATTCCATTACTCAGGTGAAGATAAAGGTATGTAAAGGAAGGATAACAAACTAGTGAGACTATCTGGGGTTTAGTCCTGGTATTGATGTCTGGCTAAAAGGCTTCAAGGTGGTCCCTGGAGTCAAAGATAGGAAGATGCAGGGGTCACTGCAGAGACCAGCTGGTCCACAGACCCCACAGTACAGATAAGGGGAGTGGAGATAAAGCTGAAGTGGTTCACTCAAAGACACATAGGCAATTGGTGTCAAAGCTACTACTAGAACCTAAGAGTGACCTCAGATTGGACTCGCCCTCATGCTCTTTCTCTCCCTGATAGACAATTACTTGAGTGTCTTTCCACAATCAGATTTAATTGCTTTTCTTTTTTTCAGTTCTCTGGGGGGCTTTCTCTTGCTGATTCTCGAAGGTGTCCTTACAAACTAACATCCGTTAGGAAATTCTCTATACTTGGGATGGGGCATTCTCCTCTTTCTGGGCACTGGAAAATAGAAAATTGTTTTGTCTTACCTGTTTTTCTTTCAGGCAATATGTTCTTTATTGCTAAATGGGATATATTTGCCATAGAGAAGATGGAAAACACAACATTCTCAGTATACATAATGGCAAACCAATTAGATAATCTCCAGCAATTCAGTTGTTATTCAGACATGAATCTCTTCTTTAACTGCTGTTTACTTATTTCTAGACCTGCCTTCACTCCTCTTATCCTCTCCTGAACCTACAAGACTTTAAAATGACTGGAAATGGCAGGAATTCAATTCCATTCATTTTCAAAATTTCCTTGATGTGAATTTAATAACATCAAAATTGTTTATAGATGGAGATGTGATCACAAACATGTCAATCAGCTTCGTAAAGGGAAAACAGCTAAATGAATTTAAAAATAAATGAGGAGAGTTCTTAAGAGTGTTTTTAAACCTTTTTGGGGGCAACTTATAACCTACCTTTGCTTCATTAAATATTTTGGGACTATTCTGTAGCTACATAAACATTTTAATTATTTGTTTATGTCACTATTAAAGAACATTTACAGTCTCCTTCAGCTAAGTATTGAATAAAACTTCATTTTGAAGCAGTGGTTTGGGAAACAAGAGATTAATTTATAGGTAGATTTTTGAATCTTAACACACATTATTTTTACGAACCCTCTTTTTCTGAAATCCATGAAAAGGTAATAAGCACTGAATCAGCACAACTTGGATTTTTAGTTTCCTCAATTGGAGGCTAACGATCTTTTTGCCTTTGGTTTACAGTAAAACTTGATATTTCTCCTGGCTTATATAGTTTCTTACATTTGTATGTATGCCAATTCTCCAAGATGAATGGAATTATTATGTATCTCAAACATATACCAACAAACAAATTAAAATAAGCTCCATAACTGAGGTTCTCCTCTTGCCACCCCAAACAGAGACTGTTTCTGGGCAACTTTGTCAAGCAGCTCAGGGAGCCAGGTCCTGTATCTGAGATACATCTTCTTTGGATTTGAGTTATTAAGAGCTTGATTCCCTCTTGATTCTCTTTTTGAGTCAAATGTGACTCTCTGCCTTATAACATAGGCTGGGCCACACACAGCAGTGTCCAGTTGAAACAAAATTCATACGTCCATTTTTATTACATAAGTTTGTGCATTTCTATATCCTTTGAGAAAGTGTTTGAAAAATGTATGTAGAAGTGAAACATTTATAGCTCTAATAAGTAATTACAGGCTTGGCTAATTTACTTTGGCAAAATGTGGATGAGTTAGGACACACTGATTGGATTGGTCTTCTCTTGACCATGGATCCTTTTACTGTAATTCCTTGCTACTTCACTGTCTCCTTTCCTGGATCCCAGGTATCTTCCCATTTACACTTTGGGATGCCCTAGTGCTTGACTCCATACAGCTTCCCTTCTCTCCTTACAGTCATTTCTCAGATCATCTCAACCACTACTCTCATGGCACTGAATGCTACCAAGATGTGGATGATTTGCAGTTGACTATTTCCAACTCTGTCCTCTCTCTTAGATCCTTAAATCTGTTTGTTTATTTTATATCTCCCTTGGATACTTAAAAGGAATCTTGAATATTAACATGCTTAAAATTAACCTCAAATTCTTTGCCTGCTGAACATTAACACCACTGCATCTACACGAATGCTATTTTAATTCTATAGTAATTCAGGGCAACATTTTTGGAGTCACATGCGCCTTTCCTCTTTCTCTCCCATTTCTCATCTAACCCTTCAATAAATACATCCTTGAATTTGAAGACCCTCCCTTCACTATATATATCCAAGTGTAACTTGTTTCTCACTGCCATTACCACATCTACCCTGGCTCAAGTCACCAGCCTTTCTCTTTTATAATAATGTAATCACCTTACAGGGACCAATCTCTGATTTCAAGTTGTTCTCTTTTTAGGCCCACCCCATGGTCTATTATGTGCCTGGAGGCTAGAGAAATTCCATCTCACTCTTAGTCTGAAGTTCTTAGCCGGACAGTAACACTGTCAATGGTCTTTCTGCCTTTCTCTTCTCTGATCTCATCTTTTCCTGTTCACTCCTTCCCAGCCTCGCTGGGATCCTTGGGATTCTAGAACATCAAATGTGCCCTGCTTTCCTCATGCTGGTTCTTCTGCATGAAACATGCTTTCTCCAGATATGTACATGGGTGTCTTATCCTCACTGAGTCTCTATTAATAACAACGCCACCCTACCAGTGTAGTCAGGCTTGCAGGCCTTTTTTACAACAGACACACCCCTCCTGGAAGCTCCCTCTCACCACTGAATTGTGCTCAATTTAGCCTCATAATACTTTTTTTTAAAAAAAGGATTCTTATATCTCTCATGTTCTTTTTAAAAACATTTTATTTTATTTGTACATTTTAGCTATACAATATAATGACATTCATCACTGGAAATTTGCACCTTTACATAATCTCTCTTAATACTTTTTTTTTGTACCTGGGATCGAACTTATAACCTTGTGCTTGAGAGCCAGGTGTAGTGCCACTGAGCTAAATCCCTGGTTCATAATACTTAAAAAAAACAACAACACCCATCACACAAATAGTTTGTACATCTATTTCATGTTTATCTCCTTCATTCCCACTTGTACACAAGCCTCCTGGGAGGAGGATTTTTTGTTCACAGTTGTATTTCTGGGCCCAGAACTGTGCCTAACATGGAGTTTGGGCTCCATAAATACTTGTTGAATGAATAAATGGTTTTCGAGCAAACAACTAGGTAAGGGAGTTACATGGTCAGTTTAAAAAAGACCACAGAAAACTCATTTTTAGAGGAAATAACAGAACCTTTTACAATATATAGCACATTTTCTTTTGCATCTTGGGGAAGATGGGGGAGGTAATCAATCGAGGTAAGCTGGGAGAAACTTGTTCATTTAAGATTTTTCCAAGAAGTCCTAAAAGTTTGCCAGCCTGCCATTTGAGAGTTTTGGTCTTGTGAGTTAGGAAGGTGACAGTCATTTTTCTCATGTTGCCTGGAGCTCTCTGGGTTTGCTCAGCTGGCCTCCCTGGGGTGCCAGCCTCTTCTTTAGGAATCATGGCTGGGAGCAGAAGTCATCATTTAAAAACTGCTCACGTCTAGGAAAACAACCAGGCTCACTCAGGCAGCTTTCCTCCTTCCTTTCCAAAGCTGTAGTAAATAATTCTCCTCGGTCCCCCCACCCCAAAAGTTAATTATAGCACCAGCATCAGCTCCTGGAGGCGGGAGCCAGGCACATCTGCAAGGGCCAGAGGAGAGGCTCAGAGTCCTCCCTGCTGCATAATAAAACCAGAGGATTAGGGCAGATGAACTTTCCCCATGGGGGGGGCACTGATGCAGACATCTCCCCTGGTTCTCCTCCCCCTCCCCCATCATATCTCCTTCCCCCAAGGCTGCCAAGTCTCTCTCCAAATGCATCACTTGCAAACATCTGCTGTCCTCTTGTCATGGTGTCTGGAAAACGAATTTGGCCGTCAGATGGGAGGTGAAGTCAGGAACTGCTCCACTTGGGTCCTGGGGCTTCGCCATTTGGGATCAGAATGTTGCCAAGATCATGCATCACACACAGGTTCATAGCACTCTCAGGAGAGAAGGGGGGTTGGGGGAGGGGAGCTGGGCTGAACAGGGCCTGCCCCTGACCCTGGAGCACATCAATTTTGAGAAAACTGGAATTTCTTCCACATCTCCAGAATTCTTGTCAGCCTCAGCTTTCTCAGGGAATCTAGGGGCATCACTGATCCATGTCACTGAGCCAGGGAATGTGAGCATGAGTGGGACAGAGGGAGGGGACAGGAGTCAGGTGGATCAGAACTTGCTCCTCCAAGATTGTAAGCTCCCCAGAGGGTCAGCACATGGCTAATTTGTGTCTATGCCTCCAGATACACTTGGGGCTGATCCATGGAAAATGGACTCCCAGAAAATGTCTCCTGAGTGGAATTGAAATTTTGGGATCAGTAGGGAGGGCAGCTGTAGTGGATACTGTGGTGTGTCACCAGATCTCCTTTCTCGATGCTTCCCATATCTTCCTCAGCTGCTCAAGATGGCTCAGAGTTTGTCTTTCACTGAGAATTGCCTTTGGTAGCAGGAGGTGGCTTGCCTAAGATCAAGTGCCTTTCTGGGGAATGCCCCTTGCCAATACCTGGTCGTTATGGAGGTAGAGAAGCCTGGTCCCTTTCCTTAGAGAGAGAGTGACTGTAAAGGGCCATCCCTGCTTCTGAGCTTCCTGTGGGATTAAGTGGAGCCCTTGTTTCAAGCACATTCCAGATTAGCTTCTCCCTCTGCTGAATTCAGTCTTCCTCGTACCTTCAAGAAATCCCCTACATACAATTCTCCACCTCAGAGTCTGTTTCCAGAAAATCCATGAGAAGACATCATTTTGTTTACATTTTCATAAAGATATCACACCCCAGGGATTGAATATTAAAGTGTGTGAATTGGGAATGATGAGTAGCTCAGATGAACTTTGAAAATTCCTTCAGGAAGTTAGACATCAGTACTGTGTCTCAGTCCACCACAAGTGTGAACTTTCAGAATCTAGTTATAACCTGTTGTTCCCACAGCAGATGGAGAAACCTACATTTAATATTTTGTACCATAAGTATTAACTTTAAATGTATCACCTCTCACCAAGAAAGATGATGAGCTCCCACTGTGAGAGTCACCAGAACCTGCTCAGTCAGCTGACCATCGTGAAATGATGTTCATGACTCCTCAGGGCAAAGGGAACTAGGCAGAATTGGGAGCTAAGTGCCCACCCTTCTAGTTTTAATCCAAATTTTCCTCCTTCCTTTCCATTTATAGCTGAGGTCTGAATTGATGTAAGTTATATAAACTTAGGATGTAACTCTAGATTTTAAAAACTACATTATTTTTAATTTAGAGGGGCCAGTACAAAATTTGATAAAAATATGGTAAATGTTTAAAATTGTAAAAAAATATTATTACAGTAAAGGACACAATGCCACTAATCCCTCTTAAAGTACTCTCCCTATCTTAAAAGACACATCCCATCATTCTTGCCACTTTCTGAAGCAGTCCTGGAAGGGTCTTTAATTGCACTGGCATGGCTGCCTCAGTGTCCTGGATTGATTCAAAATGTTTACCTTTTATCGTCATTTTAACTTTGGGGAAGACCCAGAAGTTATATGGTGTCAGATCTGGGGAATAAGGTGGATGAGGGCACAGCATCGTGTTTGGATGAACCTGCCTTTCCTTTGGATAGCACCCGGCAGCAGCATTTACACTTTTGATCACATCCCATAAAATCACTCACAAAAGAGGAATTTCAGAACTGTTTCAGAAAATGGCAAGAATGATGGGATAATTGTGTTTGAAGCCAGGGGTAGTATTTTGAGGGGAATCCATGGCAAAGTGTCTCTTACTATAATAACAATTTTTAAATTTAAACCTCTCTGTATATGTGCATTGTACCATATATCAGCAAGAATATTTTTTGACCATCCCTCCTGCCGCTCCCAGCCCAGAGAAAGGGGCTTCCAGGCCACCATCCTTACTGTGACTCCCAGCCCAGAGGAAAGGGCTTTTGGGCTGCCGTCCATCCCACCATTCCTGGCCCAGAGGAAAGGGCTTTTGGGCCACCATCTGTCCCGCTGCTCCCGGCCCAGAGGTATGGGCTTCTGAGCCACTATCCCACTGCTCCTGGCCCAGAGGAAGGGGCTTCTGGGACACCATCCCTACTGCAACTCCCAACCGAGAGGAAAGGGCTTTTGGGCTGCCATCTATCCCATCATTCCTGGCCCAGAGGAAGGGGCTTCTGGGCCACCATCCATCCCACCCCTACCAGCCCAGTGGTAGGGGCTTCTGAGCCACCATCCCACTGCTTCTGGTCCAGAGGAAGGGGCCACCATCCCTACCGCC
>NW_004624741.1:18397801-18413703 GCF_000247695.1 Heterocephalus glaber | reverse complement strand
ACCCTTCCCTATTTACAAAGACTTTGTTTCCATTTTTTCCTTTTCTCATATTTTTTCTTTTCCCTTCTTTCCTTTCCCCTACCCCCACTTCCCCTATTCATTTAGACATTTACTTCCTATTTCACAATATCAATCATACATTTTGATCTGTATTTACAATTTTAGTTTTTCACACCAGAGAAACTATTCGGTATTTACACCTGTGTGTCTCAGGACTCTTCTTGCTGTATACCTCTCTTTGGGCAGAGGAGCAGGAGAAATTAATTTATGAAATAACAAATCAGTTGCAGAACAATACCGAGTGTAGTACATACAGCTCCTTACCTAACCATGGGACTTCTGAGAATCATGACTCAGCCTTGGACCAACTGATGCTGGAAGGAAATGAGAATTTGAAGGGACTCCCCCACCTAGCCATGAATGCTCTCCAGAATTAAGAGTTCTACATAAATGCAAAATACTATTAGGGATATTGTGTTTGCTGTAATAGTAACAACAAACCCATCATTATTACTTCCCTAATCAAATCTGTTTCCTTTTCCCCCTGAAGGAGATATTTGGAAGACAAATATTTCTCAGAATCTCAAAACCTTAACCCTTCACCATTTTAGAGGTAGCAATTCTTAGGATAAAAGTCAGCATATTCTTTGAGTATACATTCTTTTACAAAGGGTCAAAGCTGTGTGCTTTCTCTTTCTAACAGTCCCCCAGGCTGAGCGTGTGGCATGCATTCCTAGGATGATGTTCAAGGGTCTGTTAGATCCTGGTATGTGCCCACTGCAGGAAGGTTTGCTCAGAACAAAAATGGAGATTTTTCTTCAGACATTTTAAAATTTGAAAGTATAAGGTAATGGTGCCATTTCTTCTCTTACCAAAATGTAATCTAAGTAATGAAATAGTTAACTAATATAAGTCAAAGAAAAAAATGCTTCCTCCACAATATTTATAGGTAATCTGTCCTTATAAAAATTGTGGTTAATGCTAGGTATTTGAAATGAATTGGAAGCTAAGAGCTTTGTGACAAAATTTTATGTAAATTAGGGAGGAAGAGGGCACATAAATTTCTTAGCTGGCTTTGAGCTTCTGAGGTTTTAGTATTTTTTGCAAAAAGAAGTGTGTGGATTGTGACTAAATTGCTGTATCATTGCTCTCTATAATAGTTTCTTGGGTTCCTTCAGATCTTACTCTTCCCACCATCTATACTTAATTTTTCTGATCTGATTCATATATATATATATATATATATATATATATATATATAAAATTGTGTAAGGTGTTTACTAATTATAGCTAAATCACTCCCATTGAGTTAGATTTAAATGCATTGTTGTGTCATGTCAGAAAAGCAGCAATTATAAGTCATTCCCAGCTTCTGTTAACCACCTGAGTTTCAACTATGAGACTAAATCCGTTTAAAAAATATTGGTTATTATATTACTAAGTCCCATGGACAAAGGTCTGGTTCATTCATTAGCTTAGACTTTTACAAGCAAATCACATGATTCACATCTAGAGAATTTCGAAGAGTAGAAAGGTTTTCTTCTGCTCTGGTGGTAAGGTGGTGAGATGTTTGAAGTGATTCTGTCACTCAGTGAAAGTAACTTCTGTGGGTTATTGAAACGTCATGTAACTCCACAAATATATTCAAGAACAGCACTTTATAGAACAAAAATAGATCACTACTGGACCATGTGGCTGCTATCTAGACAGGTGGACACATTTGGAGGATAAAAAAACTAGAAAGACCTAGCTCCTAAAAATAGGACACAAAGACAATATCATCCATTCTTTGAGACAGAGGAAAGAAGGAAAATTACCATTGGATGGATAGAAGTTTATGACTTGTAAAATTGGATCAGGTTTAAAAATAATCTTGATAGGTAATTATGTGGTCTAGTAAAATGGCTGAGAAAAGAAAATAAGTGCTATTCTTGAATTAAATATGACTTTCTCAGCAAATGAAATTCAGGTCATTTTTATTACATTGCTTGGCTTCCACTCAACTTGTGTGTGTTGCTCATAGAATGATATGAATCCTTCATATCTTTAAATTCACTTCAATATAAGAAGGATTTGACAGTGAAACAAATATTTTATTTTTTTATTATTTTTTATGGCAGCAGTAGGTTTAATGTTATGATTGTATCTAAATATTGAACACTTTGAAATAAATAACATGACCAGACAACTGTTATTTCTTACCAATCATGGTGGTCTTAGAAGTTGAGTTTCTGCAGAATGTTAACAGACAACAATTATAGTACTTTACAGAGAAAACTGGAGATCAAGAGCAGCACAACATTTTAGCATACAATTATGATGACATTATTGCATTAGAAAAAGTAAATTTTGTTATTATCTCTGAAACACATTTAAATGTTTAACTTATTATAGAACAACTTCTAGTCAGTCATAGTCATCTTTATCCAATTACAAGATATTAAATGACATAAAATTTACCCAAATTTGTCATCCTTCCAATAGACTGTCATCCAAGAATACACCTGTCCATAGATACACCTCATAGTTCAGTTATGTCTAATCTTTAGTGTTTAGAGTGACACTGCCTGAACTGCACAGTGTTTGAGCATCTCTTTTCTTTTTTTCTGGTGAAATGATTTATTTTTAAAGGCCAATTTTTTGGTCTGTGCCAATTAATTTTATTTTACTTTATTTTTTCCTTAAATTCTAATGGAGTATTACTCAGTCATAAAGAATGACAAACTAGAGATATTTATAGCTAAATGGATGTATGTTGAGGCCATACTCTTAAGTGAAATAAATAGGACACACATGTGTAAGTACCAAATAGCTTCTCTAGTGTGAGAAACTGAAAGTGTAAATAAGGATTAAAATGATTAAAATGAATAATTGATAATTTGAAATAGGAAAAAAAAGGCCCAAAGGGGTAGGGGAAGTGGGAGGGGAAGGGGGAAGTAAAGAAGAGAAAGGAAAAATTATGAGAAAAAGAAAAAATGGAAACAAAGTCTCTGAAAGTAGGAAGGGTGGAGGGGGTGAAGGGAGGACAGGGAATGGGGAAAAAATAAGAGCCAAGATGCATCATATACAGGTACAAGTACCCAACGATAAATGTAAACGTATTGCAACAAATATTTTAAATAAATATATTCCCCAGCAAATTTTCAAGTACTAGTAGAGTTCATGGGTTTTTGATATGTTCATCATAGCCCACTGTTAGGTTTGTCTTCAAGACTGGTTGATGCTGCTCTGGTTAAAGTTGAATGAATCCCACAGAGGTTTTGGGCAGAGAATATCTGTTCTTTACTCTGATGGGGTAATGACATTTTTAATTTCATTATTTCATCCCAGTTTTCAACTTATTTATTACATCTTCAAATTATTTTAGCTCCCCAAATGTTCCATATGTATTTCCTTACTTTAATTGTGGCACCATGGCTGTGAGTGTGATCAGAAACAGACTCTATTCAAAGTTTGTTCTTCATGGGATTCTTAGTGAAAAGACTTGGGAGCAATAAAATGGCATTTGATTTCCTTTTCCACAATTATGAATATATCTAAGGGGAAGCTACAAAGAAGACTATATACTTCTACTTCCTGGATATGTATTTCAGAATAAGATACAGATACAAAAAAGAGAGGAACAATGCTATTTCATGAATTAAACCTTTGAGGAAAAAGAATTAATCATCCATTCATTTGGCAGTCATTTATTAAGCACCTAGTATATATTCAGATACACATTATGTAAGGCTATTTCAGAAATAAATGACACAAATATTGCTGCTTAGCATCAACATGATGATACTCAGCAGTGTGTTAACCTTTAGCAGAAAAGGAAATAATAGTAAGAGGAAATGATTGGAAAAAGAAGAGAATACCTTCAAGACCGCCCACATCCCTGCATACTGATGAGGAAATGTGAACATATTGAAAGCAACACTTTCTGATCCCTTTCTAGTCTTTTTTCTTGCTTTCCCTAAAGCACAAAAATTAACTGCTATATAAGGGACAGATGTCATTGAAGTTTCTCTTCTAAAACTATACCAAAACAAAAGATTACCTAGATCCTCTGTCTTTTTCTTCTTTATTTTATGTATTGGTAGCAGATGTTGGTTTCTTTGGCCAAAAAGCTGCCTAGGTAGATCCAGCCCTGGAGCCAGAATCAGATAAAGACTACCCTGTGCACTGTGATACTTCTTTTCCTTACATTTCA
Source organism: Heterocephalus glaber (assembly GCF_000247695.1). The sequence goes on along the minus strand of NW_004624741.1, from coordinate 18,409,508 downwards.
ACCCTGCCCCCAGGAACTTTCCCAATTATCCTGTTCTTTGGGTGTGTAAGGTTCCAGGGGCTCTGGATTGCCCTTCACAAGCCCCCAGACACCGAGTGAGCGGGGACAGGGAGTAGTGTAGAGAAGAAAGGAGAAGGAGGCTGAGGTGTACATGGCTAGAATTAGGAAGTCAAGGAGACAGCACATTTCAGAGATCAATAAGACACCTTACGCCGAGCTCTTGGTTTTTAAGACATAATTTGAAACAACTATGCAAGAGATAAAAGCCTAGGTCAACAATTCTTATGGTTACTTAGTCCTTCCTTTCTTTGTTCTACATTTTTGTTTACTTCTCTTTTTGAAATCTAACTGAATGCACTTCAGAAAAAATTGGTGAATCCCAACACTAGTCTTTTTAATCCTTTTGTTTAAGATCTGGAAACCCACTAGGAAGAATCCTTATATCATCACTCTTGCACTACTCATAGTCAGTATTTTTACTCAGGAATAGTTGCCACCATATTTTTCTATTACCAGATGCCAAAATTACATGACTTTAAGAACATCAGGAAGGAGAGATGCAGGCCTTAAAGTAACATTTTGGAATGAAGCAATCATTGATAGTAGTTTTTTTTTCCTTCTTCTTTTTGTAAAGAATTATGATATTTTTGTTTTTATTTTTTTTCCTAGAATGAGTTAATGATTGCTAAGATTTGTGATATTTCACCTTGATGAGAAAGCTTCCTTGTTGCCTTATGTCAGTCTTCATGGGCAAGGAAGGTGGTTTCTTTTACCAGGAACAGGGCATTAACCAGGACATTTCTAATAGATAATGAAGGAGGGACAGACTATCCACTCAGTGATAATAGGTGATATTTTGAGAAGAATAACAAATAACTGGAATCACTCATGTCCAAACTTCTTCCTTCTTACTCAACTCATCTCATTTTCTTCCCCTGCAAAAACATCACTCTATTCTTCAAGAATCAGCATTTTGGAAATCATCTCAAGATGTGGGGAAATGAGACAATGGAAGGCTATCATCCTGAGTGGGCTGTCTGGACTAAACATGGGCTTTTTAGATTCACAGTTCCTCAGTTCTTCCCAGCCTCTGCCTGTTAAGCATCTCTTTCTTTCTGACTCTAGATCTGTTTATGTCTTTCTTCTCAAATGATGTTGGGGCAATAGTCTTAATCATGCAAGAAGAGAAACCAATGGGACTTTGAGGAAAATATAGAAATAAAAAGAAAATAATTGGGCAAGTTCCTGGGGGCAGGGTTCAAATGTAAGGAGAAGAAGTATCACAGTGCACAGGGTGGTCTTTATCTGGTCCTCCTCCTTGGAGGCAAAGTTGAAACAGTCAAGCTCCTTGTCCTATCGCCACCTGAGGAATCCCCAAGGAATGAGTGGTAGAGTCAAAGCCAGGGATATTATCACACAGAAGGGAGGGCTTCTCCCCCAGGGACTGATGCTAACTTCACAACAGACCCTTTAAGAATATTTAGCAAGAGCTGGCAACCCAGACCATTTGGCACTTCCTCCAAAAGCAATGACAATATGGCTTCTCAGAGCAGAAATTCTCTGAGCCACACGGGAAGATCTGGGTGGAGGAATTAGAGAAAAATTGCTGGTGACTTGTCAGCTGGTGATCTGCTGGGGAACCTTTAATTCCCAATTTCAGCTCAAGTTAAATCCAGCAAAATATTCACACGAGAAGTCCCACAAGAATGTGTTTCCAGATTCCATTAGCTCAGAAGGCGTCTCGTGCAATTCTCTAATTCAGATTCTCATTTGATTCTCATTTCACTGCTCTTCCCTATGAGTCCTGGGGAAGAGGTTGTGCTCCCCTGCATGCATAGAAAGCAACTTACTTGTGGTGTTACTTTCCCCATTAGTGATTTGCATAAATGAAACCAGAGTCTACCTAATGGAATGAATGTGCAGATCAGTGGAGGTAATAGAAGACTGGAAGAAGAGGATTCAGTTAGGAAAGACAGGGAGTGAGAATACTGGGAATTTCCTTATGGCTAAGATGCTACACTTTGAGGAAAACTGGATTTGGGATGTCTGAAGAGTAGAAAATGAGTCCAGGAGTTCAAAAATGAGATAAAGATTGGATATAAAAAGTGGGGGTCACTAGCATCAAGAGACCCTTGGCCCATGGGGTAAATTAGATCAGTGTGAGAAAATGCAAGATGAGAAGATAGACTGAGACTGGATACTGGGGAGCCCACTGTCTGTTGTGAGCTGTTCACTTCCTGGGGCCCTCACTTCCCTATTCAGAATATGGGTTATGGAAACCTCCTCAGAGCATGTGAATTCAGCAGGAAAAACCATCTATAAAATGGCCCATTAAAATTGCTTGGTGTCTTTCCATCCATCACAGGCCAAAATATGCTCCCAGGCAACCCAAAGACTCACACAATGACCCAGAAGAGGACAGCCAGGGAAGGAGTGGTACCCTGGTTTTTCTCCTTCCTTGGCCCTCTAAAGAGGCCTAGGGTTATTTATTATGCACAATACAGAGGAGTAGAGAATGTCTAGTGCGCCTCTGCAGAGGCTCTTTTGGCCATCACAGTTCATTAAATGCTGTTACTTCTACCCCCACTGCCTGCCCCCGCTCTGTATGCACTGATCGAACTCCATTGTACAGAAGAGGCTGAGAGGCAGGTTTCTGGGGAGAACTCACCCTGGGGTCTCTCTCCAGCTGCTGCTTGTGCTGTAGGCTGCGTCTTCTTTTAGCTTTTGTGAGGCCATTGTGATAAAAGTGATACAGGCCTTCCATGAAAGGGAGCTGTGGAAACCAAACAAACATAAGGATGATTAGCTTCTGGGTTGGCCCAGGGACAGGGACTTATCTGGGGCTGCATGCAGGAACTCCAAGGGATGAGGTGTGTGTGAAAAAACCATTGGCACATCTCCCATTAGACTTGGCCATCTGTTTCCCTGTCTCTGTACTTGTTCCTTTAAATTCTTGAATATTTTTTATCTGCTGCTCTTTTTGCTTTCCCTTCCCCAAATACCTTCTATTCTTTCCCCTATTTTTGGTTTCTCTACATCCTAGATTCCTTTTTCTTTTCCATAGATTCTTGTCTTCATATTCATACCCTTATCAAATTCTCCAGTCTCTTCTCCTGGGGTAATGTTTATATTCCATGTATCATCTGGTTGCTTCAGAATCAGATTATGACCTTGTCCTACCTTTATAACTGGATTGTCTTGCATCTTGTGCTTAGTCTGTGATCCCTTAGTGCTTCCTATTAGCCCAGTTACAGTGCAGCCATCTAAATTTAGTGATACCTGTTGGATGACAAGCCATGTTCCCCCTTGACTTCCTGTACCTAGGATGCTTGGATTCAGGAATGAGGGTCAGAGTCAGATGGTGTTATGGATCATGTGCTCACAGTTGGAGCTTTTCTTGGATCTATGGGTGGATATGGGAATATGGGTCAAGAATATGTAAATTAGTCCACTGATTGGTTTAGCATAGTTCTGGGTGTGGATAATGGGAAGTCCCACCCTGGGAGTGGGTGGCACCACCCATCAGGCTTGTAGACTGAATGGAATAAAAGGGAAAAGGAGGCTCACTGCTATTGCTTTGCTGCCTTCTGCCTACCCTGCCATGGACTGTTTCTCCTCTGCCATTTTCCTCTGCCCCACCACCCTGCTTTGGAGCCAGTTAACTATGGACTGAAACCTCTACAAACTGTGAGCTAAAACAAACCCTTCCTTCTTTAACTTGTGGATATTGTGTCTCGGAGATGAGAAAAGTAACTAAGACAGGTGAAGAAGCCACAATAATGTGAGCTTGTCTTTGACACAGGGCTTCTAAGAATCTTAGAGCCCCTAAGAGGACCATCATTTGTTCTATGATTCTAGGTGACTTGGAGAAGAATTTTGACATGAAAATTGGGATTTTTGAATAGGGCTCATATTCTGGTATCATCCAGCAAGATAACCTTGGACAAGTCACTTATCTGGGCCTCTTTTTCTCCTCTGTATAAATACAAAGACTTCACGTTCCCAGATCTCTGCCCTTTCTCCATATATCTTTATACTGATGAATCTATGTGGTTCTTAACTTGATCAATTAATTTACTTGAATGTTTGAAAACTATAGGAAAATAGTGTACATATGTACATTTTTCTGGAAAGAGCACACGTCGTTTTCGTGAAATTGTGAAAGGGGTCCTTGAACTAAAGTGTGTCACTATTTAAAGTATTTGTCATTGAAATTTAAATGTATGTGTTCCCACTCAGTGTTTGAAAAAGAAGAGAAAGGGTTGTGACTGCTTTGAAAGGAAGCTTTTACAAATTAAATGGGGCTTATTGACCTTTTTTTTCCCAGCTCAACCAAGGCCTCAGTGTGGCACAAATATTCCTTAAGAAACATTTATAGCAAATTAGGGGAGAAAAGAAAATCACAAACAACAAAGCAAAAATCCTTCACAGTTTTATTTTAGCAGTATTGGATGTAGCAGGTTAGCTTTTTTTGTTCCAGTCTGCTCACTCTCAAGACCAACTCCTACTTTATTTTTAATAAAATGAGTTAGTTTCAGGTCTTCCTCTTTGGCTAACATGGTTGGATGTTCTCACACACATACAACTACACATAATACATATTGTCATATAAAATGAGTTTTCACTTATCACTCATATGCTATCATAAAATTCTACTTTGTATCTCCTTATTTACTACATAGTATTCCATTATATAATATATATCATGATTGATTTATCATTTTCATTATTGATGTATATTCAGCTCTTCCTTCCTTCTTCCTTTCATTCTTCCTTCCTTTCTTTCTCTCTCTTTCCTTTCTTTTTCTCTCCCTCCCCCCTTCCTTCCTTCTTTTCTTCAGTCTTACAGGTAAAGATGGAAGAGCCTTTCATGAACAATAGAGTAAGAACCTCCAAAATCCTCTCTTAAAACTAAATACTGAATAAAATATTGCCAAATCAACTTATTCTGACCTCTGGAAATTATCAAAAGCTTGCAGCATCCCAAGGAACATTTATTTTAGAAAAACAATGTGATGTCAATAATAACAGCAAGATTTCTGGGCATTTGACCTTGCCCTATTCCCATCCACTTCTCCCCAGATCTACAGTACTTTTGAAAGCTTATAGCTTCTCTATTACAGAAGCAGTGAAAACCAGCAAATTAACAGACATTTGTGGGTTTGGAGCTATTAACAAAACCCCATTCCCTGACAATTTTATGGAAGATATCCGGCAAAATTTCATTCACAGAGTTGGTTGTTATTTGGTCTGACCTAGAGTTTGCTCAATAGGAAAAGCCCTATTTCCAATGTTTGTTGAAAACAATATATGGCAATTTTTGAAGCATAACTTCCTGAGGCAGCCCCACCAACTAAGGAAAAGAAGAAGCTGACCAACAAACTTAAAGGAAAGATATAAAGAATGAGATGTCCACAGAGGGCTTAACAGTGTTGCAATATAATTTCAGAGACTTAAAAGGCCATACACATGTGGAGAGCTGTGGACATAATCAGGTAAAGTCTAAGAAGATTCTAAATTTTCACATTTGGTCAACCTTGAGGCTCTGTGAGGCCAGGCAGGAAAGGCCAAGGCAAAGCTGCAAACTGCCTTCCTGAGCACTGAAGGCATGTCTCAATACAGCCACAGAACCCATCATTAAAAGGTAAAAAATCCACTTCAATTCAGGTCTTTAAGGAAATCTCTGTCAATCATTAGGTTACCACTTAAGCTAACCAGATTCAATGGAACACTATAAAAAGTTATGTAAAAAGTTATATAAAGTTGCATACCTTACAGAGCTAGTCCAGAAAGGGACTAAACAAAGAAATAGCAACAAAACAGTAAGAATAGCAACATAATAAAATCCAGAAACAACTACAATAAACAACAATAAAAAAACTAGAGGAGAGCAATGAATCTGATCTCCAGAGTTGTCAGAGTATAATTATTTAAAATGGCCAGTTTTCAGGAAGAAATTATAAAGCACACAAAGAACAAGAATATGTAATCTATATACAGGTTAGAAAAAAGCAATCAATAAAAACACTCTCAGCAAGCCCAGATGTAGATTTACTAGACAAAGACTTTAAATCAGCTATTAATAATACACTCAAAGAGCTAAAGGACTTGGTACATGTACATACCACATACATGTACCAACTCCAAACATGAAATGTAAACATTATACTGCAAACATGAACCAAAAAAAGTAGGGAATGAAGGGATGGGTGGAGAAGGGAGGAGGAAAGATACAGGGGATGGAAAAATTAATTAAGATGTATTATGTGCATGTACCAATTTCCCACAAGGAATGCAAATGTTATGTACTATATGCATATACTAATAAACTAAAATAATAAAAAATTAAAAGAAAGACATAGTTTTAAATAAATAAAGAGGTAAATAAATAAATAAAGAGGTAAAGGATGCCATGTCTAAAGAATTAAAGGAAAGTGTGACAATGATGAATCATCAAACAGAAAATATAATGATGCTCATTGAATGCGCTGGCAGCTTTGGAGGCTTTTGTGTGATTTCTTTGCCAGTAGAACTGGGCCTACACTCAAGCAAGCATGTCAAAGGGGCCTGAAGTTGGCATTGATCTTGGCACCACCTACTGCTGTGTGGGTGTCTTCCAGCATGGGAAAGTGGAGATAATTGCCAATGATCAGGGAAACTGAACCACCCCAAGTTATGTCTCTTTCACTGACACCGAATGACTGATTGGAGATGCTGCAAAATATCAAGTTGTAATGAACTCCACCAACACAGTTTTTGATGCCAACTGTCTGATTGGATGAAGATTTGATGATGTTGTAGTCCAGTCTGATATGAAGCATTGGCCCTTTATAGTGGTGAATGATGCAGGCAGACCCAAGGTTCAGGTTGGATACAAAGGAGAAAAAAAGAGCTCCTATCCAGAAGATGTATCATCTGTGGTGCTGACAAAGATGAAGGAAATTGCTGAAGCTTATCTTGGGAAGACTGTTATCAATGCTGTGGTTACTGTGCCAGCTGACTTTAATGACTCTCAGTGTCAAGCAACCAAAGATGCTGGAACTATTGCTGGTCTTAATGTACTTAGAATTATCAATGAGCCAACAGCTGCTGCTATTGCTTATGGTTTAGACAGAAAGGTTGGAGCTGAAATAAATGTTCTGATTTTTGATTTAGGAGGTGGCACTTTTGATGTGTCAATCCTCACTATTGAAGATGGAATCTTTCAGCTTCATCTGCAGTTCTATGTGAAGATTGATAAATCAGTTTTTACTTGTTTTATAATAAAACATAATTTGGATATCTGAGTTGATGGTTTTGTGATTTAGCTGGGTAAATTATCTTTGTAACAGATAAGTTATTCATAAAAATTAAAAAGCTTATATTCCAATGTGAAAAAAAGAAAATATAATGACCTAGAAACTATTTTTAAAAATCTTAGAGCTGAAAAATACAATAACTGAAATAAAAAAATTCTTATTGGGCCTCAGTAGCAGATTTAACATGGCAGAAGAATCAATAAACACAAATATAGGTCAGTTGAAATCATCCAATTAAAAAAAAAGAAATGAAGTACAATGAGCAGAGAAATCCTCAGAGATTTGTGGGAGCCCATCAAGTATATGAACATACATACAACAGGAGTCTCAGAAGGAGAGAGAAAGAGGCAGAAAGACTGTTGAAGAAAAAATGACTTGAAACATCCTCAATTTCATGAATAGCATTAATATACTTATCTAAGGAGCTCAGCATAACTAGTAGGATAAATTCAGAGATCTACACACAGACACAACATAATGAAATTGTCAAAAGTCAAAGAATCTTGAAAGCAGCAAGAGAAAAAATACAGGAAAGGCCAGGGATTTAGCTCAGTGATTCCACACCTGCCTTGCAAGGGCAAGGCTCTGAGTTTTAAACCAGTATTAAAAAAAATACATAAGAGATGCTCAGTAAGATTAACAACTGACTTCTTACCAGAAGCCATGTAGGTCAGAATACAGTGGGATCCAAGTAAACCAATAAATTCTATTAACTAGCCTTCATAAGATAAAGAAAAATATCATACATTCCCAGAAAGACAAAATCTGAGGAAATTCATCAGATCTGTCCTAAAGGAAGTACTGACTTTAGACCAAAATGAAAAAACACTAGTCATTAATGCAAGTCCACATGAAGAAATAAATAACATTAGTAAAATCAACAATGAAGGAAAGAATTTCACTAAAATTTAGAGGAAATAAATAAGTTTTTAGGGAATAATATGAATATATGTGTGCCAACAAGTTAGATTCCAATTTTGGTGAGATAGACAAATTCCTAGGAAGATATAAATCTCCACTGGCTCAAGAAGTAATAAAAAACTTGAATAGATGTATGATAAATAAAGAGACTGAATTAGTAGTTTAAAAACTCAGGCCCAAATCATTTCACTGGTAAATTCTATCAAATACTTAAAGACCTGATAACAATCATTCATATTCTCTTTCAAAAAATAGAAGAGAAAGAAACTTCCCAATGTATTAATTGAAGCTAGTATTATTACCCTTTCATGACAATCAGATAAAGATATTACAAGAAAATAAAAGTATAGACTACTATTCCCTACAAATGTATAACCAAACTCCTTGTAAAAATACTATTAAGTTGAGTCCAGAAACACATAAAAAGGATTATCCAGCAGAACCAAGTGGGATTTAGTCCAAGAATTCAAGGTTATTTTAACATCAGAAAGTTAATTAATGTTTTTTATAACCATATCAATAAAGGGTAAAAGTCCCACGATCATAAATCGAGAAGAGCATTTGACAAAATACAACACCTTTTTGTGATAAACGTATTTCCTAATAACTAGGAATGAAAATGAACTTCCTCAATCTGGCGAAAGCATTTTTGAAAAGTCCACAGCTAATATTATATGTAATGGTTGAAAGAAAAGTTGAAAAACTTCCCTTTAACATCAGAATGAGACAAAGCTCTCTGCTCTTGCCACTTCTACTAAACAGTGTATTGGAGGTTTTAGGCAGGTCAGTTAGGCAAGAAAAATAAATGAAAACATCCAGAGTGGAAGGGAATAAGAAAGACTGTATTTGCGTAAAATACATCTTGTATATAGAAATTGTTAAAGAATCTATAGTACAAAAAATCATTCAGCAAGGTTGTAGGATTTGAGATTGACATACAAAAATCAGGTATATTCCTATACACAAGCAATGAATATCTTAAGAATGGAATTAAGAAAACAATTGCTTTTGCAATAACTTTAAGTAAATATAATACTCAAGAATAAATTTAATGAAAAGAGCAAGATTTATATACCCAGAAGTACATAACATCATTAAAAGAAATAAATAAATGAAAACCCCATGTATGTTTAGCATGCCAATTCTCTCCCAACTTATCTACAAATTCTAAACAACTCCTTTAAAAAAATCTCAGTTGTTCTTTTTCCTCATTCTAGAATTCAAATGGAAATATAGAGGACCCAGAGTAACTAAAATAATTTTTAAAAAGAAGAACAAAATTGGAGAACTCACAGTTTCTGATTTTTAAAAGTATTGTAAAGCTACAGCAATCAAGATAGTGTTGTACTGGCATAGCAGACATATTTGGGTAAATAAAATAAAACAAAGTACAGAAGTAATTTATAATGATTTGTGGTCAGTTGATTTTCAAAATGAATGCTGAAGAAAGACAAGGTGAAATAATAGTGGATATCCACAAGAAAAAGTGAATTTGGGTCCTTATTTCATGCCACACACAAAATTTAACTTTTTCAAAATGAGATTTATAGCCCTAAGTGTAAGAGTTAAATGAAGACGTACATCTTCATGACTTTGGTTTAGACAATTCTTTCTTAGCTATGACCTCAAAATCACAAAAAATAAATTAAAAAGAATATAAATTAGATTTTATTAAAATGAAGAGTTTGTGTCAGAGGAGATGAGCCACCTCCAGTGCCCAGGAGGAGGCTTCCAGACTGCCGTACCACTGCCTCCAGCACAGAGGAGGTGAGTTGCATGGGGACCAGCAGCACACTGCCCCCTCCCCCTGTCGAAATGAGAAGACATGTAAACAAGTCTCAAAACCAGACTTCCGGATCACCTAAAGTAACCCCAAAGGGAAACAAGATGGAACACTCTGATAATCAACCACCTGGACTCCCTGAACTAGCAACAAAAGAGGATCTGGAAAAAGTGAAATCAGAAATAATTTCTCAGTTAACAGCAGAGATTGTGCTAGTAGTGCAAGATATGATTAATAAATCTAGAGAGGAGCTGAGGAACATGAAGGAATCCCAACATAGGAAACAAATGGAATCCATAAAACAGATGCAAACAGATTTCCAGGAGATTAAAAACTCCATTGAAAGTTTATGCAGCAGAATGAGCCAATGTGAGGACAGAATCTCAGATATAGAAGATAAGATTGCAATTAGAGACCAGGAAAAGAAAAATTTCTTTAAAATAGGAAGGGACCATGAGAAATCAATCCAGCAGCTGCTAGATGATGCAAAGAAGAATAACATAAGACTGATCGGAGTCAACGAAGAAGCAGGACAGAGTGCAGATGACTTAAAAAACTCTTCACAGAAGTGATAGTAGAAAACTTCCCAAGCAAGGGAAAAGAACTTGACATACAGATAAGTGAGGCATATAGGACTCCAGCTAGCCTTGATAAAAAAAAAAATCTATACATAGGCATATAATAGTTGAGATTCCAGAGACCCAACAGAAGAACAAAATTCTACAAGAAGTTAGAGAAAAGAAACAAATCACATACAAAGGAAAGCCCATCAGAATCACAGCAGACTTCTCAATGGAAACCCTCAAGGCAAGAAGAGCTTGGAGTGATGTATTTCAAGCCCTAAAGGAAAACAGCCTCCAACCCAGATTGATGTAAACTGCAAAACTATCTTTCAAAATGGATGGAGAAATAAGATACATTCATGACAAAGAGCACCTTAGGAACTTCATGAATACCAAACCATCACTCCAAAAATTTTTAGACAATACCCTAGGAAAAGACAATGGGAACACAACCTCAAGGAGCCCAGCAGAATGAATTTATTGGGCATGACAAGAAATTAATTGCAAAGAGGGAGAATCCAACAAAAAGGAAAAGTCATGAAAACGATAAGTCAATATGTATCAGTTATAACCATCAATGTTAATGGTCTCAATTCACCAATCAAAAGAAATAGACTGGCAGAATGTAATTAAAAATTTACCAACTAAGAAAAGCCCGGGTCCTGATGGCTTCACTGCTGAATTCTACAAGACATTTAGAGAGGAACTACTGCCACTACTACTGAAACTCTTCAATGAAATTTAAAGGGAGGCAATACTCCTGAATTCATTCCTGGAAGCAAGAATCACCCTAATCCCCAAAGCAGAGAAAGACCCAACTGAGAAAGAGAATTAAAGGCCAATCTCACTAATGAACATAGATGCAAAAATCCTTAATAAGATACTGGCAAATAGAATGCAAAAGATCATCAAGAAGATGATACATCCTGACCAAGTGGAATTCATCTCAGGGATGCAGGGATGGTTCAATCAATGTAATACAGTATATCAATGGAGCCAAAGACAAAAACCATATGATCATCTCAATAGATGCAGAAAAAGCATTTGACAAAATCCAACATGCATTTATGTTAAAATGCTACAAAAAATTGGAATAGACAGTCTCTACCTCAATCTGATAAAAGCCATCTATGAAAAACCAA
>NW_004624741.1:18336466-18395750 GCF_000247695.1 Heterocephalus glaber | reverse complement strand
GGGGAAAAAATAAGAACCAAGAGAGATTATGTAAAGGTGCAAATTTCCAATGATAAATGTCATTATATTGTATACACAAAATGTACCAATAAAATTAGTTTTTTAAAAAAGTAGATTTGTGGTGCTCTTGGTCTGAGGAAAGGAAGAATAAGCAATGACCGGTAATAATGATGGGTTTCTTTCAATGGTTATAAAAAATACTCTAAAATTAGATTGTAATAATGATTGTGCAACTTTGTAAGTATATTAAGACTCACCAAATTGTATACTTTTGATTGAAGAATTTTATATGTGAATTGTATCTCATTAAGTTGTTCATAAAACATTCAGTGATGAATGAACATCGCTGTAATTGTCACTATATGCATAGATCAAAATTTTCCTATATGATATATCCTAGGAATTTGATTACTCAGTCATAGATGAGAAACATACATAATTTTGAAAAATACTTTAAAAAAATTCCCTGTAAGGTTGTAACTTTCTATGTATTCCAAGAACTACTGCAAAGTTAATTACAATAAAAACATTCATTTTTCTATACTCTCTACAACACCCGATTTTCATTTAATGATTGACGTCTTAACTTTTGTCAGTTTAATAGATAAAACACACCAACTTATTTGTATTTCTTTAACTATTTTGAACATTTAACTATTTTTCATGTTTATTTCCATTTAAATGTCATCTCTTTGAATTGCCCATTTTGTCTCTAGTACATTTGACTATTGAATATTTCTGTGCTTCTTGTCATAACCTTGGCCCTTGTTTGGCACTGGAGAGAGAAAGACAATTGTGATATGGTTCCAGTCTGCAAATAGTTCTGAGTCCACCAGGAAGGCAGAGTTGCACATAGAAGCATATTAATGGCTCTGTGTGGTGAAGTAGTTTAAGAGCATGAATTCTGGAGCCAGACTGCCTTGCTTTCAAATCTGACTCTTCCATGTCATAGCCATCCAACTTTTGGCAAGTGGTCTGACCCTTCTGGACCTTAATTTCCTTATGGATGATACTTTGCAGTTAGGAAAATTAGGTGAGATCATGCAGGAAAAATGCTTGAAATATGCTTGCACATAATGAACACTCAGGAAGTATTAGCTACTATTTTTATTTAGAGTATAATGTGCTGTAACAGATGTATGGTCAAGGTGTCCTGGAAGCCCACAGGACAGATTAAGTCAGAGGGATATCTGGGGAATGTTATATAAAAATTTTTCAGGAAGAAAAGAACATTCAGGGTAAGAGAATATTTTCCATTTCTACTAAAGTTTATAATTTCATAGTGTTTCCATTTTGAAGAATGTGATCTTTTGATAAGATAGCTGTGATTCTCTGACATTTCTCATATCAAGCGATGAGGTCCATGATCCCAACTTAAGTCTGGGGAATGTGACTGCTTTGGTTAAAAGAGTATGGTGAATTTGAGTATGCTGGTGTGTACCTGTAATTCTAGCTACTTGGGAAGCTGAGGCAGGAGGATCTCTAGAGCTTAGGAGCTTAAGCTCAACTTGGGCAACATAGGAAAACCCCATCTCAAAGAACAACAAACAACTAAAAAAACAAACAACAAAAATGAAGAGTGTGGTGGAGGTGATGCCATGTGACTTCTGAATCTTGCTCATTAGAGGCCATGTGACACCTGCCTTAGATATAGTCTGAACACTTGTTCTTAAAGTTGTGACCTATCATGTGGATGACTATCTGTCCTCAAGCTTCCATGTTAGAAGAAGCCCAAACCACCTGTGAGGCATGTACAGTGCTTTGGTTGATGATCCCCGATGACTCAGACTTCATATTAGCCCAGTTCAGGTTCAGAATATGTAGATGAAGCTTCTGGATGATTCCAGACTCCAGCAATTCCACTCAATCTCTATCCATGATGTCTCCATTCCTGAGTGTCAAGACACTGTGACTGATAGACAAGCCACCTCCACTGTGCCCTGACGGAATTTTGATCCCAAATTTATGAATATAATAAAATGGTTGTTGTTTTATACTACTGAATTTTGAGTTGTTTTGTTATTCAGCAATGGATAACAAGGAACAAAGAGCTAACTGAAAAAATAAGTTTTATTTCTTTATCTTTCAGTACTGTACAACTTGAAACTCTATAACAGTTGTCTGTTGGTCTGTGACAACAGCATTATGATGGTTAAGCTTGACTGTCAACTTGATTGGCTTGGGAACTGCCCCGGCGATTGGTGAAGCACATGTCTGGGTGTGTTTGGGTAGGTCGTGGAGGGAAGACCTTGGGGTCTATGTCTGGTCCCTAGCCCTTTTCTCTCTGGCACCGTTCCCTCTCTGCTTCCCTGTTGCCATGTACTAAGCAGCTCTGTTCCACCACATCCTTCCACCATGATGTTCCTGCCTTGGAAATTCACTGACCCTGGACTGAATCCCCTGAAACTCTGAGCCAAATTAAACATCTCTTCCTTTAAATTGTGGGTATAGGGTATTGTATCCCAGCAACAGGGAAGCTGATTAATACAAGCTTGGAGCAGCTTGATAGGAGCCCTCCAGGGACATCCTTGGTCGGGGGCTGAGGTCAGATCAGCATACACAAGGTGAACTTTAATGGCACAGACAACTTTGCTAGGGGACTGGTGTGCGAATGAAAATCTTTTGGAGCACTGGAGCTTTTATGATTTAGTTCCTGTTCATTAATAACTACATTCTCAAGGGCAAATTTAACATAAATCTTTAATGTGCGTTTTCCAGGCTCAGTGGTTCCTGAATAGTTTCTCTTCTGAACCTCACTTATATACTTTGGGTAATGTTAAGATTTGATATAAAAATGTGAAAGGAGGGAAAGGAAATGCAGGTGTATGTCTATTGTGCTCCAAAGACTTATGTCTCTGATCACTATTGGGTGGCAGGAACTTAGAGTTTTATTTTTTTATAATGGAGGGCACTATAAATCTGAGAGTTTTAACATTGAAAAGGAACTTGAGGTTAAGTGCCAGGAGCATGAGAGAAACATGTTTTACTATTATTCTAGTTTTGTTTTACTGATTTTTAGAAATTAAATTTGAATGGATGCAAAGAGAAAACTTCTTTACATTGGAATTCCAATTAATAAAGATAGAAGTAATGATGGAAGTTGGATATCATCATTTAGGAAAGACTGTAAGTAGTAATTATGGCTGGCAAGCACTACCAGTGGATTCTGAAATTAATGGATATTATATGATGATAAACAAAGGGAGACTGTATCTTTTTAGTGAAGAACTCCAGCACAGGCCACTTTGATCAGGTGACCTACATTGACCTCACTGTGATGAGACATCAAAATCAGGTGCCTTGTGATATGATACACTGAGGACACAACCTCCCTTATGTGATTTTCTTGCCCAAAATATATGCTATGTGTTTGATCAGGTGGAAACATTAGACAGACCCCTAACTGGCCAGTCCTCTCCAAATTCATCATGTTCAAAAAAGACGAAAGACCACAGAACTCTTCCAAATTAGAGGAGACTAGGAGGTGTGATAATTAAATATATATAATTCATATCATGGATTGGATATTAGATCAGAAAAAGGGATATTAGTGTGACATTTGGAAAATATTGAATAAGGTCTGTAGATTAGCCAATAGTATTTTATCAGTGTTTATTCCTGGATTTGGTAATTGTATGGTGGTTATGTAAGATACTAGCTTTAGGGAGGCTGGATTAAGTATAAATGGGAACTCTGTGTAATGTTCCCTTTTAAACCTACAGTAAGTATATTATATATATTATATTATATGATATATCAACTAATTTTCTATTTTAACTATTTTAAGTGTGCAGTTTGTTGTTACTAAGTACAATCACATTGTACGACCATTGTCAATCACCTATTTCTGGGATCATTTCATCGTCCCAGGTTAAGATATCCCAGGTCTATATTCATTAATATTACTCCTTGACACCTTCTTTCTGCATACTGTCTCTATGAATTCAATTACTGTAGATATTTCATATAAATGGAATCATAGAAGACTGTATCTGGCTTTCATGTATCGTATCTTTTGTATCTAGCTTTCACGTTTTATGTACGTTGTAGCATATGTCATATTTCCATCTTTTATCCATTTATCTGTTGATGGACATGGGTCACTTCTACATTTTGGCCATTGTGAATAATGCTGCTTTGAATGCCAGTGTATCTGTGTTATTTTTGTAACATTTTAAAATTCTCAAATTATTTCAAAATTACAGGTTAAACATGCAAAAATATCATTTAATTTGAATATTTCCTTAGTTTCATGTACAGGTCCACCACTTCTGATCACCATACACTAAGGTCACCCTTCATGGCTGGGTCACCTGGGGTGGTTGAGGTGCATCTTCTGGATCTGTCTGACTGCTCCTGGTGACAGACATTGTGGCTGAGGGTGGAGGGAAGAACTTGCCCAGCTGAGAGGATTCTGGTGAGAAGCCTGGGCCACCCAGGTGTCCATCCAGCACCCTTCCTGGCACATGGCTTTGGTCACCTTCCTGCTCTGTGTCCCATCCCCCTTTATAATTATGACTATGATTCCATGAAGTCCTGGCTGGAATTCACAACCAAGATAAGTGGGACTCAGTGACAGCCAGGCTATGGGTGACATCCCCACTCTGTGACTTTGGGGCTAGGGTCTTGGATTCCTTAGTAAGAGGAGCCATCTTGGCTGTGTATGAAGAGGGAGCTAAATGGTCTCACAAAGCTAAAATCAGAAACTCTGATCAGATTCCTTTTGGGGAATAAATCTATAAATTGACCTACTACAAACTTAACAAAATACTAACCTGACTTTTTTATGGCCTTTGGAGAGGAACCCCAGGTCCTTTGTCCATTGAGCATCTGACAAGCAGTTACTGGGAATGCTGGGCAAGCAGGAGCCCTGCCACAGGGCTGGGGGTGGGGTGGGGGACACAAGCACTGTGACCTTACACTAGGAGGAAGCACTTGCTGCCTGAAGTCATCAGTGAGGTGCTGCTATGGGTACAGCCCTTGATTTCTAAGTAAGTGTAGGGTAACAAATAGCAAAGGCAGATTAAAACCCACGGTCAGTCCCCAAACACTCATTTGGTGTCCAGGTAAGAAACTCCCAGATAGCAGGCATTTCACGTATTTTCAAAAATTTTTTTGGTTGAAACACACACACACACACACACACACTTCTCTTACACCATCACTGTTCCCTTGTTCTCTTAAAGTAAAGCAAGCACAGTTCCAAAAGGAAGAAGAAAAAGAGGAAAAAAGTAATCATAACAAATTGTTGTCTCCAAAGTCCAAGCTGCGTGACAGTATAATGATGCTGTTAACTCAGACTTGCAGAGTTTCTAGACATTCTAATTATATCTCAAAAATGTACAGATCCCAGGATTCCTTTCACTGATCCTTTCTGTTCTTCCTGCTTATTTTCCCACTGATAGCCCTGGCTCCCAGCTGGAGCGCCTCCCTGAACCCACGACCTCCCTTCTCCCAGCAGCAGGGAAGCCCAGGGAACCTCAGCTGTTGGTGGATCCTCATGGGCCTGTGGTGTTTGCCTTTGGAACGAGTTCTATCCCCTTAGTAGGAGAGGAGCTGTGTCCACTGCCGTCACCTTGTTTTGGGCTTCTGTGTGTTTGCTTGTTCTCAGGAGAGTCTACTGCTTATCACAGATTCTTAAATAAATCCAGCATCTTACATGGTGAAGACTTCCTGGACCAGAACCATTGATTTCCTCTGGCTGCTTTCTTTGCTTTTGTCCACTGTACATGTTTTCAGGGTCAGAGTCAGCCTCAGTTGGGAGTATAGTTTGGTAGAACATTGGAAATCACTCTACATATAAAGATTTTTATAATTTTATATTCAAGAAAAACTGCTGTCAAGAGGTTGAAGGACTAAAAATTGGGAGATAAGACAAGACAGCAAGGATTAAAAACTAGCTTAGCTGACACATTGCTTATTGATTTCATTTTGGGGCCTGAATTTCAGACAGGGATGGGCTCTGCCTTTTCTTGACATTTCCCAGAGACCATCCTGATTTCCCTTGATTCTGAGCAATCTTGGGCAGGGGAGGGCAATCTGCACTAGGTTCAGAAGAGGAAGGAATGGATAGTGGTGTGTGTGTGTGTGTGTGTGTGTGTGTGTGTGTGTGTGTGTGTACTGAGTGCTTAGTCTCATGAAAGCACAGTTACCTTTGGGAAGCACAGCACCCTAGGCCAGAGGCAGATGATGTCTCATGATTTCTGACAGGATGGAGGTCTCTGGGGCCAGACAGGAAGTGAGGAGAGAGAAGAGAGACAGGAAGGAACAACAGCAGGCATAGTCCAGCCCTCGGACAACTGTTTCCCTGCTCACTAGAGTTGTCTCCTGTGTATGTATGCTAGTGGCCCAGTTGTTCTCACTTGCACCTTTCTCCAACTTACAGCACCTCTTTTCTGAAGCCTAGACCTCAGGCTACACTTTCCGGCTATTTGAATCCCACTGCTTCTTCTGTTTCGCTTTGGAAGATGGAGATGGATACAAAGTGAGGCTGGAGAATGACCAGCAGGACTACTTCCTCGCTTGCCAAGAGTGTCACCATCTTGTGCCTCCTGCACAGGGTCAGTTTCAATGCCTCCATCCTTGGCTTCATGGGAGAGTCACCAGGCAGCTCAGAGAACATGATCATGGTGAACGTGGGAAACAGGCAAGCCCAGAGATGAGGCTGTGTCTCTGATGGTTGATAAACTCTGGGTCCAATAAGGCTCTCCAGCACTACAGACAGGTTTCAGTTGCATGGAAGGCCAGTCATGCATCCTCACACTTTGGTGTTTTCCACATACCAAAGCTTTTAGTAGCTTAAAGAGATCACCATATACTTAGTTCACAATTTCATGGGTCAACAATCTAGTTTCAATGGCTGGTTGCCCGGGTCTCGATTGAGGTACCTTCTACATTGGCTGTCAGCTATGGTACTAAGCATTGGTTGGCTGTTGACTGGGGCTGTCTCTCTCCACATGGTCTCCCATCTTCCTATGGCCTAGACCAGGAGCGATGTCATGGATGAGGCATGGTGTCTGTAAGTATGGCCAATAATGGAGAAGAGACTAAATGGAAAAGTCCAGGCCTCCTGTGACCCAGGCATGGAACTAGCATGACAGAACTCTACCAAAGCAAGCGGCCAAAGCAAGTCAGTCACCAGTCTAGACTCAGAGCAGGGGAGGACTTCAAAGCCCTAAGGCAACTACAGGGAGGCCAACAACTGGGGACATCAATAAAATGGCTCATCGTGTTTGGAGTGGAGCAGGAGGTCCACACTGGAGATGCCTCACAGACCAGTTCCACACATGGGCAGAGGTACTGGGCAATGCTTTGGAACATCAATTTCCAACCCCCTCATGGCAGGATATGGTCGTCATTATTTTTGGATCTGCTAGATGAGCTAACTGGTGCACAAGGGAAGCTATCTTCAATGTGAGGCCACAACCTATGGTGTTGCCAGTTCCCAGCAGCAAGTAGTTCAAAGAAGAGATGCAGTTATAAATTCACACTGCTGCAACATGCTAGGATCTTCACAAACACGACCATAGCATTCAACCCATCTCATGGGGAGGGATGGATGTTATTGTCAGTAAGGGTGGGAGATATTATCTCCATTTAAAATATGAAGTGACAGAGGTCCAGGGAAGTTCCTGTGAACATAGGTCTGGCAGATTGTGAAAGCCATGCTCTTTCTCCCAGTTGTCACTCTCCCTGCAATGTCTTTCCTACACAAGGCTTGCCTCTCCCCAGGTCAATTGGGGGATAAGCCCTGCATATCACAGATACCTGCTTAGAGACCACTATGAGTTTCCCTGGATGGTGTGGAGACAAGGTGACCTCAGTAGGAATTCTGAACCTGCTAACAGACAGGTCTGAGCATCAGCTTCAGGACAAAGAGAGGAAGAACAATGTCCACAGTGATTTTACTTCATTAACAACAGAATTAACAACATACAAATGAATGTGTTTAACTAATACACAGAAGAACTATCTATCTCCATCATAAAACTGAAAATTTTTTGTTGAGCAGACTTAACAAAATCACTTCTGCTATCTGGGGTAAGGATGAGATGACAGCCCAGGACCACAGGGGACAGACCCCATCCCTCCCCATGGGGCATGCTGGAAGTGTCTGTCTGGAGGAAATACTGCACCTGCTGGCCTACCCTTAATCTAGAGACAGTCTCACTTGGTGATGAGTGATTAACTGCTCTGATCAGCTGCCTTGTTTGCACTCATTGTCACTTGACTGAATATCCTTGGTCAGTTCTAACAGGGCCAACCTAACCTACAGCTGAGTGTGTCCCTCACACTTTACAGTAAGGAAATGCTTCCTACTTAGAGGAAGACTCATGCACAAGGCTGGTTTTGTATGTGAAATAAGGATCAGGGGAATCTTAAGCTGAAAAAGGAAAGTTGAGCTGCTGACAGGTTGCCTAGATTTTCATTGTTCAGAGTTATCCTGGTATGCTGAAAATAATACTTTCTCGGGAGACAGATCTGGAGAAGACTGATCTGAAAACTCCATGGGGACAATACGTGTGTTGCTCACTAGTGTTTGACAGTGTATCCATGTCATACATACTTGTAGAGTCAATTAAAAACCTCAGGTGTTGCCAAGTAGTTATGTGACATATGTGGATGGTAAGTCTCTGTGTGGATGGTATTCTCTGACAACAGTAAATCATTGGGTGCTTTGGGGTCTGAGCATACACTGTAAGTACATGAACCATGAATAATATAATGGGGAGAAGTGAGGCCTGTGGAAAACTGGAAGGCACATGACCCTGTTCAAGACAAAGAATTGCAACTATTGGGGTGGCAAAACAAGGCTCAAGTTGTGATCCAGTGAGTGATACAAATGTGCTTGTGAGCGCCAAACAGTGTAGGACACTAGTGATTGCCTGGCAGAAGGCATTTCTTAGGAGGTATGGAGTTGAAAGAAACTCCTGAGATTGAACTAGGAGTAGCAATATCCCCAGGTGTTCTTGGGAAAAATTTTTTTCCCTTCAGCAACAGACAATTAGTGGCATTCTGTTACTTTTGTCTGTAGTTGGGCCCGAGCTTTCTGGGTCAGCTATGGAAGACAAGAGAGATTAACCAGTCCCAAACATCATCTGTGGGGCTTGAGTTATATCTGAGTGATAGAGGAAGGGAAGGGGTGGAAGGCAGATATGCGAGCTATGAAATTCTGTGCAAGCATCTTCATAAGCAAGCTTCCCCTTGGAGCCTGGAATAACCCAGAGGAAAACAGCACTTGGTTAAGTCAACATTAAACATGGATTGTTAAAGGGCTTTATTGGCATCCCGTTAAATTCACAAGATATACAATAAGGTCAGAGGTAAGGAATATCTATCTATCATCTATCTTTCCAATTTTGTATATCTGACAGCAATGGTATCAAGGACAAGTTGCAATATAAACATAAGTCCCACTGGGACAAAGTTAGAGACAGCACAGAAGCAGTTGTAAAAGAAGAAAGGAGGCTGACATGACAGAAAGCTAGTTGCACTTTGAAAAGCATGACAGCTAGAAAGCCATGCAGCTTCTGAAAATGATGCTGTTGTCTTCTTCATCGCCATGGAGAGACCTTCATCATATAAGGTTTTTAAGAAAACAAAATGGCATGTGCAAGTGGTGTTCCCAAGTAAAAGGATGTTCAGCTAATTTTCACCTACATATTAAAAACAGGTGGTAAAATTTAAGATGATTTAGGATGATTTAATTGCCCCTGTTTACTTCTCAATATTCTCTTCTACCATCAGCTTTGTATACTTAAAAAAACCTGACATGCACAATAAAGGCATTTTCATTTTGTAAAATAAAAGGAAGCACAATTCTTAACATCTCAGCATTTTTATGTTGGAAATCACCTCAAAGAGTATCTAGCACTACATCTCACTTCTCAGAGATCACTAAGGTGAGAATTTTGCCTGAGTTCCTCTTAGAAGGGGAAGGCAGTCTTTATTTGGAAGCATTCTGTTATGCTTGGTGGGGCCCATTGGCCATAGGTACCTACAGAATCAAAAGATGCACTCTGCCTGGGAAGATTTCGCTTTCACCTATGAATTGAGGAGATGCCAAGGAGACCAAGTGACAGAGTATAGAAGAGAGAGGAGCCAGCAGGAAGTGTGAGGCTGGGCACACGGGGGCCATTGCTCATGGTACAGTGGTGAGGTGCCTGAAGGACCTATCCATGCATGCCTGGTGCATACTTTAAAGTTGTTTGTATTTTTGCACCATAACTCCCCTTTCTGCACCCCTGATGTCATCAGCAAAACACATTCTGCTCACAAATGCCTTGTTAATGCTGAGGGTTGTGTTGGGGTGGGGAAATTAGGATAGTGGCCGAGTTTCAGACATGAGTTACTGTTCTGAAGAATAGAGAAGGCATGTTGGGATGGAGGCAGGATTTGTCACCTGGAAAGTTTGGAAATTAGATCCAGAAATGAAAAGAGGATCTGACCCCATCCTTGCAATCTGTAAGAGTATTGTACTTCTATGGGGCATGTAATGGAGATATGAGTGGATTTTATTTAGATACCAAGGATCCAGCCATTTCTAGTTGACTCCTGGACCACACAGATAAGAAAAACAAGGTGCAGAAATTTAAATGCAGTGATTACAGTCATGTTGCTCTGCCATGGCAGAAGTGGGATAGAACTGACTGCCGAGGAAGTTTTGCTTAGCACAGTTTCACAGAAGGAGAGGCCTGAATGTTAGTGGTGAGTCAACGTATACACTAGTTGTAGTCATTTAAAAAAATTAAAAAAAATAGCTTTAGACTCACAGAAAAGTTGCAAAACTAGGGCAAAGCATTTTTAGAGACTTGTCACCCAGAGTCCCCAGTTGTTAACCCTTTACTGCATTTTCTTTATATTAATTTTGGGGAATCATTTAAGAGTTGTAGATGATGGGTTTGCTTCCTAACAACAAGAGAGTACAAGTATCAAAACCAGAAAGTTAATAGTGATATCATATTGGAGACATGATCAATATGTTACCAATTATTTTAATAATATCCTTTGTAGCAAGAAAAAATCTGGTATAAGGTTCAATCCATGCTCATGTCATGGTGGTCATTTCTCTTTCCTTTTTAATCTGAAAGAGTTCATAAATGTGTGTGTCTTTTTTTTCATGACCCTAATACTTTTGAAGAATACCCAGAAGTTATTTTATAGAATGTCCCTAACTTGGGGTTGTCTCCTGTTTTCTCATCATTAGATTGCAAGAATGTGCTTTGGTGGGGACATTCCACACCTTGTGTATGCTCCTTGATGCAATGCACATCGTCTGTTAGGTCTGGCTACCTCCAGTTCACACTAACAGTTCTGGTCTCACCCACCTAACAGTGAACTTACAAACTGACCACAAGACACATTTGTGGGCTCACATGTTCTGAACATTCAACTATGAAAATGTTGGATAACTAAGAAATTCTATTCCAGTGTACTCTGATTGCTGTAATTACCCAAGCAGGAAGCAACTCATTGGGAATGGAATATAAAGCATGTGTCTTCTATAAGTTTATCTTTATTCTTTTCCTTTTAATTTGGGAGAGGAGCATAGTGGCAGTGGAGGAGAAAATGGGGATGAGGAACTGGACATAACTTGTGAATAAGGCCAGTACTCCAAACTCTAAAGGGATGTAATGATGGAAACTACTCAACAAGAAGCCACTCCACTCTCAGTAGAGTGGCATATGGATGCACAGAAATCATATGCTGTCTCATAAAACTCAATCAATGAGAAACAGCACAAGATAATTTCATACAGAAGGCAAACAAGCCACATTATTTAGATGAATAAAGTAAATACAATTTCACTAGAGGAGTGGAAGGCTTCACAGCTTCTTTAAACAGATGTCTTTCATGGAATAGAAGAGACTGATCGTTTATGGGTATCTTCAGCTCTGTCAACAGGAGGCAGCTGGTGGAAGGAGCGCATCATTGTTTTGAGTAAGTAGGCAGAAGATGTTATTCAGCCTCAAATTATTAGGGTGTGTTATAAGGCTAGCATGCACTGGGAAGGTCTTTTGCATTCAGAACTGGAGACCAATTGCTAAGAGTTTTCCATACCCCAACTCATGAAGTATTTGTAAGAGCTTGATGGAACCATTTGGTGAGGTGAAGTCCTCTAGAACAGCCTATATAAAGAATATTATGCCTTCACTTGCACATGAACTTCAACTTGCCATCTTTCAGTGTGCCTCATCTCCACAGGGCTCAACAAAAGCATAAGAATGCATGATGGATGATCCTCTAGAGGTAGCAAATTTGCAAGGGATTATGGGGAAGGGAAACTCAAAGAGGCAGTGGAAAGTCACTGGGGTCTAGTGCTCAGGACACCTGCCTCTTGGCTCACCTGGCCCACTTCTAAGCCACTGCTAGGCATCTATTCTCCATGAATAAGATTCAACTCTTCCTGTGACTCCAGGAACTACACTTCTTTCTAACCAGGAGCATAACAGTCTGAAAGAGTTTGGGTTATCTACGGTTGCTCTTTTTGGTTTTGGTACCCAGGATAGAATTCAGGACCTTGCGCTTGCTAGACAGGCGGCGGTACCACTGAGCTAAATCCCCGGCCCTCCGTGGTTGCTCTTTATTCTAGTACTGAGCTAACAATCGGCATAGAATACAAACTATGTAACTTCAAGAACTGAACAATGGATCTATATTAAATCTGGAATGACAGCCAGGTAAAGAGACAAGTACTGGATCCCTCACTTTCAGCCTCACTTGCAAAACATTTTTTTTCCATTTTCAGGAAAAATTTACATATATTATTTCATAAAGGGACATTTAAGAACAAACATTATATCTTTGGAGTATCAAGATGTGATCTACCTATCAATTGGGCTGGGATCCCAGTGATTTACTACTCTTACTTTCCTTGCTTTGTGAGTGAGTGGGTCACTATCTAAGTGAGTGGATATGTCCTAGATTCATGTATTTCTAGCTTGGGAGAAGTAGGATGCATTTAATTATTTTGCACTTAGCCAAACTAAACATGGATAAAACTGGCTGATTCTACCAGCCATTCACTGAAGCTTTAAGGACAATAATTTATCGAACCATTAGTACCTTTGATGTCATCAGCTAGTGACACTGGGATCAGAGACACATAACCTGACTTTCTAGTCACATCAACTATTAAAAAGGATAGTTCAGTCTGCTGCCAAGACATACGAGGCCCCACAGAACAAAAGAACCAGGGTGAGATCTAGGCTCCTCCAATTCTCTATTAGTTCAACTTATTTTCCTAGGGTTTCTAGCATATGTCTACTCTCATACCTTCCAGTATGCTTCAATGCCTGCTTCTAACTACCTGTGAAATCCAAACTCCTCAGTTGAGTGTGGGTGACCTCTCATATTCTAGCCTGAGTCCAATTCTCTGACCTTATCTCCCAGCCAAAATCCAGTTAGGCAAAACTAGCAGACAGAACTAGTCATAGTCCTAAAAATCCCTGGGCTGAAACCTGTTGAAATCATAAGCCAGATGCAAATTTTCCTGACTTTAAACTTGCTTGCCTTGTGAAGTCCCACTTTCTGCTTATAGTCATTGCCTCACATGCACTATATCCTTATAAAACTTGCCAGTGCTCTATTTGTTTATAAGGGGCACTCCCACTCATCTGTGACTCCTTGAACTTTATGTCCTTTCTGTAGCAGATGGTGCTGATGTCCTGTCTGCATCCTTTGGCCTGCCCTGGAGGTCACCTGTAGACAGGACCTACACATGCAAACAATTTTCATGCATCTCTCTGGCTGTGACTGTTCTCAGTTTTAGAGAATATTTTCACAGTTGAAATTGAGCTTCCTTCCATCTTTTTGAAGTTGTCTTAGACCTGTGGGATTGAAACCCAGTTGCCAACTTGTTCCCATGTCTCAGTGGCTGACATCATACCTGCTTATTCAGTGTACTCAGTGCATGTTTGTTCAATGAACTGAATATTCTGCTTTTATGCTTTTCCTGGTCTATCTATGGGTCTTGTTAATGTTGTTGTTGTTCATTAGGCTCCCATAATTCTTCTTTGGTTCATTCCTCCTTTATAGTTAATGGAAATGGATGGTTTGTTTCTGGCTTCATCTGTGAACTCCAAATTTCATGCCAAACCTCAGTGAGAAGATAACTCTCTAAAGTTCCCTTCAGTATTTTCCTCTCCCTGAAGAGTTACTTTATTGAGACAGGGTTTCACTAAGTTGCTAAGTTGCCTAGACTGGGCTTGAACTTGTGATCTTCCTGCCTCAGTCTCCCAGAATACTGGGATTACAAGCATGCACCACCACACTCAGTCACAAGTGTTGCTGTTGGACTCCAGGAGATCACAGATGGCTTGTTTCCCATCCTTTTCCCTCACATTGAGCTCTCACTTGCTCTCTCATTCTTGGCTGACAATATCTAGAAACCAGTCAATAGGAACGAACCAGAGTGGATTCCTGGATGCCAACTACCTTCCTGTGTTTGAGTGTCCAACATCTTTGAAGAGAACTGTATCCTCTTGATGAAACTAAACTGTTTTTCCCTCACAGAAGTGGAGAACAAGCTAAAGTCATAGAAGGATAGGCTTTGTGAGTCACTTTATTCTCCTCTGTCTCTGGATTCTTACTGATTAAGTCATGAAATGTTAGCCAGTTAAGGGGGATTAGTCAATAGAAGCCACTTAGCACAGCACAAATTACCATCTTCATGTAGCCCTTTCCAGCATGCTTGATGTTCCTTATTGCATTATCTCATGACATATATGCTTGTCTTGGACTGAGTGTTACATGGCTATGCTTAATCTTTACTTTTTTCTAATCGTTTATTTTGGTATTCATTTGGTGCTTACTAATTGTACAGCACTGTGTTTTTTTTTTTTTTTTTTTTTTTCGGTATTGGGGATGGAACTCGGGAACTTGCACTTGCGAGGCAGGCAGCGGAACCACTGAGCCAAATCCCTGGCCCTGTACAGCACTGTGTTAGTCACTAAGGGAGTAAATTCCTGTGATGTCGTTCACCAAGTGTAAATCCAGTAAGTTGTTGGTGTGGAATCCTTGGCTCCATGAGTAGCTATGTTTGGAAAATGGGAATTTATAAAAATTTTAGGGGCAAAATGGCAAAAAGCAGACCTAGAAGACTTGAAATAAATTGATATGGTCAGACAGAGTTGGTTTATGAAGCTAATTGGTCATAAAAATTTCACTTGGTCCAGTTTCCTGTTTCATCCAGTCTGAAAAGCTGGTTCAATGGTTCCAACAGTACCTTTGTCTAAAGCATAGCCAATAGGCAAACAGAATTCAAATGCTCTTTGCAAGTAGCTAAGAAGGCAAAACTGTTAAACTAAAGTCTTTCTAAGATCCCTTCCAGCTCTGACAGGTTATAATTTCATAATTGCCATTATTATTTGTCAAAATCTAAATGACTCTGGATAAATCAGTTAGAATAATGCAGGCTTGGTTAGTTAGGTATGTCACAATATTTTGGTGGGGTAGCAATCTCCAAGTGGTCTGACAAGTGTTTAGAAATCATTATTCATAAAAATCATCACATCTACCCCAAGTTACTGTAACACTACTTACCTTCTTGTCCTCCACTCCACCCTGTACCATTATACTTCTTAAATGAGTTGTTGACAGTTGACACTTCTACTTGCTGCTATATTTCACCACTGGGCTTCCTTTTGCGGCAGACATTATTACTTTCCTTCTCAGACCCCCATCCCCACCTTACTATTTAGTACATGCCAATCTCTGTATCTCTGTGAATTTTTACTAGATGGTCAAATTCTGCTCTGAGAAAAATGCGGAAGAGTTAACATCAGCCCTAAATAGCAGTCAATCATTAATCAATGACTGAATGTAACTGGTGTATCAATACCCCAGCTCCTGC
The DNA here is from genome assembly GCF_000247695.1 of Heterocephalus glaber. The sequence goes on along the minus strand of NW_004624741.1, from coordinate 18,379,897 downwards.
CCCTCTTGGGCAGGAGAACCCTGAGGCCCATGTGCTGTAACAGCTCCCAGTTTCCCAGCGGGACTGCACTCTAGTTATTTACAGCAACAACTTGCTCTGTAATGCACACTTCCTTCCTGCTTCCTTTCCTTGTCTTGATTCTCCTGCCTCCTATCAGTACTCTCCAGAACCATTTCTTGAATAAACTACTTACATTTAAGTCCTTGCCCCAGGAGCCACTCCTGCAACTCCAAACTAACACACTCCTCTTCTTCTGGTGTGCTAAGGCCATGCTCTAATTTCAACAATGACTTCTTTAAAACCAGTGGCCATCATTGCCCATTGTATCTTTCTCTCTTAGCCCTGTCCTGCTCTCCTTTCACACCCCTTCATGTCTTGATTCTCCTTCTGTGTCTGTAACAGTGCACCTCTGTCTCCTCTCCTGCTGCTCCAGACCTTTCACATTCTGTCCCAGGGCTTCTTCTCCATGTCAGCTGAGCAGGGATCCTGGCAGTGCTGTCTGCCACCACACACATGAGGTGTGCACGATGGATCCTTGTGCATCTCACTTTCTGTTTTTTGACCTCCTTGTCTCTTTTCCACTTTGGTGACCCACCTTCACAGACATTCTCAGCACAGGAAAGTGCTCAAATTTTGGAGTCCTGAGTTGCAACACTCCACCAACTATGGCTTTTCCCTTTCTTTTCCTTTCCTATTACTCTCAATTAATCTAGTCTTCTATTTCAGAACAATAAAGTTTTTGAGTACTCCACCCAAATTAAATGCTACTTAAGAAAATAACTCACTTGGACCTACTCAAGTCCATTCTCCCCAGCTGGGCCTCCAGTACTGCTCAGGAATTATTATTTATTCTTTGTCGGCTCTCTTTCCCACTCCTTTAGCTGTGTCTAAAATTTTATCTCCTTTGAACCCCAGTCCCCTCTCCCCTCATGCTAAACATAGACTTTATGTCTTACTCCTTTGATATAATGGTGGCTCTGCCATGGTCTCCTCTGGGGCCATTTTCTCTCTTTAATCTCAAATTGAGGAGTGCTCCTTTTCCATGCTTAGGTTGTTACTTTTCCTTTCAAATAGAACTAAAAAGTGGATGGTAATGAGGAATTGAGACTGAAGAAGTTCTGGCAAAAGGATTTATAATGAAATCAGAAGCAATTTTAAGATAGATTGAACATAAGCAATACTATGAGTTACATTTATAAGTGCAAAGTTATTTGCTTGTAACGCGATGTAAAGAATAATGTACTTAAAAAATACTGGGAGGTATGAGAGGGAAGATGAGGGAAACATTAAAATGCTAATTTCCATTATATTGTATACCTAAAATATACCAATAAAATTAATGTTTAAAAATGCTAATTTCTCCATTTTGTAAAGCTGTGACTAAATTTGAAATAGTAATCAATTAATATGAAATTATGTATACAATTATCTACCTACTATTTACCTACTATTTATATAAAATGTTTAATCACAAACTCCAAAATGTTATGCACAGAATTTTCTTAATTTTATGAAAATCTATTAGGGAATAATATCTCTTTTGTGTGATAAACTTATTTGAAATTTAACAATTTCCTTAGTTTTCTGTTTTCTCTCTTGTTAAGCTCCATAATTATTAAATTAAATAATTTAAAACTTAAACTAGCATGTACAATGTGATTTCCATTTCTGGAAAGCAATCTACCTATTGCTATTCTCTCTATACACATTCATACAAGAATATTTGCAATAAATTTATCTAATGCTAGTAATGGTTATTTCTGAATATTGAGACGGGATAATTTAAAAAAAATGCCTTTTTTAATGCTTTTTTGATATTACTTGGTACTTTTTAAAATAACGAAACTGAGAATATATGAGTGTTTATTGTCAAATTTAAAGTTATAAATAAAGAGTAACCCAGGATCTTACTGTTTTCTTCTTGTTCTTGTCAACTTTTTATCAACATACTATAAAATTCTCAAGTCTGTTTTGCTCCATGTCAGAAAATAAAGAAGTTGTGCTGCTACTTCACATAAAATGTAAAAGTTTGTTATTTTATCATACTCATCAGAAGATCTTAGCACACCAAAACACTATGCAAAAATTTACAGTCAAATTAGCTTTAGGGACAAAAGTCAAGGCAAAGTAATTTTCTTTCCATATACCTCATGTAGAAGTCACCTATTGATTCACAACTATTACATTTGGACAGCAGTGTTAACTCAGATGTGATCTCTGTACTCCCTATCACTGGTGGACATCAGCCAAGAAATAATATGTCAGGACTTGCCAACAAACACATCTCAATAAAGAAAGTAAAAATGTAACTTCTGGTTTTGAACTGTCTTGTTATTATTTGGATTTCAAATAATAACCTACAAATTCAATACGATATTTCTTTTGGAAATAATGGACAAAAGAGCAAATATAAAATGAAACCACTGTTCCAGTCAGGAGAAAAAGTTTCAGCACCAGGTTTCATGTTTTACTCTTCAAGCCTGACTTCCTTGAGCAGTTATAGCTGAATATGTAATTATTGCAAACTTAACTATAGTATCATTCTCTGGCATGCTATAACATTATGATCTACAGCTAATAAGACCTTTTGAAACAGAAGTTGATTTCCAGATATTCATTCATGTGAGAAAAAGAGATGTAATCCCCTCCCGTTTAGTACTTTGATCATGTTTTAACTGCAGACTTTATTTTCTCTGTAAGAGTTCATCCATTCTACTATCAGTAAATTCTAAGTTGGAATTTCAGGGACACACAAAAGTATGCCAGCCACCCACTTGCTGGCTGCCACTTTCTTCTATTCCTAGCTGAACTGTTACCAACAGGGAAATGGACCATACAGGGGCAGTTTCTTGGGGCAAATTTCTATTCTGTCTGGGCTTATGGCCAAATCATCAGGTAGTGACTCCACTGTATCAATCATCTGGGAGATACATACAGATCATTACCTATTACAAATAGGCATACTGGCTGCTAGCAGGAGGTACAGAGCATCGAAACAGTTTTATATTCTTTCTGAAGAAGACAAATTAAAACCACTTGGAAAGTTGGTTGACAACATGACACAACAATATAAGGACTCTTATGGGCTTTGAAAGATGAGTTTTGTTGTGATTTGACTTGGTTTAGTTGCAAAGTTTAGAGATTTACTCCAGCAGCATAAGAAAAGACTTATTTATTTATAGCATATTACTTTGGGTAATACTGGCTTCTCTAAAAGTAAACCTTCAAATCTCAGTGCCTTGATATAATAGCAATGTATTTCTCACTCACACAGTCTCCTGTGTCAGGAATCAGAGACCTAGACTGCTTTTGTCTGGTGACTCTGCTATCTTTGGCTGCCAAAGTTGCTGTTCTCAGTCATATCTAGCCTCAGAAGAAAGAAGAACACAGAGCATTAATTGATAGGAACTTTTTATGCACTGGGCATGGAGGAAGTACACATCTCTTTTGCTTACATGACACAGGCTAGAATGGCCACATATTCATATGATCTAGAAGGCAAGCTAGAAATGTGGATTTGCTATGGCAGATGAAGAGGGAAGTGAACACTATGGTTAGGGCTTTGGCCATCATTACAGGTGTCATTTGCAGGGAAAGTGGGTCTAGGGAGCTACCAGGAACTCAGGAGAAATAGCTGCATCTCCAGTGGGCTCTCTCATGGTGATTGTGCTCTAATCTTTTCTCTACTGCAACTTGCCAGTCAAATTTTATAAAGCAGCCAATATGATTGGCTGGGACAATCACCATGATCTTTAATGAATTAAATTATTGGGGCCATATCATTTCATGGGCTGTGGGTAGCTCATGGATGGGATGCTATTGGGCTGGGGGTTTATTCCTCCCCTAATCCATTGTTACTCTGCAAAAGTACAGCCCATAACTGTTTCTTTGAATCACCATCTTGTTATTATTGCCACTACTAACAATTGATATTTTACTCTATCCACATAAGATCATGCCCAAATCCTTACATGCACTGCATTATTTATTTTTCACCATCACCATATTTTTAAATTTTTTTTTTGAGACAGGGTCTCCTATTTTACCAGGCTAGCCTTGAACTCTAGGTTCAAGAATATTCTTGCCTCAGCCTCCCAAGTAGCTGGGACAATATGTGTGGACCACCTTGTCGAGTAACAGTCATTTTATTAACAATTTTCAGAAGACAATGAGCTTCTGAGAGATTTAGCGATGCAGTCAAGTTTCCAGGGCTGACTCAAAATCTTAATCTCTTTACCTTTCAACATCACTGTTTCTGGTTTGCTTCAGCCACAGGAAAGGCATTGGCTATAGTGAGTACTGTGATAGTTAGAGTGGTGTTGGAGAAAGGAACACATAATATGCAACTGAAGTCCCAAGTGGAGAGACAACACTCTGGTCTAGGCCAACCAGAGAGGACCTGAGGGATGAGCATGGACTTGATCTAAGGAATAATTAATTAAATTGAAGTCTCAAATAATTAATGGCAGCTATGTCTGGGGAAGCAAGGCTGAGATTTTTCTCTGCCAAGACTATGGTGGTAGGTCTTGTAGGCTCAGGACTGTTCCTTACAGGCTTCTTAGGTAGGAATCTTTTTGGAAGAATCCAATCTGTATCTTGTTTTCTACCTCTTTTTTTCTCCAAACCATTCCAGTCTTGATCTAGGGAAGAATGAGATAGGGGATAAGAGGAGGATGCTGTTAGAGAACTCCTCTTCTGGCTGAAAGTGAAAGAGTATAATGTGGGTCCAGTATGGTTGGGACACTAAGGCATCGTTAAAGGGGTGGGAGTAGATATCTAGAAGAAGTGTCCAACTCTAATCGATCATCAGGGAAACTGCAGTTAAAAATCACAGTGAGACACTACTACTTACCTACCAGAATGGCTCACAGAAAATAGGTGAAAATATCAAATATTAGGAGAATGTAAAGCAGCTGGAACTCTCACGTCCTGCTAGTGGAGATATAGTTTGGCATAACTATAGTTTGGCATAACTATTTTGGGAAACTGTGTGGCTGTTTGTAGTAGGAAGAGTTCTGAGGCAGCCTCTCAAATTTCTGCTCCCTGGTATAAATGAACTGTATAAACACTTCCCCTGAGTGTGGGCAGTGTAGGCAGGACTTGGAGTAGGATGGATTTCACTTCTTTGATTAGATCATACAAAGATGAAGGGATTTATGAAATTAATTAGGGTCCCAGATCAATTGACTTTAAATTAATCAAAAGATTTGGAAATTATCACAGTGATTTTGACTTAATAAGGTTAACATTATATCTCAAAAGTGACCTCCAGAGCTAGGTGGTCCTGGCCTAGAATCAGCAAGAAAATGAAGACTCAAATCTCAAACATGCTCAGAGTGGGTGCTTCCCTGGTCATGCCTCCAGGTGAGGGCAGAGCAGGCTGATTCCTGGACTTCAGCTTGAGGGCTGTAAGCACAGGATTTAGCTAAATGTACCAGGCTCCTTCCCCAGGAATTCTGTGAAATTCCACATCTGGCTGGTTTTAGGCCACCTGGTTTGTAGTGATTTGTTACACAGTAATAAAAAAACGAATGCAATCTCCTAACACCAAATGTAAGCATCCTCTCGGACTCAGCTCCACTCCAAGGAATTTCCAACAGAAAGGCATATATGGGCTTAGCAAAGCACACACACAGCTGTCCCTTGGTATCTGAGGGCATCGGTGCCAGGACACTCAGAGGATACCATGTCCTTGGATGCTCAAGTCCTTTTGATGATGAAGTGGTGTGAAATTTACACGGAACCCACACACATTCTTCTGTATGTACTGGAAACCATCTCTAATCACTTAGAGTACCTCGTACATGTAAGCACTGTGTAAATAGTTGCCATACTGTACTGTTTAGGGAGTAATGCAGGGGAAAAAGGTTTGTACATACTCAGTTTCAGACAATGGCTGGTTCAATCTATAGATGTGCAATGCCTGGGTATGGAGGCAACTGTACCTCAATGTCCTCAAAAGCCACACTGGTAATAAGCAAAGCTGAAAATTCTACAGGAGAGCAAGAGGAGGCCCACAGGCTGACGAGAGTGTCTCCTGATCTGGGTGCTGGGTCCACAAGTGTATTTATTTTCTGAAGACATTAAGCTGTGCTCACTCCTAAATTAAATTACATTACACATGCAGAAAAGTAAAGTCAGCAGAAATTTATTTTTATTACCGGCTAGCACAACTATTAGATTATTTTCAGAATTAAAAAATTTGTCACACATATAAAAATGGCCACTTGATTTTAGCTGTGTGAGCACCCTAAAGTCAATCCCCTGCAGGTCAGAAAGAAAACAGGTTCTCATGAAACAAAAAGACAAATCATCTTTTACAAAACATTAACTCTTGATTTTTTCAAACCTTAACTGTTACTTCACTTTTGGCCTATTCTCAACACAACTCCACTAAGTAGTTTTTGTTTTCTGTTTCAGGGGAATTACGAGGAACAGTGTGTTGAGAATTCGAAGCCGCTCTTTGGGTTGAGGTCTCGGGGACACTGCAAGCCCCTCGCCCTCTGAACTTCTGTGTCTGTCCTCGTGTGCACAGGGTTTTGGAGCCTGGCCAGGTCATGATAAAATAAAAAATGTGATTCTCTACACACCTGTTTGAGATAAAGTTGCAGATATTTTTATTCCATTTAAAAGGAGAAACATAAATGCTAATGGTTTTGTAAGAATCCATTAATTAAACAATCAACAAATACTTTTCTAATATCTCATTTATAGGAAATCATGCTGCTATTAGGGCTGTAAGAAGAAGTGCATCATTCTCCTTTTGGAGGATTTAGAGTTCATCTGAGTAAGTACAGATGCATACATGCTAGTGGATAACATATGTTCATATGTTAATGTCAAATAAATGGGAAGTGTAGCAAAAAGTGTAAAGCAAAGAAAGGAAAGATATCAGAAAAGAAGGGAAAATATGGCAGAGTTCTTGGCAATCGGGGAAGGCTTTTTGGAGGCAGAATAGGATAGAAAAATAATTATTTTCCATCAAGCAAATTTGGTTTTAAATTTGAGTTCTTTCATTTGCCAGCTATAAGAGTTGCTCTTAGAGCTTTCAGATCTTCATCTGAGAACTGGAGCTGCTGCCTATAATTTCCAGCAGAAGGTCTATGAGGTTAGAAGGAGCCCACTGAGTGAACAGCAGCAGATCCTCCAGTCTGCATCCTGCTCTTTCTTGTGGAGGAATCAGAATCAGAGAATCTTTGGTGCCTGATGTTAGGCATTACTGGGGGCAGTAAGAGATGGGAAACTGCTGAGGGCCACAGCATGGGAGGAGAAGGGCATATTCAGGATTTCAAATGCAGAACAAATAACAAAGGTCAGCAATAGTACAAAGCTGTATCCTGAAAGCAGGGCAGGCAGTGCTTGGGAGACTGAGGATCACAAACAAAGCTAAGAAAGTTTCTGTAGGCACAGCCAGCACAGTAATGTGCTGGTTATGGCGAGCGAGCCAGAAATATAGAAGATATAAGCCCTGCATATTTAGGTTTCCAAGGGAAAAAGAATAGCTACACTCCCCTTGATTTAGGCCTGCCCACAGTGAGCCTCTTCCTGATGGCCCTGTAGGAGCCTGGAGAGGGGAAAGCTCCTTGTGGTCTATAGCTCAGGAAGGATAGACCCGGGGTCTGAGAGATGGGCACTCCTTGAATCCAAAGGAGGAACTAACTGAGGGTTTAGTTTGGACAGGTGTCCTACACAGACGCATCTGGCAGAAGTATCCTGTCAAGACAGCCAACAGGGCAAAACCACAGGGTTTGTTAAGAGGCACCACAGGAGAGTGCTGGGGAGGGAAGGAGAGAGAGAGAGGGTAAGGGGAAAGCCTATAATTTCAGAATTGTGGTGCAAGATCAGTGGACTCCTTCCAAGAAAGAAAGGGAAGAAAGTTACCTGCTTTCACCCAAAGTGCAAGCTCCTGGGGATTTAAGGTGAGTCCACCCAAATAGTTCCAATGTGATGAGACTGCCTGTATAGCTCCTTACTGGAATTCCATCATCAGAAGTACAAATCCCAGCCGTGCATGGTGGCACATGGCTAGGATCTCAGCTCTCTGGGAGGCTGAGGCACTAGTATTACCAAGTTTTAGCTCTGCCTCAGCAATTTAGCAGTTTAGCAAGATTGTCTCAAAATTAAAAAATAAAAAAGGACTGGGAACTATCTCAGTGTGAAGGCCCTGGGTTCAATCCCTTAGTACTACAACAACAAAGTATGACTCCTTCATTAAGCTGTTTATTCCTATTGAAAAAATAATCATCTAGAGTTAAGCCATGATCAGTCTTAGCTACACCTAGGTTTGATGATTTCTCTGATCAGATTCTAAGGGTATGTTTTGAAAGGAGGGAGGAGGAGAGAGAAAAACAGGGTAGCAATGTCTGCCTCCCTGAGAAAAGGGGCCCTGCAGGGGAAGGCATCACAGGCGGTGGTGTCCTCCTCCTCCGCAGCCCTTCGGTACTCAACGTGCCCTCCCAGCTTCTGTAACAGAGCAGAACCCCCAGGAACTAAGGAGTAAAGACTCCTGGGTCTTCTCAGAAGGTTCGTGTGGCAATCTTCATCTTCGAATGCTTTTATTCTGGGCCTCTTTCTGAACCAATTTCCTCCTCAGCCCCCACAGGCTCAGCAGAATGAGTTTAAGGACTTTAGCTCTTAAATGTTCTCAATACCTGTCAATTAATAGCAATCACTACTATACTTTATATTGGTGCCTGGATCCTGGGTCTTGCCAAATTTGGGGAGGCACATGCCTGAAATCGTGTAACTCTAGGAGGCTGAGGCAGGAAGATCATACATGTCAGTCAAGCCTGATTAACTTAGGGAATTATGGAGACCCTGTTACGAAATAAAGTAAAAAAGGGCTCCTTTCTTTGGGAAGGAGGGGGATCTGCTGGTTTTTCGGTTGGATGCACTCACTCTGGAAATAGCCCCAGGCCCTGGGCGGGGACGCTGGCTGCTCCTTCGGCCGCACCTCGCACCTCTTCTGCCCAGCTCCGCCAACGCTTTCCTTCCCCCGGAGCAACAAGTTCTCAGCTGAGCGACCCGCCCGCGCGCAGCAGGCCGGCGCCCCGCCTCCTCCCGGACCTCCGCCAAGCTAGTCTCCAAACCCAGCTGGGATGGAAATCTCGGCAGTTGCCTACGCCTTCTGCGGGCGGGAGAGCCCGCCGCCAGCCACTCCAGGCGCCTTCACAGTGTCTGGGAGTGAGGCGGGAGGCTGGGAGTCGGGATGGGAGCCCCCAGCCCGCTCGCCCTTCAAGGCTCAAGCAGCACCTGGAGCAGCCAACGAGCATCTTGCGCCCCTCTGCTCCGGGGCCGTGGAGGAGGGGATGGGGGCTCCAAATGCTCCCGATCTCCATCCCGCCTCCTGGCAGCCAGAGACATCCTTCTGTCCTTCGAGTCCCCTAGCTCCAGCTTCACCCTCCCTCCACTTCACCCGGCGCCAGGTCCCCTGAGGACGCCAGAGATCCTGGGATACGGGCACGGACCCGCGCGCCACTCACGTTCTTTCTCCCCTGTGGGTCCCCTAGCGGCTCCAAAGGAGTCCAGAGGAACCCGAGCTACCCAAACAGTCGGTCTCTGACAACTTCTTGGAATGGGGATCCCCGCGCTCTCCTGGGAAAGCCAGACTGGCCTCCCACAGATCGGGAGAGGACACCTCGACTTCTTCCTAGGGAATTCCCCTCCAAATCGACCTCTCCTTCTGGTCCCTCCCAAGCAGGGAGTTGAAACTCCCAGCCTACCATGAGTGCGCTCAGGGGGTGGGCGGTCGTGGGCGAGGCGCCAGGGCGCAAAAGTTCTGCCTGGATCTTGGGAGAGAGACCAGTTAATGTGACAAGCCTCCTAAAGTCAGGAAGCTCTTGTCCCCAGAAAAGAGCAGGGACCCAGTTCCCGGGAGGTAGGGAAGCCCTGCACGGGCGCGGGGTCGGGGAACACCGAGGTGAACAGCAGTGTCCACTCCTGGTGCCCTGTCGGCGGGAAACGATTCTTTCTCTGGGGGTTGGGGGTGAGGGAGACATTCCTGGCAAAGCAGCCAGCGCCAAGCCCAGCTGTTCCGGGCTTCACCCCTCCAGCCTCAGGCAGCCTGAAGAACTTGGTACCTCGGACAGCAGCCCGGGCGCAAGGCGTCGTTTGCAAGGTGTTACCCTCTTTTCGCCGCCACCAAGTCAAAAAGCAATAAATTATTTTGATGACCTTACTAGTGCAGACGAAGGACATTTTAATTACATAACCCGTGAAAGATCACCGGAGGCAATGTGTTTAAGCGCCGATGGCAGAATATCTGCATCGCAGGAGAAGGAAAACTTGCAAATCTGCAGGGAGATTGCGCAGGGCTGCTGCCCTTCGCGTGGAAGCGACATGAGAAATGCACAGGAGAGCTTACCTTCCGGACTCCGAAGCCGTGCTCCCCGGCAACTTGGCGAGCTTCTTCCTCACCCCCTTTATGCAACTCCACGAGAAAATGATTCGTGAAGATGGGTCTCTCGGCAGATGCAGAAACCATGACACAGAAGAGGAGCCCGGCGGCCGCCTGCCACCGGGAGCCACAAGCCCCCTTCATCCTTCTCTGGAGTGGAAAGTGGGGCTGGGAGGCTCGCAGCCTGCTGGAGCAGGGCACCCGGAGGGAAGGCGCAAAATAAAAATAGGTATGGAGTGTTTTTGTTTGTTTTGTTTTGTTTAAAAAAAAATCTTTGTATAGGGAAGGGGACTGAGCAGGGGCTTTGGAAGTAGCCGATCAGAGTGTGTTCGCCTTCGGCTTCTGGCTGGCGGGGAAGCTGAGCAGTCCGGCAGCCCGGCTCTTGGGGTGCGAGTGTGGAGAGCTGTGTGCACCGGAGAGCGAGAGCGAGTGGCTGGATGTCTGTGCTTGATGCTAAATCTGCATTTTCAGCTCCTCCTCGGCTCCAGTTCCAAGGGGGTCGGAGGCGAGCACCAGCCCGGGTGACGCGCTCCCGCCGGCGGCCAATGGGGTCCTAGCCGAGGCGGCCCCGCCCCGGGCCGCCCCCGCCCCCGCCCCGCCCGCCCGGGGCTCCGCTCCGGACCCGAGCCCCCGCCCGCCGCGCGCGCACAGGAAAGTCCCGCGGCCCGGCGCCGGGTGATGTCATTGTTTGTGGGAATCTGAGGGCTCTGGAAAGGGAATTACGGCGGGTGCCGCTCTCGGGGAGCTGGGGCACCGTCCTCTCCCCATTCCTCCTCCTGGCTGCAAAACAACTCTCTCTCTCTCTCCCCCCCCCCCATTTATGGCAATAACAAAGCAATATTAACCCTCCTCCCGCCACTTTACCAAATCCCAGGGAAGGTTGCTTTGCTCCCCTTCTGTCCCCGGAGGCTTAGGAAAGCAACCTCCTGGGGGTGACTTCTGGGAGCTAGGGCACAAGAATGGTTTCGATGCAGGTCAGGAACTAAACAGCTGGGAAGCCAGCGGGGGGCCAGCCTCGTCCGCGATCGCCGAGGCGCCTCCGGGAGACTCTGCTGCACCCCCAGAGTCAGCCTTTGGGACTCGAGCTGGGGAATGGCGCGCTTCGAGGCGCAGCTCCGGACTGGGGGGCTTGGGTCTGCTCGGGGACAGCCAGGGAGCGAGTGTCAGAGGGGGTCGCGACCCGTGCCAGGCGTGGGCTCCAAAAGGCAGGGGGTCAACTACGTTAGCCATTTCAGAAAGGAGCAGTGCTACTTGACTGCGCATTGCTGACCACTGACTTCTTCTTTTTGGCCAAGTGGGAGAGCTAGCCTCGCTCTGCCTGTATAGAAATGGGTGCCATTGTTTTGAAGAAATTGAAGTATTGTTGAGCTACAGAGTGTTTACACTGATCTTGCTCATCATGTAGTACCAAAGTTCAAAATCCTACCTTACTTGGACAAGAAGTAAGAGACTTGTTTTTAGGAGGGGAGGGAGGTGTCTCACATTTCATTTTAGCTTGAAGTCACACAAGCAAAACAAACATTCTTGGTAGAAGAGAAAGCACTCTTGACGCCTTGGGTCACACTGGTTAGAGATCTTGTTGTTGGTACAACTGAGTGCCTCCAAGCCCTTTCAAGCACTGCTGAATAAAAAACATGGATATTGCTAAAGGTTTTGGCTAAAATGTAAGAAACTTGTATTCCATTATCATTATTATTACTTAAACTTCTAAAAAAACAAAAAACAAAAAACCTCCAACAAACCAAAACAACAAAAACCAAACCAGGAAGGTGGTAGGACATGGGCTAAAGATGAAAGGGAAATGAGGTTTCTGGAAAAGTATTAATAAAAGTGAGCAGACTAACTTGGGGTGCGTTAGTTTGTTACTGCATAGGAACTCCTTCCTGCCAAGATTTTCTCCCTAATTTCCTCCATGGCATTGCCCCTCTGTTCATGTGCTTGACCAGAACAGAAGGCTTTCTTACTCAGGGACCTTCAGCTCCTCTGCTTCCTCCATTGCTTGTATTTCATCCATATTTTGAATCAAGACACCAGATTGATATGTGGCAACACTAGCCACATGGTTCTTTCTGCCCTGTATTGTTAGTTAAGAAAAATGGCATTAAATGTGAAAATTACATCAGATAGATTCACAATCATGGAGTGCATTTCCAAAGCAGCAACAAAGATAAAATCTAAGTCTTTAGAAAAATAGATCTGAAGAGCATCGAATAAATCAATTTAGAAGATTATGTGTTGGGAAAAAGCAGTGCTAAATCTCTCTGAAAACGAACATGAAATTACCATCTATTTACAGATATTTATTAATTTTTTCTGAAACCACAGAGCAATCCTTCATTTCCTAAATAAATTCCAAAGATGAAATGTGAGTAAATGCTGAACCTTATATATTGCCATGGTTTGAATATGACTTGTCTTCTATAAAACTCAGTATGAAATTTTTGAGCACCACTGTGGTGGTGTTGGAAGGTGGGGCCTTTGAGGGGTGCCTGGATCCTGAGGGTTCTGCTCTTCATGAAAGGGTTAATCCATCCGTGGTTTGGTGAGTTACCATGGGAGTGGCTTTGCTTTGAAAGTGAGCTCTTTCTGGTTAGCTTAGTGAGTCTCACCATCTGATATCCCACTACTACCTTATGATGCAGCAGGAAGCCCTCCAGATGCCAATGTGATGCTCTTAGGTTTCCCAACATCCAGACCTGGGTACTAAATAAACTTTTGTTTTTTACAACCCAGTTGGTTTCAGGTATTTTGTTATTTTTGGTACTGGGGATTGAACTCAGGACTTTGCCCTGGCAAGGCAGATGGAGCCACCAAGCTAAATCCCTGGCCCAGGTATTTTGTTATAGTAACAGAAAATGGAATGAGACATATGTCTACATTTTAAATAAAGCCATGTCAGGGTACAAACTGGGTAAAACCTGAATGACTGATTACAATGTCATTCTTAGTGGTTTACACAGAATACAGCTTATCATATTGTCAAAACAGCATAGCAAATAAAAAGAGTTTTTGTGATACAAATGCTAAATTTTTAGTGCACGACAAAGTAGTATGCCAGTGAAGGAAATGTATTCATACATTGGATTGATATTTGAAATGCAAATATATAGCCATGCATGCATGCATATTGCTCTCTTAAATGGCTATTTCTCAAGGTCTTTTTTCATTTCCAGTAGGGGTTTTGGAGAAAGGAGGTGAACAGGAAGGAAAACGGTGGCATTACGTTCTGCTTACCCAGGAGCCAGTTGCCAGGAATTCTGCTTCAGCCTTTGCTATTGCTGGCAGTGTATGTCACTTGGGCTGAATCCTTGCTTCTCCCAAAACCTGTATCTCTTCATTTGTAAACAGACAGTTGGATTAGATTGCCTTTCCCCATCCAAAAATGTGTAATTTCAAAGAGATGCTGAAGCACCAACTATGAAGGAAAGAACACCATCAATAGCTTGGCAAAATGTAGAGAAAGTTCACTCTTTTTAATATTACAGTGGCCAACAGATTGATTTCTTTTTGTAAAACGCCTCAAAACTTTCTCATATTTACTAATTTTATAGACTTGAAGGGGAAAAAACCTGATGTAAACAGATGGAGACTTGGTAGTAGACATGGAAACCATCAACATCTTGGGTTTCATTCAGTTTATTTACTGTTGTATATGTAGCAATAACGTGGGGTGTTTGGTTATGATGAAAATGTGACTCAAACTTCCACTGTCTCTAAAGATCTTGTCTTACAGAGACCAGAATATGCCCATTTCATGGATTTATGACTGTACATCATTAGATATATGGGTGATTAAAACAACCCACACCACAGAGACATGATCAGGACTTTCTCCTTCAGATGTAGTTCTAGAGGGAAGACTTTGAATCCACAGAGCATTGGGTCAGAGCTAACTTAACATGGGCTGGGGCACAAAGGAACCCCAGGGGAGACTGCTGGACTTTTGAATGTTCTTTGGGCCATTAGATAAAAGATCTGATTTTTCTGTTAATTTTCTTACATTGAGTGCATGCAACTGAAGGTCATGATTTAAAGGGCAGCCCTATTAGAAACTAGACTGTGCTTAGGATTTCTTCTGCACCCGTTCTGAGCACTCTCAGTGCAGTGAAGGTGCCTTCATTGGCAACAGTCTTCTCCCATTATATCGGTATATCAGGTCTTAAAGAGGATTCTTCCTACACCCTCCCCTACCCCTGCTCTCTTTCCTAGACCATTTTCAAGATTTGTGAAACTGCTATCTCTCTGCTGCTTTCTGTCAATTTTTTATCTCAACATTAAGTTTTTCTTTTTTTTCTCAAGACCTCACCTCATTTTCTGTGGTATTTATATACACCCTTTCATTTGTTGTTACTTAAGATTCGGGTGCTTGACATACTTTAATTAATCTCTCGGTATACACCAATACCTTCCAAATCACTGGAATTCAGTTTGTCCTGCCTCCAATTCCTATAGCATTTGCCAACTTACACGGTTTTCTTAAGTGATTTTTCTGTTTTTCCTTCAGTCAAAAATTTTCTGCAAACTTTTGTCATCTAAGCCATCTTAAATTAATATAGTAGGGTGGATTCATGGAGCTTCATCAAGTGTTTTATTATTATTACCGGGTTGAGACTAGAATGCTTTGGGTTATACTCATTATAACTTCATCAAGTCATGAGATTTACTCAAACTAATCAATTCTTCATAAACAAAAGCTATTCCTTGCATCCTTATTTTCCAGGACAGTGAAAATTTATTTCTTGGGCTAATTTAGGTTCTATTATTTTGATGGGATTTGAAGTAGCTAAACAATGAGGACCAAGGGCCCTTTTAATCTTCCTTTGAAAATTAGAAATACATTGCTATTCACTATCTTTAGATTTCTCCCTAGGTCTACAGGATGACAAAATAATGTTTGCTCACTTGGAAAATTAATTAGTTATTTCTCAGGGCTTATTGGAACATTGCTTATTGTCTGAAGAAAGTTATTACCTATTCATGAATTCTCTACCTTGTGTTATTTCCCTTTTCTTTTTTCATGATCTTTAAAAAAATACAGTAAATCTTCCTCAATTCACTTTTTGAAGTATTATGGAAATTACCTTTAATAGCAAGACTTTTTTGTACTCCTCAAATTGCCTATAATATAGAAACAATTTAGAGAAAACAAATATGTGGCTTGTTAGCAAACATAAACTGCGATTTACAAAGATAAAAATTTTATGTATAAAATGGAGTTTCAAACATTAAAGGTAGACAGCATTTCTGTAAGGTCAATCCTGCCCATTGTAATGAAATATAAGATTCTAGGACAGTTTATACTTTGACCTGAATGCATTGGATAATTATACACTATTTAAAAATCAGTTTGGATGATCTACCCAAAGTAGAGAAATGGTGTGTGTTATGGCTTGTATCTAGATGTCCCCCCAAAGCCTCATGTGCTCATAGGTGGGGCTTTTCTGAGCCAGCTGGCTTGAGGGCATGTGATACTGAGACTAAGGATGTGTGTACTAAATTATCCACTGACTGGAATTAGCATAGTTCTGGGTAGCACCACCCCCAAAATTGGCAGCTTGGATTGGGTAAAAGGGAAAGGCAGGCTTGCTTCTGCTGCTGCTGCTTTTCTGCCTCCTGGCTACTGTGCCATGGACTGTTTTTCCTCTGTGATGCCCCTGTGCCATGTTTCCCTTCCTTGAAACCAGCTGATTATGGACTGAAACCTCTACAGACTGTGAACTGAAGCAAACATTTCCTCCTTTAACTTTGAGTGTCCGATATTTGGTCCCAGCAATGAGAGAAAGTAACTAAGACAATGTGTAATGTTATTTATCATGCTGGAAAAACAGTTATAAAGTTATGGTTGTGCTCTTAGGTATATCATTTTTTTCCTTTGAAAATTTCTGTCCCTTCCTGGTTTGAAGAAACACAGCATAGTTTATTTTTAGGAAACATCATCCATCATACTGTATCTATTTTATCTTATGATCCTGCAATGTCTATTTTATTTTCTTGTGATACTAGAGAGAAAAAACCAAAAAATTCATCTTTACTAACAGGTATTTCTAGAATTAGCCATGTGACACAATCCTTATAGATTTGTAGACTTATTTTTTCTTTTAAGATTCTATTTACATAGAACCCACTGGAGTATATTTAATTTCTAACAATGCTTTTCACTATGCATTAATTTGTGCTAGAGATTACATACTAGTGGGATCCAGTTTGAAGCCATGTTTTATACAGATGGAAATGATAATAAAACTAGCCATAATCCTCTAAAAATTGACCATTTCGCGTAAAAATTTAGGAATGTGGCTTCTTTTACAATAACTGAAGATTTAGCAACAGGGTTGCAATTAGCTGGAGTTAGTGGCTATTGTTCTCCCCACCTAGTTTAATAGATCTGAGCTGCCCAGTTTGCAGAATCCCCTCCTAGCCTCCTGATTCACAGGTTTTGTATTCCTGACCTGGCTCCTTAAAGTCACTTGAATTTGTGACTTCTGGTTTGAGTCATCTATGGAGGTCTTAATTAATTTTGCTATAAGGACTTTTAATAATGTTTTTTCTAGAACATATTCAACTAATACAGAAATAAAAGTGTATTCTCTGAATTATTAGCATAGATGTAACAAAAAATTAAACTTGGACGTCCAGAAAACAGACTTCTGGGGAAAGGCACTCTGTCCATATTTGATAGCACAGATTAAACAAATTGGCAGTACCTCCCATCTTGGGTAGTGAAAACTGTTTGAAATGTCCAGTATGACTAGTTTTTATGTCCTGTACTTTGCTATTAGGTAATAATTAGAGGAATTCCAGGAGAAGATAAAACCAGGGTTACCAATCTAAGCAGAATGAGAGGTTCAGGCAGAATGTGTGTTAGTCTACAAATGCCTGAGAGGTCAGGGTGGTGGTGTGGGGACACTGTGAGGCTGGAAGTGAAGGCTTCTTTCTTTTGACTTTGACTATGTTTTGTCGTATGACTGATGCACAACACTTCACCTTCTTGAACTCTGGGTGAATTGGGGGGTAGAGATTGTGCCTAAGATCATGTTTAGGGATAATATACAGTAATCATATCTAGATTAGTTTCTTGTTTCTCTCATGTACCTCATATCTCTTAGGGCATACTTGTTGAATATGGGGTGCCTTAGTGCAAAAGCACAGAAGTGTGGTTTTGCAGAGTGTAGTGGTCAACTACTGCCACTACAAAGCTGTGTAGCAATTTATCCTATACCTCAGGGCTTACAGCAAGTGTTTTATTCTAGCAATCTGGTTTCCTGTGGTGTGGTTGTTCTAAACTGGACTTGGTGAGTGGTGACTTTATTTCAGGCTGCAGGTTGGCTCAGCTTGGTTCCAGCCTGTGTTTGGTTTAGGTTTGCTCCACATACTGATTCTGAAGCCCAAGACTAAGTGGCAATGGTAACCCAAGGCAAGATATTTTTGCAGCTTTTTCTTGGAGCTCAAAATTCAAGCCAAGCTTTGCAAAAATTTTCAAGACCTCTGGGGTTTAATATTCTACTGGGTGAAGCAAAACAGATGGTCAAGACCAATACTACTCATATTGAGAGGTTGAGGGAAGAGAATATTTTCTCAATAGAAATCTAAACTTCAATACCAAGCAAAGTCCCACATTCAAGGAAATTTTATTAAAGAGAGTATTTTCATGAATAAGCACAATTTAAACAATTGGTTTAGGAATCAGTTGAAAGGGTTAATTTAAAAATAATATCTATAATGAATTTGGGGAGTAGTGTCCTAAAATGTTGAGAATGACGATTTTAATAATCTCATTTCTGTGTTGAAGAATGAGTCACTCCCCTCTTAGAGTACTGGAGGGTTAGCATGGGTGTCCTCTTGGGCATTCTCTTCAGAATAGCATTACTGGGGGCTGTATCTGACTTGAATGACAATGTTAAATGTGAGGACATTGGATGTAAAACTAACTTGCTTCAGAATAGATCAGCTCAGATGCTGATCATGATAAAATGTATGAAGTCTAGAGTTTTGAATAGGTAAAGGAATCTAATTACATGACCTTAGACTTTGGGGCATATTCCAAATTGTAGTTCTCCAGGTGTATTTACCACAGTTATTTACCCAGTTAAGAGTGATAATGTTATAACCCTAATTGGCTTAAACAATGAGGGAAATTTCTTGTTTCACATCCTCAAGAGTCCAGAGGTATGGCTGGGAATTTAGCTTAGTGGTTTCACCACCTTCTGCGCAAGCGCAAGGACCTGAGTTCGATCTCCAGTACCAAAAAAGAAAAAAAAAAAAAAAAGAGTCCAGAGGGAGATATAGATTCAAGTATGGCCAGATCTGGAGATTTTATCATCTTCACTTTTAGGATCTATTGTCCTCTTTGGGTGAACTTCAGAGGAAAGAGCTTCTTTCCCAATAATTTTTGTGAAATTTTGGAATAGCAGCCCATTCACTTGGCTTGGAACCTGTGACCAATCCTTCTTTAATTACAAGATCTCAGCTACCTGTCTAGGCCTGTGTGCTGTGCTTTTTCCTGGAGCAGATACCCACATTTAGTTTGATCTAAACCACCTGGACTGAGATTGGAGAAGTTTTTACTGTACAAAAGGAAGCAAAGGGGCTCTTCCTTGGAGAAGGGCAAGGCTGTTAGATAAAATAATAGATGTCTATTACTTCTTGTTTTTCAAAGGGGGAGAAACCATTAGGGCGAGAGACAATTTATGAAGTAGAACTACACTGAGAGGAATTGACTAAAAGATAAATCTTGTAAGTGGTATACTAAAATATCCTCCAAACACCAGGTAGAGAGGCTGGCATTCAATGGATTGGTTATTTGCAGATATTAAGAAAGATCATTCAGTGGTATGGGCCCAGCAGTAATGATAGCTCTTAGTCTGTGGCATGAACATGTCACTAACTTATGTCTAGTAACTTGATGATGGAGGATTGCCTCAGCTGGTTAGAGTGTGGGGGTGGCATAGCCACATCATGGGTTTAGCTTTCAAGAGAGGATGCCTCTTAGTCATCTTGCCATGTAGAAGTATGTAAATGCCAGGATTCTAATGAGGATATAAATCTTTAAAAAGACATATATGGGGCTGGGGATTTAGCTCAGTGGTTCTGGTGCCTGCCTCACAAGTGCAAGTTCCCAAGTTTGATCCCTGGTACAAAAAAAAATACATATATGGATGCTAGAATGTGTCTCCATATTTCCTTCACTGGCAGAGAAAGGAGAAAGGAGGACTCTTGTTCTTAGTTCCACATGAGATGGCAAAATCATCTCAGCTGTCACCACTGCCCACAGTACTTTACGTATAATTACATTGTTTCTTCAAGGTGCCCTTATTATTTCTTCTCTCATCTTTCCCAGGAAACATGCAGTAGGAGAAGCTGGCAGGTTTCCTTGGCAAGAACAGTTGAATAAATAAGGAGCATGAGCTTGCGTCTTTCAGCTGAGGTGCTTTGTCAGAAACCACAGCACTGTGGCTGTTTGCAGATTTTAAGGGTTATACTCAGCATCAATCAAAGGGAATTTTAAAAGCTAAATCATTGAATGGTTTGAGAAAAAGGTTTTGATAGAACATGAAGTCAATTGTGCTCATATGGCTGAATATATTGGTCTGATGGCATTTCATTTATTATGTTAAAGTATTAGACAATGGTAAACCATCTACTGACTTATTGAGTGGTGAGTTGGATTGAGTGAGGAATCTCATGATGAATAATTGGTTTTGATACTTCAGAGAGGACAAAGAACCTGAGTAAGAGACCAGGTGGTGAATATGTTTACTTAGTTTTTTTTTTTGTTTGTTTTGTTTTTTTGGTACTGGGGATCGAACTCAGGTCCTTGCGCTTGCGCAGCAGGCAGAGAAACCACTGAGCTACATCCCCGGCCCATCAGGTGGTGAATATGGATAAATTGGACTCTACAATACTACCAAAGTTCACAATACTTTTGTATTTTTTCAGTATTATCATGTAAAGCCCAATAATCCATACTGTATATCTCCAGTTATTTCTACTTTCTCCTTAAATCCCTCCATCCTGCTGTGCCTGGAGATAGACTTTTATGGATCACATCCATGAGTGTTTGCTTTATGGTTTTCCTTAGATTCCACCAACAGGAGGCACTATTAAAAAAAAAACTGGAGAGGAGGGTAGGAGGGTCAGCTCAGGTTTTTATTTTCTACATCCCTTCCTGGCTGCTCAACATATATAGACTTCATTCCTTTACCAAATGCCATCTATTCTGTCAGAGAGCTACTCCAGAGCCCATTAAATGCCCTCTTCCCTATTTCTGTGGGACTAATAGTGTAATGGGATCAGTGTATTGCTAGTCGCAGGGGCGTCTCTCTGCTTCATTGGGTTTTCTCGATCCTCTGATGCATTTGAAAGCAGTCTCTTAATAAACTCTCTTCAATGACTCCATTTGTGTCTACCACTTCTTTCTTGCCAGCACCCTGGGTGACAACTTACTTTTGTAAGATGTGATACACACTATACATTGTTGAGATGCACGATACAAATGCATTAACTTATTTCCTACTTAAACAGAGCATTTGTGATGAATATACCCACAACAAATCTCAGCCTTCTGGGAAGTGGCTGGCTGAGCACAGCAGCCCATATAAACAAAATAAAATAGCATAACACACACACACAAAATGTGAAATGGACACAAAAGGAAAAATATTAAGAGAAAAACAAAAACATGTGACGAGGATTAGGGAAAAAAAATGAGAATATCAAAAATTTTAGGAAAAATTCCCTGGACCAAAGAATTAGAATTCAAATTGGGAAAAACCAGTACATCCTAATATCTGAGAGATAGAAAATTAAAACAAGACAAAGGAGAAAGGAGTGGAGGTGCCAGAGGGAGAAGGGGAGGGGGAGGGGAATCCACCGAATAAAATGCTTGGGGAAAGAAGAGGCCTGAAGGAATTTAGGAAGCAGTTTCCAGTCTCCTGCGTGACCACTCAGAGCCACTGGGCAGAGTGAGCGCTGTCCGTGGTGCTGACCGAATCTACCGCTTTCCCTTTTCAAACCAGCTGAGATGAAAGAATTATTAGGGCTTCACCAATTGCTTTCAGTCTTCCCCGGAAATTATACGAAAGGGGTTGTCCACAAGAGCAAACCGTCCCACACCCAAGGAAGGGAGAACATATCATTCATCTGTTAGCTGTTACATGTCTGTACATGATTGATACCAAAATCGCTGCCACGGCAACTGATCTGAACGCATCATCAGGCAGAACAATTTAGCACGAAGATAGGTGCAAATGTGAGAACTTGTAGAAACCACTTCAAAATAAGAGGCCAGAGTACAAATAACTCTTTTAAGTCCAAAAGATGGAGAGACTCCAAATGTCTATATGTAAATATGAGACTGGCATCTATTTCTTCCATTACTTTATCATGGGCTAAAAGGTGATTACCTAATATCCCAAATACGAGGGGGAAATGTGAAGAAAGATAAAGTGAAAATAAGTTAGTTGATGAAACAAAGACTGTTTTGAAATTTGGGGAAGAAGTCACAACTTAATCTGAAGTTTCACTTTTTATATCCTTATTCTTCCTAACAACACTAAAACAAAACAAAACAAAAAAACAACCCAGGTCTTTTCCTTATATCTTCAACCTGATTATCCTTAACAGAAACATGGTATGTAGTTTCTCAGATAATATTAAGTGTATAACCAATGAGAAATATTTCTCTATCTGGAAGTTTTGAAATTCTGATAGTAAAAATCTTAAGTAGAAAATACAGGATTTAATACCTTAATGTGAGCATTTTGGTGACTTGAAAACTCATCTTTGGATTAATGTGAACTTTTAGGAAGATGGGAAAAGGAAATAGGAACAAATTACAACAGGGAGGAGAAAATTAATCTTATGAGACTACCAAACAGGAATAGGATGTGTCTTCCTAGTTTTTTGACCAAGTTCTTAAAAAAGAACCACATGCACAATATGTACTCACTATCACATTTCCAATGAGCATTGCTTGGATACAAGCACTTGGAGTCACCTTGTGTTACTCTTCTTCCCTTTCATCTTTTTTCGGGATATTGGGAGTCAGACTCAGAGACTCATACTTGCCAGGCGGGTGCAATACTGCTGAGCTACATCCCCAGCCCTTCCTTTCATCTTCTGATTTGGAAACAGTCTCTGGATGAGCTGACAAGAACTTTAAAGGATTAGGACACAGATTCTCAGTCTTGTCAGACAACGGCTCATTTGTACTCATTTTATGGTACTCATTTTTGCCCAAATTAACACCTGAAATATCTATTCCATTAGGTTATTTTGGTTTTAAAATAAGCATAAATAAGTGTGCATCAAATCTATATACTACCTCAGAGAATAGGAATCTCTTCAAGTCATTGAGATCTGAATTGCATTGTCCCCAATCCCAAGTGGATGGCAGCCTGGGAGAATTTTACTTCCCTCCAGTGTATCTGAATATTTTCAGAGATCCCTCCCTCACACATGCTTTCACCGCAGGACTCTGGTACACCCACAGGCAACTCTTCATAGAGTTATATTAACTCAGACAGAAAATGAAGACACAGGCCCCTCTCTAGTGTCCTTTTCCAGATTTGCACAATATAAATACATGCAGGTCCTCAAGAGTACCACTGCTTGGAATAGATTGGAAGATGCAGAAACAACTCCAGACATACTCAGCCACCTCATCTTTGACAAAGGAGCCAATCACCCTCATTGGAGGAAAGATAGCCTATTTAATAAATGGTGTTGGAAAAACTGGATTTCAACCTGCCAAAGATTAAAACTAGACCCATATCTATCATGCACTAAACTAAGATTGAAGTGGATTAAAGAGCTAAATATCAAGACAGAAATAGTAAACTTGCTGGAAGATAAGTTAGGTAGAACTCTTAATGACATTGGCATAGGAAAAGACTTTATGAACAGAAGTTCAGTAGCATGGGAACTAGCACAAAGAATCAACAACTGGGACTTCATCTTATTAAAAAGCTTCTGCACTGCAAGAGAAACTACCAACAGAGCTAAGAGACAACCTACAATATGGGAAGAAATTTTTAGCAGTTGTACCTCAGACAAAGGTCTACTATCTAGAATATATAAAGAAATGAAAAAAATCAGACCCCCCAAATTCAAAGACCCAATTCAAAAATGGGCATCCAAAATGAACAGACATTTCTCAGACAAAGAAGTAAAAACAGCAAATAAATATATGAAAAAAATGTTCAACATCACTGGTGATTAGAGAGATGCAGATGAAAACAGCACTGAGATTCCACCTCACTCCAGAAAGAATGGCTGCTATCAAGAAATCAACCAATAACAAATGCTGGCAGGGATGTGGAGAGAAAGGAACCCTTCTCCATTGTTGGTGGGAGTGCAGACTGGTGCAACCACTGTGGAAATCCGTATGGAGATACCTCAAAGAACTAGGACTAGAGGTCCCATTTGACCCAGCTATTCCCCTACTGGGTATCTTCCCCAAAGAATTAAAAGAATCATACCACAGCGATATATGTGCACCTATGTTTATAACAGCACAATTTGTAATAGCTAAGGTTTGGAAACAGTCCGAATGCCCATCAACTAGAAACTGGATGAAGAAGATGTGGTTTTTTTTATAAAATGGAGTACTACTCAGCCATAAAGAATGAGAAACTAGAGTCATTTATAGCTAAATGGATGCATATTGAGGCCATACTCTTAAGTGAAATAAATAGGACACACATGTGTAAATACTGAATAGTATCTCTAGTGTGAGAAACTGAAAGTGTAAATAAGGATGAAAATGATTAAAATGAATAATTGATAATTTGAAACTGGAAATGGTCCAGAGGTGTAGGGGTGGTGGGAGAGGAAGGGGAAAGGGAAGAAAGGAAAGGAAAAGTTATGAGAAAGAAAAAAAAAATGGAAACAAAGTCTATGTAAATAGGGAAGGGTGGTGGGGGTGAAGGGCACATAGGTAATGGGGAAAAAAATAAGAACTAAGATACATCATGTTCAGGTACAAACACCCAATGATAAATGTAAATATATTGTATACCTAAAATGTACCAATTAATATATAAATAAAAATAAAATAAAATTACACACACACACACACACACACACACACACACAAAAGAGTACCAGTGCTTTGGGGTTAGCATTAAGTGCCCTTTGGGAAAGCAAGTGAGTTAGAGAAAGAAAAATCTTTTTACTGTTATATTGATTTAATGATCACTAATAAATTGATCTCATAACAATGGAACCATGGATGCTTCTTTGCAATGACACAAAAATAAATACCTGTAAGACACCAAATGTACTCAAATAATATCCTATGGATGTTCATTGGTGAGTCCTGAGAAATACTAAAGGGAGAAAATATTGGAAACCAGAGAATGAATTGCTCTATCTTTGGGGGGTTTGTTCCCATTAGAAGAGGAGAAATGGAACATCCTTGAACATTCATTGGGTGTTTTAAAGCAAAAAATAGGTTCAGAGCATCTGTCTCAGGCTTTGAACTTATTTGCAAGTTGATTTCCTCCAACAGCTCCTTCTCTCAGAAGTTTGACTTATTAGATGTTTCTTGACTCATGAACAAAACAAATCAAAATGAATCTATTAACTTTTTTGAAACTGGTGATTTGTCTTGAAGAGTTCTTGGCATCTTTGCTGAGAGTCTGTTTTGATAATTTTGACTATAATTTTTTTTTTACCAGAATAGAGTTATTTAGGATGCAAAATAAGGGCTACAGTTCTCTCTTATCCTGCTACAGATCACTGACAGTTTGAGCCCATTAGCAAAATAAGCAACTCTATTTTCACAATCAGAACAACATTCCTCCTTCTCACCAGAGCCTGATAAGACAATAAGGCAAAGATCTTAATAAAAAATTTCAGTTAGGGGCCAGAGATTTAGCTCAGTGGTTCCACCGCCTGCCTCCCAAGTGCAAGGTCCCAAGTTCGATCCCCAGTACCAAAAGAAAAAATTTCAGTTAGGGAAGAAATCTATTCTACAGTTTGGGAAGTATAATTAACAGCAAAGTATTATATTCTTAAAAATTGCTGAGAGATTGGATTTTAAGCATTCTCAACACAAAAAATAATAAGTAATGTATTTGTCAATTTCTTCAATTTATTAAACCTATTCCACAGTGGATACATATTTGCAATAATATGTGTACAATAAATTTATATTTTATTTGTTACTTAAAAATAAATAAATACAAAAACTCTGAGTACCTATCAGCATTAAGAACACTATATAAACAAAGACATCTTCCAGTGGATGGGTGGGTAGGTACATAATGTCCCAGGACAAGGACAGGCACTTGGACTGAGTTTATGTGACTTTGAAGGAGGAATACTTTGAGTACTAATCACCCCAGGTACAAGAATGTGAATGGTGAGGACCAGGATGTCAGAGGTAAAGTATATGGTAGCTCTGATCAAGCACATAGATTTGCTCATTTTACTGTTCCACAATCTTTGCAGGATGCTATGGTTTGGATCTAAAATGACCCCCCCAAAAGGCTCATGTGTTCAGAAGTGGGGTTTTTGGAAAGTGACTGGATCATGAAGACCTGTATTTCTTTAATGAATAAATCAATTATTGATTCAATTTGATGGCCTCTGGAGGTAATAGAAACTTAGGGAGTGGGCCAATTCAAAGGGAGTGGGTTATGGGGAGTGACTAGGGGGATGATATTTTGTTTTTTACCCCTGGGACTCTTCTCCCTCCCTTCTCTCTCATGCCTGGACACCGTGAAGTGAGCAACTTTTCTCATCCAATTTTCCTCTCACCATGGTGTTTCTGCCTCACCACAGGCCTAAGAGCAATGGAGCCAGCTGACCATAGACTGAAACTTCTGAAACTATGAGCCAAAATGAACTTTCCTCCCCTCAGTTGTTATTCCCAGGTGTCTTTATTATGGTGACAGAGAGCTGACAAGCACACAGTGTAAATAAGGAATGTCTGTGTGTGTGTGTGTGTGTGTGCGCGCGTGTGTGTGTGTGATTACCTAGATAAAGCCAAGAGCTACCACATGTGGTTCTGTGATGGTTGGAACCAGAGCAGCAATCTTGGTTTGAAAAATATCTTGGGAATGTAGTATACAGCTTGGACACTAGAAGCACACTCCAGGCAAAAGCTTGTCTTAACTGACAGAGTTGACCAAGATGACAATGAAGTTCTAAGTCTTTTAACAGTTTAAAACTTGACTTCTATATCTCCTTTGTGTGAAGCACTTTGCAATGGTGGGAGTTTTATTAAACAGAGTAGGAGGGACCTGGGAAACAAAAAGGTGCAATGGAGTCAGACAGGTCAAACTCTAAGACCTGAATTGGTGCTCATTAACTCGGTGACTAAGAGCAAGATTTTAAACAATAGAGCCTCTGCTTATTCCTTTGTTAAACATTCTAGGATCATGAGAATTAAATAAGATAGAGCATACACAGTGCTTATAAATACACAGTAAAATTATTATATGATCAGAAGCATAATTATTAATTACTAAGTGGAAGAGCCATGGTTTCAGTCCCTCTGGGTGCTACTATCTGCTCAGCAGAGGTTCAGGTGGAACCAGTGTGGCTTTCTGGAGTCTATTTTGCTCTGGGATGATCTTGAACTTGGCCAGACCCACTCAGACCCTGGAATGTTGTTTCAAAGCAGCTGAAGGCTTTGGGTAGGTTAAGCACTAAAGCAAGTGATTATTTGGGGCTTCTTTGCCATAATCTGAACTTTTACCTGAAAACTAGAGTGAAATAATTTGGTCAGAGAATGATCTAACTGTTGGTCATCATAATAGAAGCAGAAATGCTATGGGCAGTGTCCAAACATTGTCTGTACAAGGAAGAAGGAAGGCAACTTTGGCTTCTTTCCCTGGTTTGATATCTTTTCTTTTTACCACTGGATGGGATGCAGCCCTGTACAATTTTTGTTCAGAGAACACCTGGCTAAATTGGCACTATGTTTACCAAGGTGGGAACAGTAGTCATTATGCTCTGAAGGTTACAGCAGTTAGATGCAGGGAAAGACAGGGGCACAGATGGGATCTGGGTTGTTTCCAAGTCCAGCTTTGACTCTTAACATTTTTTTAATTTTTATTTTTGGTACCGGGGATCGAACTTGGGTCCTTGCGCTTGTGCAGCAGGCAGCGAAACTACTGAGCTAAATCCCTGGCCCCCAGCTTTGACGCTTGATTCCCAGCCTTGACGCTTGATTCCCAGCCCTGCTGACTGACCAGAAGTGACCTCTGCAACCACTGGATTCCTGGCTGGACACTTACAAAGGCACGAGGGATGAAGAGATAACTTCTACCCAAGCCCTGCTAGGGGTCCCTGTCCAGCTACCTGATGAGCCTGGCTTCTGAGTGCCCCGAAAGTGCCCCTAAGCTCACCTGTGTCATTTTCTCAGGATGTCTGGGTGGAGTCCATGATGCTCTGGTGCCCTGTTCTGGACCCTTTATCCCTCAGCACCTCCAACAGCTGTGCAGAGTTGAATTCCTATGATACATTTTTTATTCTGTGGCACTCAGTGGTTTTACTTTCCTGATTCTGCCCTGGCATCTTGCTTGATTTCTATCAGGCATCGTTCTTAGACCATATCAGCTCAGTCCCCTTGGAATCACTAGTACTGAGAAGGATTGTGATGGAATCCTGTCATTTTTTATCTAAGTTCCTTATTAAAACATCCAAGTGAAAACTTGATGTGCATTTTAAAAGTAAAATGCATGCCAGGAGAAATTTGCCTACCATGTCACTCAGTATTATCTTTAGAAGGTTTTGCATGAGAGCTGTCTCATTACTTCTTGCCAGTTTAGACTTTATTTCTTCTGAAGCACTGGTATGCTTCTTTCTTTTTGGGCATATCTTTGATTTTCATTTTTTGCACTGGCTCCCAGGAGGCTCAAAGTCATATATAACGCCCAACTACAGGAACTTTTTAGCTCTCTATGTGTTTGATTATTCCTCTCTTCCATGAATTTAATCAATTTTATTTTAGTAAACTTGGAGCATACTTGCCTTTTGGTGCAACTTGTGTCAAATTAGAAATGGTTGAGATGGGATAAGAGACAGACAAGATGTATTTTTCAATACCTTACCTAGTGTCACCTGGGCTAGACACTAGACTTACATTTTCTCTAAAGCACTCTTATTCAATTCACATACAGTAAGCTGAGGCCCAGTGATATGAAGGAATGCTAACTGGTCACAGACAGAGCCTGATTTCTCCATTACGTCAGAGGGAAGCACATGGGGATGGTGAAATAAACACCTCCGTCCCTCTCAACCTGAGTTCAGAACGAACAACTTGACATGGGTCCCTTTCTCACCAAGAGGAGTTTGTGAATGTCACTGAAACTGGAAGCAAGTGTGTGGGGGAATAGAAGATGGAGGAGAAGTCATGGGAATGCTGGAGGTGATGAGGCTGATGAAAATGACTGATGAATCATTTTAGTGCCGAGGAAGAGTGGGATGAGTTTCAGCCACTGTTCTCTCTTCCCTCATTGCAATTTCAAAAGTCCCATCCTATGGGAACTGACACCTTCCTTTGTGGATTTTATTACTGGATAGGACAAATCTCCTGATTTTAATAATCATAAAATATCTAAAGTGATTTGCTGAATATATGATTAATTGCATGCTCACCTTATATCAGGAGATGTTGTCAATTCTTCTCACATTCTTGAACTCATTTAATATTTCAAATAACACTTAAAGTACTTTTTATTAGTATATATTTGTGATACATAAGAATTGCATTCATTTTGGGGAATCTTGATCATTTTTAGTTCCTTTCCCTCCCTACCCTCGGCTCTCCCCTTTTCCCTGAATCCCTTTCCTCATCTTCAGAAAGTTTACCTCCCTGTTTCTTGCAATCTCTCCTTCATTTTGCCCCTTACATTATCTATCTCTTGGGTTTCTCATATAAGAGAAACCATAGATACTTTCCTTGTTTCTGTTTTACTTGTGTCAAAATGGAGGGACAAAGAGCTTATGTTGCTCCCTTGACAGGATCATGGAGGAACTCAGTGGTGGAGTCAGGGTTGAAACCCGGGGAACCCAGGCCTTGAGCCCAAGCTCTTGGCCATGATGGTATGCCTTATTCTTTCTCTCCTTGGGCAGGAGGAAGAACAGGTTTCCTGAGTGAAGCACATGGGGATTCACATCTGGATTCCATAACTTCTTAGCTACATGACTGGAGCTAGTTACTTAACCTCTTTAAATCTCAGTTTCTCTCAGAGTTCTTTTAAGTGCCAAGTGATGGAGTTCCCTTGAATCCAACATTTACTTATTTGTTGAGCACACATAAACTTCGAACTAAGCTAGGTGCTTTGAATTAATCCACTTATGGGGAGAAAATTATACCAACATTCAAGAGTTTTGCTCACAGAGACAACATAAAGATGCTCAAAATACTTGCCTAATTGGAATGCGTTTTCTTGCAGCTGGCCCTCAGGCCTTCCAACTTCTCTGCAAAAGACAAGAAAAACTGTTACTGAAGATATCTTCTTCTTTGCTCTTTTTTCTCCCTGCCCTGCACTGCACCCCTTTCTAAGGAAATTTTCTTTACTGTACTTCTTTCAAAGGGAATGTTAATGACTTTGCAAATCTACTATCCATAGTCCCATAGTCACCTTTGCAAATCACCCATCCACCCCCTTGAGCCTCTCTGAAGACCTGGAAATGGAATATTCAGTGGGTAACTGGTGCATGGCAGGGCAGAAGGATGCTATTCCACATCCCTACATTGGTACCACCAGGAAAACGGCATCCTGGCTGAAACTCTTCCGTGCTATAAGTGTTAGCACGGAAGATGAGCTCCGGGAAATGGGAAGGCTGTGTTGGCCAGGGCAAAAGAGAAACAACAGTTCCAGGAGACAGATTGTGACTCTTCTTTTTTTCTTTTCTTCCTTGAGTTTGGTGGCAATAAAGCATATGACATGGGATCACCCAGGCTGATCTCAGTCTCAGGTTGGTAAATAATCTTCAGGATTTATGAAGGCAGCACACACGTCCAATGAAAAGAATCCACTGAACAAAGAAGGCAATCAAAGAAGGCGACTGAATTCTGCCTTGATCTGTGTAATCACCAAAGCATTTCAGAGCAGGAGAGGGCAAATGAAAGAGAAAGGCGTAAATGAGCCATGCCACCTGAGGCTTCTGGGTTCAGAGCTTGTTGGCCCACACTGAGTGGCAGAAAGGAGACCTAGTTGCTTTGAGAGTGTGTATGCTTCAGTTATGGCTTAAATCAAAACAAGGTGCTTTTTTTTTTTTTTTTAACAAATGACTGATTATTTTTTTCTAAACCGTGTTTTGTAACCATCTTTTTTTTCAACTATGGAAACCTCTCCCCACTGCGGGGAAAAATCCTCATAATGAAGTTTGAAGATTTAGGAAAGTTATTCTTACTGTTTCTTTCCCAGGGCCGCTCCCCACCTCTCCTGCCTTTACTGTTTCCTGTGAGAGTGTGGCCCGGCCTGCAATGGCTCTCCTATTGGGTGCTGCAGGGAGAAAGGGAAGGCTTGGCTATGCCTTCAGAGGAGGCTGTGCCCAAAACCTGGGGTTTATTGGTAAGTGGGAAAACACTCTAGTCCGAGTAGGGGGCTGGCATTTGGAAAGAAGCGGAAGAGAATGTTAGGGGTAGGTGGAAAAGCAAAATCAACATTTTAAATTTTTTATCATTTTATTTTTTTTAATGAGACAAGGTTTTGCTAAGTTTCCAGGCTGTTCTCAAACTTGCAATACTCCTGCCTCAGTCTCCCAAGCAAAGGGACTGCAGTGTAAGCCACCATACCCAGCTATTGCTTTTTAAAGTTTGTAATTGGTCAACAAATTACCCTAGAATTAGATAGAGACTACATACTTTTCCCACTGGAACAGCAGAGGAATATTATGGGAGAATAACAGAGTTGGGGTTTGTTTTTTATAGTAGCAGAAGATTCCTTTGTCTGGAACCCTTTAAGTCTGTGGGACACCTTCTGATCAGAATTATTCTTTACTTGTTAGAAAATGGAAAGTTTATAAACCAGTCTTATTTTTGAGTTTCTGTTAAAGGTTGCTTGTAGTAGGCTCTTTGGAGGCAACCATAAGCTGACAACAAAACCTAGTTAAACTTATTCTATTACTTTTTTCATTTTATGTTTACAACTGCATGTGTTGGTCTTTATTAACCCATTTTGTTGGTGAGAAAACTGAGGCTCAAGGGACTTTCCAGCATCAGACTGGGACTCACAATGAGGCTGGCAGTACTCCAAACTCTTAGGTTACATTTTGCCTTCAGGCCTCAATTTCTGCAGGGTGTAGCCAGCAATACTGAAGTAGGAGAAGTGAAGGAATGAGACTCACTACACCCATCAGGTCAGTCCATGGGCTGACACACTTTCGTTGGCAGATGTTTGTTTATACGCCATAGTGTATCCCTTCCTCCATGAGGACACTTCCTGAGAAGCATCCTCTGTGGTCTGTTCTAGCTCTAGAGCCTAACATGCAATCAGAAGCACAATGTTGGACACAAGGTAAGATGACCATTGGCTCAAATTTGGGAGTGCTGTTGGTCAAATCTGTATGGTGGAATTGCAATAGGCAGAGAGGGCTTCCTGTAAGAGGAAGGCAAACCTTACACTGTAATCCTGCTTCTTGGGACATTAGGCAAACCTTGATCAGAGCCAGATAGGCAGGAAAGGGTCCATAGGTGAGAAGATTAGCTAAAAATAATGAATTGAAATAATTTTAAACTTCTTGAAAGTTGAAGTGGCAAGCCTGAAGTTCACTGTCATTGGGGAAAAAAAGAAATTGTATAACTCTGCATAGGGGATAGGAAGAAGTGGGGAAATGTTGATCAATGAGTATTAAGTTATAGGTAGATGGGAGTAATAAGCTTGGGTGTTCTACTGCGCAGAAGGGTGAATGTAGAGAATAATTATTTGCTGTATATTTCACAAAGCTACAAGGTAGGATTTTGACTGTATCTATCATAAACAAATGATGAAAGCATCAAGAGATAGATATATTGAATCTGATTTAAGCATTACTCAATGTCTACATGTATCAAAATATCACATTGTACCACAATAATATGTATAATTTTTGTTTTTATGTGTTGGTTAAAAATAAATATTTAAGCATTACTCAATGTCTACATGTATCAAAATATCACATTGTAACACAATAATATGTATAATTTTTGTTTTTATGTGTTGGTTAAAAATAAATTTTTAAAATTCATATTTAAAATACTCATTTATTTGGACTTTTTTCTGTTTATAAATAATTTTAATGAAAAACTATTGGTTTAAAAGTGAAACATTCTTTTTTTTAATTTTCATTATTTTTTCCTAACATGTTAAATTCAAGTAGGCTGATTTAGCCCTTTCAGCATCTGAGGCTTAAACATAACTGTGTCATTGTTCTAGTGGGAAAAGAAGAATCAGTTCTTGTTCTGTTCCTGACTCTGCCTCCATGCATAGATGGAGAATTTGGAATTTGGGCTGAATGTTCTTTTTTAAAAAATTAATTTTTTTGTACATTTTAGGTATGCAATATAATGACATTTATCATTGGAAAATTGCACCTCTACATAATCTCTCTTGGTTTTTATTTTTCTCCATTCCCCTGCCCTCCCTTCAACCCCTCCATCCCGCCCTATTTACAAAGATTTTGTTTCCGTTTTTTCATTTTCTCATATTAATTCCATTCCCTTCTTTCCTTTCCCCTACCACTCCACTTCCCATTCCCCTTTGCCCCTTTTCTTCTTATTTCACATTATCAATTATACCTTTTAGTCCTCATTTACACTTTCAGTTTCTCACACTAGAGAAACTATTTGGTATTTGCACATGTGTGTCCTATTTATTTCACTTAAGAGTATCACCTCAATGTGCATCCATTTAGCTATAAATGTCTCTAATTTCTCATGTTTTATGGCTGAGTAGTACTCCATTTTATTTTTTAAAAAATATACATTTTCTTTATCCAGTCTCCAGTTGATGGGCATTTGGGCAGCTTCCAAGTTTTAGCTATTACAAATTGTGCTGCTATGAACATGGATGCACATACATCACTGTGGTATGATTCTTTTAACTCTTTGGGAAAGATAATGAATATCTGGGGAATATCTGGGTCAAATGGGACTTCCAGTCCTAGTTCTTTGAGGTAACTCCATAGTGATTTCCACAGTGGTTGCACCAGTCTGCACTCCCACCAGCAATGGAACAGTATTCCTCTTTCCCCACAGCCACACCAGAATTTGATATTGGTTGATTTCGTGATAGCAGCCATTCTTTCTGGGGTGAAGTGCAATCCCACCATTGTTTTCATTTGCATCTCTCAAATGACCAGTGATGTTGAACATTTTTTCATGTATTTATTTGCTATTTCTACTTCTTTGCCTGAGAAATCTCTGTTCATTTCAGATGCCCATTTTTGGATTGGGTCTTTAAAATTGGGAGGTCTGATTTTCTAAAGTTCCTAGATAGTAGACCTTTGCCTGAAGAACAGCAGGTGGAAATTTTTCCCACATTGTGGGTTGTCTCTTCACACTGTTGGTGGTTTCTCTTTCTGTGAAGGAGCTTTTTAGTAGGAAGAGATCTCACTTGTTGATTGTTTGTGCTAGCTCATGGGCAACTGAGGTTTTGTTCATAAAATCTTTTCCTACACCAATGTCTTCAAGAGTTCTACCTAACCTCAGTTCCACCCGGTTCAGCGTTTCCGTTTTAATGTTTAGTTCTTCAATCCATTTCAATTTTAGTTGAGTGCATGGTGAGAGATACAGGTCTAGTTTTAATCTTTGGCAAGTTGAAATCCAATTTTTCCAGCACTGTTTATTAAAGAGGCTATCTTTCCTCCACTGAGGGTGTTTGGCTCCTTTGTTGAAGATGAGGTGGCTGAGTGTGTCTGGAGTTGTTTCTGGATGTTCTAATCTGTTCTACTGGTCCTCAGGGCTGTTTCTTTGCCAGTACCATGGTGTTTTTATCACAGTAGCTTTGTAGTATAGTATAGCCATGTCTCTGTTGCCTAGAATTGCTTTTGCTATTCTAGGTCTCTTCCTGTTCCAAATGAATTTTTGGATTGTTTTCTCAAGGTCCATGAAGTATGCTGCTGGGATTTCAATTGGGATTGCATTGAATCTATATAGCAGTTTTGGAAGTATGGCCATTTTCACGAAGTTGATTCTTCCTACCCAGGAGCAAGGGATGTCTTTCTATTTTCTGATATCGTCTTCCATCTCTCTTTTCAGAGTGCTATAGTTTTCAGAGAAGAGGTCTTTGATTTCTCTTGTTAGGTTGATTCCTAGGTATTTCAGGTTTTTGGATGCTATTGTGAAAGGAATTGTTTGCCCTATTTCTCTCTCAGTGAGTCTGTTGTTCGTGTAGAGGGAAGCTCTTGATTTTTGTGTGTTGACCTTGTATCCAACTACTTTACTGAGTTTGGTTATTAAGTCTAGAAGACTTTTGGTGGAGTTCTTGGGGTCTTCTATATTGAGTGTCATGTCATCTGTAAATAAGGGCAATTTGACTTCATTTCCTATTTTTGTTCCTTTTATTCTTTCTCTTGTCTAGTTGCTGTGGCTAATGTTTCCAAGACTATATTGAACAGGAGTGGTGATAGTGGACATCCTTGTCTTGTTCCTGATTTTAGTGTGAAGGATTTCAGTTTTTGACCATTTAGTATGATATTGGCTTTTGGTTTTTCAAAGATGGCGTTCATCACGTTGGGGTAGAGACCATCTATTCCAATTTTTTGTCGGGTTTTTATCATAAATGCATGTTGGATTTTGTCAAATTCTTTTTCTGCATCTATTGATATGATCATATGGGTTTTGTCCTTGGCTCTATTGATATAGTGTATTACATTGATTGATTTGCATATGCTGAACCATCCCTTCATCCCTGGGATGAATCCCATTTGGTCAGGATGTATGATGTTCTTGATCATCTCTTGCATTCTATCTGCCAGTATCTTATTAAGGATTTTTGCATCTATGTTCATTAGTGAGATTCGCCTGTAGCTCTCTTTTTCAGTTGGGTCTTTTTCTGCTTAGGGGATCAAGGTGGTGCTTGCTTCCAGGAATGAATTTGGGAGTATTGCTTCCCTTTCAATTTCATTGAAGAGTTTCAGCAGTAGTCGCAGTAGTTCCTCTCCAAATGACTTGTAGAATTCAGCAGTGAAGCCATCAGGACCCAGGCTTTTCTTAGTTGGTAAATTTTTAATTACATTCTGCCAGCCTATTTCTTTTGATTGGTGAACTGAGACTATTAACATTGATGGCTATAACTGGTACACATTGACTTATCATTGTCATGACTTTTCCTTTTTGTTGGATTCTTCCCCTTTGCATTTAATTTCTTGTCATCCCCGATGGATTCATTATGTTGGGCTTCCTGAGGTTGTGATCCTTGTTGTCTTTTCCTAGGGTATTGTCTAAAATGTTTGGAATGCTGGTTTGGTATTCATGAAGTTCCTAAGGTGCTCTTTTTCATGAAAGTATCTTATTTCTCCATCCAATCTGAAAGATAGTTTTGCAGGGTACATCAATCT
The DNA here is from genome assembly GCF_000247695.1 of Heterocephalus glaber. The sequence continues at coordinate 18,344,001 of NW_004624741.1, read as the reverse complement.
GGGTTGGAGGCTGTTTTCTTTTAGGGCTTGAAATACATCACTCCAGGCTCTTCTTGCCTTGAGGGTTTGCATTGAAAAGCCTGCTGTGATTCTGATGGGCTTTCCTTTGTATGTGATTTGTTTCTTTTCTCTAACTTCTTGTAGAATTTTGTTCTTCTGTTGGGTTTCTAGAATCTTAACTATTATATGCCTATGTGTATTTTTTTTTTTTATCAAGGCTGGTTGGAGTCCTATATGCCTCACTGCTCTGTATGTCAAGCTCTTTTCCTCTGCTTGGGAAGTTTTCTGCCATTACTTCTGTGAAAAGTTTTTTTTTATGTCATCTGCCCTCTCTTTTGTTTCTTCATTGACGCCAATCAGTCTTATGTTATTCTTCTTTGCAACATCTAGCAGCTGCTGGATTGATTTCTCATGGTCCCTTCCTATTTTAAAGAAATTTTTCTTTTCCTGGTCACTAATTGCAATCTTATCTTCTATATCTGAGATTCTGTCCTCACGTTGGCTCATTCTGCTGCATAAACTTTCAGTGGAGTTTTTAATCTCCTGGAAATCTGTTTGCATCTGTTTTATGGATTCCATTTGTTTCCTATGTTGTGATTCCATCATGTTCCTCAGCTCCTCTATTTTTTTATCTGTGTCCTCTCTAGATTTATTTATCATGTCTTGCACTATGAGCACAATCTCTGTTGTCATGTGAGAAATTATTTCTGATTTCATTTTTCCAGATCCTCTTTTGTTGCTAGTTCAGGGAGTCCAGGTGGTTGAGTATCAGATTGTTCCATCTCATTTCCCTTTGGGGTTGCTTTAGGTGATCTGGAAGCCTGGGCTTGAGACTTATTTACATGTCTTCTCATTTCACTGGGGGGGGGGTGCTGCTGGCTCCTGCACTGCTTACCTCCTCTTCGCTGGGGCCTGCTCTGTTCCTCAGCACTGGGGGTGTTGGTAAGATGGCCCAGTAGGTTCCTGGCTGAATGTTCTTAAAGATGTACTCATTTATTAATTATATACTTAACAGTAAATTTCCCACACTCTTACTTTCCAGAGGCCACTGATTTTGGTGGACTAATTTCTCTCTTTTCTGGAGAAGGTCTTAGCAAAGTGATGTGCATGTTAGTGTGTGCATGTGAGTGTGTGCATGTGAGTGCATGATGTGCACTATTCTCCCTAAGATCTGAAATGCCTATGAATGCTGTTACTTTGTTTTTGCAGTTAAATTGTAGTTTGGCTGGATAGAAACTTCTAGTTTGTACATCTGAAGATATTATTTTATGTTCTCACTAGATTTTTAAGCAAGAATTTTCTATGATGCAATAACTTGTGCTCATATTTACTGAATTATTTTCAAAACAGCCCCAGGAAATCAGTTGGCTGTACAATTGGGGAAGACACCAACAATATAACTTCCCAAATGATTTTGCTTCTTAATACAGCCTTTAGCCCACTAAGATATTTTTCACATTCTAATATTCTTTTCTTTTGTGTTCTATCAAAAATAAAACGAACTTGAAATTATGTCACCTATGAGAATACTATTTTCAGATCTGATGTACCTATAAGTAAGGAGATCATTAAAATAGAATGAGTAATACATGGCTCTTAAGCATAGAGTATAAACTCCTGAAATTTCACCTACCTACTGATTTTTGTAATTATAATCAAGTACTTCTGAAATAATACTAGATGAAAGTAGTACTCAACTAAGTTATTCTGAAAGATGCATTATGTTTTCAGTATTTTCTGCTACAATTAACTTCACACATAACTGTTAGTCCAATTATGTATCGTGCACCTGCAAATTACTATGCAATTTGCTAATTGGTGTAGCTTGTATTGTTGAAGAAACATTGTCTTGATTTGGAGATACAGGAAAATAATGTGATTTTAAGTGACAACTTCTTTACCTCTTTGTAAGATGAAACATATTGGATCCCTAAACCCAAGTCATGATTTACATAATAATATCTCACCTGTAGTGTTATCAGTTAAAATAGCTTGTTCTGCTTTGTTTCTGGCCAATATATCCTGTTCATTGCCTACATGTACCTAACAGTATAGTGAGGTTCATACCACTCACTTCTATTTGGGCATGATTTCATAAAGGATATAACTATAAGAGTCCTTAGGTATCTTGGGGATGGGTTCCAGGTCTCTCTATGAATATCAAAATCTGAAGATTTCAAGTCCCTCAATAAAATAATGCAGGATTTTTCATATAACTTACACATATCCTCCTTTCTACTTTAAATCATCTCCATATATTATAATGTTCCTGTTATGCAAATAGTTGTTTATTGTATTGTTTAAGAAATAATGAAAGAAAAAAAGATCTTTACATGATTAGCACAGATGCAGAGTTTTGGGATTATTTTCATTTTTATTAGAGCATCTGAGCTATAATTTTGAATGTCTTTGATTTGTAGTTGGTTGAAGCAATGGATGTGTAGCCTACACATATAAAAAACTGACTGCATGCCCTGTATGATTTTTAAAATGTAACTCTTTGCATGTAAACATACACATGGACCCCAGAACCTCAGAGCAGAAATAAACATTTGTCTCCTTTGTAAGTTGTCTTAAAATTTGAATAAAAGATAGTTCTTTCTTTCTTTTGCTGACTGTAAGAGACATAGTTTTTTAAATTGAAAAACTATAGCTCTTAATTAAATAAACCAGGTCCAGTAAATCTGAATGTTTCAGGACAGTTCCTAGAAGCAGATCAAGACAGCAGGGGTCCTGTGTGAGTGATTTACAAAGGTTGCATGGAGACTGGACAGGGCCTGGGAGGTGGAGAGGGGAAGGGTAGAAGATGAGCAGTCCTCTGATTTCAAGACTCCTGCTGGCTGGTCCAGCAAGGAGCAGCAGGGTGAGGACTCCAGCTCAGAGTTTGTCTACATGGGAGGCCAAGGAGTAGTCATTGGCTAAGGACAGAGTCAAGGTGCAAACTCCTAGGCACTTCCAAGTCTCTGTATAAGCAAGCAGCTCCCATGTTATAGGGGCAACAGCTGAAAGAGAGTCACTAAGGCAGTTTCAGAAGTAACAGCATAGAAAAGAAGGGGAGGGACTACAGGAAGGATGAAAACAGATTCCAGGACCTCTGGGCAGAAAGCACACATGCCTATCTCAGCATCCCTGGCTCTCTAACTTTCTTCCTCTGGCCTTTGTGTCTCCTCCAAGGATGCTCATCATCAGAGCTCCAGTTCCTGCTGAATTTTAGATCTCAGTCCTTGAGAAGGTCAAGATATGGATTATGTATTTCTACAGTGAAACTTGAATTTTTACTTCTTATCATGATAAAACAGTGGTTTGAGTAACTCAGATGTTTTTATCCCAAATTCAGAAAAGAGAAAGACTCTCTAGGGGAATTGGGGTGATTTATTTATGTTTGCACAATTTAATGAGGGTCAGTCCTGCTCTGCTGCCCATGACATTGGTCACTCCACTTCCATGGGTTACAGCACACTCACTGGTCCCTGCATCGATGTTAACCTCTGTGCTATGATATACATTTACTCCTCCATATGATGTGTACCTACAAACTCAGTGAGCATTTGCTCACCAGCATGTACAAACCCATGAGGGGAATCTGCAGGTGCCCTTAGAAGTGATAACATTTCACGGCTCACACTTCTTTGTTAGATTTGATTCTCAATCTTAGGTTAGAGGTCTTATACGGGTGGCCTGCAGATGTGTTGCAATTATTTTGAAGTAACTGTCAAATTCATACAATGGGGGAATTCAAATTGGTGCCTGGATTTCAAGAATCTCAGCAAAGTTAGACCTAGCCAATTACATCACATATGCATTTTCCACACTAATATCTGTAGAACTGATCAAGGGCTCTTTCCTTTAGTTGTCATTTTCACTTTGCCAGTCTCTGCTCTGGGCATGCTTCTCATTTCAGTCACCTGCTGGGCTCAAATAGTCGTCTGCATTTGTGACTTTTACAACACATAGCTAGTGAGAAGAGAGACAGGTAATTTTGAATGCCTGGGCCTTTAGTTATTACCAGTAATAAACAGAAAATGATGAATTACTTTATGAACTAAGCAGAGCTTGGAGGAATCTTTCTTGTCATGTCATGGAAATATCCCAGACCCTACATTATTCAAAGGAAAGCTCCTTGCTTTAGAATGGTTGGGCCTACAGGGTGTGTTTCTTCCTCCCACTTCTTCAGGCTACAGATTTCCTATGCACTGCATTTCTAATTAGCATCCTCTGAGAGAGGGAAGAGAACTATACAAGAAGCATTAAATCAATTTTGACTAGAAGTAAATTTGAAACTCAGATGAACTTAACTGTTAAATGGATAAGCTGTTTAAATTGAGTCTTCCCTTTACTTTTAACATCTGTTTTATACTGTCTCTTCTATTAGCACATTTGAAGAGTTTATTCTGTGTATTAATTATTTTTGTGAGCATGTACACAGACACACACCAGGTTTTTGCATGTCCTGTGCTTAATGTTGACATGGATTTCATATATTCATGTTATACTGACAAGAGAGTAGGATTAAATATCTAGAGACCTCCAGCTTTGCCTTTAAATCTGTGACTGTGCCTTGGTTGCTAACTCTCCCATGGCTTTAGTTTCTCATTTGATAAAATCAGTAGGGTATAAAGCTGAGCAAAATGTATAGTTAAGTTCCTCCTGGATTTGAAAGGCATGATTTCCCTACTCCATCCAGGACTGCTTGAAGACTTAATATTCAGTCTACACTTTTTTATATCTCCTATATCTCCATAGCAAGATGCTCAGATTCCAGGCAGCCAACCTAACTGAGGGCTTCCTCCGGTGGAGCTTGTGGTAGTTTTGACCATAGTCTCAAGGATGGCTAATGAAATGAAGGTCTAGAAACTCTTTACTATGATTGTACCATTATTGAGTACATTTTTGAGAAAATATCTTTTGGTACTGTTTCTTCAACCAAGATTTCATTTTACTGAAGTATTATATGAAAAAAGGATTAAAATGTATCCATAAATACATACACCATCCTCTTAAATAGCAACTTTAATCTAAGGCTCTTCCTAGTATGGTTTTGGTTTCTATATATTTTGCCAGGAGACATGAACACATTCACGGTTCTAAATTAAGTTCATCAATCTCATCCAAATAGACAGTATGTAAACAGGATAAAAAGAAGAATTCACTGGAAAAAATAATGAATCTGAAAGAGATTTCTAAAAACATGGAAAATAGAATCAGTTTGGTGTTACTTTAATTTTTGATGATTTACAGTGGGAGTTCTAATACCCAGCAGGTACCATTTGACATTTTCATCTCCAATGCTGTGAAAAGATTAGCACTTACTGGTACTGATTCAAACTAGGATTTATACTGGCGATGTCATTTTTATGGAAAGCACAATAAAAGAGATTAGAAAGAAATTGCCAAGTGGTCCAGGTCTAATCAATTGTAGAATGCTTTCATTGGGAATTTCCAATTTTACCAAGAACAAAGTTAACATGCAGGATAAGCAGCAGGAAATGAAATTCACATCAGGACTTAAGAATTGGAGCCAGGCCAAACCAAACCAAACCAAATCACGGGATAGAACACAATGTCACTCTACCACCTCCCCATTGGCCTTCCAAGAGAAGCATCTTACAGTCTTCTGAGGCCAGGGATTATGCAAAGAGACCAAGATTTTAAAAACATTACAGGGATACATGCATTCCTATGTTTATGGCAGCACAATTCATAGTAGCTAAATATTGGATGCAGCCTATTTGTACAATAACAGATGAATGGGTAAAGAAAATGTGGCATATGTACACAATGCAGTACTACTCTGGTATAAAGGAGGATAAACTTGAGTTAGTTTTGAAAAATGAATGCACCTTGAGGCCATAATGTTAAGTGAAATAAATCAGACACACAAGCTTAAATATTGCATATGTTCTCTTTTATTAGAAACTCAAACTATAAATGAAGAGCAAAATAAAAGATAAATAATAGGAAATTGGGAGATAGAACTTTTGCAAATGGGAAAGGGACTAAGAGATGTTGTGAGGGGGAGGGAGGAGAAGAGAATGAAAAAGAATTGAGATGTGTTATACGCATGTACCAATTCCCCAGGATGAATGCAATAATTACGTGCTACAAACATGTACTAATAAAAAATTAAATTAAAAAATGAAAATATGCAAACACTGCACTCTACAGGCTCAAGATGAAAGGCTTGAAGATGGATCCCTACAGGGAAGAGTATAATCATGGTCATGGTTTTATGGCTGAGGATACAGAGGCAGCACAGAAGAGAAAGTAGTTGAGTCTGTTGTAAAGAACAGAGAGAAAGGAATCAAGAATGGCTTTCAAAGGGAGCTCATATAAGAGCAGAGCTTTGAAGAATGAATGGAAAGGCAATGGAGGAAGTACATCAGGCAGAAGGAACAGCAAGTGGAGAGGAAGGGTATCTGGACATAGTGAGTAGGACCTGAGTGGAGAGAAGGGCCTGGAGTATGGATTCTACTTTGTAGGTGATGGGGAAAACACTGGCTGGTATAGTTGTGTGCACACTGTGGTTGTATAAGTAGTCCAGGCAGGGAGTGCTACCTGATCTGAACTCTTTTAGGATGACTCCATGTCACCAACCTAGTGTTCAGTAGCTGGTCTGGTGTGAAAATCTACTTGGTCTCTGCTTCCATCCTTGCCTCCAGAGTGTGATGGTATAAAAACGCCACTCTCTGCTTAAATCTGTCAATGTCTGCTCATGGAACTTGAGAGTTTGTTGGCTGATTCATCCTGTGATTGCTGATTAAGCCACATCCCTTAGCACTCAATGAAGATTCTCTGTCTCTTTATTGCTCCTCAAATGCATTGATATCAGGGGCTTTGTGCCACGATTTTCTTTTTCTGGACTGCTTTCCCCTGGAAATGTCAATGTCCACTTCTTCAGTTGGCCCAGGTGCTTAGATGTCACCTCAACAATGAGAACTTCTCCAGCTCTTCTGAGTGCTCAGTGTAATTGTGAGTGAATGAAAGAATGGAGGAGCTAGAATGTGAGGGAGACATTGATAGAGGCAAGTATCCCACAGGATGTGTGGGAAAATATAAGGAGAGAAAATACAGGTAGATGGGAAATTCAGGACAATGGATGGTATTTAGTAAGTGCACAGATGTGGGAGACTTCAGGATGAAGAGGAGCAGAGGATCACATCCAAGTCTGGACTGGAAGTCTGGATGGATTCAGAAAGAAGGACATGTTTTTGGAGGAGAGAACAAATGTTCAGAGGGTAGATAACAATGATCAGGTAGCTGACATCATGTTCCATGCACTGTGCATCCTGTACATTAAATCAGTACTGTGATGGATGATCACTCTTATTATCATCATCACTTCTTTCAATTTGAAGAATATGAGGCTCTAATCTGTTCTACTGGTCCTCAGGTCTGTTTCTTTGCCAGTACCATGCTGTTTTTATCACAGTAGCTTTGCAGTATAGTGGTAGGTTGGGGATTGTGATATCCCCTGCCATGTCTCTGTTACCTAGAATTGCTTTTGCTATTCTGGGTCTCTTCTTGTTCCAAATGAA
>NW_004624741.1:18290498-18306200 GCF_000247695.1 Heterocephalus glaber | reverse complement strand
TCTATTTCTTTTGATTGGTGAATTGAGGCCATTAACATTGATAGTTATAATTGATAGATATTGACTCATCCTTGTCATGATGCTTTACTGTTGTTGGCTCTTTTATTTCTTATTTCTTTCCCCCCCTTTCCCTTTAGTGTCTTACCTTGCCTGGTGGCTTCCCTCTGTTGGGCCTCATAGAGTTGTGATCTTCATTGTCTTTTTCTTGGATATTGCTTAAAATTGTTTGGAGTGCTTGTTTGGTGTCCGTGAAATTTCTCAGGTGTTCTTTGTCATGGAAGTATCTAATTTCCCCATCAATTTTTAAAGATAATTTTGCGGAATATGTTCCATAGACTTTTGATCCACTGTTCCAAGGTAAGTAACCAATTTTGCGCCTAATACCCAATTTTGTAACCTAGTATTGGCTGAGAAGGCAATCAGATTAATTTTATGAGAATATTTTGAAACCTGTGCAATAATTCTGCATGGTTTTGTAGGGGAATTGGTTTTGTAGTAAAATTGTAGCAGGATAAAAGATGCAGATGTTGAGGCCAGGGGTCAAAAACTTCAAGGCCTGACATCTCTAGAGGAGGAGTCCCATGCTAGCTTTAACAGTATCTTCATGAAGTAAGGCTTGGGTTTGTTGAAAGCCAAAACACTTCCGTGGCTTTCTTCACTGTCATCAGGAACTGTGGTCTCTTTGGTAGATACTGGTGGGCAGTTGAGAGAGAGACTTTGGACTGCAGGGATTTCTGCAATTGGACACCTAAAAGCTGCCTTCTGATGAGAAGAAGTGGGAGACAGGGTGGCTAAGAGGCCAGAAGGCTCAAAGAGAAAGCAAGCCAGAGATAGACACTGTGGCCCCAGAGATGTTTGGGATTCATGGTTTCAATTGTTTCTGCTTTTCATCCTTCTTGCCCCCACCTGAGGGACCCAGGTGAGTCTCTTGTCATTGGATGTTTTTGATGATCTTTTATTTGAATTCCACTGACAGAATTTCTCTTTCTTGCAGCCCCCAAAAGACCTGACCAGAACATGTGTTCCTTTGTGGATGCTCTTTCTACAAATGAAAGGGGAAAATATTTAGAATGGAAAGTATGCACATCATGTGATCTGAAACTAATGCTTGTGAAATTGAGGAGGCACCACTGACATGGCTATGCAAGTGCAAAATCGTTATTGTAGTGGTATTAACTGCCCCATATTAGTGGGGGAGGGGGAGGCAGTGAGAAGAGCGGCCATTTTAGACTGACCTGTAGTTTAGAGTGCATCATTGACTTGCTGTGAGCTTTGATGACAAGCTTTATGAGAATATATTTTTTTTCATTTGTGTATGGAGTAAACACACTTATGCTGCTTTGAGAGAATAAGAGGTAATATATGTGGAGTGCTGAATAATAAGGCTGGCACTTAGTAGACACTCTGTGAGGAGTGACTAATCACTAGGACCATGAGTGCACAGGCAGAGAATTAGCTGATCATTTGTGACTGTCACAGCAAGTGTAAAAGTGAAAGGAAAAATGTATTTATGTGAATGGACTATTCTGAAATTGACAAATGTTGATTTGTCAATGCCCAGGTGTGTAAGAAGGATCACAGCATGTGTGGAGATGTGAGCAGGTTAGGATTGAATGAGGAAACTGTCACCAGGAGTGAGGATATCAAGGAATTAACCCATGAGACATACTGTGTGTCACATGGAAAATTTATAAATAACCTTGTGACAGTTGACAAGAGCAGTGACAGGCAGAAATTTCCACATGTTGGATACTAAGCCTGGATACTACAGGAACTAGTTAGTCTAATGGAGGTATGCAAAACAGATAGGTTAACCTCTAAATGTGCTCAGGATTAACAGACCTAAAATCAGTATCCCACATGATCTATGCCTGTGTGATCTGGAATCACAAAGGGAGTGTTGTGCCAAGTGATTTTCTCTGGATTTCAGTGTGCAAGCGATTCATTTGGGGATGCAAATCCTGCTAAAATGCAAGTGCTGACCCAGCAGGTCTGGGGAGGGACTTGAGACCCTTCCTATGTCCCCTGATTTCCGCTAATGCTGATGCAGCTAGTCCCTGGATCCCCAACTTCGTGAACTGAGGCTCCATGTAAGAGAAAAAAATCATTGGAGAAAATAATTTTGGACTATTCATCTAGATTTCCCACATCAAGAAGTTGAGAATAGAATAGACTTAGAAACAATGTGTTCTTCAAATCCACTTGTGCAAAATCTTAAACACTGAAGGGCTTTGAGCTTTAAGCCTCCAGGCATCTGCCTACCCTAGTGTCCCATGTGGAGTTAACCTGACAGGGCGCTGCTCGCTCTCTCTCTGCCTCTGCACACCTGGGCACTTGCCTCCCTCAGTAATGTCTATGCCATCGATAGTAAGTGGGCGGATGTGATTAGGGAAGCAGCCTATAAAATTATGTCACACAAGGGTCTGTAATCCTTTCAACTGTGACAGTTCATTGTCATTTAGCAGAAATTGCTGGTTATGAATATTTAACAAATTTGCAATTAGCTCATCTACCAACATGATTACTGAGATGGAAGAAGCCATTGAATAAAGCTTCTAGCATTATGTACCTAGCACCTTTCTGATTATGCATGCTCCTACATCTGTTTTTGCTTTTGCCTTCTTCCCTGGCACCATTTTCACTAATTTTTATAAAGCCATGTGCCATGCCTCACTGTCTTCCACAATCTCATATTGTACTAACTAGTTAGATTAAGGCATATTTCAGATTCTGGATGGGAAATTCAGCACTAAACTTCAGAAGAGACACAGATGCAGAGTTAACCAGCAGCAAGAATGCTGGTTAATCTTGCCCTAATTCCTCATCAATTTCATCCGTGGTCCAAATTACTGAATTGTCAAGGTTCATTTCTTTTTCAAAAACCCATCACATATTATGTACTAGATTCATTCCAATTAGGTTATAATACAGAGTAGTTAAAACTAAACCCACAGAGGAGAGATTGAAGGGCAGAAAATCTTGCAGTTGGTGATGTGATGTGTGCTTAATTTCTTTCCTTCTCTAGGCTCCAAATCCCGAAAACTGAGGACAATGGCCATGACTTTCTGGTATTTAAGTATTAAGATCCTAGGTTGTTTGCCTATTCTGTTAGAATTAGCATCTTGCTATTCTACTGGAGAAATAAAAGAAAAATTAAAAAAATAGAGTAGTTATAATATAATACAGTCAATTGCAGGATAGAAAAGAGAATCATTATTATTTTATTTGGTGAAAGCTTTTACCTTTGTTGGTAAAAATAACTCCTAGCAGCAACATAAAAATACTTGTGCTTGATCTGGGAAACAAAAAGAAAATATTTCACTACTCAAAACAGACAGTATGTATCTCTGTGCTTTGACTATTAATCAGCTTTGCTGTGAAAGGATTGTTATTTTTTCTAAGTCATTTCAAACTGTCATCAAGGCGGGGTAGGTCACATTATCTTTGCGCTCTTTGCTGAATTGTACTGTTTTCTTTTTTGATAGGTTGTATGCCCTGTTTTTCTTAGTGTGTTTAGAAAATGATCTTGATTATTTCTTGCATCTAGCTTGAATTACTAAAAAGGTACTGTTTCAGAAATATAAAAGAGTATCAAGAATATCTTTTTCCCACATTGTAGGTTGTCTCTTAGCTCTCTTGGTGGTTTCTCTTGCAGTGCAGAAGCTTTTTAATAAGATGAGATCCCAGTTGTTGATTCTCTGTGCTAGTTCCCGGGCTATTGAGGTTTTGTTCATAAAGTCTTTTCTTATTCCAGTGTCTTCAAGAGTTCTACCTAACCTATCTTCAAGTAAGTTTAGTGTTTCTGTTTTAATATTTAGATCTTTGATCCACTTTGATTTTAGTTTAGTGCATGGATGGTGAAAGATATGGGTTTAGTTTTAATCTTTGGCAGGTTGAAATCCAGTTTTTCCAGCACCATTTATTAAAGAGGCTATCTTTCCTCCAGTGAGGGCGGTTGACTCCTTTGTCAAAGATGAGGTATGTCTGGAGTTGTTTCCACATCTTCTAATCTATTCCACTGATATTTGGGGCTGTTTCTTTGCCAGTACTATGCTGTACTCTTAAGTGAAATGAATAGGAGACACATGTGTAAATACCAAATAGTTTCTCTACTGTGAGAAACTGAAAGTGTAAATAAGAATCAAAACGTATAACAAATATGAAATAGGAAGAAAAGGTCTAAAGGGGAAGGGGAACTGGGACAGGTAGTGGAAAAGAAAGAAGGGAAAGAAAAAAAATATGAGAAAAGGAAAAAATGGAAACAAAGTTTTTGTTTATAGGGAGTGGTAGAGGGGTTGAAGGGAAGACAGCAGAATGGGGAAAAAATAGTAACCAAGTTATATCATGCAAAGGTACAAATTTCCAATGATGAATATCATCGTATTGTATACCTGAAATGTACCAATAAACTCAGTGAAAAAAACACACCAATTACTTAGTTATTTATAAAAAAAAAACCCTGAGTTCCCCAAAACTGCTGATCCTCTGGTTTACCTTGTGTAAGAGTGGAAGGCTTTGATGTTTGCAAAATACTTCCACACTCCATAGGTCACAGTTCTAAAGATGCTCCCAGACTCTGCTTTTTAGGATGGGCTTTTCCCAGCCCTTCCACTGCTGGGCTCCAGATCTTAACGTTTGGGCTCATCCTAGCACTGATATATATATTTTTTTGACCACATTTGTGAGTTGGTAACCTTCTGGCCTTCCCATTTCTTTCCTATTGCTTATCTTAGGCCTAAGAGAATTTTTAAAGCACTTACTTATTTTTAATCCAATAATTATAAGCCCCTCCCTATCTACAATTTGCTAGGTTACAGGAAATAGAAAGAAACATGACACTGTTCTTATTCTCAGGTTGCTTCCTGGAATGGAAACCTCAGGCAGGAGGCCTGGCAAAGGCCCTCCAACAGCTCAGCCTGAGGGTTGTCAGCCAGTGCTCCCATAGTCAGTCACCAGGGTGAGTAGGGTGATCCACAGCAATGGATTGTGGGTGGGAAGAAGGGTGCCTTAAAGATGACAGAAAAGCAAATATTTGGAGGCCCAAACAGCACAGACTATGAGCAGTTAGAACACAGCAATGTACTCCTCATTGCACCAATATACAGCTGCTTGTTTACCTCTCAACTATGAAAGTTAACATATATACACAAAATGGTTTTATGAGGTCTTGCAGGTCTATCACCCAACTTTGCTTATTTTGTAAAGGAAGGAAAAATAAAATTCATATGTGCTGTCAGCTTCATGGCTTCAAGAGACAACACAATGGAACAGAAGAAAGGACTCAGAATCAGGTCCACACAGATATGGGAATAAGACAAATGGTGGGGGTGGCATTTTGGGTTTGAGGGGAAAAGTTGGGACATTCAATAGTGTGAGTTAGTTAACTACATGGAAGATCAACTTGGATCTATCCTCCATAATCTACATAAATTCCAGATTGAATTAATGACCTGGATGTAAAAAGTAAATCATTAAATATTTTAGAAGGAGTGCAAAATAATATCTTTATGAATTTTGGGGAAAGAAAAGATTTCTTAGAATTAAAAGCCATAACCCTTGAAGAAAAAGTGATAAATGTAACTTCACTAAGACAAAAAGTCTTATGTTTCTTGGATACAAATCTGAAAAATTGAGAAGACAAGCCACAGTCTGAGGAAAAATATCTGAAATGTATATTATCAGTTTATATGAAGAATCATATTTCAGAATACGTGAAGAATTCTTATTAAGATGAACAGTCCATTAGAAAAATTGATTAATTACACAAGCAATCAAATTTTAGAAGAGGAAACATGAATAGCTAACAAACAGTTGAAAATACATTGCATCTTAAAAATAATTAGGAAATCCAAATTCTAGCATGGGTTACATAGGAAGACACTACATACATAGGAGGTATTTTTGATGTTTTATAGCTTAAGTTGGTTGGGGTGTACTTGTTTATTATATTGTTCTATATACCTTGTACATTTGAAGTGCCATAGACATATTCATATATGTATTTATAATATATATACTTACATATACATATATATTCTAGATGTGTTGGATTTTATTAAATTAGTGCACATCTCCTTGCAGGATTTAATCCTCTACCTTGAGCACTTTAGGAATTGCATTATATGGGAATAATGCAATTGAATTTGATTCTTTTCCAGAAACCCAAACTGACATAATTCAATAGATCCTGGGTTAGTGGAAAATGCTGGGACCTGAGGCATTGGGTGGATGATCCTGGCATTAAGCCTCTCTAGACTTCAGTTTCCTCCCTGTGAACTGAAGGCCCCCATGGAGATGGCTGTCCTGACTCTTGCTTTGCAATTCTGTATTATGGCAGCATTGCTCAGTATGTTGAAAAGGATCCATGAGATGCTAATCGGGATTCCTTGAGAATAGAGCTCTGTTATCAAAGAAGTTGGAAGGCATTTGTCATTGTAATGAAGTGTCCTTTGGGGAGTCTGGATCTGCATGTGCGTGGGGAGGTGGAGAAGGAACAGGAGCACTTGTTTATGGGGAGAGAAGCCAGGCAGGAGGATTTGAGCACCTTGGGCAGTTCCCTCCTGCTGTCCCACTTCTGGCTCCAGGGGCACGGGAGTCCTTTATTTGACAGATATTTATTTCATGCCTTTGTGCAGCCGAAGATAATGACAGGAGGAGGGCCAGGAAGACCTTCTGTTCTCTGCTTTCCTGGTCTCTTCTTTGGAAACACACTTAAGGTCGAGGCCATGTATTGCTTTGGCCTGTGAGAAAACAAAGCCAACTGGCTGCACCTGCTTCCCGCCCCGAGCTCTCCAGATGCCATGGAAATCAGGAGAGGCTCACACACAGAAGGGGGCCTTCCTTTGTGAGGCTGGTAAACAGCTCCAGCCGGGGTTTTTATTTTCTGCCAAAAGCAAGCGTGCAATGAATAGCTGTGTGTTCCTGGGTACTTCACTCAGCCCACCCTAGACTTCAGATTCTCATCTTTGAAAAGAAGAGGTTTTATAAGATTATTTTGGATGCGTTTCCTTGTTCATGTATTTCCTATGACATTTATAAATGTGGCTGTTCAAAAGTTCCTAGGACTCGGTTGAAAAAGCAGTATAGAAGCATTCAACAAGGGAATCGCTTTGTAAGGCATTCATCCAACATAATAGTTATTGGGGACTTACACTGGGTTCAGTGCTGGGGGAATAGCACTGAGCAAGAACAAAGTCCCTTCTCTTGTAAAGGTTAAATTTTAATGGGAGGAGACAGACAAAACACAAGATGCTACCTGAATATCAGGTAATAATACTAAGGAGAATTAAAAAGCAGGATACGTGGAGGGAGAATGCCAGCAAGAGATTATATTGTACAGGAAGTAAAGGGAAAGCCTATTTGGTAAGGTAGCATTTGAGTAGAAGTCTAAAGGGCAGGGGAGCCACTGTCTAGGTAAAGAAAATGACATGCACAGAGACCCTGAACCAGGGGTGTGACATGTTCAAGACACAACATAGTAGCAACAGGAAAGTGGTTAGATGTGAAGTGAGCTATTGGGGAGTGGTGAACATGCTGAATTCATCCAGAGTAAATCGAAAGCAAGGAAAAAGAAGATGGTTGGCATGATTCAAATAAAGTTTTGGAGAAAAGACCCTTCTGCATGGAGAATAGGAGGAAGGGAGCCCAGCTGGGGGCTGCATGATCAGTAGCTCATGAGGAGACACAGTGGTAGTTTGCAGAAGGCTTTGAAGGTGAGATTTTGGAAAACCCCAGGGAAATATTTGGATTGGATCAGCCCTGGGCAGAGGGATGGGATTCTATGAAGGCAGCTTCTCTTTGGAACACGAGGCCAAGATAGAAGCAGGGCCCCAGGGTACATGTGTGACATGAACTGTGTTATTTATTGTAGAGATAAAATGACAACTCCAAGAGGTACAAAATACACCATGGGAACAAGTAGAAGACTTGAAAATTAAAGAGTTGTGTTCAAAATCATTTCCTGACATACAGTAATTACTGTAGTGGTCTTACAAAGAACCTAGGGCTCTAATAAACTTATACTTCTTGTGACATCATCAATATATAAATGTAAATTGATTTATTCTTATGTTCCAGCTAGGTTTCCCAGCATGTTGAAACAGAGAATAAGTAGTATAACATTGGTTTCTTTTTCAAAACTAGACATACATTTATTTCTGTATTATGTGAAAGAGATGCAGAATTAGGATGTCTGGGCCTACAATGACATGCTATGATTCAAGGTTCCTTATGTTTTGCTATTCTGTTTTTATTTTTGTGTTATCTCATTCCTCATTTATGAAGAATACATCCAATAAAGGACTACTTCTAAAGTACACAAAATACTCTTAGAACTCAGCAATAAGAAAATGAATAACCTGATTTAAAAAATGGGCAAAATGCTTAGACACCTCACCTAAGAAGATACACAGGTGGTAGATAAGCATTTGAAAAAATGCTGCACACGAAACATTACCAGGAAATACAAATCAAAACATTACGATACCACTACACACCCATTAGAATGACCAGTATCAGAATATGGACACAGAAAATGCTGGTGAGGATGTGGAGCCACAGAAATGCTCATTCACTGCTGGTAAGAATGTCCAGTGGGACAGTGTGACAGCTTCTTATAGAGCTAAACATGCTCTAACCATGCAACCCAACAGTCATTTGGTGTTTACCCAAAAGGATTGAAAACTTACATACACACAAAAATCTGAGCACAATTCATTATTGCCAAAGCTTGGAAACAATCAAGATACCCTTGAATAGGTGAATGGACAAATTGGTACATAGATCATAAGGTATTATTCAGGGCTAAAATGACATGAGCTATGAATAAAGACATGGTAGAACCTTAAATGTGTGTTGCTAAGTGGAAGAAACCAATCTATAAAGGCTGCACACTGTAGAACTCCACCTATAGAACATTCTGGAAAAGGCAAAGCTCTGTAGAAAACACAGCAATGGATGTAAGTTTAAATTCATAGCTCAGACTAGAACCTTACCTGTAAATGTGTTGGATTATTTAAGACTCAGAGCTAGAGAGCACAGCTTGTTTGGAAGAAATGCTGATCTACTTATATTTAGATTCAAAACACCTGCATTTGGAAGAACATAAACAAATAGTGAGTGCTTCCCTGTTTCCTGAAAACAACATGTGAACTGAACCTCATCTTCATTACATGTTTTTGGAAGTCTTAGCCTCTGCTTAGACTTCAGGTGTGCTCCGGCACCCAAATGTGCTACTTGGTTCAATTTCTGGCTATCTCAGAAGTGTTTATCATTTCTCCACATCCACCAAAACTCATGCTTTCTAACACTTGGATCCAAAGAGATTTGATTCTAGTCTTAGAGGTAAAATTAGAAGAAGGAGAACAAGAATTGCTTCACAATGTACCATTCCCTGATAAGCTAGCTTTTGAGACAGGGAGCTCATGTGAGATAAAAATTCTGTAAGTAAAAACAGAAAATTTTTAAGAGGGCTAAGTTTCATCTTCTTGCTTTTATGTACCTCCTATCATACTTGGCACAATAGCTTGACAAAAAGCAAAAACAGAAACCAAAGCAAAGTGGCATTTGCTCCTTCTCAGCTCTCACAGCCCCCTGGAAGGCAGCAAAGATGACCTCCTCCTAGACAGGTCCTCAGCCCTGTCTGCACATTAGAATCCCATGTGGACCTTAAGAGCCCTACCCTGGGGTCCTGCCCAGCTCTATTAAATCTGCATCTCAGTGAGAGAGACCCAGGCAGGTCATGTTAAGAATGTCCCCAGTTGATTGCAGTGGTCATCATAATCAGTGTTAACACGTGTCTGACTCATTCATGGGATCGTTGAGCTTTGCTGAATATAAACTAAATGTATATTTCTAAAAAATTGAATGTAGAAGACACTTCAAAAATTTTACCAAACAGTTCTTTAGGGATAATCAAATCCATGCTTCCAACCAGCACAGAAAGCCCTATTGTAGCATCCACAACTACCAACTACTGTATATCTGCTCAGTTCATTCCAAATCCTGTCCCAGCTAAACCAGCACCTTTAGTTAAACTCAACAGAATGCAGTGGAAAGAGTTGTGGGAGGGGGCCCAAAATCTCCACACTCTTAGAAATTAATATTTATATTGTGTTTAGAATTCTTTTTTGAGTGTATGAGGGGTTAATATTCCTGTCCATCTGATGACTCGTTAGAAGGGGAGCCCCTGTTAGAAGTGCAGGTTCCCCTTTGTGCATGTATCGGTTTTGTTTTTTTGGTTGATTGTACTACACACATTTTTTTTTTCTTTTGACGCACATGAAATCCCACTCTCAATTTTCTTTTAGAGACAGATTTTTAATACATTTAGTGATAATTTTAATGAAGAAAAAGGAACTATGTCTACATTTTAGGTTTGACTTTGTGGGAGCTGGAAAATCTGAACACAAAAGATGAGCTGCAGAAGCAAGTAGTAACCTTTTCTCAGAAATGTTAATACACAAGAAAATTGCCTTTTCTCCTGGGTGTGGCAAGAGAGACAGAAAGGTTGGGAGCATTTGGGTCTTCAAAATGCTTTGTATTTTGTTTGCAAATTCTGAGGAAAGCAGATTTTTGAAGTAAGTTGCTGAAAGGATTTTTTGCTTAATATTAATTGAGTATTAAAAAACCATAAAGAAGGAGTGCAAAGAGAATTGGACCCACAAAAATGTAGTTTTAAAAGGAGAAATAAATCCAGGAGGAAGTGTCCAGTATGGTCCCACCTTTCCCTTTAGCCCATTATTCCCACATTCATGTTAAAAAAAAAAGAGTTAAATGCAAAAGTTACAAAGCAAGAGTCTTGCAACACAATAGTGGTATAATTATCGGTCCATTTCATTATCATATGCTTGCTATAAGCTACCCTAAAATATACAAAGTTTTCTGAAACTGGAGATGCTAGGAGCTCATTTAATTTTTGAAGGAGCTAAAATCCACACACAAAGCTAATATATTTATTTTTCTAAATGATTTTTTCTCAATTCCTTTTAACTCTTGAAATTTTTCCATTTCCCATATTAATGAGAAGGGAAAATAGGTAAATAGAATAACATTACATGCTTGAGAAAATAATATGAAAGTAAAATTCATTTCTAACTAGTTTACCTATCTGTTATATTTTGTGTAAATACGATGTAATTAGGTATTTTTGTCATTTGAAAATTAAGCTTCAGTCATAATTGTGCCTTTCATATCTCTAAGTAGGTCATTAAAAAAACCAACCAGGAATTTTTATATTTTTCTATAATATACTGAGTTTTAATTTTACCATAATATTCTGAATTTCTTTATTAATTATTTGCATGCCAATTCAATGAGTGTGGTTAGCAATTGTACATTGTTTATATTTAGTTTTTTTTACTTCAAACACACGTATCATTTTTATTTTACTACAGTGACTTATAAATGGTGGATTTCTAATGCCTTTAAATTGCATGTAATAGCCTCACATTTAATAGTCCAATTATCCTGAGAGCCTGATAACAAAATCATAATAAATGATAGAAAAATCCATCATTGTATCAATTATCTATTGACACAAAACAAACAACCCCTAAATATACTGGCATGGCTCAGCCATTTTTTTATGATACTGGGTTCTGTGGACCAGGAATTTGGGGACAATACAGTGGGGGGTTCTTCTGTCTGTTTGTGGATGTCTGGAACATCAGCAGAAAGGCTGGAGGACAGTGAGTGTATGGATGACTGGGGCTGGAATCATCTGCATGGGTCTCCACTCATGTATCTGATGGTCACCTACTTGGAGCCTGTCTGGGTGATTTCTCTCATCTGGCAATTTGGTGGCTGGATTACAACAGGAGCACCCCAGGAGAACCCATGTGCCACCCTGTGCCACATTTTAAGACCTTGGCTTCTAAATCACACAGTAGCCCTGCTGCTGTAGACACTAAACCTACTCAGGACAGGAACACAGACTCCATCTCTTTGTAGGATGATGTCCAGGCACCTGGAGGAGGGGCTCATGGAGATACCAGGTGGCATTTTTGGAGAACAGCCTGCTATATATTTATAATATTTTTTTTGCCAGACTTTGAAACTAAAATAATTTGTTAAGCTTATAGACTTCAGATTGTTTCAAAGATAGTCTTTCTTGTAGGGCAGTGGAATAAATCATGGAGTCATCTATGAAATTAATGTTTATACAATCTGCAGGTGGCTGAAACCCAGAAAATTAGGAATAATTATGGATTTTTTTTTAAAAAAGATGACATTGTTCTTCTTGGTGACTTCTAAAGCTTTGTATATCTAAGTCTCAAGCACATTGTCATAGTAAGATTCTGGGAGTCTTGTGAGAGGAGAGAAAAGAATAGTGACTTTAGCTTTGTAAATCTCTTTGAGCAGAGACAAATGATGTGATCACCCCAAGGGAGTCAGCTTTTCATCATGGAAGGAGCACCTAACCAAATCTGCATTCTGAACTCCGTTACTTTGTACTGTGTTGTGTCCTTGGGCTAGTTACTTAACTTCTCTGAGTCTTGGTTTCCACATATGTGAAAGGTGAGTAATTGCAGCCCAGAGAATAGGCTGTTATGAGGATCAAATGAATTAATCTGTGGGAATATGTTTGAAAAACTACAAATTATTATGCAAAATAACCTGGGATTCATGACAATATTTCTTATAGAGTTTTGGGGAGGTTTAAGTGATGGGACAAAGGTAGAAAACTCAGTACAAGATAACTATTATGTGGTATGCAAAGGTAAAGTGTCATTCTTTCTATTGGTTGTATGCTGGGAACAGGAACACGTGGTGTAAACAGCTAACAGTTTTATATATAGAAAAGTAGATGTAATAAAGATTCACTGAGTTCTTTTCAAGTGTTCAATGTCTGAGAGATTTCTGCTCTTGATCTCTTCAGTGCATCCCAGGTTTATGCGAATCTCTGCTAGTTATGAGACTTGGTAATAAGCTCTGACTCAGTCATTTCAAGAGTTACATGAAATGCAACATTTCTCACTTTTGATATGGAATTTGATATTTAAGTTTATTTCTGCTTTGACAAAGATCCTCTCTAAAAAAGGTTAGCCTTTCTCCAGGCTCCTGAACACCGGCCTTCTCAGCTCACTGAGGCACTGAAGTTCTCACACACAACACTGGTCATGAGAACCAGCTTTCTGCAGAGCATGGCGTCTGACTTCCAACCCTTGTGCTATTTTTGCAGCTCCAGGAGCTGAGTTTGGAGGATCAGAGTGAAGAAGGCACATGGTCTCTGTTTTCAGGGAAATAGCTTCTGTGTACTTCTGAAGTTTCCAGAGGTGATTGATTATGTAGAAGAACTGTACTGTGGGAATATGGAATCATGATGAGGCTATTCAAAAAGGAACCCTAAAATAACAGACTAACTTGAAAGTGGAGGGAGAAGAATGAAGAACGACTAGGATATCATCCTGAAGACAGAAAACAAATACTACCTCTGAGAAGAAATTCACAAGCAGGATACATACATAATTTAATATATAACCTTCCAGGGAGTGGCTTTTGGCTTTGGTCACCGTAGTTACTCAGAAGTCACCCTTAATGAATCCAATCAGAACACCTATGGGTGAAATCAGGCCTTAGCATGTTTCAAGCTGTGATTGCAAGAGCATCCTGTGGAGAAGACCTTCTTTTCATGTGTTAATGTCTGGGTATACAAAGCGGGCTTTCTGGGCAGGCAGGCAGCATTACTTGGGGGCTGGTTGGAAATGCAGAGCCCCACACTCACTGTGGGCAGCCACCAGAGAGAACAAATACAGAAGGGTAACCTGCCCCTTCTAAGAGAGCTGGGACACACTCATCTCCTGCCTGGGATTTCAGAGGCCCAGGCTCTTTGGATTTAGGTGAGTGGCCCCTTCTTCATGTTCTCAGGCTTCCAGCCTTGACTCAAGAGATGCACTATAACTTCCTTGCCCCTGCAGCAGATAGGCAAGGTCTGAGTTGTGCTACCTAACAGCTTCCCTGGGGCTACACTTGCAGATGGTGGTCATGGAACATGTGAGCCAATTCTCTAATAAATCCCCTCTCATATATCTAATGTATAAAATGGACACCCACCACTGCAGACCTGAATTAGAATATGCATTTCATAGTACTCTTAGGTGCACAAAAGTTTGAGATGGATTATTCTAGTGCATAGATCTCAAATCTGGCCACAGAGTAGAGTTATCTGTGGAAATTTTAAAAGCCCATGTGTTCACATCTCCCTGTGCCTACCCCACCTAAGTCAGAACTTCTGGGTATAAGACTAGAAAAATCTTGCAAGTGAAGCAGTTAACAATTCCCAGGGTTGCTTAGAGTTTTTTTTTTGGTGCATTCCCAAATCACAATGACAGCAAAAGAAACAACAAAGGGAAGATAATCTGAGTGCAGAATTTTTCTACTTTTAATATTTTTTGCCTTATTTTTTATAGTCAAGCCATTGGTAATTTGGAGCAATTTTTAAGTTATTCAGTTTTGATGAGATTTTCCAAAGTATTCAACTGAGTTTTACTTTGAAAAAAGAATACAAAAGAAGTGTCTTTTCACATGTATTTCACTGTCATTACCTAACATTTGAAGAGCTTACATGATATCAGAAATTGGGAAGCTGCTATAGCATACTTGGGAATAAACAGAATTGGGTTTTCATAGGTGCTATATTTTGATGTGGAATGTCCCCAAAGGTCTATATATTAAAGGCTTTTTCCTGCATGGCAATGGGAGGTGATGTACCCTTTAAGAGGTGGGCTTAGCAGAAAGTCTTTAGGACACTGGGGGTGTGTTCTTAGAGAGGATTTTGGAACCTGGAGCACTTTCTCTTTTTTATGTCCCAGCCATGCATTTAGAGGCTTTGACCCACCGCGCACTTCTGCCATGATGTGTTGTGCCACCCTGTTCCTGAGATGATGAGGCCAACTGATCACAGATGGGAACTTCTAAAACTATGAACCAAAATAAACCTTTCTCTTTACAAGTTGACGATCTTGGGTACTTAGTACAGTAAAAAAAAATTGACTAACACATAAAGATGAGACTTAACTCTTCGGAGCAAAAGGATACTGAGAATTCTCATAAAGAGCAGATGTAAACACAATTCTCTAGGCCCAGTATTTCCCATTTCTGTTTGGGAAGTGCCTCCAATGACAAGAACTATCAGAAATGTCACCATCATAGAAGAACAAAGTTGTGTCCTCATACATCATGTACAAATGGGCTGATATTTTTGATCATTATCTCCCAACAAACTCAAGGGCTCCAAGTTTCAAGTCTCCTCATTTGCTGTTTTCAAGAAAATACACCTTTCAACTTAGAAAAATTAACATTGAGCTAGAAAAGGGAGGAGCAGGCAGAGGAGATGGGGAGGATTCCTCAGGTGTCTATTGGATGCAAAGACATCTCAGGAATCTGTTTTAAATGTAGTTAGCGATTTTCACATCTAATTTGTACCCAAAGCAAAATCCTAAATTCCTCTCCAAGCCTCTTTGAAAATAAAACTTGCATGTGTCCCTTTGTCTACTGTCCAAATCAACAGTGATGCTTTGCCAATTGCTACAGTTTAAGCTATTACGGTGAGCACATGAGACAGTGATGGGACTAGAAACCTCAATTAAAAGATAATGCTAAGCCAGATCATTCTTCTTCTTTAATTAAATTCTTTCATTGGTACATTGTAGGTATACAACACAATTACATTTCTCATTGGGAATTGTACCTTTACATAATGCA
>NW_004624741.1:18262790-18279694 GCF_000247695.1 Heterocephalus glaber | reverse complement strand
TTGCACTACTAGCACAATCTCTGCTGTTAACTGAGAAATTATTTCTGATTTCATTTTTGCCAGATCCTCTTTTGTTGCCAGTTCAGTGGGTCTAGGTGGTTGAGTATCAGATTGTTCCATCTCATTTCCCTTTGGGGTTGCTGTAGGTGATCTGAAAGTCTGGTTTTAAGACTTGTTTATGTGTCTTCTCATTTTGACAGGGAAGGGGGAGTTTGCTGTTGGCACCCATGTGGCTCACCTCCTCTGTGCTAGTGGGGGTGGTACGGCTGCCCAGAAGCCTCCTCTTGTGTGCTGGGAGTAGCTCACCTCCTCTGTGCTTGCAGGGGTAAGTCATTTATTTTTAATACATCTGATTTGTTTCTGGAAATAATTTTAAAAACTAATTACTTTAGGATGTATCATCTCAAAGCTTGTTTTGGAATTTAGGATGGACCTTCTCAAACTTCAAAGAGGTACTTAAGGGCTGGGGATTTAGCTCAGTGGTTTTGCTGCCTGCTCTGCAAGAACAACTACCCAAGTTAGTTCCCTGGTACAAAAAAAAAAAAAGAGGTACTTAAAATTCAACTTTGCTGCTCTTTCTTGCTCTGCATCATGATATTTTTTTCACATTTGCATAAGACTTCTTTTCTTTCCCTATGTTATATACAAATAGAGAATCAGGTCAGTATAGCATCAAAGACCAAGATCACACATGCTAGACCTGCACAATTTCTGGCTTTCTTTTTAGAAGGAAGGGCATGTAGCATTTTAGCCCTCTGGAATGTGTCTTATTTAATAGGATCTTAAAATTGAAATTTCTAATGAAAATGAAGGTATAATAGAAATGAAATTCCAGAGTGAGGTGCCAGATTATCATCAGCAGAATTTATAGAAAAAGTCAATTTCAAAACTTTTGGGTTCCTCTTTTAGGAGCTGAACAGAGCACAGATGAAGAGAGAGGATTTTGTGGTAAGTAGTTTTAGAGAATTGCATTCTACTAGGCAGTGTAGAGATTCACATGCTTTCTTATGTCAAACCTAGTTCTGCAAGTAAGGGTGCCATGGGGCCATTTGGAGAACTTGAGATGCAACCCCTGGACTTTGGTGTCCCAGGAAATGGAAGTCTGGCTCCTTCAGGAGGAAGAGGAGGAAGGTGAAAGGTCATGAGAGGGTTGCTGGGTCCTCAGGAGTCTGCAGGTGACACTTGCCTATGCAAAGGCAGTGTGCTCCCTGCCACCCTGAGTCATAGCTGATCTTAAGTTGTTTCAGGTCCTGAGGAAAAGGATTGCCTAAAAGGGGTTCTAAGAACCACAACAGTGAGCTCTTGATACAGAGACCAGCCAGAGACAAGCGGGTCCTGCATTGTGAGACCTGCCTTTGGAATCATGAACAAAGATATCCCAATGGGTATTTTCAATGGGGAAGCATGGGCTGGTGTTCTCCTGGCACCAGAGTGCTTGTGTCAGTACACGGTTTTCCTACAGCCTCCTGCCACACAACCTCTGTCTTCCTCTATCTGACAGACCATGGTGGAGCTAGCTTGGAGGTAGCATGGAACACCAAATCTTGGTCAAATACGTCATTGCTATCAAGAACTGGTCATTCCAACTTCCAAATTGAGGCTTTATGTGCTAGTTAAAGTGGTCATAATGGTTCCTATTGCATAATTCATTGGATCTATCCCAGATTTCACCAAGTGACAGGGAATCTACATTAAAGAGAAATGGTAGGAAAATCAAATGGTGTCTTGAGTTTATCCTTTGAAGGAAACATGTTCAGTGGGCTTCCTGCCCTAGAGCCACCTCATAGTGGCTTCCAATCAAAAACATGGACTCTGCTGCAGACCTTGTTGGTAAAAACACTGGAAATTGATGTGTGTGTGTGTGTGTGTGTGTGTGTGCACATATGGAACTTTCCATGTGTCATTAAAAAGGCTTTTACAAACTGCACAGTTTGTGATAGCTAAAACTTGGAAACAGCCCAAATGCCCATCAACTGGAGACTGGGTAAAGAAAATGTGTTTTCTTTTTAATAAAATGGAGTACTACTCAGCCATAAAAAATGAGAAATTAGAGACATTTATAGCTAAGTGGATGCACATTGAGGTGATACTCTTAAGTGAAATAAATAGGACACATATGTATAAATACCGAATAGTTTCTCTCTTGTGAGAAACTGAAAGTGTAAATAAGGACTAAAATTTATAATAGGTAATGTGAAATAGGAAGAAAAGGGGCAAAGGGGAAGGAAGTGGGAGGGCTAGGGGAAAGGATAGAAGGGAAGGGGATTAATATAAGGAAATGGAAAAATAGGAACAAAATCTTTGTAAATAGGGAGGAATGGAGGGGTTGAAGGGAGGGCTGGGCAAGGGTGAAAAATAAGAACCAAGAGAGACTATGTAAAGGTGCAAATTTCCAATGATGAATGTCATTATATTGTATACCTAAAATGTACCAATGATTAGAATGAATAATTGATAGTGCAAAATAGGAAGAAAAGGTCCAAAGGGGTAGGGGTAGTGGGAGGGGCAGGAGAAAGGAAGAAGGGAAAGGAAAAATGATAAGAAATGGAAAAATGGAAATAAAGTCTTTGTAAATAGGGAAGGGTGGAGGGGGTGAAGGGAGGGCTAGGAATGGGGAAAAAATAAGAACCAAGCTGCATTATGTAAAGGTACAATTCCCAATGAGAAATGTAATTGTGTTGTATACCTACAATGTACCAATAAAAGAATTTAATAAAGTGCAAAAAAAAAAAAGGCTCTTACAGGCAAGTGTAGAATTTTTCTTAAAAGCTAGAGTACATAGTATATCCTACCTGAATGTTCATTTTGAAGTGTCATTTACTTGGCAGGGAAGAAAAAAAAAAAGATTCCTGCCCAAGAACAATTCAGAGACATTTGGTAGTTATTTTTGCATTGTGGTTGTTATGGTTTTTGTCTAGATATCCCCCTAAAGCCTCACGCAGTCTTAGATGGGGCTTTTTCAGAGGTGGCTTAATCTAGAGTGTGTGATGATGTAATTAAGAGTATGTGATTACTAAATCAGTCCACTTATTGGTTTGACGCCACCCTAATCCCAGGAGAATGATTTAAAACATTTTGAATTTGGCCAGAAAGGCTCCAGTGAAGTTGTAGTCTTCAAAGATAGAGCAGAGGAGATATTGATTGCTGAGAAGGAACAGAATAGAAAAGATGGCCTGAAGGCATCACAAGAAGCAGCAGGACTCCACCCTTTCCAGCCTCAAAATTGTAAAAGTGAAAGACTGCTTCAAGAAGAGAGCCTCAGAGCACCATGTTTAAGAATGGCCATGGTCTAGGGAAGTTGTACTTCAGAATTTGGTTCATAGGCATAGGACCTCTACACGTAAGAAAGAAGGAAACCTGGCTACTGCTCCAGCTGGCAGCAGACCTTGGGGTTATCCACATGGCACTGGTTTTATGTGCATATAGAATGCAAGAGTTGTGGGGTAAAGAAGGCTTTCACCCAGATTTCAGAAGAAGGACTGGAACACCAGGCAGTGTGCCCCTGAGAGGGCAGTGTGTGAGGTTGTGAGTGTGAAGCCCAAGGTACACTGTAGACCCCAGAAGTTTGGAGAAGCCAGGAGCATGGATAATCTGGGGAAAGTGGCAAGGAGGGAATAGAGCGGCACAAGAGAGAAGCCTTGGGAGCTACAACCACCAGGAGTTCCATAGGGGTGGAGCCACCCAAGCCCTTTCGTGTTCACAACTTGCCATAGATTTCTGGGAATGCTGGAAGTGGAACTATAGGATTTAATGTTTGCTGGATTTTGGTTTTGCTTTGTTTATATTCCTTGCCATCCTTCTGTTTTTAACTTTTGGAATGGAAAGGTCTATCTTGTGCCATTGAATGTTGGAAGTATTTAACTTTCTTTTCATTTGTATGGAGGCTTGCAGCTAAGAATTTGCCTTAACTCTCAGAGGAAACTTTGATCTTTGGTTTTTCAGAAATGCTGAAACTGTTGGGACTTTGGCAACTCTTGGAGATGGGCTAAATGCTTTTTTGCACAAAGGGATGTGCATGAGTCTTTGAGGGGCCAAGGGTGGAATGTTATGGCTTGTGTTTAGATGTCCCTCAAAACCTCATGTGGTCACAGGTGGGACATTTTTTCAGAAGTGGCTTGACCTAGAGGATATGTTGCTGGAATTGATTCATGGAGCAATGCTAGGCTCAAGGGCACTAGGATTAAGGGTGTGAGTGCTACCTGCCCTTAGTAGTCTGGATAAAATAAAAGGGGTAGAAAGATGCTGTTAAGCTCTGATTTTGCATTACTACCTTTGGTCCACCTTGAACTGTTGCCTCTGTACCATGTGTCACCCTGCCTTGGAGCCAGCCAGTTGTGGACAAAACCTCTACAAACTGTGAGCTAAATAAGCTTTTCCTCCTTTGACTTGAGTGTCCGGTATTTTTCTAAGCAACGAGAAAAGTAAGTAAGACAATGCTTATAAGTTTATTTTGTAGGCACACTGTTTACTCACATGAGAAGGTGTCAGTTGGTAGATTGAGCTGAGAAATGATGATGAAAGCAGAAATCATAGATAGAGGGGAGAAAAAGAAACTGTCGACATCTGAGAACTGTGAACTTTGGTATATTCTTTTCCTAAGCTGATTACCTGGAAGCTGGTGGAGAGAGACCTGGATGGTCTGTATTTGAGTAGGTCAGGTAGGGATATGGATGAGGACACTTTCCACTGTCCATCAGATGAGGGCGCCCGCCTCATGGACCATCTGCCCCTGTTCTGCTTTCATCGCCTTTCCCTTGGTCTAGCCTCCCGGAACCACTTGGTTCTGCAGGACCTCATTGTTTGAAATCCTGCCCCCAACCTCTTTTTGACCTGTCTTAGAGGGTTTAACAGCCTTGCAGCAGGGAGGAAAACCAGAGATCTGGCCTAAAGGGTGATTTTTATACATTATATAGAGCAGAGACCTCTTCCTGTTTGGGGAAAAAAATACACTTGGGACAGTAAAGAAAGAGGAGGAGGCAGAAGAGATAAGGTCAGATCAGATATTCAGGGAAAAGTTTTTTTTTTTTAAGAGGGCAGCTGTTAGGACACAAAGAGTTAGCTTTAGGGAAATTGTAGGAAGTGGGTGAGGATTTGGAGGGCTTTTTTACTGTCCATGATGGGGTATAGTTCCCCTTAGTGGCTTTTAAGAGTGCTGCACTGAAGAGGGACATTGCTTTTCAGTCCTTTTATAGCTCTTCTGAAAGCGATGGTGCACAGAGAAAGAACGAAGTCATGTCTACTCCAGCTGTACACATTAAAGATTAGAGACGCCTTCAGTAAAGACATTCCTCTTTCCAACCAGCCATTCACCAAGCTTACCACCACGCTATGCTATTTTTAGAGAATGTGATTTCATATGTAATGATTTGGAGCATACTTTGGGAAATGTGATTCCTGGCTTATATTATCTCAAGATGAATTTAGAATTTAAAAAAATACTAATTCCCTTTCTTTCTGGTTTAATTGAGCAGAGCTATATAAAGTTTAATGGGAAAGAATCACTGTGCTGGGTTATGTTGTGTTATGGTTTAGATCTAAAATGTCCTCCCTAGTCTCATGTGTTCAGAGGTGGAGCTTTTGGAAGGTGATTGGGTCATGGGGCTGCTGTACTCATCAGCAGATTAATCCATTGCTGAATTCAGAGGCTTTTGGGAGGTGGGGCTTGGTTGTGTCACTGGGGGTATAGCCTGGAAGACTATAACTTTGTCTCCAGCTCCTCCCTTGTACCTCTCTGCTTTTTTGCTGCCATGAGTTGAGCTGTTCTCTGCAGTGATGCCCTTCCACCATGTTGTTTCTGCAGTGGGATCAGAAAGTCATGAACAAAACCTACTGGAAATGTGAGCCAAATAAGTCTCTCTTCATTTAAGTTGTGAGTGTTTGGTATTTTGTCCTAGTGACAGAAAAGTGCCTAATAGAAACCGTGTTCCTCATTCCGATTTCACATCCTTCCTTCAGAATATGAACTTATTTAGAAATAAGATCATTGTAGATGTAATTAGTTAAGATTAGGTCATTCTGGAGTTGGGTGGGCCCTTAATCCAATATAACGTGTCCTTGTAAGAAAAGGAGAGATACACAAGACAGATCCTTACAGGCTATTGCCATATAAAGATGAGGCAGAGGGGGGGTGATGTTACTTACCTGCCAAGGAGCAATGTGGATTTCCAGCAAAGCTAGAGCTAAGTGAAGGTCATGGGGCGAAGAGTCTCCCCTGGAGCCTTCAGAGGAGCAGGACCTGCTGACACCTTGGATTTGGACTCTAATTTCCAGAACTGGAAGAGAATCACTATCTGTTATTTAAAATGACCCAGATCCTGGCAATTTGTTAAGGCAGCCATAGGAAATTGATACAACAACTGTGCCTTAAAATTAAAAAAACCTGAGATCACAATCTTAAAAACTTGAAGACCACTTAGCAATGAAAATTAATGAACTATCCCTACATAAAAAATCACAGATGAATGTCAAAGTAATTACGGTGAATGAGAGAAACTGGATTAAAAAAAGTACACTGTGTAGATTCATTCGTTTAGCCCTGAGTACTCTCAGGGCTAACAATGTAAGCTAAGCTATAGCAGCAGAGAGTAGGTGGTTATCTAGGGCAAGTGTCCTAGGATGAACAGAGGGGGTCCAAAGGAGGTTAACCAATGGTACAAAGGACCTTTTGGGTTGATGGGTATGTTCACCATCTTGATGGTAGCAGTTTCTTCCTGTATGCCATGGACTTCTCATGTATACCTAAGTATGTGTAACGTATTGCATTTTGACTGTACTTAATAAAGCTGCTTCAGATGAAATGACCTGGGGACTCATTAGTTTAAAATAACCCAGAAAATATCTTGTAAACCTGCCTGGAGGAATGGTGACATAAAAACCAGCACTTCCACGGTTGTGCGCTGTCTCGTGCTCTCCCTCTATTCTCGTCCTTAATTGAAAGTGTTAAACCAAACACATTATTGAAGCAAGTCTAATTATTTTCTCTGGACTAGCCTCTGGTGAATTAAGAAAAGGGAGCCAAGAAAGCCATTTCAGCCCTGAAATAGCACTGCAGGATCTCTCCTTCTCAGACAATCTCTGCACACAGCAAACCCGAGCTCTTCCACAGCATCCGTCACGTGCTCTGGGGACATCCCCACAGTCACAGTCACAGCCACAGGGAGGGCAGCCAGGGAGAGGCTCCTTCCCCTCGTGCTGTGGCACATTCACTTTTTTCTCTTGCTTTCCCTCCTGGCTTTAATTAAACGTTACAGCTGAAAGAGGCTCCCAAACAAATGATGGGCGGGCTCTGCCCATTACCGTGCATCCTGAAGACCCGGTCAGAGTGGGTCTCTGTCCTCAAAGGCTTTGCCTCCTCTTCCTTGGAAACCCCACAGCCCTCTTTGTCTCATCTGCACTGTGGAAATGAGCTCTGAGCACACAGCTGCTTTGGCTGCTTCCTTTTGTGTGTTAGTATTGCCTCAGCCCTCCCGGCACAAGGACATGCCTGGCCTTCTGACCCCCTCATCTCAGTGTTCTTTTTCTCTTCTAGAAGCATCTTCACCCAGACTCAGGGACACAGTTTACCCTGACAGGGCTGAGAGCTTGCCAGCAGCATGCATGATTTCCCTTGAGCTTCCTTTGCATCTCGCTGTCTCTGGCACCTCACTTGTTTGGGTGGAGCAGTGCAGTCCAAGGTGCACGGGCTGGCAAGGTTTGGACATTAAACATTCCCCAGGAGGACACTCCATCCACAAATGTGGGATGAGAGAGGGTGGCTGGTGGTTTCTTCTCCCTTTGCCAGGGTACTCTGGCTCCCAAGTGTCCCACTGTGTCCTCGGGTCCCCAGATCATGCATTGCAGTGTACATCATCTCTCTCCTCACCACCTGCATGCTTTCTCGTTCTCCTCAGGGTCTGCTTTTGGAGAATCCTGTCTGAGTCTCTGCAAAATACTGGTCTTCAGTGTTCCCATCTTCTGTCCCCCTCTCTTTGTAGTGCCTGTTTCGTACAGTTGGATCGCCAGCCAGACCTCCCACTATGGCCATAGCTTCAGCCCTCCTTGCATCCCACCCAGAGTGTGTCTGTCACAGGGATGCACCTTCTGTGTTCAAGAGAACTATAGGAGCAGAGCATGGTGCCACACATCTGTAATCCCAGCACTCTGGAAGGCTGAGATGGGAGGATCTCACGTTTGAGTCCAGTCTAGACAATGTAACAGTATAGTAAGACCCTGTCTCAAAAGAAAAAGAGTGGGAATGGAGTTCAGTGTGAGGGCTCTGGGCTCAATCCTCAGTGCTTGAAGAGAGTGAAAGCAAGAGCTAGAGTGAGAGTGAGAGAGAGACACAGAGAGATTGATTACCCAGAGGAGACCTGGGAAAAAGCCACAGAGGGTTCCTTAAGCATTGGCAATGCCGGCAAGCACAAGGCCCCCAGCCCCCAGTGGGTATTGCCTTGCCTCTGCACTGTCCTCCTCCCAGGCCTTGGCTCCTGGCTTCTGGGGAGGGGATTAGGGGTAGAGTGCAGAGGTGAGAAATGCCCCTCCTCTCCTCACTGCAAGGTTTTTCAGTTTTTCTGCAGCTTGAAGTGATGCCTTGGTCCCAGACTGTGGGCCCCAAACTATTAGGGTCACACCCCTGTGTTTCACTGTGGTTAGCAGAAAAAAGTGCCATGTCCTGATCCTTGGAAGCCTCAAGACATCACTGGAATGGACAGCAAAGGGCCTCTACACATGTGATGAAAGCTACAGACCTTGGGGTGGGGGATATTCCTGGATTATCAGGATGAGCCCCATTTAACCACATTCTCAGCTCAAGGAGAAAGAGAAGGTGGAAGAAAGGGGATAGATTTGAGGCCTGAGGGGGATTCAACCCACTATCTCTTTCAGATTGAGGGGTGCGGCATATGTGTGGCCTCTGTATCTGGAGCTGACTTTTGGAGTCTGCAATCAGAAAGGAACCCAAATCTGCCAGCAGGATAAGCCATCATGAATGGTTCCTTCTAGTGCTGGGAAAGGGACACAGCACTGTTGACACCTTGGTTCTAGCCCAGAGACCCCATATTGGACTTCTGACTTTAAGATCATGCATGTGTGTTCTGTAACCCACTAAGTTTACAGTTATTTGTTACAGAAGGACTAGAACATGAATACAGTCACCACTGAGAGCTCCTTTACATGCTCAGGTCCACCAGAAGAGGAAGGCAGCCTTGGATGAGTGCTCCCCCCACCCCACCCCGCCGGGGCTCCTGACAATAAACACTTTGGAATTCTCTCATTGGGCTTCCGCTTATCTGAGAACCAAGGCAGAGCCCAGGGCATGGGATCTGCAGCCATGGATGGGATTCACCCTTATCCTTGCCTCTAATGAACCATGTCCCGCTCTCACACTCCATGTTCCCTTATATCTCACCTTCTCTGCTTAAGATTTGCTACAGAATCTGTATGTGCATCCAGATTGTTGCTCAGGCAAGGACTTTGGCAAGTTCCAAACAATTCAAACAGTATTTGTTTTTTTTTTTTTACCCCACTATTAAATCTACCTCTCTTGGAGAGAGAGAAATATCGTTTTGGGACCATGTGACCTCAGCTAGTACATCGGCCTGGATTACTTGTCCACAATATCAAGCTAGTTATTCCAGGTACTAAGGAGAGTGGAGAGGCCCAGTTCACAGATAGGACTGTGGTCACTTCTAATGGGTTTGACTGTGCACTCAACTCAGAACAGTCATGAGAAGCCCTTCCTGCCCCACAACCAAGCTCATGGAGACCTAAAGGTGATCATTGTGGTGAGGGTCATAGCTCACCTGAGACCTCACAATTTTATTTTCATACACTGTATTATTTTTGGAATCAGAAAAAGATGAATACGTTTTGTTTTTATTTTTATTTAAAGAGTATTCTGAACAAACTCATCCTGAGATATGTAAGTGTTTTCATTATTTCAGGCGATGAGGTCGTGTTTCAAAGTGTTTTTTGTTTTTCCCTAGGATGACAGTTTTTTAAGAGGAAGTTTTTAGTTCTTGCTGTTGTCTAAATCTTCTCTATTTTTTTTGTATTTTTTTGTCTCTTTGATTATTTAAAGACAGAGAAGGAAGAGCAGCATATCTTCTACCCTAATGGTGAATTTATCAGTTTCTTCCAGTCTTCTGACAAATATATTTTTTCCTTTTTACTGTTATTTAAATATATTTAACAATTTTTATTAGTCCATGTTTATAGTACATGATGCTGGCATTCCTTGTATGGAGTTGGTGCATGCACACAACACATCTTAATTTCTTTTTCATCCCCTTTTCCTCCCTTTCCTTCCTCTTCCCTCCTTCGCTTGATCCCCTTCCCATTTGAGAAAGGTTTGTCTCCCTCCTTCCTATTACTTATCTTTTATTTTGCTCTTTACTTATAATTTAGTTTTCTCATGTAAGAGAAACCATGTGATATTTAAGCTTGTGCATCTGACTTCACTTAAAATTTTATTAGCATCATATAAACTTAGATTCTGGTATTGCTTTTGTGGATAAAATCTTTTATCAAGTTTTAGTGACTCATTTTACCACTCAATCCTTTGCCCAAAAAAAGCTATGTTGCTTGATATTAGTACACTTATACCAACTCTTTTGCTTAGCATTTCCAGAATATTTCATGTCACTTATGTTAGATGTTTATAAATGTCATTTGCTCTGTATTTTAAAAGATCCAGGCTATGTTTGTTTTGTGTTTTAACAAAATTCACATTGATTGTGATTACAAATATATTTGGGCTCAATTTTATCTTATATTTTGACTTTTTCATCTTTTTCTTATTTTATTTTTCTTTTTTAACTTTCTTTTGGATCATGGATGTGTTTCTCTAATTCATTTTATTCCTTTCCAGGTTGGGAAATTATATATCCTATTTATATACCTTATTTCTGTTACTTCAGTGGTCACCCTAGTGATTTTGATCCATATATTTTAAGTTTTTACTGAAGTGTAATTTACATATAAAAATGCACATATCAGCCTACATGACTTTTGCAAAATGAGCTCCTCATGTAGACAGCATTGAGATGAAATACAGTAACCCCTTTCCAGTGGTCTCCTTGGCACCTTAGAAAATGACCCAAATGTCCTTATATAAGTTTATCAAGGTCTAACATTCAGCATAATCTTCATTCTTCTCTCAAACAAAATAAGATTTTACTTTAGAATATTTTACCTCCAATCACCCCATCCTGATTTCTGTATGATTGTTGAGGGTTTTACTTTAACTTTATTTTATACATCAACACATTCACCACGACATGCTATGTTTGTTGTTCTTCTTGCTTCTTAGATTTTCCAGCCTCCAATTTTTCCCCCTTGAAGTTTCCATATTCACAGTCTATTGGCAAAAATAAATCTCCATTTTGTGTGTCTGAAAATGTCTTTATTTAACCCAAATGTATCTTTGCTGGCTGTACAGTTCTTTGTGACAGTTACCTTTCTCTTAGTGCTTTGAGAATTTTATTCCGCAGCCCTGTACCTTCCATTATCATCGACCCGCTGCTTTCTTGCTCATTGTTTTGTATTTTCTTTTTTCCTAGTTATTTCTAAGATTTTTTAAAAGAAATGTAGAATCATGTAGTTTTACTAGGATCTAGTTGCATATGAATTCCTTTCGATTTGTCCTGATTTTCTGTAGCTGAGGATTAATGTAATTCCTTCAGCAGTATTGGGAACTTTCCATTGTATCAGCTATTGCTATTGCTGTTGACCTCTGCCTTTTCATTTTCTGTCTGGAATCTTGATCACACATGTTGTGCCTTTTGACTCTCTGCTATTACACTGTCATCATTGTACTCCCCAGCCCTTGGTACTTTTATTCAGACCTGCTTTCCCATCCATCAACTCATCTCAGATGTGTCTAATCTGCTACTTTCTCCATCCACTGAATTTCAAACTTTAATTATGACAGTTTCTTCAGAAGTTCTATGTGGTTCTTTAAAAAAAACTTGGTCAACTTTGAGTGTCTTTTTTTCCTTTGTCATAGTCCCAACTTTCTTATCTCTATGCATTCATTAAACCTATTTATCTTATGTTGTATATGTGTTAATTCTAATGTCTTTAGTCATGACTAGCCTGGTTATCTTATGTGTTATTTTTTGACTATCACTCACAGTACCTTATTTTCCACGTGTTTGGGGGTTTGGTTATGCTCTGCTTAACAACATTTTGACCAACAAGAGACCACGTATATCCACATATATGATTACAATAGAGCTGGAAAGTTCCTGTGACCTTGAGACATCACAGCCATCATAATGTTGCAGCACATGCATTACTCACATGTGATGATACAGGTGTGAACAAACACATTGCACACTAGTTGTGGAAAAGTATAACATATATAATTATGAATGGTACAGAGTACTTGATAATAAACAGCTATGCTTCTGGCTATGTATTTAATGAACTATACATTTTATTTTACTTCTACTTATTGGAAAAAAAGTGTCATGCTGGAAGCAGCCTCCAATACCTGATGTTTATTCTGTCTCTCAATTGGACCGAGAGTCCATGTCAAGTGATTGATTTTACCACTGAGGGCTGTGTAAGCTCACTATTCTCCCCATGACACATTTCTCAGAATGTGGCCAAATGGTAAGTGACACACAAGCATGTTTGATTGTGAGCTCATGTTGCTTAGATCTTTACCTCTAGAAATGCTCCAGAATTTTAGTTCAAGGTGAAAATCTTCTAAAAAAGATGTGTCGGTGTTTCTGCCAGATATGTATGGTACCAGCAACTCAGGACACTAAAACTCACAGTTAAGACCTGGTGGCTGTGGTCACAGGTTGTTAAGGAAGATTATTTAAAAATTTTACTATTATTATTAAGGTTCCTGCCATTACCAAAGCTGAGACACTGATGGGTCTTCTGCCTTGGAAGGATTAATTTTTTTCCTTTTCTGTACCAGAGAGTTTTTCTTTTATCAGTCCTCAAGACCACCAGTTAAGGCCCCAGTTTTGTCTCCTGTTCCCTATTATATATCTTACTGAAAGTCAAGACTTAGATCACTTGAGATCAGAAATACACAGAGAAAATTCTAAATACAGCATTGCTTACTTTTTTAGATTTAGGTTTTTAAAAAAAATTGTATTCTTCAAAGATCTTCCTTATTTTTCACCAGCTATGTTAGCCATGAATTCTTAACATTTTTCATTTTTTAATGATGATACATGCATTATTTAGTAAGTGATACATGCATTATTTAGTAAGATTTCTCAATATTATAATATGTCATATTATTGAAAAATGAAACTCTTATCTCCTTCATCTCTGCTGCATTTTTGAGTGTGTGCATGATTGGCATGTCCCACTTTGGGCAGCTGGTGTGTCATCAGCTGGGGACTCTGGAAGCCTGGGTAGAATGTGCCTAACTTATACAGATGCAGGATGAGAAAGCTAGATCTTCAGGGACTGATTCAGTGCCCATCACTGGCGAGACTGCTTCAGGAAATACTGACCCTAGTATTTTTTTTTACCTGCCTTGTGCACAAGCAAGAAAAATCTTTCAGGCAGAGAATCACTGGTATTTGCTGTCACTATATAGAAGTGAATGCTGAGAGGCTTCAGAAGGGATCCTGATAGGACATGCCACAGGATGTTAGGGGGCACAAGATCAATGCAAACTTTAATTTGGAGAACTTGGGCTTTGAGTTTCTTGCCCTCTTTAATTCATGAACATATAGAAAGAGGAAAAAATGCAAATCAAACAGAATAGATTTCAATATTACTGCTAGCTGAGCTATCTAATGATATGAGCTGTTCTTATCATACTTTTAGTGGAATGTAGCAATGTGCAGAAAATGTCAAATTCTGTGTTATAAGAAGGTTGGTATAAAGGAAGAGATAAAACCAGAATAACTAGAGATGGATAACATTGGGCCTGGTTGCATGACTCAAGGGCCAGGCTTGTGCAGAGCAGAGCTAATAGTAATTGGCTGAAGCCAGTTGGACTCTTTTTTTTAACAGGAGATGTATTGCTTTGCCCTTTAAAGGTTGCAGCCTGCTCGGAAAAGATCTGCGTGCAGCTATGCGGGGCATTAAGGAAAATGCCTTATTCATCTGCAGGAGCCCAGGCTGTTCTGCAGCAGGAGCATTCCTCGTGGGAGAAGCTCTCTGCCCAGTCCTGGATGCCCATCAACAGGCAGCAATTGAGAAGGTTGTGACAGTGATTGCCCCCTATTGTCAACTTCAATATTTGATTGGAGTCCTATGGGCTAACTCAGGGGTCAAAAGATTTGTTTATAGAAAGTCAAGTGTAAGTGTTGACCAGGAGAATCGAAACCTTTTTCTAACACAGATGTTACCATTTGCCAGCCTGAAACACTGTTGAATCTGTCCAATCTTTTTGATGAGAAAGTAGCCATCTGCAGGGAGGGGAAAACAGGAAAAAATCACAAAAGGGCAGATAGTTGCATAGTCATCAAAAGTGACATGATAAGCAGAGCTTGGTTGCTATTAATCAGTGCAGATGTGCCAAAACTTGAACCAAAGTTGTTACCTGTTTAAAGGTAGTGGTTTCCATGGCACCCAAGATTTGGAAGGACAAAGGTATCTCTATGGTATTCTTGAGTTGTTTAATGCAATTTTCATCTCACATAAATGGCAGCACATGTGTGTATCATTATGTTTTTTGTTTCTTCCATTTGTATTAATTCTTGGAACTTGGCCCATACACACACACACACACACACACACACACACACAGCCACATTCTTTAGTCATGTGGTTTTTGTTCCATGTGTTCTATGGATAAGCCACCAATTCCCAATTGATAGAAGTTTGAGATGCTGCCAATCTTTCTTGATTAGAAACTATGATGTAGTCATTAACTTGAAGCACATGTTATTTTGTATATGGGAAGATAATTAGAAATAATATTTTCCAGAATCACAGAGATACTGCTGAACTGAAATTGTGAAGATTGGTCATTTTTAATTGATGATATCGAATTTCACTGTTTCCTACCAGTAGTATGAGAGTGCTGGCTTCCCCAGTACAGTGTGTTGTTAGACTTGTTATACTTTCCAGCTTACTAAAAAAGCTACAGTGAAGGTGATTTTAATATGCATTTCTCTGATCATACATAACACTGAACAACTTTCCTGATGTGTGAGAGCTATGGGTTTTGATTGTTTTTGCTTGGGCTTTGACTATGGTAGTTATCTCTATTTAGATTCCAGGCCTCCTCAGAATTATGTCTGGAGAAAATCGAAACTGATCTTTGGCACAAAAGAAGTTCAAGTCCCAAAATAAGTTTCAATCTGAGAGTCAAATTCATGAAGTCTGCAGGTGTAAAATGTATGATGAAGGGAAATAAACTATGCTGATGAGGAAATGGTGTAAATGCACATTTAATAATAGGGCACATACTTGTAGTAAAATACTAGAGGAAAAAAGCAGACTGATATCTAGGACAGAATGACTCTTTTTTTTTTTTTTTTAAATTTGGGATATGTCTGTGGAAAGATGACTGGAATGGTTTATGAAAACTTAACCATGGTTATTTCTGGATGGAAGGACTATATACTTCTTTAATTTGTGCTTCTCTGTATTTTTGAGTTGTTGTCAATTATTAATTGCTATTTTAAAGCATTGCAATAATATTGTTTTTAACAAATACATTTTGCCACATTGCCATATTGCCATAAAAAAACCTACAAAGTGATAAGAAGAGCACTAGACTAGGAATTAAGAAACCAAATTTAAAAAAATATTATACTCAAAATTAAAAAAAATTTAGCCAATATTCAAAAACATAAAAGTTGTACATATTTATGGGGGCTACCATGTAATGTTCTATACATATTGGAGCAATGATTAAATAAGGTTAAATATATTTATCTCCTCAAATATTTATTATTTCTCTGTGATGAAAACTTTCAAATCCTTTTAGCTTTTCAAAGTATATAATACATAACTGTTTTATAATCATCACACTGTGCAATAGTATCCCAGAGCTTCTTGCTCTTATCTAACTGTAACTCATTACCCACTGAAGGAGATACAATTTTTAGGCCCTGTGATGTTGTTAATATGCTTTCAAACATTGAGCTTATAATTCAATTTGGGAGGTTTCAGTTTAATCATTTCTTTTTTTTCCTTAAATTCTTTTATTGGTACATTTTAGGTATACAATATGTTTACATTTATCATTGGGTACTTGTACCTGTAGATGATGCATCTTGGTTCTTAGTCTTTCCCCATTACCTGTGCGCCCCTCACCCCCTCCACCCTTCTCTATTTACATTGACTCTGTTTCCATTTTTTTCCTTTCTCATAATATTTTCTTTCCCTTCTGTCCTTTCCCCATCCCCTCCTAACACCCCTACACCTTTGGACATTTTCCTATTTCAAAGTATCAATTATTCATTGTTAATCCTTTTAATCATTTACACTTTCGGTTTCTCACACTAGAGAAACTATTTGGTATTTACACATATGTGTCCTATTTATTTCACTTGAGAGTATGGCCTCAGTAAGCATCCATTTAGCTATAAATGACTCTAGTTTCTCCTTCTTTATGGCTGAGTAGTATTCCATTTTATAAAAAAACCCACATCTTCTTTAGCCAGTTTCCAGTTGATGGGCACTTGGGCTGTTTCCAAGCTTTGGCTATTACAAACTGTGTCGCTATAATCATGGGTGCACATATATCACTGTGGTATGATTCTTTTAATTCTTTTGGGAAGATAGCCAGCAGGGGAATAGCTGGGTTAAATGGGACTTCCAGTCCTAGTTCTTTGAGGTATCTCCACACTGATTTCCACAGTGGTTTCACCAGCCTGCACTCCCAACAAAAATGAAGAAGGGTTCCTTTCTCCCCACACCCCCTCCAGCATTTGTTATTGGTTGATTTCTTGATAGCAGCCACTCCTTCTGGGGTGAGATGGAATCTCAGTGTT
>NW_004624741.1:18248728-18259530 GCF_000247695.1 Heterocephalus glaber | reverse complement strand
CCATTACCATTGATAGTTATAATTGATAGATATTGACTCATCCTTGTCATGATGTTTTTACTGTTGTTGGCTCTTTTATTTCTTATTTCTTTTCCCCTCTTTCCCTTTCGTGTCTTACCTTGCCTGTTGGCTTCCCTCTGTTGGTCCTCATGGAGTTGTGACCTTCATTGTCTTTTTCTAGGATATTGCTTAGAAGTTTTGTAGTTCTGGTTTGGTGTTCATGAAATTTCTCAGGTGTTCTTTGTCATGGAAATATCCAATTTCCCCATCGATTTTGAAGATAATTTTTCAGGATACAACAGTCTAAGTTGGAAGTTATTTTCTTTTAGGGCTTGAAATAGTTCACTCCAGGCTCTCCTTAGTTTGAGGTTTGGTGTTGAGAAATCTGCCATGATTCCGATGGGCTTTCCTTTATAAGTGATTTGTTTCTTTTCTCTAACTGCCTGAAGGATTTTGTTCTTCTGTTGGGTTTCTAAGATCTTGACTATTATATGTCTAGATGTAGATTTTTTTTTATTGTGGCTAGTTGGAGTTCTATATGCCTCACTTATCTGTATGTCCAGTTCTCCACCTGTCTGGGAAGTTTTCTACTATTACTTCTGTGAACAGTTTTTTTTTTATGTCTATTGTACTTTCTTCTGGTTTTTCATGGACGCCTATCAGTCTTATGTTATTCTTCTTTCCATCATCTACCAGCTGCTGGATTGATTTTTCATGGTCCCTTACTATTTTTAAGAAATCTCTGTTTTCATGGTCCTTCACTGCAATCTTGTCTTCTATATCTGATATTCTATCTTCAGACTCCTTTAATCTGCTATGCATGCTTTCAATGGAGTTTTTAATCTCCTGAATATCTGTTTGCATCTGTTTCATGGATTCCATTTCTTTGTTATGTTGGGTGATTAAGGTTTCCATTTCTTTTTTATGCTGGGCATTCATGGCTTCCAGCATTTTTCTGAGCTCATCTATTTTTTTTTTTTATCTCTTTCTGTTCTACAGCCTCTAATCATGTCTTTCACTCAGCTCACCATCTCTGTAGTTATCTGGGAGATTATTTCTGCTTTGAATTTTTCTAGAGCCTCATTTTTCTATTTTGTTACTTCCTATGTTATCAGTTCAGTTTGTCCAGGTGGTTGATTGTCAGACTTTTCCACCTCATTTTCCCC
The DNA here is from genome assembly GCF_000247695.1 of Heterocephalus glaber. The sequence continues at coordinate 18,258,364 of NW_004624741.1, read as the reverse complement.
AGAAATTGCCTTTTGTGGGGTGGAAGTCTGAGTTTGTGACTTGCTTAAATGTCTTCTCATTTTTGTTTTTGGTACTGTCATTGGTTCAGTTCCTGGGTTGATACTTTGAAGTAGCTTATTGTAAGTATCTTTGTTGATGTATTTAGAATCCTTATGGAATGATTGCTTCTCAGAGGTGTCTTCCAGATATAGCTGGTCTTTAGGTTTTTGAGTCTCTAATGGCTCTGAGGCTATCTCATTTTCATTATACCAGGAAGGGCAACTGATTAGATCAATCAGAACACCTTAACCCAAGTGATACTATCAGTAACACAATAGCATCAAGTACCTCTTAGAAAATGACAATTTGTGGTAGTTATTAATCTATCACCTTTAACTGTGTGAATTAGATCACAATCAAGGACCAACCCAACTTATGCTTATATTGGATAAACTTTTCAATATCACAACTTTATCCTTCAGGATGGGGAATTAGAAAGAGTTGGGCAGGGATGTACAGGTAGGTAGGAGGATAGGGGAAAGTTAGCAGTGAGGCCAGAGAGCACAGCCAAGAGAAGGAAAGAGAAGAAAAGACAAGTAAAGAAGAAATGCAAATTAAGGCCAGAACAGGAACACAAAGAGGAGATGAAGAACAATGTGGGAAAACATAGGAGCAAGGCAGAGAGAGAGAAAGAGAATATAGGAGAGAGAGAAAAGAGAAAAATAAAAATTTTAAAAGAGTAGAAAAGAAGAAAAAATATTAAAAATAAGAACAAAAAATAGTGGTAATTTTGAAAATAACAAATAAAAGATAAAAATGAAGCCCCCCCCCCCTTCAGGGTATGTCTCTGCTGTCACTATAGACAATGTGGGCAGCAGTGTGCAGTTATAAGTCAATGAGTCTCAGTGAGCCAGTCACAGACCCTGAGATTCAGGCAGATTTCTTGCTGCAAGTCCCAAGTTGAGCTCCCTGTCCTCCTGCAGGGTTGGACTCTGCAAAGTTCTATTGCAGGTTTCAGCTGCCTTTCTCCTGAAGGAAATCCAGGTTCCAATGGGAGGTGATGATCCCTCCAACTTATCAAGCATGGTGGTCTGGTGTGCCTTTATTGCAGAGATTCTCTTGACTTTTCCAGTGGGCTTGTTTTCATGAGGGAGCCTGAGAGAGGCCCTCTCTCTGTTGTTCACTTCTATAGCTCAGGACAATGGCTTTTATGTCCCCCTGTGCTTCTGTAGTGTGGAACCAAGTAGCTTCACAGTCAAAAGGCCAGAGGGGGGGTGGGGCGGGGCCTGTTGTTGCAGCCTCAGGTGAGGCCAAGCAGGCAGATGGTGGGTGTGCCAGGGGTGGGGGAGTGTCGGGGGTGGGGGGCTTCCTCACCCTGTCCTGGTGGCAAGTTGGTGGAGCAAGCTGGAGGAAGCAGGTTGCAGTCAGGGTGCAACTGCTCTCTAACATTTCTTTTTTTCAGATCATTTTCTTTACTATTAAATGTTTGCAGTACATGATGCTTTGTATTCCTTGTGTGGGGTTGGTACATGTACATAGCACATCTTAATTCTTTTTCATCCCCTTTCCCTCTTTTCCCTCCCTCTATATCTTGATCCCCTTTCCATTTGAGGAAGAGCACTCTCCCTCTATCTTTTGCTCTTTATTTATACTTTGAGTTTCTCATGTAAGAGAAACCATATGATATTTAAGCTTGTGTGTCTGATTTCTATCACTTAACGTTATGGCCTCAAGATGCATCCATTTCCTTACAAATGAGTCAAATTTATCTTTTTATGGCAGAGTTGTACCCTATTGTGTAAATATCACATTTTCTTTTTTTATTTTATGGAAAAATAACATTTCATAACAAAATAATAAAAGAATAACAATAGTTAATACATTGTGTATCGTTATCTTCAATCAGAGTATGACATCAACAAAAAAGATTCTCCCCTTCAAAGAAGAAACATATATTATTTATTACTTCTCTTTATCTTTCCAAGAGTTAAAATAATCATATTACAGTGATACATGCATATCCATGTTTATAGCAGCACAATTTATAATAGATCTTGGAAACAGTGTATATTGCCATTAACAGATAAGGGATATGTGGTATTTACACATAATGGAGTACTACTCTGCCATAAAGAAAGATAAACTTGAGGCATTTGTAGGCTAATGGATGCAACTTGAGAACATAAGGTTACGTGAAATAAGTCAGAAACACAAGATTAAATATTGCCTGGTTTCTCTTATATGAGAAACTCAATATATATGCAAATGAGGAGCACAGTGTAAGAAGATAAATAGGAAGTTGGGAGAAATTCAGATGGTTCCCCAAATTACCTATTTCATTGTTTCCAAAATATTTTAATACATTTACCACATTTTCTTTATCCATTTGTCTATTGATGGCCATATAGGTTGGTACCAAGATTTAGTTATTATGAATCATGCTGCTATAAACATGAGCATGCATGTATCAAATTGGAAAATTGGACAAGTTTACTTTAAAAAAATTCCTTATAACTCTAAAATTGTTCTTACACTTTGAAATGAGATTCCTATAAACTATTGCTGATAAAGTCCTCTCATATATATGTTTATACCTTGAATAGCTGTACTTGGTCAAATCAAGGCAATTCTGTGTATGTCTGTTGTTTCTTATGTAAATGCATTGTCTGTGAACAGTGTTGGCGTGCAATACACAGTGAAAGTCTTCATACAGAATAATTATCTTTTCAAGGCTTATTGAGAGAGGTTTCCTTGGTAACAAGAAATCAAACCTACCCACTTCATCTTAGGGTCAGAACAAGGTTCTTGTTCTAATCATCATTTCTGTTTTCAGATACAAACTGTAAAGAAATCTCAGTGAGGATATTCAAATATTAGTAATAAGTAGCTTTGCTCTCTCCAACATGCTGCCTTGAATTGTTCTCTTGTAGCAGGTTTACACCCATTGTCAGGGATTAGTATAATGTTTCAGGGCACAAGCCTCATTCATACCTCTTTAGTACTTCTTCTCTCCCTCAGAGATTAGTGGTAGGTACCAGCTATTGAATATTTATTATGTGTCAGATACAGTACTAACGATTTGTAGACCATTTCTCCAGTCCTTTCAATAACTCATACAAAGTCAGCCTTTTGCTGTGCAATAAACACCCCAAACTTGTTAGCCTAAACCTCTAATTTGTCTCATGACTCTGTTGCTTAGAAGTTTGGTACAGGCTTAGGCCAGAGTGTGTTCTGGTCTCAACTGGGCTTGCTCATGTATCTGAAACCAGTAGCCAGATTGGCTGAGGTCCAGCTGGTCTGCAGTGACCTCTTTAAGAACAGATCATTTCTAGGCCACTTCTGTTCCTTGTGGTCTCTCATAATCTACCTAGACATGATAATGCACAGTCCTCAAAGTGGCAAAAGTTGGTGTTCCAGTGTGCATGTATTTTGTCTGCCTCATGCTTCCGTATTTGTCTCTTTGGCCAAAACAGGTCACATAGTCCAGCCCTAAGTCAGCACTGGAGGGATCTACACAAAGGCGGGGAGAAAGCAACCATGGCTGTAACTTCATAGATACTTTGGTGGCAGGTGCTTGATAAAGACTGAACAATCAGTCTATAGAGTGAAGCCAGTAAGAGTGGAGAATGCTTGTAATTGTGGGAAGAAGCTGGAAGAAGAGTAAAATGAAGCACTTTCCAGTGACATCATACCCAGGGGATGCCTCTCTCAAGAGGTGACCAATGCCCCAATTTAGCCCTGTCATTCTGATGGAAATGCTGAGAGCAGGCTCTTTAGTTTTCTGAAGTTTCAGGTAAGTCATTTTGTTCCCTCAAGCCCACTAGCACCATGGACAGCTCTTTCATAGTACGTGGAGAAGGACCTTAAGGCTCAGATGTTTTTCTTTTTGACTTCTCCATGTTAATTAAACCACATTGATAAAAAATAACAAGTGTTCACTAGTAGGGGGACAGTTCTTTGATTCTCAGGCCTGGAAGAGGCAGTAAAGATTAGGTGACACCCGTTGAGGATTTCACAGATAAGGAGGCTTCAAAGTTAGAACCAGAGCTTCCCAGTGCAGAGATCTTTGTATGCCAGCACATCCTTCAAGGGAAATTCCAGCTCTGAGGAGGACTCACCTTCATGCAAGTGCTGCCTTCCCTTCACAAAGTCATTGCTGATGAACTTTGAAAGCCCTGTGGAGCTGCACAGCACTTGCCTTTCTTTACCTTTCAAACTAGGAGCACACAGTGCTTGCCACACAGCCTCCCACTTGCTTCACAGAAGTGAAAAGGGAAATAACACTGCGAAGTGATGGGAGCAGGGGTGAAGTCTGGGACTCCTTGCTCTCCCTTTAGGGTGTGAGTCCATAAGATCCTGAAGGCTCAAGGCCAGAGCTGGACACACTTGTCTGGAGAGACTCAGCTACAGGCTCCCACCCACACAGGGAAATCCTGATGAATCAGGAAAGAGAATGTTATCAGCAAAACACTTGAAGGCTGTTGCTGAATAGCTTTTAACCAACAATCTAGAGATCCTTCTCTCAGGGTTGGGGGAAAACAAAGCCAGCTTGTATTCAAAGCTTTGAGTAGGTACCAAAGGCAGCATAAATTTAGCCAAGTGGAAATTCACTTCAAATAAAGACACAATTTTCACCAGCAGTGAGCCTACCCTGGAAACACAGCATCCCCCACCCCCACAATGGGTGCATTTTATTTCCTCCTTTGCAAAGAATTATAGAAACCATGACTGCTTTGGTGCTGTGAATGACACAAATACAGTCAATAAATGCACCTATATCTTGCTTAGCCTTGGGCTTGGAGGGGGCCTGGGAGGAGCTGTTCTTCTAGCTGGATCATCTTCCAAGAATTCTGCCAACATTTCTGGAGAAAGCAAGGGCCATCTTTGTCTTTGGGGACTGGCTGACTTGGAATATTGAGCTGGAGGTGATCAGTAGGCATCCTTGGATTTGGAAATTGTATGAGACCCACTGAAGTTTCATGATATGCTGTTTCATCATTTTGCAGTCTACAAGGACATCTACCAGAGAATGGTTGATGAGATAAATTTCAGATCAGCAGAGGCAACAAGTAACACATAACATACCCAGTGCTCATTTCAGAGATGAGGAAAGGTGCCAGGGGACTGGCCTTCAGGGTTCCTGCCACAGTGACATCTCTACTTACAATGGCATTACTTCTAAAATTCTTTCTTCCCAGCTCTTCTGCCTAACAAATGTTACCATTCACCACCCTCTTCTATACTACATTCAGGCCCTTACCTCGACTCAGGCCTCTTTCCAGCTTTTCTCCTTCATAATTGTCTCATCAGGTCATGGTCTACACTGTTGCCCCAGGATCTTTCTACAAACCTCATGGGATCCTGTCCAACTCCTGATTGCTACCCTCTCCATCCAAACTCCTGCTCAGTGCACGATCTTCCTGAGGTGGAGCTTCTCCATCATTATCCTCTAGAGTTGAGCTGTAATGAATGGATCAGGTCTCCAATATAAGGATGAATTTCCAGCTGCCATGGCATGGTATTCCCCCAGTTACTCTAGGAATCCCTCCCCATGCATCTACTTGGTGAACTTCTACTGAACTTCACAGGAAGGTGTCTCATATGTGAAGTTCGTCCAGAAGTCAAGGTTAGAGAAGGTGAAAAGGCTCAACTTGAGATGGGATGAAAAGTGAGAAGAAAGGTAAGGACATAATGGGCAGGAATGTGCCATGGCCTTTGCTGTCCTTTGATAACCCACTTTGATGAGTGAAAGGCTCATTTATTCATCCATGAGTCCTCTCTCATTTTCCTTTCTCACAGTATGTCAGCATTTATTCCAGGCCACTCTTGGCATGCAATCTTAAAAAGTAATATCTGTGTTTGTGTGTGTGGGCTGTGCACATCCTCAAAGCTCCGTGGATTGACAACCATGGATTTAAGGACAGCATGCAACCATTTTGTAAATAGCCTTCTCTGACAGTTTTTATCATCAGGTTCTTTAAATGACTGTGTTTCCCAGACTCTAGGATACTTACACAGAAAAGAGCAGAAAGGCAATTAAAGTAAGTTCATATATGAGTGAAGAAAAGGCGTAGTCTCTACTTTGAGGTGGGTTTTTTGCTCTCAGTTCTCTTTAGGGAAAATTCAGTGACCCCAGGGTTTAAGTCATTCTGAGACACAGAACTTCCATATTATAAGCAGAGCCAAGGCATCTCAGTAATTACTTTTTGCAGTCACCGAAGGCTCTGGAAAAGAAAGACATACTTCTCCAGCAGCTTGCAATTATAAAATAAATCAGCATGTGTTTAAATTAAATGCTAACTGGATCTCATTATTATTAGAGCTGGCTTGTTCTCGGGTGCTCTGATTTCACAGTAAAGGACACAGTTTAGCAAAAGACAGGCTGCTCCAGATTCTCATTCTCAGGAGTTTAAGGGAAAGGAAGTTCTTTCCTATCTACATTGTAGCAACGTCAATTTTCTTTGTGCCCACAGAAGACCTAGACTAGAGGTCCATGCGGACTCCAGAGACCATACTTTTCTAATTCTGCAATTTGCTTTTTATCAAATGCAAATGCTTAATTGATCAATTTCTTCCCTTTAAAGTTTGTGCAGGGGGTTCAGGAAGGAAGTGATACTATTTATCAAAACCAACAAGGCATTAGGAGAAAGCCTACTGTCTTAGGCCAGGTTCCCTGAGAAATAAAACCTGAGACAAGAATACATGTGTAAGTGTCTCATAACAGAAGGACCCAGTAAGAAGGAGAAGAAAATCCTAACTTGGAGAAAGCTGGACTTTCACCATCTATATTTTAATGGGAACCTGAGGGAGTTCTGATGTGTGCTCAAGTTGGGGAATTATTACAGGATGTGATAAAAAATACAGTGAATGCTAAATTTAAAAAGTATTGCAGTAAAATACACATGACCTTCAAAATACACCCTCTTTCTTCGAACACACTTATCCTATTGTTCTTGCAACTTTCTAAAATACTTCTTCACCCTCTGGAAGTCTCTTTCATAATCATCTTTAGTTGCTCTATCATGGCTGCCTTGCTGTCCTGAATAGATTCAAAACATTTACCTTTCATGGTCATTTTAACTTTGGGGAAGAGTCAGAAGTCACACAGTGCCAGGTCCAGTGATTAAGGTGGATGAAGACACAGCGTCATGTTTTTATTTGACAGAAACTGCCATAAATGGTTTGAACTGACTCAGGACATCAAGGCAGCCATGGCAAGACAATCAATAAAGAGAATTTTCAGTACTGCTTTAGAACATGGCAAAAATGATGAGATAAGTGTGCTCAAAACAAGGGGAAGTATTTTGAGGATTGATGGCAATGTGTCTTTTACTGTAATAATTAAAAAAATTTAAACATTCAGCATTATTTCAATCACATCTCAATATATATATGTGCATGATATCTAAATCATGTATAGGTAGATAAATAGAAAGCTATATGCATGTGCATATCTACCTAAATATATACAATGCAGTATTTGAGCAGACCTGTGTTTCCAACTTGGTTCAAAATAAATGAATCATTTGTTTTAAGAACTCAGATATAATGGGGTTCTTACATTGTCAGAGCCTTCTGTGATTCTTTGGATGCAAACTACACAGTGTAACACAAGTGGTCTCTAGGAAGATGGAGAGGGGGAACAGAACAAGAGACAAAGAGGGGCTACTATATTTGGAGTTCATTTAGTGGCTGGGGTTTGGGAGGTTGTTCATTCATTTCACAGTTTCCCACAGAGCTGCCATTCTGCTAAGGTCATAGGATTCGTTTGAGCCAAAGGACTTTCAGATGATGTAGAGGATATGTTATCCCTACCTCAGCAACACAGGAATGACCATGTCAGCATGAATGCCTAAAGGAAGGTACTGATGAAGAGCCACCAATATACAAAGGAAAGTTGAAGTGGGAGCATTCACTTCCCTAAAGATGTGACCTTTGACTTGGGCTTTTGTAACCAGATGGAGAGAATGGAGAATTGAAAGCAATGTAGGAAGAAGGGATGGTGTTGAGGAACCTGGAGGAATTTGGCCAGGCAGAGGTACTGGAAAGGAAAGGGAAAGCGATAGTTGCTTAGGCTAGAATGAGAAGATGACTGAGATCCAGATTAAAGATCTCAGGCTTCAGCATCCAGGAGGTGAAGGAAGTGGTTGCAACTTCTGAAGAGAGGATGGTGTGATATTGTTTTCTCTTAGGAGCCACACTCTGGAGATGCTTTTAAAGGAATCAGAAGAGGAGGTCCTGGGGAACAGAGGCTGCTTGAAGGAGTCTTTTGTGACTGTTCAGGTAAGAAGTGCTGACAGCAAAACAGTGGGGCTGGGAAGAAGGTGAGGCAGAAGACATGGTCAATCTTGACAGCCAGATGACAAGAGTATAGGGGAGAAAGTGGCTGGTGTTGACTCCAAGTTTCAGAGATGGAGACACACTGAGTGGTGGTTGATGCCATTCACCATCAGAAGATATGGTGGAGGGAGCTTTTCTGGAAGGGAGACAGGAAGAGAGACATTAAGTTAAACTTTGATTTTGTAATATTATAAGTGTCTAACGGACTTCAAATTTGAGATGTTCACGTGGCAATTGGGAATGTAGGTCTAAACAGAGCATCTTTGGCTATAGGTTGAAATCTGGAAGTGTTGGTCAAGAGTTAATTCATTCAGTAAATGTTGGTTGAGCATGTTCGGTGTGCTGGACACTGTTCTCTACACTGGGGACATAATAGTGGACAAGATTGACAAAATCCTTGTCCTTATAAAGCTTAATAATAGTACAGAAATCAGAAAGTAAGCAAACAAATACAATGGATGGTGTCAAAGGGAGTTCAGGTCCTTGAGAAAAATAAGTCAGAGTTGAGGATGAAGAAGTTGGGAGGTAAGTGCAAGTTTAGAAAGGATGTTTGTGGAAAGGATCATTGAGAAGGTGATACTGAGTAAAGACCTAAAGGTGGGAGAGACATGATCTGTATAAATAGCAGAGAAACAGCATTTCAGGTGGGGAAACAGCAAGTATAAAGCTTCTTGGTTGGAAACCTTCAGTACATATTATAAAGATGGCAAGGAAGTCAGCTTGGTCATCTAGAAATAAGGTAGCAAGAGGTAAGGTCAGAGAGAAAACAGGGAGCTGTATCCTGAAAGAACTTGTGGCCCATTGGAAGGTCTTTGGCTTTAATCCTCAGTAAGGCAGGGTTTGATTTGAGAGATGCTAAGATCAGATCACTGTAATGAAAATCACACCACAAGGGAGGGGGCACAAAGGAAGAAGACAAAGAGACCAGGTGGGAGGCTATGCAATGATATTGATAAGAGAAAATGGTAGCAGAGGCCAGGATGTGAACCAGGAGGTGAGGAGAAGTGGTCAGAGTCTGGGTATATTTAAAGGTAAAGAAAGGTAGGAGGACTCATTGACAGTTTGAAAAGGGAGAGGGTGAGTCAAATATTTTCAACATGAGAAAACTAGAAATACATCGTTGACTCTTACAGAGATAAGAAGGATTAAGGAGAACACTTTCGTAGTGGTGGCAGATCCCGGGGCCTGTTTTGGACATTCAGGATGTCAAAATTTGAGATGTCCTTTCTCTCTCTCTCTCTTTCTTTTTCTTTCTTTCTTTCTTTCTTTCTTTCTTTCTTTCTTTCTTTCTTTCTTTCTTTCTTTCTTTCTTTCTT
>NW_004624741.1:18212730-18224585 GCF_000247695.1 Heterocephalus glaber | reverse complement strand
TTTTTCCAGATCCCCTTTTGTTGCCAGTTCAGTGGGTCCAGGTAGTTAAGTATCAGAGTGTTCCATCTCATTCCCCTTTGGGGTTGCTGTAGGTGATCTGGAAGTCTGGTTTTGAGACTTATTTACATGTTTTCTCATTTGAACTGTGGTGGGGGCTGTTGGCGCCTGCACAGATTACCTCCTCTGAGCTGGGAGAGGTGGGACAGGGGCTGGGAGCAGCGGTAGGGATGGTGTCCCAGAAGCCCCTTCCTCTGGACCAGGAACAGTGGAACAGTGGCTCAGAAGCCCCTGCCTCTGGGCTGGGAGCAGCGGGACTCAGTACCATGGTCTGGTGGTCCGGTGTCCTCTGTGTCTTTGTAGTGTGGAACCAGGTTGCTGTCTGCAGTGGGCTGATTCAATGTCTTCCTTGCAACTCAGGACCTCTGTAGGGCATGCACAGACCTGACTGTTTGCAGTGGGCTGATTCAGGAGAATTCTTGATGTTATTAACTGGGAAAATTTGGGCAACAGAATTAAGAAAGTAGTATTGACTTGTACATATGAATATAAACACATGATTGAATAAATAAACACATGGAGCAGAATAAACACATTTCCTACTCAAAAGAATTCTATACAATTTTTTGTAGCTGTTCTGCCTCTAATAAAGCAGAGCATAATTTCTTGTTCCTTAAATGTAGGCTATACATAATGACTTCCTTCTCAAAAATACAGTTCAGAAAAGGTAGGGGGAAAAGGGTAAATTTAGCAGGAAGACACTTGATCAGGTTATCTTAAGCCAGATAATCAAAGTTAACATCAACAACAATAAATCACATTGATATCATTTGTCCTTAATAGGATGTGATAAGAAAGGTACTTTGCTTTTGTCTCAATGATTCTATTATACAAGCTTAATGATGAGAATTACATCAGAAAAATCCCAAGAAAAGAATACTTTATAAAATACTTGAAAACTTTCAAGTTTATCAAAACCAAGGGAAGTCTGAGATATTGTCATAAATAATAAGAGTCAAAGGACACAAGAAGACAATATATAAGTTAGTATCTTGGAGCGATAATAAGGACATTAGGGCCTGACGTAGTGATATATGCCCATACTCCTAGCTATCTTCCTGGCTTGTGCAAGGCCCTGGGTTCAAGCCCCAGTACCACACACACACACACACACATACACATTCACACACATACACACACACATGACATTAGATGAAAACTAAGGAAATCTGAATACATTATAAATTTAGGTAATAAATAGTATTAGTACATTAATTGTGACAAATGAACTTTAGTAATGTAAGATAATTATAACAAGGAAAATTGAGTGTGTTAGGTATACAAGAACTGTGCAACAGTTCTATAAATCCAAAAGTGTATGACAGTATAATGGGAGATACATGAATGGTACATTTGTCAGAAGTCAGAAATGTACAACACAGTGAGAATGTAGTCATTAATTCATTTATGCTAAAGGTTGCATTTTTTGAATTCTTGCATGAAATTCATGTGTTACCTAGGAAAATTCAAGGAACAAGAACTTGAAGAGAAAAATGTTTATTACCTCCCATTGTTATGTGCGGTTCTAAAAAGGGAATACTAGGTATAAAAGGATTAACAATGTATAAGTAGTGGCTTAAGTATAACACATATACCACACTAATTCAAGATGTTAAAAACGGGGAAAGTTGCAGAGGGATGAGGAGTATATGGAAACTCTGTACTTCTCACTGATATTTTTTTTCTGCAAACTGAAGACTGTACTCAAATGTCCACTAATTAAAAAAAAAAACAGAAAAAGCTAATTAATTTAAAAGCCCCTAAAATTTCCCATTCTGCCAAAGGAGTTTGGAGGAAACAGCAGCCTAGCAAAAACTATAAATATGGTTACAGAAAAAGCTCAGACTGGCTGAAGCTTCTCCAACCCCAGAACAAAGTCCAGCGATGGGGCTTCCATGGTGAAACAGTGCTTAGTACAGTCTCTTGGGAGAGGTTACCTGTGGCTATCGACATGCTCTATGGATGCGCTCTTGCTCCCCAATTCCTATTTGCAAATGAACCTGTGTTCTGCTGATTCATGTTTTGTAACATCAAGCAAGAGAGGTTACTGGTATTTCTGTCCAAACACACATCACCTGGGATTTTAGGTCCATTAAACTCTTCCAAATGGTTGATAATGGTCAGCCTGCACTGCTACATTAGCAGAAGCAAATATTTGGCTTTATGAAAAGACAAAGTCTGTTGAATCCAACTAAGAGGCTTTGAGTCACAGGGCCAGCTGCTGAGGCCCATAAGAGAAGGGCAGGGACTGACATTTAACACCACCCCATTTATTTTTGTGTTAGAAGGATAACTGCTTCCTCAGAGATCCTGACGGCTCATTCCGTGCACTTATTTCTACATAACAAACTACACCACACATAATGGTTAAGCCAAATATTTCATTTTACTCATGATTTTGAGAGTTGAGGATTCAGGAAGGGCTTGATTGTACGGTTTTTCTCTCGTTTGTCATTCTCTGACAGCTGGAAGAGCAGGAATTGAAGGATCCATATTCAAGATGGCCTCCTCTCCCACAGGACAGGTGTCTTGGTGCTCTTTGCCCTCTTGCCCCTTCCACATGACAGCTGATCCTCCAGAGCCTTTTGCTTCTCATGGTATGGTGGCCTTGGGGTAGTCACACTTTTGACTCTTAAATGGCAGCTGTCTTTCTGTGGGAAAAGCAATGTTGAGTTAGTGTTCTGAAAGACAGGAAGTAGAGGCCACCATCTCTTAGGAAGCGAGCTTGGTGACTTCTTGTATCTTTTCTGCCACATTCTATTAGTCACAGCAGTCCCAGAGCTTTCCCAAATCTGGCAGAAGGGAGTATAGATCCCAAGTCTTCAGAGGAGGAGAGCCAGTTATCATTATTAATCTGCCACACACTTCCAATACCCTACCTAGCTGTACAGGGGAAGTGTCTGGTGTCAGCTGGCACATATCCTATACAGAAATAATTGTCATCAGAAACCAGATTTCTAGGGTGATATTGTTTTCTCTTAGGAACAGGTTGCCAAGTAATTAAAAAAGTATGGACCAAAGTAAAAAACACTTAAAACCATCATTTGAAAGCAAAAGGATGGTGAAAAAACTTGCTATTACATGAGATCCATACCATGTTTTTATTTTGTTGTTCTTATTTTGTCATGATTACACTTCGTTTAGTGGAAAGTGAATAGGATGGCTTCATGATATAAATCTCCAGAGTGCGTTGTCTTGTCTTTAGTTTTGTTTCCATCTCTATGTCAAAGTGTGGGAAACTTAAATGTTCCAGAAATATTTATTTGGTATTAGGCAGCACTTTAGAGCAGTATGCACTGTGCATGACATTTAGCACTATACATTCCCATCTTCTACACTTGTGAAAACTGTAAACCAGTAACTGTAAGCCAGAGTTGTAGCCATCTTGCTGAGGGTCCCACAACAACTTAGCATATTAGTTATTAGAAAAAATATTTGGATAGTACTCTGTTCCCATAGGCAAGACCAGTTCTACTTGTTGGTATGTGGAAGAAGCCTTCCACTGCTCAAAAATTACCCACTGACACCCAAAATGCTTTGCACTAGAACTCATTTGGTATTACTCCTGGTGAAGAGTCACAATGTTAAGTGAATACCATTGTGTGTGTGCAGAATGGGAAGGAATTAAAACATAAGAAGACTGAGTTTTTGTGCAGAACTATTTTTTCTCAAGTCTTCCTCCCCTATGGAACAGCCCGGAATTCTCTGAAGATGGTGGTAGTTTTAGAGATGGACGTGATGGCAGGGACTGTGCAAAAGAGGATATTTACACAAAAGCAGGGCCGATGTTTCCCTAAAAAATAAGAAAGAAAGAGTTATCATTTTGGCTTAGCCTAGAGTCCTAGAAGGGCAGGTGGATGTGAAGGTGTGAGTTAGAAAAACCAGGGAAAGCAACAAGATGAGAAACCAATAATTGTCAAAGTCAAAAGATAATTCAGGCCTACGTGCAGTACAAATGATACTGTATATGTCACTGTATCATCTGAATAAAAATAATTAGCAGTGTCTTGTCTGCTTTTTTGCCGGTGTGAAGAGAAGTGCACATTTCACAGATGTTCCCCATAGAAAGATGTCAAACCTGAAATGACAGTGCGAGCAATCAGAGACATTGTGCATCAGAGAATGCAAAATGCAACGAATCGCCATCCACCCACAGTAAATTCCATCTGATTGCTGTGCCTGGCCTGCTCCTTCTCAAACAGCCGGAATCTTAAAGATGGGACATTGGATCAAGGGCAGCCTGGTTTTCTGGGAGCTGAGCACTGGACCTCTCAGCCCACAGCTGAGAAAAGCAAGTGATTCAGCCTAACAGAACTGTAAAATAAATAATCATCCACAAAAATAATCCCCCTTGCCATGAAGTATTGGCTTAGTCTCAGTGAAAAGAGAAGCATTGCCCAGTTCTTGGGCTGTGGAACAAACATATATCCTGGCCTCTTAGTGATTCTGCTGTACTGTGGGTACAATTTGAATATCTCTACTGTCCTTATTTTACTTCCTGTAAAGACTTAGGGACAAACTTGCAGTCCTCCTGCCTCAGTCTCCCACAGGTCTGTGATTACAGGTGTGCAGCACCATGCCCAGCTTCATTGGTTGGTCTTAAGGAACAAGTGACAGTGAGTCATGTAGAAGAGATGACAGGGTAGTGAGGATGCTTCTGGCAGTGGGCATCACATGACACATGTATAGAGTTGACAATAAGCAAGCAGGGGTGTACTAGGGGACTGTGTCTGTAAGTGGGCCAGGAGGGCAGGCCAGACAGGACACATGCAGGGAGGCAAAAGTCTAAGCCTAATAACTGAGGCAAAGACAGGAAGAAGTGAATCTGAAGAGTCTAATTGACTAATACAATGCCATCCAATTGAAAAAAAAAGCTGTGGACCTGAGCCATCCATGTGGGTAAATTTTTATTAAATGAAGGATATTCTAGGGCTCACCATCCCCCAAAATATACATTATCCTTTCTCTTTTACCAAAATCTATGGAACCAATAGACGGTGACTTAATTTTTGCTGTACCTTCTAATTCCTTTTTCCTTTCCCTGGCTCTGCTCATGCAAATGTTCTGTATTTACTTGGATATTTGCTCTTTTTCTGCCTACCTAATCAATTTTCCCCTACCTGTTTTTTCCATTACACATTTCCACAGCTAAAAATACCCAGTTTGCACTTTTAAGCACTCAACCTTACTTTTCATCTCCAGAACTTGTACTTCTGAAATATCTAAAAAGATCATCTTCTCTCTCTTTGCTCACATTAGCCTGTTACACTTTAAATGCATTTTTATTACAATATGAAGCAAGGAATTTTGCTTTTATTAAAACCACCCAAAAGCTATTTACTCAATCATGTCTCACTGATTAATTTTGACTCTTTGGAAAATCTATTTTGTTATTACCAGAGTATGATTGGGAAAAACTAAACCTATTGACTTTTGGATTCTGGGGCTCCTTATTCCTACTGGGGATTTGTTGCTTTATCAGGTGACAGACAGCATAGTGGAGAGAAGTAGACAGTAGATCTGCAAGGACAATGGAAAGCTCTTGCACAAGATGTGCATAATGTTGTGATTAGAACATGAAACTGCAGTTACCTTAATTGGGCAACTATTTATGCATCACTTACAAAGCAGCAAACAAACTTCTACAAATGAAACAGGAATAAGAAAATGTCCTTTGAAGATATAAAAACTGGAAAATCAGTCTTGTGAGAAAGGACTTGCAGGTTCTAGATGTTCATGTTCACAAAGCCATGTCTGTTTACCATCTCCATGCCAAACTAGTTCTAATTCTATGAAGCGGTGTGGAGTGGTGGAATTGGCTAGGTACATGTGCCACCAAATCCAGTTTTTCTGTTCAGTAGTGGTATGATCTTGAGCAAACTGTTTAATCACTGCTTATCTTAGAAGATATATCAGAATAGCGTAGATTGAGAGTCTTATAAACAACAGAAACTTATTGCTTACTGTTCTGGCGGCTGGGAAATCCAAGATGAATGCTCTGCTTCCTGGTTCACAGACAGCAATCTTTTCAAGGTGTCTCTACATGGCAGAATGGGGCAAAGGAAGCTCTCTGAGGTCTCTTTTAGAAGGACACTAATCTCATTCATGATGGCTCTGCCTTCAGGACCTCATCACCTACCAAAGACCCCCACCTCCTGATTTGATTCAATTTGATTTGATTCCATTCATTCCATTCCATTGGGGACTAGGACTTCAACATATGGATTGGAGTGGGAGGCAAGCATTCAATCTATAGCATTTTGAATCTTCATCTCTTTGTTTGTAAGCTGGGGATAAAAGTAACTTATCAGATGTGTTTGATATTTGTCTTAATTATTTCTTCCTTTGTGAGTTAATCCTGAGACAGGAATTATCTCCAGGGTGATGCCAGGAAATTGTGAGAAGAGAAGGAATTCAATGAAGAATGCATTAAAGAACAGGGTATGCTGAGAGATACTGGGTCTAAATCCTGATGAGACCGGAACACACCCACCTGGAAGGGAAGGTCACAGGAGCATTTGTTCACCAAGTCGTGTCTGCTGTTGGCTGAGGGATAATCTCAGGAGGGTGATTCTCTAGTACATCTTGCCTGCTTTGGGTATGACTTATATGCTCCTAGGGTAAAAAAGAAAAAGAAATAAAAATTAAAATGGAAAAACACAGGTGATTGTGGTAGGAAGGTGATGCTGTGTGATGGACAATGGGTGCAAATATGTGTACAGCACCATATCAGCTGTGAGAATTACATGAGACAGCACAGATAAAATCATGAGGACAGTGCCTGGGACCTGGGAGAGGTTCCATAATAGTGGTATTAAGAATATAATGAAGAGCATGAACTGGTGATAAAAATCAATACTCAAGGGATTAGATTGCTTGGGGGTCCATGTACTTCAAGATGCCCATGGAACAATCTTTCTATAATGCTGATAAATGCACTGTAGTCACCATGTGGAATAATTCAAGCTTTCCTAGAGACATATTTTATCCAGTCATACCAAGCAACCTAATTGTACCATCAGCAGATACCTTCTTGTCAAGGTCCTCTAACACCAAGACTACATCAAAGGAGTGTCCCAGGAAAGTGAGTGACTACTGTTATATAATTCTCAACATGAAGGATTGTGGCTGGGAGATCAATAACAAAAATGCTGGCAGTTTGGGAAACTTATAGTGTTCATTTTGATGTTATTTTGATGAAGATGAAAAGCTACAAGAGGACAAGATAGGAATTTCTTCATATGAAAGAGACATACATTTTCTCAAACTTCTCAATTACTTTAATTGTTTGGTTAGTCATTTGGCTTTCAGGAAATAGAAGCAAGTTCTGACAAAATCAGCTTTAACTTCTTGATACAGTTTGAGCTTAACCAATAACTAAATCTAGAAGACTGTACATCCAAAATAGTGTAATTTTTCTACCAGAAAGAAGGGCTCATGTTAATTATGCAAATACATTGGTGCTTGTTTTGGGTAGATTCTTTCCCACATATAATTAATCAAAATCCAACAGCTTATAAGCTAACTGCTTTATTGTCACTTACTATTATCAGTCTTTATTATTATAACATAAAGACCTACCTTCAATCTGAACATCAGTACATGAGGCTCCTGCCAAAGAACAAAATCTTGAGCCCCCAAAAGTCATCCCTAATCAAAAAAACAGCTGCAAGTACTGACATTAGGGAAAGAGCATTTAAGAGACAAAGTCTCAACCCCTTTCCATGCTGTCTGAAATCTGCCTCTATGTTAAATCTATCAGGCACCAATCTTGAACTGCACCTACTTCATTCCCTGTAGAATCACCTTGACTATATATTTGATTGTAGGCCTCCCAGTTTGTCCAAAGTCCATGTAAAAAACCAACTATCAGATAGAAACTCATCTGCACTTTCAAAAACTTGATCTCAGAAAATTCCATAGAAGATTTCATTAAGAAAAATATCTTTTAGAATTTATGTCAGTGTAAACGTACTTCTATTGAAGTATTGTATACTTGCTTTTCGGAAAATTTTGTTTTTTTCATGGCTTACAGAGAATCTAGAACCAAATATTAGCTCATAAAACAAAATTAACTCTCATGGTTAACATACTTGCTTCTTAGTCATAGAATTAGTTTTATTACTTTGTTATATGTACATCCTTCATGATGATGTATGTTCAGTTCTGTCTCAAAGAAGTCAGGTGGGAAAGTGAGCTGACATTTGGTAGATTTAGTTAATGTGTTCTCTTTTGAAAGTACTGGAGTATCTCTTAATCTCCACTTGTCACTGTGATATAGCTTCTATTTTCCTCCCTTTCTATGGGTGAAGAGATCCCCCAAGCTATTCCTATAGTTAGCAGCAGAGTCTAGATTTAGATGGTCTAGAATAGCAACATAGTCTAGATTAGGTGGTCTAGAGTAACAACAGAGTACAGAGTAGATAGTTTTTGAAACTTGTGTCAGGCTGAAGCCAGTATGATATAAAAAACCAGCCATAGTAAAAATGAATCTCCTTACCTGACTCATGAATGAAGACCTTAGTGTATGTTCATTTTATCAATTTTTCCAGAATGTGGAAGAATAAATGAGAGTATGGCGCCACAAAGCCATTCAATGGATGATAATGTGGTAGAAGAGGATGCTGGTGCTGATTGGTAATGCCAGTGGGAATGGTGATATGGATGAAGATGGTGGCGCTGTTGATATTGATGGAGTTGGTGGTTATAACCATGGTGTTCATGAGGACAATGATATGGATGAAGGTGAAAATCTTGCAGAGTTTTTTCTTGTACAAATGGAACTCATGTTGGATTCCAATCACTTTCCTTTGCTCTCACTATTGTCCTTAAGTTTGTTCCTAAGACACGAAGCCTAAGAAAAACTACAGTTTGTTTCCAGAGCTGGATTCAGGTGCTGTAGTGCCAAAAGTCAGGAAAATTCTCTACAAGCGAATGTATAATGTGTTGCTAGTACAAACTAGGTAAGGGGTCCCAGAGCATAACATATATCAGTTTTGTGCCTCTTTTTTTATATTCTAATTAACATTTTATTTTTGCATACAATTTAACATATATTAATATTTAAAGGCTATATAACAGTTTACCATAGTAATAGCAACACACTAAGATCCATTTCTTTCAACTGATGGGCTTTTAAAAAAACTTGTACAAGTAGTTTTTAAGTATTTTCCAGGGTATATGCTACTCAAAATGACTTAGTATGTCAAAAGATAAGGTGTAGAACTCTTTTTGTCCCCTTTTAAAAAATGACTACTAATATACAATGCTTCTGGCGTGAAGACACATGCACACTTAAAAATTTTTACTCAATATAACAGCAAGAACTAGGTCAATGTTGTTTCCATTTTCACTTTTAATATTAGTTCATTTGACTATGAATTGAGTTTTACTTGTATCATTGCATTTATATTCTCTCTATAAATCTGCCCACTAAGGAGTATAAAGCCTTAAAGATTTCGATCTACTTTAAAAAATTATTAAACACTTGTAAATCCAAACAGCTTTTTTGTTCCACCATTCCTTCTTTAGTATACATTTTTCATTCTTTTAAATGATCTACCTTGTCAATGTTTTTCATTGCCACAAAATTTCTTTGCACTATTAGGATGAAAATATTCTTTTTTTCTTTTACATATAAAATTTTCATTCATTTGGAATAAAATGCATTATCATATGAAAAGTGCATCTAATATCTCCACATTGATCCAGCTGGTCCTTCTATTAACTTTTATTACTTTTCACCAAATGCTTTATTAATCTTACACATTCTATTCAGCATCACAAAATAAGGATTAACAGAATGCTTTAAAGATTCAAAAGGTAAAGTTCCTATTTTTTAAACCTAAATTTAAAAAACTTGTATCTCTGCCTTAGTTTTCTAGATAAATTATCAACATTGTCAAACTGCACAAAGCATTGTTCGAATGTTAAGCAGTATTATAATAAATCTATGTTACATATTAGCATTCATCTGGATGTGGTTTTATACCCAGTCTAATCCTCACAGTAATTATGTTAAATATTATTAGTTTTATAGATGGAGAAACACAAACTAAGATCTTCCCAAGATTAGATAACAGGTAAGAAGTGATGCAAGGACTCTCCATTTACTATTTATCCATTATACTAGGATGTCTCTCATGAAGAGTATTCTCATATTTCAAGTTTAGCTGTTTAAACCTGCTTCTATTTAAGCATCTTTCTTAAATTATCCTAATACAGTTGCATAATTTTCCTTAAATGGCTTATATATTAATACTTAAATATTTTTTTAAACTGCACTTACCACTGGACTCTAGAAACAAGATTTTTACCTTACATATCCTGCAAATTCCTGAATTGGTGTTTTACTGTTAATACAGTTAAATATGTTTAGCTAGTTATAAAGCCATGTAAATAGAAAATATGCTGCCTTGCCTTTCTCATTTTGTAAACTTTTTTTTTTTACCACAATCACATTTCTTCAACCATATGTAAATATGGTGGCAATACTGCTTAATTTCTGCTTGAGAAATGTTTGTTTTCCCAATATGAATGTCAGCTCTTAATTTTAATTACTTATCACATTATGAGTAGCCTATGAAATCATTACCATAACTAATTAAACCAAAGATGAATGGTAAGTTTTAAAAAAGTTAATGCAGTTTACTATTACGATTTTTATCATTTTGTGCTACTGATGTTGATGTAATTATTATTCTACTGAACAGCAGTATTACAATTCTGAGTCACAGGAAATAACTTTTGGTTGTTGTATTATTTGTCAACATTTCACTCTGCACTTTGTTCAGAATGAGGACATTTTTATGTTTGGGTTTTTGTACTGAAGCTGTATTTTCCCCCATATTCAATTAGTAGCATATCATCTTTCATGATATAGTTTTGTGCCTCTTTCATGTCTTTGTTACTGGACAGAGCACCTGACTAACATTAATAATAAGTAGTTGGAAAGGGGTGGTGAAAGCTCACTGTGGACAGTTTCTAATGTAAGGGCTTTCCATGGTTTATTTATCTAATTTTACTTAATACAGCTGATACTCAAAACAATCCCAGAAGATAGATTATGACTGTGCCTCCCAATTTTTTTTGATTTAAGAAAACTTTTTATTATAAAAAAATTTCAAACATGAAAAAGTAGATCATATTCATCACCCAAGTTCAATAACTATCAATTCATGGTCAACATATATCCCCATTCAATTTCACCTTGCTTATATTTTTGAAATAAATCTCAGAAAGTATATCACTTGGCCCATAAGTATTTCAAGACAAACTAAAATGTAAAAACTTGAGTGTGTGTGTGTGTGTGTGTGTGTATACACGCATGTGTGCTTTTAACACAGGCACAATGCCATTTAAATTGACCCTGGAAGCCATGTGTGGTGGTGCGTGCTTGTAATCCCAGTACTCTGGGAAGCTAGGGCAGGATCATTGAAAGTTCAAGTCCAGCCCGGGCAATTTAGTGAGTTAATGATATCCTGTCTCAAGATAAAGAATTTTTTAAAAAGGGTTGGGGTGTAGCTCAGTGTGAAAGCTCTGGGTTCAACCCCCAGTATCATAAAATGAAATGAAATGAAATAATATTTTTCCCCATTAAGCTTATTGGTACATTTTCAATATAAAATACAGTTACATTTATCATTGGGATCTTGTACCATTACATGAGTCTCTTGGTTCTTTTTTTTTTCCCTTCCCTTGCCCTCCCTTCACCCCCTCCACCCTTCCCTATTTGTAAAGACCTTGTTTCCATTTTTTTCCTCTTCTCATATTTTTTCCTTTCCCTTTTTCCCTTCCCC
>NW_004624741.1:18166346-18209993 GCF_000247695.1 Heterocephalus glaber | reverse complement strand
AATTATTTCTGATTTCATTTTTCCCAGATCCTCTTTTGTTGCCAGTTCAGAGAGTCCAGGTGGTTGAGTATCAGATTGTTCCATCTCGTTTTCCTTTGGGGTTTCTGTAGGTGATCTGGAAGTCTGTTTTTGAGGCTTGTTTATGTGTTTTCTCATTTCCACGGGGTGGTGTGCTTCTGGCACCCACGCGGCTCACCTTCTCTGCCCTAGGAGCTTGGGATGGCAGTGGGGGAGCTTCCTTCTGGGTGCTGGGACTGGCTGAGCTTCTCTGCCATAGAAGCCTGGGATGGAGGCAGGGAGCTTCCTTCTGGGTTCTGGGACCGGCTCACCTTCTCTGCCCTAGGAGCCTGGGATGGAGGCGGGGAGCTTCCTTCTGGGTGCTGGGACCAGCTGAGCTTCACTGCCCTAGGAGCCTGGGATGGAGGCGGGGAGCTTCCTTCTGGGTGCTGGGACTGGCTGAACTGTGTGCCTCCCATTTTAAAGATTGGGAAAGAAAGATACTAAGAGGCTTAGTAATTTTCAAAGAGCCTACAGAAGGTACAGTAGGGGTGGGACTGCAATCCAGGATACTAATCACAAGTTGGGAGCTCTCAGTTGACACTTAGTCTACAACTGAGACAGGAGAGAGCTGGAGAGGTGGATGTGGACCAGTGTCCGAGAAAGGACTGTGTGCCCTGCACTTGCCACCTTCTCTTCCTCTCTGACTTTGGTAGGTTTAGAGAGGCCCAGTTAATGCACGTGGGTGAACATCAGGGAATGGTGAGCTTCACCATTCCCCTGCCCAGCACAGAGCAGGGGAGAGAAGGAAGGGCTGGGCTGGGCTGGGCCCAGGTCAGGAGGGCACCTTGCAAAGCTGAAAGTAAGGATGTCACAGAGATGGGGGGTTAGGGCCTGCAGTGAACACTGTTTCTGCCCCTACTCACAACCCTCTGGGTTGCTTCCTGTTTGGGTGCAGCTCCTGCAGCTTCGATGTGTTTCAGAGTCTAACAGCACTTCTTCTTCAGAGGCTGCCTTTGAACCAGTGCAGCCATTTTTGCCTCATAGCCAATAACAGATAGGGTAGGAATAAGCATGAAAGCCCAGACACCTTGGGAACTCTAAGGTGTAATCTACACAGCAGAGATAGCTATGGGATAAGGCTGAGGATACCCTCTGCAGGACGTGTCTAGAACCCACTCATCCTTGGTTTTCTCTCTTCCCCTGTCCATGTCGCCCATACCCTTATCCATCTCTCTCAGGATTATCTCCTCCAGAAATCACTTGTTTTGGAATCTTCATCCTTGTGTCAGTGTTTAGGTAATTTAACCTAAGCTAAATGTTTAAACATGCTTAAAATCGGAATAGGGTGTTATACACATACAGAAACAAGAACTTTTACAAAATAGCACATGCAAAGACATTATGATGAATAAACTGCAAACTAAATATGGAAACATTAACACTAGATAGATATAGTCTATTATGTAGTATCTGTATCTGAAAGCAAGGGGGACTCCTTGAAGGAGGTGAGTTTGTAAGCTTATAAAGTGAATGCTATGAATAGATTGGGAGACATAAACCAGTTCCTGCCAACTTGACTTTTCTGCGGTCAC
The DNA here is from genome assembly GCF_000247695.1 of Heterocephalus glaber. The sequence continues at coordinate 18,208,401 of NW_004624741.1, read as the reverse complement.
TTTGAATGCTTTCAAAGTAGAGTTCACACTTGATGGATTTTTGTAATTTTTAAGTGTGAACATTCGAAACCTAAATAGTTATCCTGCCACAGTCACTGAGCATGTGACTTTAGCTACCATATGCAATAATTCTGCCTTAAATTTCCAAAGTGCTTCTCATATAACTACTATAACCAGCCATCCTATTTCCATACCATCTTCAAGCCAGTAGAAAACCTGGTGACCCAAATATTTAATGCTGTAAATAATATTTGAAGATTAAAAACATAGTTTAAAAACTTTTTGAAAATAAACATGTATAAATCTTAAATACACAACTTAATGTATTTCTGCAAAACAAGCACACACTTGCAGTTGACACCTAGACATGAAGCAGAACACTTCTGGCCCTCAGGGGGCCCCTTGTGGCTCCTTCCAGTCAATGTCCCTTGCTGAAGCTAACTCTGTGTTCATCTTCTATCACAAGAGAACTCTTCCCCTGGTTTTGGACTTTATATGAAAAGGATCGTGCATTAAGCACTTTGAGTCTGATTTCTTTAGTTTAACATGATGCTGATTAGCTGTCTCATCATTGTTCATTCTGTTCTATTGCTGTGTTTTATTGTGTGACTCTGCCCTTTATCTACTTATCTATTGCTATGATGTGGTTATGGTTGTCCCCTAAAGGCTATGTTCTGAAGTCCTGGTCCCTGGTGTAAAGCTACTGAGAGATGACAGAAACTGTAAATGCTGAGGAAGGTAATTAGGTTGTGCAGGTTCCACCTGCAGAAGAGATTAATGACCATCAGCAGGAAGTGGCTCAGGTCTTGTGGGAATGGATTGGTTTCTGTGACAGCAGGTTGTTATAAAGTCATTTTGGCTTTTCTGGCTTGCTCTTTTGCTTCCTCTCCTATGATTTAATCTCTGTCTAGCACACCCATTCCATAAAATGCTATCTGCCATCATGCCCTCACCAGGAGCCAATATTGACACAATGCTCTTAGACATCCAAAACTGTGAGCTAAATAAACCTCTTTTATATATAAATCATCCAGCTTCAGGAATTTTGTTAGAGAAAGACAAAACAAGGTAAGACATGAATCATGTTGCTATTCATGAACGTGTGGATAGTTTTAAGTTTGGGACTCGTATTAATTTTCTGGGGCTGCTGTAACAACAGAAATTATCTTCTTACAGTTCTGGGAGCCAAAAAGGCTGTGCCCCATCTCAGAGGTACAGGAAAGAACCCTGCCTTGCCTCTTCTAGCTTCTGGTGTTTGGAGATATTCCTAGTTTGTGGTCCCATCACTCCAATCCCAGCCTCAGTCCCCACATGGCCTCACCTTCTCCTTGCTTGTATCCTTGTTCCCTTCTGCCTCTTGTAAGAACACTTGTCATTGGATTCCAAGTCCATCCAGATATCCAAGATGATCTCATCACAAGATTCTTAACTTAATTACATCTGCAAAGACCTTTTCCCCAAATCAAGTCATATTCAGTGGTTCCAGGGGTTAGGATATAGATGTATCTTTGGGAGACACTGTTGAACCTGCTATAGAGTTGCTATGAAGAGTGCTGCTATGAACATTCTCCTACATTTTTTCTGGGCATGTGTATGCATTTCTTTGTAGTTTACACCAAGGAGTAGAAGTATAGGTTATAGGGTGTTGCTTTAGCTGTATTATAGCCCACCAAATAACTGTCCAAAGTAGTTGCAGTGTATATCACAGATCACCAAGATTAATCTCAGCATGTCACAAATGTGGAACTGAGAAAACTGATGCTAGGATATGTTAACTAATTACTCAAAGTTTCAGAGATGATTAGTGGTAGAGAAGGAATGAACATATTTTTCAAAATGGCACAGGACACTACTTAGCAATGCTAATATCCTCTAGTGTTTTCCTTGAATTTCACATTTCATGCAAAACACAATTAGCAGATCTGTTCATTAGCCCAGATGCCAATATGCTGACATTTCTTTTCCACATGCAGTGTTGGCTCCCAGTGGGTCCATGGGGGAATGCCAAAGTGGAGATGGCAGCTCAATCCTGGCATTTGGAAGATGAGAAACAAACACCAAGATGGGCTATCTTATTGCTGCTTGGCAGAGACCAACCTTGTGCCATCTTTCTCTCAGTTATTAGCAGAACTTTCCTTAGAGCCTTGTATTTGCTGGAGCATGACAACAGAAGAAAAGATTAAAATGCTCTGTTGCAGAAAATGGGGGCAAGGAGTTAGTTGTTACTCTTCAGAAAATAAAGAAAATAAAGAAGAGAAAGCAGAGAGCCCATAGTTGAAGTGGTCACAGAAGACCTGGGGACTTTAGGGGTGGCAAGAAGCACAACAGGGCTCCTTGCTATGATGCATGGTCCCCCTCTCTTAAAATGCTTGATGAAAATAGGTATTTTATGGGGTAAGGATGAGTCTAGATTTTATCTTTTGGTGGGAGCGTTTAGAAGAGCAAAGTCATATTGAAAGAGGAATCCAAGACAGAAGTACCACGAAAATGTTTGCGACTTCTCAATAATTCAGATAAATTTTGAGATATTGTAGACATTTACAGCAGGTAGAAAAGGGAGGTAGAGGTGATTGTGTAGAGGTACCTGTGGCCAGGAACCCCTAGTGGATACCAGGGTCTCATTATATGAGTTCTTTTCAGTAGAATTGGCTTAAGTACCGGAATATTCTGTTACCTAGTTCAGTGTTCTTCTCTGTATATCAAACATGACTGAAAATGCCCTTACATGGCCCATAATGAGGATGAAACCTCAGCAAAACACATCTTGGTTATTGTCCTAGGTTGGGACTGTATAATAGGTAAATGCCTTTGGATTAAAGAAAACTTGGCTGAAGTCAAGCAGGATAACACTAGTCAGTGACCAGCTTTGCAGCCAGTACATTGAGATTTTACTTCTGGTTGTAATTTTTGATTTGTCCTAAATTATTCCTTGGCCTTTGAATCCTTCCCTTGATTTCCCCAGGGGGACTTCCATCCACCACAAGGTGTCTTTCTGTTGTCACTGAAAGTCTACATTTCATCAAATGTTTCCTCTCTTGTTTCCAGGACAAGCCAATCCTAAGAGGGACCTGTTTGGTGGCCCAGAAGTTTGAGAGCCTTCTATCTGCTTCCTGCTTTGATTGCTTTCTCTGACTCCTGGGCATTAGAGTCAACTGTTCCTCTTCAGGAACGAGTGTCTCCTTCCAAACAAGATGTACTTTTCCTGTAGCCCAATGTAGGAGGAAATTACTTATCATCTGTCCTCGGAGAGGAGATTGATGAGTAAAGGAAATTGAAGAGACCTTTGCCTCACTGGGGTTGACTAGGGATACCTGCACTTGTGAGGATTGTTTACCATCCAACTCCACAGAGGAGGACTTTGGGACAAGCTGTGTGAGGAGAGGCTGGCCTGGTCACCTGGATGCGAATGAAACACTGTGGGTGACCACTTGAGCCACAGACCTCTACGAAGAAAAAAAGCCAAAGAATAGGTTGGGGCATATTTCCACACTTCACTTGTGTTAGGATGGTAGGAGGAGGACGTTGGTGGCTTCTTATGTCAGTGAAGAGCAGAACATTAGGGTCTGGGGAAGAAGGAAGCTTTTCTTGTATTAAGTAATGAACTGTGAGTGTTCTGACCAGTTGTCCAGGCATTTAAAGCATTCAGTTCATCTGGGCCCTTAGTAATCCTGTCCAGTGAACTTGGGTGAGTGCTTAGCTCCTTTGACAGGGGGACCTGGAGAGCAGGAGGAAAAGTTCGCGGAACCCTTCACATTTGGAAGAGGCAGGGAGGTTGCAGCTGTTTTTAAGGTTTTCTTCAAAGAGAATGCAATCCTTCAATGCACCAGAGTTGAGAAATTGCTTTAAGTAAGGATTTAAAAACTTTTATTTACTTTTTTTTTTTTAGTTCTTTTATTGGTACATTTTAGGTATACAATTCGTTTACATTTATCATTGGGTGTTTGTACCTGTACACAATATATCTTGGTTCTTATTTTTTTCCTGATTACCTGTGGGCCCTCCACCCCCTCCACTCTTCCCTATTTACATAGATTTCATTTCCATTTTTTTTTCTTTTCTCATAGTTTTTCCTTTCTCTCTTTTCCTTTCTCCTTCCCCTCCCTTCACTCTTTCGTCTTTGGACCGTTTTCCCTATTTCAAATTATCACTTATTCATTTTAATCATTTTAACCCTTGTTTACACTACCAGTTTCTCACACTAGAGAAACTATTCAGTATTTACACATGTGTGTCCTATTTGTTTCACTTAAGAGTATGGCCTCGATATGCATCCATTTAGCTATAAATGACTCTAGTTTTTCATTCTTTATGGCTGAGTAGTACTCCATTTTATTAAAAAAACACATTTTCTTTATCCAGTTTCCAGTTAATAGGCACTTGGGCTGCTTCCAAGCATTAGCTATTACAAACTGTGCCGCTATGAACATGGGTGCACATATATCACTGTGGTATGATCCTGCAAAATTATCTTTCAAAATCGATGGGGAAATTAGATACTTCCATGACAAAGAACACCTGAGAAATTTCATGAACACCAAACCAGCACTACAAGCAATTCTAAACAATATCCTAGCAAAAAGCAATGAAGGCCACAATTCCATGAGGCCCAACAGAGGGAAGCCACCAGGCAAGGTAAGACACTAAAGGGAAAGGGGGAAAATAAGAAGTAAAAGAGCCAACAAAAGTAAAACATCATGACAAGGATAAATCAATATCTATCAATTATAACCCTCAATGTTAATGGCCTCAATTCACCAATCAAAAGAAATAGACTGACAGAATGGATTAAAAAGTCAAATGCAACAATGTACTGTATACAAGAAACACACCTAACTCAAAAAGAAACTCATAGACTGAAAGTAAAAGGATGGAAAACAGTTCTCCATGCCACAGGAACCCAGAAGAATGCAGAGGTAGCCGTCTTATTTGCAAACAAAGTAGATTTCAAACCAAAACTAATTAAGAGAGACAAAGATGGTCATTACATCCTTGTGAAGGGAACAATCCAAGAGGAAGAGATGACAATTCTAAATATATACGCACCAAATCCGAATGCCCCCAACTATATAAAACAAATATTAATAGACATGAAAAACCAAATAAACAGTAACACAATTACAGTGGGGGACCTCAATACCCCACTATCACAGATAGACAGATCATCTAGACAAAAAATTAACAATGAAATTCTAGAACTGAACCAAGCTATTGAACAAATGGACTTAATAGATATTTATAGAGTGTTCCACCCCACAAAATCATAATACACATTCTTTTCGGCTGCACACGGGTCATTCTCTAGAATAGACCACATGTTAGCTCATAAGACATGTCTAAGTAAATGTAAAATAATTTTATTTGCTTTTTAAAATGTGTGCTACCTAGGAGAGCCAAGTCTTTATCTCTAGCCTCTCTGAGCTCATGTAATTCCCAGTTGGCTCCTGCTGAAGCTTGAAATTGTGGGAATGTGAGAGCTTTTATGGCCCATGAATCTCAGGATGGAATACAATTTTCAGCTTCAGGACACGCAAGGAAGCCAGACTGAGGTTATGTCACAGTGTTCCAGTTACTATTGCTGTGTAACAAAGCACTGCAGAACTTAATGGTGTAAAACAACAATTTGATTCTGCTCAAAGAATCTATGGGTCAAGAATTTGGATAGGAATGACTTTTCTCTTCTCCACAATGTCTGGGGCCTATTCTGGGAGACTCAGAGATGGTACCTGAGTGAGTGGCTGGGAATGGGTCATCTGGAGGCATCTAACTCACTTATCTGGCAGTTGGCTCAGATCTCAGCTGGCTGGAACACTTACACATGAATTCACCATGTGGTTTTTCTGGATTGGCTAGTTTGGTTTTTCTTTGTGAATTTGGGTTCGAAGACCAAGTGCCTCAAATCAAGGCAGGCATGGATAGCCCTTTTGTGATCCATCCTTAAAAGCAATAGCATTATTTCTATCATTTCTATCATACTTTATTGGTTGTGGTGATGACAAAGTTCCATACGTGTTTAAAGACAGGGATATAGACTCTCTAACACTCAACAGGAGGAATGTTTAAGTCACATTGTAGGAATATAATGTGGGATAGAAGATACCATAGAAGCCATCTTTGGAAAATATAACTTACCCAAGCCACCAGTGATTTCTTGACCAATATGGAAGTTAAAGAAGTTGGTGATGGGTAGAGGGATGGATGGAACCATCCAACTGTGCACTGCAGATAGACTTCCAGTTGAGATAGAACAAGGTCACAGAATCTATACTTGTAGGCTCAAAGCTCATGACTCCAGTCTCTGCCATGAGCATGTTCACAAATGTATATAGCTGGTTACAATTGGGATGGAGGAAAAAAAGTTGGCTAATATTTTAGTTCAGGCTACTCTAACAAAGTACTGTAAGACTAGGTGGATTATAAGTAAAAGAAAAATTTTCACAATTCAATGTTGAAAGCCCACGATCAGGTGGTATGCATGTTTGGGTTTTGATGAGGACCCTCTTTTATGGTGCAGGCAGGTTTATTAGTCAACTTTCCTGTTGTAGGACACAATACCCTACATCCACAATTTACAGCAGGAGAGATTTAATTTGATTCATGGTTTCAGGGCCATGATCAGCTGGCCTCAAGGCAAAAATATCATGGTGAAAAACCATGGTAGAGCAAAGCTGCTTAGTTCCTGGAAGCCAGGAAGCAGAACGAGAGAATGGTGCCAGAGAGGAAGGGGCCAGGGATAGATACAGATTCCAAGGTCATGCTCTACGACTGACCCTATACACTCAGAAGTGTGGCTCCCAAAGCCAATCAAGTTCACAACCCACCTTAACCATCATAGCAGCTGACTTGTTGAATCTTCACATGGTAGAAAGATAGTGAGGTAACTCTCTGGTCTCTTCTTATGAGGGCATTTATAACATTCATGTGGTCTCTGACCTCATGACCTAACTGCCTACCAAAGACCCTAGCTCCCAATACATCACATTGTGATTAGGGTTTAAGTGTATAGATATTAGGAGACACAAACATGCAGTCCCATTTGGATAGCCTAGTGAAAGTGACCACAGCTGGCCAAGCAACTAGACAACATGTTCTTCTGCCTGTGAGTTGGCTGTGTGCCCATCTTTACGGAGAAACACATAGGTGGTCCCAAAGCTCTCAAGGACTCAAGCCCCCTTTGCTTATTGGCCAGTTGTCTAAAATAGGTGTTTGACTTACACCTGAGATGCTGCAAAAGAGCACTAGCTTCCATCAGAAGTTCAGCCCTGCACTGTACCCATTTGGTTAGTCTATTGACTGGATGCTAACATATTTTTAGAATGACTACTTTAGGTCTGATTCTCTGTAAATTCAGCTTCCAATTTGCATCCTAAGTGAGAATTACAAATGAGCATTATCACCTTTGGAAAATAAAAAGTGCATTTAATTATCCTTAGTTTTATGAACACTGTATATAATTTCCCATCGATGTAGCCTTTTTAGAGAGGTTTAAAAGTCCAACGACTTATTTCTGGCACTAAAAAGGGGCCTATTCAGTTTGCTTAGGACTTAATAAAATCATTAAGAGGTACAAAAGGTCTGCTTCTCAACAGTAATAAAGGTTTTCAAAGTGATTAAAGGCTCTTTCATGTCCTAGGGGTGCTCCCTTTTGTAAGAACTATGCTTGTGGAACTGTCAGTAGTACCTTCTCCACTTACCAATGTGTCCTAGAACCTGTTCTGACCATATGGCTGGTTAGGCTCTACCATCCAAAGAACTACAGGCCTGCTCTGGCCAGTTGAGTCTAGATCTTACCTCACCTTTTTGTGTGAAAGGATTGGCTCTGGAATTACAATTTCCTTGTAAACAGTTAATGCTCCAACAAGACAGGTACACATGTCCTGAAATGAGTCAAGGCTTACTGCTAGACCATTTGGCCATTATATTTGTCTTCTGGGAACAGTTGGAATCAGTTATCAACCAAGTGGTTGTGAAAGATCAAACCCAATGTTGAAGATGCAATAACGGTGGAGAGAAAGCTAGAGAACTCATAGTGCCACCAAACCAACAATCCAAATGGTGTTTACAAGCCCCCAGCTGGAGAACCTTAACAACAACACAACAAAACTGTGGCATGGAAATGCTGTGTTTTCTGGCCCAAGGTAAATCTACACCTTCCTCAGGTGCTGTTATAACGAGGGAAATGGACTGGAAGAGGAGAAGTTCTAACCCAGGGGAAGAGTTTCTGAGGCCCCAGTACTGAGTTGTTCAAGTGATTAAAGTGCTTAGATTTTTCTTAGAAAATCTCTCTCCCCTACTCTTCCTTCTTTTTGCTTCTTGAATACCCCACATAAGGGTGTTTCCAACCATAGTATTCATTTTTCCTTTGAGAAAAGTGGATTTACAGAGTAAAGACAGTTTTACATAGATGCATTGTACATACGAACATGTTCACATGTATCTTTTTTTGGAGCCAATTAGTATTTCAAATCATAACTAAAGACATAAAGATTGGTACTACACACCAAATACTGATGGACATTTCCATACTTGGATAAACCCCTGGTATTTTTACAAGTACATGTAAATTGTAGGAATTAAGTTTTCATAAGACTTTCTGCTACTATTACTTTAAGAAGGATAAACTGACAATGCACAGGGAAATGTCTGCAAGGACATGTATGCCAAAGTATTAATGTTAATTATCTCTGGGTAGTAAAGCTTCAGTTGATTCTTTTTCTTTCTTGAGTCTTATAATATCTAATTCTCCTACAATTTGTTTTTTTAAATTGCTAGTACAATTCATAGTAATTAGTTTTATTATCTGGAACTAGTATGTATGTGTATTGGATCTTGATCATTGTTACTTCCTCTTTCCCCTCCCACATTCCCCTTTCTCTTCTTCCCCACATCCTATTCCCACACAGTTTTTAAATGTTTCTGTGACAACTCTCTTTACAGCAGAAAGATACAAACATTAGCCAAAGAACAGAAACTACTGTAGCAAATGAAGCAGGGTCAACTCATGACCTCCTAGGTACATATGAGAGGTTTTGCTATCTACTCCTGGGTCCACAAGTCAGCAGCAATGACTGGTGTCACATCCTTCTGCCTGTGAGCGGTATCCTTCACTGGGGTTCTCCAGGTGCACAGAAAACGTGTCATTTCCAGTAAACACCGCTCAAAGACTCCAGTAGCATGAAGATTCTGAGATACTTTTCTTGCTAGCAGAAAATACCCCAAGAGCTGGTGCCAAGGAGTTTGGATCCTGGATATTTGAATGCATGAGGTCAGTTTACAAAATAAATGTATATCAAAAAGTCACCTTTCTTCAGGTAAGGCTAATTCTGGCAAACATGGTAAGATCTAAAATGTGCTAAATGCTAAAATATGCTAAATTACTTTCCTTCAACTACTTCTTAGGGTAGCTTACCATTACTTCTTTATAAGATTACAGAAAGTTCCACAACCTATTCTCCAAATGTGGATGAACCTTAATGATTAGCATACCTACATTTCTAGCTTCAAACGAGTCTCTAAACTCATTAGCAAAGTGAAGATAAGAATACTTTATCATGGTATTGAAAGAATTATATGAAGTTGTACATGTAAAGGATTTTTATATAAATTGACTATCATTGTTGATCAATACTATAACATGAAGCAGTCCTAATATGACATTATAATCTGTACTGCTAATTGGTTTCTTGTGTTTGTGAAAAATATAGAAGAAGAATCAATAATTTTTTGCCTCACAAAGTGACAAGACAAAGCCCACGAATACTCTGATATAATTTCACACAAATTGCTTCACATGGAAACCTGGGTGTTTTTCAAGTACCTGCATTTGGTTATTGTACCATTAATTCCCCCATCTTCAAGTGTATCCCTGTCAACTACTAAGAACCCTAGTTTATATATCATTATTTAGGGAATAGGTCCATTTTGAAGGCTTCAGCTTTAAATTATGGGCATATAAAGAAGAGTATTTCATCTTCTCCTGATAAAGACACAAATAATGGGGAAAATTTGAGAAATAAATTGGACTTGTGTGGATTATTCATCCTGTGAGCAGGGCACGTAGTGCCTTGATTCCTAGGTGCTGTCAAAGTGTCAGTGGCAAGTTCCAGAGAACCAATCAAACAGATCTAGGACATAAAGCACTTGATGTAACCATCCATAACCCATAACAATCAAGTGAATTTTTTGTGTTGTCTGGTGGGAGAATAACAAATAGGGGGAAAAAAGAACCCACCAGACTCCACGGACCATACAGCAATCCCACGACAACTTAACACTTATACAAATGACTCAATGCTATACAGCAGATATATTCCTAATTCAACCCTTAGTCAAAATGGAATGAGCTGAGCTCCTTGGTTCATTCCTGTGTTTTGTGGGTATGGAAAATGAAGGGTAAAGACATGACCAAGGCAGAGAGAAGAGTTAAGAAGAGAAGCTGGAAGGGCAGTCTACCACCATTTCCACATTTCAGGATATCAATGTAGTCAAGAACCAATTTTCCACAGTGACCACGACTGCTGTTTTGATCAGCTACTGCTCACAGCCATCATGGGGATATATGACTGACATCCCAAAGCCACACTGCCACAGCTCCCAATTATCTTGGGTGAGTTTCACTTCATCACCACAACCCGTGCCTCACACTAAAGCAGGGCATAGTTATGATACATGGGGGAAATGAATCCTATTTCTGACTTGACTTTGTATCCAGTTAATGGATACTTATCATGGGGTGGTTTTTTGGTTATTTCCTGAGTTTTTTATACACATAGGCAAAAAAGAAGTTTAAACTCATCATCAGGATCAAAGTAATCAAAATTTCTGGGCATCTACATGGCAAAGCTATGGTGCCTATGTCATTTAATATCTGAGTCAGGACACTTAACAGGGAAAAAGGCATGTTTTAATAATTATATAGGAATAAGCTAAGACTTTTTTGGGGACAACCAAAGATGTAGGAATGATTCCAAGTAAAATTTATTTAGCAAATAAGAAGGTAAAAATTTCTCAACCTAATCACTCTAACATTACCTCATTTATGAAGGGAGAGTGTAGAGTATCCTAAGGCTGAAATATCACCAAGTAGACAAATAGCATTAGATACCACCTCACCCAGGGAAGGATAAAAATAGGAATACAGCCCAAAATGGGCAAATTGCTCTCCTTATGTGTGAGAACATGTATGGAAAATTATTTCCTTTTTTTATATAAAGAACAAGCTCTCCTAGAGAGTCTTCCCTCATTCCTTATGAGAATTTCCCCTTCCAACTTCCTCTATCTATTTATTTCCAAACCTCAGTCATAGCATAAGAACCTACAATGCAAAGATTATGGGCTCAAAGCTTAATTACAAATGCTATTCATAATTAAATGGTCCAGAATGGGTAAGTCACATGCTCCTTTTCTGTCTCCAGTGATTCCAGCCACCTATCAAGCTAATAAAGCAGGTATCTCAAGACTATTGTCTATTTTGAAAAGAATTACAGACCCATGCCTTGCTACACCACATCACAAATAACTTCTACCTCAGACAGGTGCAGAAGAGTTCAAGACAAGAATCCTATTCCTCCTTGTGAACATGATATGCATTCACCAGCCAGCGACTGGCATTCTACCAAGATAGCATTTCACTTTGAAGCCTTAAAGGAAGGGAGTAAGAAAAACAAAATACAAAGTCAAACATGACACCTGCATGGCCAGCATGCACTTTCATTCTAAGAGAGGTAACACTTTGGAGGAAAACAGAAATAAATGTATGTGCAATTATAAAAGACACCAAGTATCAAAAGGGAGGTAGGAAGATAGTCAGAGTGTCTTAAAAATGAAGGGCTCTTCTGGGTGTGGTAGCACATGCCTGTAATCCCAGCACTCTGGAAGGCTTGGGCAGGAGGATCATAAATCATAAATGTGAACCCAACTTGAGAAACTTAGTGAGACCTTGTCTCAAACATAAAAAATAAAAGAGGACTGAGGACATAGCCTAGTGTGAAGACCCTAGGTTCAACCCTCAGTGCTGAAAAAGAAGAAGGGGGGGAGCAGGAGGAGGAGGAGGAGGAGGAGGAGGAGGAGAAAGGTGCTATCCTTCAGGCATCTTCCTCATGCTATAGAGTCAATTATGGCAAGATTTTGCATAATCTGTATTTTAAACTAGAACTCTATTCATATATTCAGTAAGAAGTACTAATGCCTTCCTGGACTGCTAAAGAAGCAAAGTGAACATTTCCATAGAAAGCTAAAGGAATATTCATAGAAATCAAAATAGCTTTGTCAACCATTAAAGCAATTATTCTCATTTAGATAAACATCAATAATTTCATCCAACCATTAATGAACTCCATTTGAACAGATTTTGGTCCTCTAATGAAGCCCAAGGAGTACAGGACTAGGGCCATTTTATCCATCTGCCCCAGTGTCCTCTCAATCTTGGGACGTATTGACCAGAATCTCAGGAAGAGGTCCACCATGGCAGTTGTTTCCACAGTGTCCATGCTGGCCTCTCTACTCTTGATCATGCAGGAGTAGGCCTCACCCTTTTCCTGCTCCAGCTCTCTGCACTCTCTCTCCTCCCCCAAAGAAGGGCAACCAGCCAGGTGTTAGAACCTGCTCCTCTCCTGTCTGCATGCTGAAAGTTTTTGGCTTTGCATAATGCAAAGAGCAAGAAACTCAGACTCAAAATTTTGTTATTCCATTCCACTAGCAAGCATCTTAGAATTATTTCATCACTGTTTATTAGAACTAGGAAAGAGATTTTTCTTCATTCAACTTTTCTTTCCACAAGTGAAGAAGAAAACCACAGAAAGATGAAAAGACCAGTCAAAGGTGAAATGCCTTGCTTGGTAGGAACTCAGGGACTAGAATCCAGGTTTCCTGACTCACTGTTCAGTGCTCTTTCTACTAAAGTATTCTGTTCCCTGAATTTACTTGGATGCTTCCCTAGTGTTTCATTTAAGAAGTAGGAGGATTGACTAAAGCCTTGTTTAGCATTTCTAGGAAGGTCCTAGATGTAGCTGTGGTGTTTTCCGCTACTTTCCTTTGATAACACACAGTACAAGAATTTAGGTGGCTACTGACAAACTCTCCTACACATTTAATGGTAAACTCATGATCGGGGGCAACTATCCCTTTTATAATTTGATGCCTACAGATTTCTCCCTACTAAAAATCCCATTCCTATCAGCAAACAAAATTTAGACATCAGTGACTTGAAACCTGGTAAGGTTAAAATTCGTTTCATCATTTAGGGCTTTTTGCTAGTAAGAAATATATTCAGGACACAGCAAAAACAGACAAAAATGGATCTCAAAGAAAAAATAAATAAAATAAATAAATAAACTAATGTAATCTGAAGCCAAAATAAGAAAATTTACTCTGAATCAACAATATCACAACGCTGTGGGAAATGTTTCCTTGGCGAAAAGGAAAATGTTTTGCATCTGAGTTCTGTGCCAGTGAAAATTTCAAGTTGAAAAATGTTAAAGGTTGATAGAAATAAAGCTTGCTTCTCAGAACCTTATGTTTATGCATAGTTTGAGATATTTTTAGGACTCTGAAGGTAGGCAAAGATTATGAGGAACAAATTTAGATGTTTTGTTTCACACAAAGAATAAAGTGATTAAAATTGAAATTAATTAGTATGGAGGTGGAAGAGGGGGTGTTTATCAAGCTGTCAAAGTTTCCTGATAGATTTTACTATAATCTTTCCATTAACCTTAGGAAAATGGCTGGTAAGCCAGCAGCACAAACAAGAAAAGAAGACCCAAGTTGCAATGTCCTGGGATAAGACTGGATCAAAGACATTTGCCCCAGGCACAAAGAACAGAAGCTACACATATCATCAGAATGCTTTCTATGTTTTCATAGCATTTGAGAAAAAAAAGAAACCCCTTTAAAATGAAGAACATGCAGTGTGTACCTCCAAATGTGTACATTCTAGGGAAGCCCTGCGTATAACTGCAAAGAAAACCTCAAATGTTGAACAAATATGCATGAAATGAACCCAACTCTTCCATCCTTCTCCTGCTCTACCCCACAGCCCATGGTAAGATGGTCTCATTCAGATAATTGCCTCTATTTCTTCTGAGCTGTGCTATTTCAAGACCATTTGTGTTACAGCAAATCAGCTTGACTCAGGGTTGCAATAGAACTCACAATATTGTGCACTACCCATGGTTTCAGAGAAGTGGGTTTTTATTGTAAATTCTGCTAAGTGAACACAACGATGTGGATGACTTTGAGGTCCATGTGGCTCAACTCTATAAATGACAGACTTCTGTACTTTTTCTACCTACACATTGTTAGTAGGGCTCACAGAAGATCTGTTTGATGTTAAGTCTTGTGTTGGAACAGGTTGTTTTGTCCAAAGACCCTTGAAATAATTGAGAGATTAAAGGATGAGTAAGTCACAAGGCAGTGGGTCTAATTACAGGATTTCTTGTGACTGTATAGTTTACAACATAAAGTGAAAAACATTGTAGAGCAAATGCTTCTTCACCTCAAATTGACACCCTAGCATTGATAGAACATTGACCTCCATGTGCCTTTTTTATTTGATGATGCTCCTTCAGGTCTTTACATTTCATCATTGGTGATTGTCATCATGAATGAGTTTAAATAGGCAAGCATTGCAAAACATGCAAAATTTTTATTTGTATATGTATATATTTTGAGTTTCTTATATAAGAGAAAACATAAAACATATAAGCATTAACATTTAAGCATTTAAGTTATGTTCTCAAGTTGCATCCATTTACCTATGAATGCCTCAAGTTTATCTTTCATTATGGCAGAGTAACACTCCATTGTGTACAAATATCACATTTTACTTATCCACTTATTTGTTAACGGAGTTGCTTTAGGTGACCTAGGAGTCTGGTTTTGAGACTTGTTTATGTGTTTTCTCATTTCAAGTGGGTGTGGGGGTGTGCTGCTGGCACCCACGAGGTTCACCTCCTTGGTGCTGGGGGTGGTGGTACAGTGGCTCAGAAGGCTCCTCCTCAGCGCTGAGGGTGGCTCTGCTTCTCAGCACTGGGGGCAGTGGTATGGTGGCCTGGAAGGCTCCTCCTCAGCCCTGAGGGCAGCTCTCATCTGTTAATGGATATAATCTGTTAATGCTGACTCCAAGATCTAGCTATCATAGATCTGCTATAAACATGGGTATCCATGTATCCTTGTAATATGATGTCTTTAACTCTTTGGGGAAGATGCCTAGAAGATAGAGAACTAGGAAGTAGGGAAAAATTCAAATAGTTCCCCAAATTCTCTATTCTGTTGTTTAAAAAATATTTCAATATATAGGATAATTTGTTTCATTTATAATACTAGTTTCTCTTAGTTCATTGAGGTGAAAGTTTTGTGGTGTTATCTATTTGTTTCTTTTTTTGGAAGGGAGTCTATTTTTTGTCTATTATTTGTACTCTCAGTAACATTTTATTCTTTTAAGATTATGGTAACAGCATCTTATTATTTTCTAATTATTCTGTTATAAAATTTTAAAAAGTTTTATAGAAGCAAAAAGAGTGCTTTTTTAATATTTTCCTTATTAATATCTACTTATATTACATTAAAATAAAAAAGAAATGCAAGATCAACACAAATATTGAGTGACCTTTGGATGCTTCTTGGAATGGTCTCTGCTTGTTTCTGTCAATCAGATTTCTTCCTTCTAATCTCAACATTTCCTTCCCAGAATATATCAGCCTCAATGGGAAACACATTCCACTTCGTGAAATAATTGTTCAAAAGGTTGGCTGCCTCAGGGCTGATTTTTGGATTCTTTACCTTGCAGAGTTGGTCAACTTTCCCTCTTCTCTTACCTCCCTGTCTCATCTCCCCAACTAAATATTAAGTAGACTCTCAGTTAAAGAGTAGAAGCTATTCCCCTCTCATCTTTCAGAATGCATATATAGTGGAATTGCATATTTTTAAAATGCACAAATGTCAAGGTAAACAAAAGGAAACTTGTGATACTTGCATAAGCTCTGATTTACCCAAAGCTCAGTCAGCCCAAAAGGAGAAAAACATCCCAAAAGGACATGATTCACTGGGTCCACACAGCAGGAGAACCTATTCATCCTCTAGGATTGCTTCAAAAGGACTTTCTGAAGATAGGTGTTACATAAAACTAAGAGATTCCTGGTATTGCAGTGCAGCCTAATGAAATTCTCAACAGTTAAGCACCTTTATTGATTCCAGAGAATTCATCAGAGAGAAATGGAATAATAAGGTACATTAACACTTTCTGTGATATGTAATCCTTTTCAGAAAGCTTTGATGCCCTGCAGAACCCAGAGTTAAGAAAATAATTTGCTCTCCAGTCTCCTGTGACCCTTATCCAAGAAGGAAGGCAATTTCTCCTAGCTAGGTTTGCATTTCACTGACTACTTTTTCATATCCAAGGCTTTATTATAGTATTAATCTTCTGCTTGCAAATGGATGTGCAATACTTACAAGGGTTTATTTTTGTTGTTGCTCTTTAAATAATGCATGTTGTTTCTTCATAAAACCGGAGACAAAAAGAAATTTCTTAGTTCTGACTACAGTAGACAAAATAAGAAAATTGATAAGCCCTAAATTAACCTGGCCCACACCAGTCCTTCCAGCAGTAGCTTTAACCAGTTTGTCTTTACCTAGATATTTGGACCATAAAGGTCATTAGTTACAGAAGAAGTCCAGATGCCTGGAATTCCCTGAGCCACAATAGGGTTCTTGGATTGAAGATGAGGGATGGTGTATTACATATTCAATTATCCAAATTATATTTTGTTATTGTTCCCTATCCTGTGCCAAGAATACTGCCAGAGCCACAGACCTAGAAACCAGTAAGCCAGACCTGCTCTTTCCCTTCATGGTGAGTACACTCTAGTTGGAAAGCAGTCATTTATTTATAACACTATATGCATAAGTGTATACTTAGAGTGTAGCTGAGGAGGTCAAAGCAGAATGCTAAGAGGATGTGCTCTTGACACCAAGCCAAATCACCCTAGCAGTCCAAACATTGGATATTCAGGTTTAATCTGTGGGATATATTCTTCGAATAACCCTGCCATCTTGGATAATACATCCCTGTGCTGGGGATTTGAAGTTGACTTCTGTATAATCAGGAGGCCTGGCTGGATGATCAGGAAAATTCCTTTCAGAGCTAAGATTCTCAAACCATAATTTTTATTTTATATTTTCTTCCAACATCCACTCTCTAAGTAAGGGTCATGGATGACAGACTTTGGACAAGTGTTCAAGACATGAGACTATCTAGCTTTCAATGACCTTCAGCTTTGCTGGGAAGACTGAAACATAACCAAGTCCTGGTGAGAAGGAGGAAGAGTCAAAGTCCATGGGGCTCAACGAGGCCACCTGCTCCCTGTTGGCCTGTCCTTCTGGGGTCCCATGACCAGGAGATGACCTGGACCTGGGACATCCCCTGAGTCTCATCCTTATCTTGATATGAAAAGAGGACCAGCATGACCAGGGCCATGCTATGGGATAAGAGCACTGCAGCTGGGACACAGATGCTTGGTCTGTTGCCACGCAGCACCATTAACGCCAGGGCTGGGGACCCTGGGCTTGTGTTGGCTGATATCCTGCCATATCTACAGTCTTCTGACAGCCCCTATCCTATGAATGAGCTGTTTTCTTGTCTTTTTTGCCTTCTTGTCACTGTATTGTGTCTCCGGGCCAGTCCCTCAGGCTCAGCTTCTTTGCCTAGTGGTGGCCCACACCCTCCTTTTCCTCCACCCCACCTGAAGCAGCCTTAGCCATGACCCAGCTATCCTAGCCATGCTTTCTCCTAGTCCCTTCTTTCCCCTCTTTCCTCCACAGCCCCAATTCTCCTCACCTTGCTTTACTACAACATACCCCTCTGTCCCCTCCACATTTTCTCCTTGCAGTCCATCATTTGTGACATGTGTGACATTCTTCTTTGCAGTAACTGTATTTTCCTCAGCATCCCTGTAGATTTCCTAAAGGAGGCTAGATCATTTGTGTCTCTCCAGACAATCACAAGATGCTAGGTACAAAGCCATGGGGCTGTGGTCTGGAAGAGGGCCTAGTGAGCTTGCCTGTGCCCCTACTTCCATCCACATCCAATCCCTCCCCTCCAAAAGAAAACTTGGTATTTCTCCCCAGAGCTTTGGTCCATGCCTGGGTACTAAAATAGAAGACTCATTAAAATTCTGCAGCCTTAGGGAAGTTACGTAGCTTCATAAACCAAATCAGTAAAATGGGGATAATGAACTCCAAGGAGATAATGTCCAGAAGTGATCTATGTAGAGTGTGGTCTGAAGCCTGTGCTCACTAATATCAGTCACTCTGGTGGTCACACCTTCCCTCAGATCCTTCAGTGTCTCTCTTGGCTCCTTACCCATGGTAGTTAATTGTAGGGTCAACTTGAATAAGAAATTCTTAGCAGATTAGTAGAGCACAGTTCTAGATGTGTCTGGATGATTGACTTATAAGCTGAAAACTGAAGAGGGAAGACAGATCCTGGATGTGGGTGACACCAAATGAATAAAAATGGAAAGGAAGAAGTCTGTCCTTTCTGCTTTTTGGGAATAGCTTCAGCCTTCATCATCACCTTTGGATATTTGTCTTCAGTTCTTTCAGGCTTCTATTTTAGTACTTTCTGCTCACACACTCACTGCCAACTCAATACAATCATTTTGTCTGAACTAATTTTAATATTACTTTCTAAACTTAATTTTCAATTTTCACATGTGCAGTAATATCTCGGTTCACAAACTTAATTCATTCCATGATTCTAGTCACAGAATTCATTCTATGATTCTGGTTGCAACCAGTCATGGAATGAATTCTGTGACTGGAATCGTGGGAAGAATTAAGTTCATGAACTGAGGCACAGTGGAATTTCTGTTGTTGGCAGAAGCTGTTTCAGAAGACTCCTGAGGAAACCTCTGCCCCCCTCTTTTCTTACATTTGGTACAGTGTTCTGCTGTTGTTCAGGGCAGTATTTTTTATGCCATCTCTCTTGATCTTGGGCAGTCAAGATGACTTTTCAGGGCAGTCATTTAGGAAGCTCTTCTCTATGCTTTTGCCCAAGTACTTTATAAAAGGTTAAAACAAACTCTTTTAGAAGATGAGCTTTTATTGGCAATTTATTTCTGTAATTGATGGAATTAAAATAAGAGTGGCAAATTAGCTGAGTTTGATCTCAGGTACAGAGCTTGACATGAGTAATCCCTGTAATGCAGCCCTAATTGCTATCTGCATGACTCTGTGATTAGGAACACTACATTATTTATTTAGGCTTTGATGCTAATCTCAGAACTAGAACCAACCAACAGCTCTTTAAATTTCTATTCTCAATGCTGCCTGCTGCTTCTATAGATTCACACTATAGGCCAGGAAGCAACAGGGGGGTTTCCAAAGCACAGTTAGTTCTTCAAGGTAGGATGGGAAGGAGAAGGGGTGCTGGGTTCTGAGACACTGGCAGAGTATAGATCATTAGAACAGGGATGAAGGTCAATGTGACTTTATGCAGCTGCTCTAGATGGTCTTGGCAGAAGAACTTCTTGGGAAACCTGTGAAGTTACTGGCTTTGACAGTAGGACCAGCCATAGACAAATGGTGAGACAGGTCGGTTTTACCCTGGGCATCTCCTCCTGGGGGCCCTAGACCTGCAAATTCTACCTATGTCCACAGTTAGAAGCTTCCTGGTTTGGTCTGTTTCCTCACTCCTCATCAAAATCACACACTCCTGAGTGCTAATTTCAGGGCCTTATCAGTTCTCCATCATTCAAATAAGGAAGCAGTATGCGATGGAAAGTCCAAGGGAGTCATTACAGGGGCCTGAATTTAAGTCCTCAGTGAAAACAGTGGAGCCTTTAGGAGTACTTAATTACATTTGTGCTGATCTACGACTTCTGTCTCTAATACTTGGGGTAACAAGAGTGACCACAGTGAGTTTTATACAGTACAGACTAGGCTTAGTAAATGTTAATTTCTTTTTGTTTATAACCATTAACAGCCTTATTTGTTAATCTCCCTTTAACATATTTGTGTTTAATATAGACTTTTTAAAAATCAAACATAATATCTTAGCTCAAAGAAATTACTAAATATTGGTAAAATTTCAAATGCTGAAAACGTGTGTGTGTGTGTGTGTGTGTGTCTGTGGGCAGGCATGAGCACACATGCATATGTTGGGAAATGGTATACTTTTGTGTCCAATATGCCAATATGCTGTATCATATAATTAGTTTCTGATCATTATTCCTTGGATGTCAACTTCTACTCTGTGCCTTATCTCATGCAGCCAGTTACTGGGACCTCAGCAGTTTTCTTAAAGCTGAGAATCCTCATCCCTATCTCTATGACTCTATTAAATGATCCCATTTCCTGGTTGCCCCAGGCTAGAGTCTGTGTCTAGAATCTTGGTGTCCCTGCTCACTTGCTTGGTTTACTTTGACTGTTTCCACAATATTCCCTACCAATTCTTGTTATCCCATTTCTTGAGTCCCCATCATTGGTGATCTAACTCCTTTATCATTGCTTGAGGACAGTTGCCACAGGTGACCAGCTGTCCTTTTCTTTGCAAACTTCTGATGATGTGGGACCATGTCATCTGCACTCTTACGTGCTAGGTGGGCCACTGTGGGTACTGCATGGAGTAATCGACTATGTTGTCAGTAAAGTAGTGCATGTGGAGGACCTATTACTATTTTTCTCCTATGAGATCTGGTGAAAACTTTGTAATTAGTTCATAAAACACCAGACTAGGAACAATTATTCAGGAATCTTAAAAAGTAGATTAATCTTTGTAGTAGATTAATCTTCTTTGTTAGGAAGATTACATCTCTGTGTTTAGACCAATTTTAAATTTTCCAAACACTCACGAAGTCATTTGATAGAATTCACCACACTCCTGTCAGCATTATTAAAGTAGCTGATTATTTAGTTTGGAATTAAAGTTTTGTTGGTGGGAAGGTACTCAGCGGCTATTTATGCTCAGAGTCAGAATCCAGTGGACAGTGCTGTTTCTCTCAGCGCTCATATGACTGGAGGAGCCCTGGCAGCTTTCCTAGGTGCCCAGCATGCAGCTGGTTGATCCTGGGGTTTCTTAGTCTCCACAATGTACAAGCCAAGTATATGTGAAATTTCATAAAGAATTTCATTGAAAAATGTGTGTGTGTAAGTTCTATTGGTTTTCTGGACCCCAACCCCACACAGATTATATAAATATATATTCAACAAATATATATTCAATGTGAAGATGGCTCCACTCTCAGACCATCCCAAAGGTGAGATCTTGCTCATGTTTCTATTATCACATGAAGTATGTGCATTACTCATTCAGAACATGTAATAGGATGACTTAACCCAATATGAACCTTTTATTTCTTACTTTTTCCTGAAAGATTATTATATATTCTTGCTGAACTGTGCATTAATTTCATGCCCCTAGAATAACAATTTTTGTTTCTAACTATGAGAACCAAGGACAAAGTCATGATTATCAGATTTAGAGGCTATTTATTAAAGCCTCTAAAGAATTTCGCAAAACATAATTTCCAAGCTTTGGGAGGAAGAATTGTGAATGTCTCTGAAATGCTCAATCAGAGTAGGTTTTTGACACAAAAGAACTCTTCTACAGGGGTCTGCTGGTATGTGTCTTCATAAACACCATCTTCTATCTATTTGGAAGAGAAAATACATGAAAAGAACATTATTGAGAGAGATTTCCTTTGTCTGCTGGCAGCCAATCATTGAAAGCAAAGAAGCCAAAGGAAAGTGAGAAATCTACACGTTCAAAGCAAGCAACCCAATGAAGTCCCATCTTGTGGCACCTGTTTCTGGGTCCATGGCTGAGTGTCTCACATGGCAGTCACTGTTGATCACAATGCCCCGATCACTGCTTTTTGGTGCAGCATCTCTATCAACTGTGTACCAGTGGTGTTGAGAGATTTAACCCATTTGGTAGAACAGGGTACTGATGAGGCATAAACCCTCTCTTAATATGTGGCTTTGTGTGACCACTTAATAGTGCTTGGTACTGTACTTGTTTGAGGAGTTCCTCTCTACCTGTGGGCCAGTGTCCATAGAAGGAGAGGAAATACAGTGTCTGAAACCAAGATTTGCCCAGTATCTGTGATAGTGAGTTAACAGGGTTTGGTCATCTGTATGAGTTTGCCTTAATTTGGATCATGCCTCTGCCTTCTATTTCTTATGTTGCTCATTTTAGGTGAGACCAGAGAAAGAAGAAAGAAAAAAAACTTCCTGAGTGTAGTATACAAATACATTTGTGTATTGGGGTGTGTTTGACTTTTTCATGATATAAAGGACTATGTTAGAAAATAAAAGTTATTATAAGCATTTACTGGGTGTCTACATTCCCTTCAATAGTCCTGATTTATTAGTTAAGAGCCAGATGAAAGCAAAGAGCAGGTCCTAGGCCAGCGAAGTGCCTTTCTAGATGTGTTCTTGAGAGGGTTGCAGAGAATAAGCACCACAATTCTCTCATCCTGGTTCTTCTTGAGGCTGCTCTTAGGGACAGAGGCAGTTTGCTTGGGAACTCTGACCCTACCTTGCACCCTTCCTGTCCACCAGAGCCAGTGCCACAAAACAAGGTGGAGAGAGGATCATTCTTGTGGGGTTTTAATGGGATTGCAAGCTACCAGACCAGAGCTTCAGCATCTTGAATGCTGAATGCTATTCATGAACACTTGAGCAAAAGTATTATTCAGAAAGCCTGTGATAAAATGAATCTGTCTTTCCCTGGTTGTCACAAATCGCTTTTATTGGTTTGTGTATTGGTTGGTGCCCAGTATGGAGCAGGTTTCCAAGGAGATAACACCAACATGGAGACTGAATGACTTCACTGGAGAAAAAAATAAGGGATACACAAAGGCCCTAGATGGAAGATGATAGAGTAAGACAGGACATAGGGAGGATACAATGCAGAAGGGGAGAGAGTACAGGGTTGGATACCTACCAGTCCTTCATTTATGTCCTTACTTGGCCAGTTGTTAGCCATGTCCTTGGGCATATTTCTTTTTTGTTGTTGTTTTGTTGGTTTTTTTTGGTACTGGGGATCGAACTTGGGACCTTGCACTTAGAGGCAGGCGCCGGAACCACTGAGCTAATTCCCTGGCCATTGGGCATATTTCTTAATCTCTATTTCTTGATTCAAGAAATGTGTGGGATGATATTGGTACCCTTCTCTAGAAGCTGAGTAAAGATTAAACAAATTAATGATTCCTGTCTGTTTTATTTGATTAAATAACATAAGCCACAGTCTTTCCTAACAACTGCTTCTTTTCATTCCTCACATCCATGAATACATCATTCTTCCTGAGATTCCCCATTCTTCTCAAGTCTCCCCATTTCCAATCTTGCTAGTTCTCCCTGACTATGTTTCCTTCATTGGATAGTCCTAGAGTAGCCTCTTCACTGGTCTCCCAGACTGAGGCCAACCTACTGCAACCATTTTGGACTCTGAAATCAGGACAGTCTTGTAGAATATAGTTAGACTCTTATTCCTCTCTTTTGTCATGGCTTAACCTCATTAGTGGCTTCTGGCTGCACTTGACCTTCATATATCCCTTGTGGTCTCCAAGTTTTACCACTCTGACTTCACCACTGCCTGAGTCATCACATTCCATTCTTGGTTTCCTCAGTTGTCCACGCACTATCTTCCCTGGGGCCTTTGTACCTGTCATCACTGCTACTTGAAGTACTCTGTTCCTTCTCTTTTGGCTTATTCCTGCTCATCCTCCAAGTCTTGGTTTAAATTTCACTTTCCTTGGCACTTCTCTTCAAACTTTGAACTAACTAGGTCTTCATGAAGTACAGTTTGTCCATCAGAACCCTGTCCCACTAACTGCATTTACTCATATGACTGTGCAACTCATGCCTTTCACCACTTATCTGTCCTTCTCTGAAAGGCAGAGAAGGGATCATTTTGCGGAACATGTTTTTCCCCCATAATCTACTGCAGCGTCTAGGAACAGGGGATGTTCTCTGTACTTTTTGAATGAGTAAAGAAATAACTGATGAATGGAAAGAGCATAATTCAGGGCCTAATGCACAAGGAGAAGCATTCTGTGCCTATGATTGACTGGTGTTATGGTTGCTGGCTGGGGCATCAAGATGGAATTAATATGAGAAAATGAAAAACTGAAAACAAAGTCTTTGTAAATAGGGAGGGGTGGAGGGGTTGAAGGGAGGGCAGGGGAAGGGGGAAAAATAAGAACCAAGAGAGATTATATAAAGGTGCAAATTTCCGATGATGGATGCCATTATATTGTATACATAAAATGTACCAATAAAATAAAATATAAAAAAAGAAGGAATTGCTGAAAAGGCTGATGATGGGAACTCAGACAACACTGCCACATGTGTTCAGTGTCTCACACACCACAAAGAGGTTAAGTTCAGCCCCACTGTCTGCATCAGAAGCTACCAATGCCCTGGCCTGTTCTCTCAGGAAACACCTCCACATTGACACCTGGGACTCTGACTGAGGGATTTTAAAATGTTTAAAAATATTTTAAAAATTTATTTTAAATTAACAAGTAATAACCATGCATATTTATGGGATACAATGTGATATTTTGACAATAAGATTCAATAAAGCTATTTAACATATCTATCAGCTTACTAATTTATCATTTTTTGAGGTGAGAACACTAAAATTTATTTCAGCAATTTCCAATCTAATGGATCTAATCTAATCTAATCTAATCACCATAGTGACATGTACCACAGGACCACTACTACTTTTGTGCATTACACAGGTCTTATGTTAATCTATAAATGGTGATGATAACACCTTAAATGTTACCACTTTGGGTGACATTTTGCATTTTTGGGCTGTGAATCCTATGATAGTTAAGCTTAAATTTTAACTTTATTGGCTTGAGAATCACTTAGGGGATCAGTAAACAGACTTCTCAGCAGGTCTGGGTGGATCATGGAAGTGTGACCTCAGGTCTATATTTGGTTCCTGTTTCATTCTCTGGTGTTGTTCCCCTCCTCTGCTTCCTGGACACCATGGGCTAAGCAGCTCTGTTATACTACATCCATTCTTGCCATGGAGCCAGCCAACCATTGACTGAATCCTCTGAAACCATGAGCAAAGCAAATCTCTTCTCATTTAAGTATTGGCTTTGGGTATTGTGTCTCAGCAATGGCAGAGCTAATATGAATCCTGACACTACAATGGTGATCTTTCCTGTGCCATCTAAGAAGTGGTGGTTGGATTTCAAAGCATTTTGCTAAATCTGCCCTACTTCTTTCTCTATGTCAGCATGATCTAAGCCACAGAGAATTGAAATGGTGGTGACTACATAACACCAGGACATGGAATCCAGGTACAAACCCTAATTAATGCATTAGTTATAAAGCACTAATAAAGTAGCTGAGAATTCCAGCAAGGCTCAAGTTAGGTTTCTGAGGAAAATGGATGGGGCTGGATGGACCCACACTGTCTTATTATCAACTCAAGGTCACCCGTGGGGGGCTGATTGCAATGTTTCTCATGGGCTTTTGTCATGAGGAGTCTTGATTAAAGATACATCATCTTCTGATACCTCCTGGGAGCTCAAGTCCTTCTTTTATGCAAGAATTCTCCCCAGATGACATCCTAGCTGGATGCACTGAGGGTCTATGTCTCCTGTCTGTCAAATTCTCATGCATTGTCTGTAGACATTGTCTGCTGTTATTGCTTGGTGTTACATTTACATTGTTCTTTTGATCTCTTCTTGAATCTATGCTATGACACTTCAAACCAGCCTAATAATTCTTCTAAAGCAGGTTCCTGTACCTATACCTGCACTAGTGGTGTCTTCAGTGGCAAGGAATAGAAATAGACTTTGGTCACTTAAGCAGAGAAGTAACTTTAATGGAAAGATCTCAGGAACTCAGGCAAAAGGGAGACTGGAGAATCAGGCTCATGTGGTGGAGAAGTTCAGGAGAGACTGGGAGCAGGTTGGTTAGGGTGCCATCAGTCACCACAAACCCAGTACTGAACCAGACACCCAGCCACACATTAGTTCTCAACAAGATCAAAGCACTGAGTGCACCTGATTGGCAGATTCTCTTTCTGGTGCCCAGAGCTGACATTCTGCCAGCAAGCCCTGCATGTTCTGGTTTTGCGTGGCCACTTCTAGTTTCTCCCACACCAAGAACATCTACTGAATCCAGTGATGTCAGGGCCCTGTCTGTGTCCTCTACCCTGACTACATTTGTGCACCTGGCAGTGTGTGATGCTGGCCTCTGCACTTCTATCTTTGAGGCCCTCCTCTCACTGAGACAGGTCTCTTTGCCTGGCATGCCTCACGACCAGGGAGTAGTAGTGAACCAGTGGATGAGGGGGACGGGAGTGCACACTGTTCATCAGTTGGGATGATTCCAAAATGGGGACCTAGCAGTCCACAAACAGCTTACTTCTGGCTATCCACAGAGGTGACAAGTGCTGCAGCACACCCTGTCTGAGCCCTGCTCTTCCCTGTCTTCTTCATGAGTCAGCTTTCCCATTGCTGGACAAAATACCCAACATACACATCTAAAGGAGGAGAGGGTTAATTTGGCTCATGATTTCAGTGGGTTCAGTTCATGAACAACTGGCTTCAAGATGGGAACAGCAAGGAAGACTGGCATGGCAGAAGAGATCTGTTCTCAGCATGGCGGCCAGAAAGCAGAGGGAGAAGGAAGGAGCCAGGGATGCAACACTCTTCCACGTCACATCCCTAGCTATCTGCTCTTTCTGATCAGGCCTCATATCTGAACATGGGACTTTAGGGGACATTTGCTCAGACTCAGGCATTCACCCAAATGGGCTTCTCCCATTAAGATTCTTTTCATCTGTTAAGACCGGGGGTACAAATATATCCTTAATAAGTTTTCCAAATGTAAATCAAACCAACATATTCATTTCTTTGGCCACCAATGTTTAAAATTTTAATTTTAAATATCCCTGGGAGAGCACAGATACTCCAGATTGGCAAATTTTTTTACCACATCAAGTTACCTTCTCCCTAACATTACATTTACATTAGTCTCCTAGATTCCTGAGTCTGTGATCTTTGCTAAACCTTTGTTCAAATAAAAACCCTCAGTGAAAGCTTCCCTGACTGAAGGCTGAGCAAATCCCTGACTCCTCCAGATCTCCACCACTGTACCAGTGATCAGTGCAAGGTTCTGTTACTGTCCATCCAGCTGCATAAGGATGAAGGAGCATTCTGTTCTTGCCCCTCCATACCTCTTCTTTTTATTTTTTATTTTTCCTCCATTATTGTGAAGTTTGTGTGATATAAAAATCATTTTAACTTGAATAATTTAGTGGCATTTATTACATGTTGTGCAACTACCACCTTGACTTGGTTCCAAAACATTTTCATGGTCTCAACAGAAACTCCCATCCACTGGGCAGTTCCTCTCCATACCTCTATCCAGAGCCACAACCCTTTGGTCCTCATCAGTCTTCTTTCCATCTTTGTGTTCTTAGTGGGAACTTCATAGTCAACACTCAATGCATTCTTTTGGGGTGAGTAAAGGATGATTTGATGCAAGACGAGGCAAGAGTAGGACCATAGCATCTTTATACCAAAGCACTCTGTGGTTGAGAAGATCACTCTGGATCCAGACTGCCTGGATTTGGCTGGAGTCTAGTTTTACTATCTGAGTAGCTCAACTAGATAGCTTTTTAATGCCTCAGTTCCCCCACCTACAAAACAAGAGCAGTAACAGTGCCTATGATGAGAAGATGTCATGACAAGCTGATGAATTAATGTGTGGAAAACCTCAGAGCAGAGCCTGGCATAGAGGAAACCAGGGTACCAGGGTAGTGTGTGCTAAATATGATGGATGTCACTCTACATTGAGTTGGAGTACTCTGCTATGAGTTCATCTTCCTAGACAAAATCAGGGATGGAAATATCTTGGGCTAGAAAAGTGCCATGCTGAGATGGAACAGCTCTCCATGAAAAAGGTTATCCATGTTGTTTATGCTCTTGGTAATTATCTGCCTCCTTATCCCATTCTTGTCTCCCTGGTGGGCCCACTTCACCATCCTTCCCTAAACCATACCAGACCCTGTCCCGATCTCAGGTTTGACCTTGAATGCAGCTAGAATATCAGTTCCAGGAGGGTAGAAACCACATCTGCTTTGTGCGTCTCTATTCCCTAAAGCAAGAACATAATCAAACTCAGCGATTGGCTCCTGAATAAATAAATAAGTCCAGATAAAATTGATTTATCATTCCAGCCATAAAACTCCAGAATGCATTCTCCAGACCCTCAGCTGCTTGCTCTACTTCTCAGGGAAAGTTGTCAGAGAGTAAAGGCTTATACAAGACCTGCTCCTCTCACAGCTTTCTGCCTGTACCTGTTCATGTTACCTCTACCCTTAGTGAGGGATGAAGGTGGAGGGGAGAGAAAAGACCACTGACCCCTGATGTTCTTTGCTGCTGAGCCAATACTTGCATTGCTGTATGTTCCAGCCTGGCTTCAGCCTTGACGTAAAACTCTCCAGTTCTATATAAGTAATGGTCATAATTAATAATAAATGAACAGCCTGGGGAATAGCAGAGAAGAATTTAGTGGCTGGTGATTTACACAACTGCACACTGTGCCAGTGTAAGACATGGATATGGAAAAAACCCGTGGAGCTCTCATTTCAGAAGCAGGCCACTGCTAATAAGCACCATGCAACCAGGAGCTCACAGCCTTGCAGAAAATTGCAGTTGTCACCCCACATTTTCCTGGGTGTCAGAGAGCGGTGGGTATTTTTATCTCCAGTCTGTCTTCCTCTAAATCAGGGGTAGGCCCCAAAATCCAGGCAATTTATGGAGGAAAGGCAGAAAAGTGAACATGAAGGAGAGGCTGTAGAAAGGATGTGAACACAAAAGGAAAAGGAAATGTGAACATTTTGTACTTTTAGGAGAATTGGTGAAACAAATAGGTCTTGGAGAAATGATGAAGACCTATTTCTGCAGAAAGCAAACCAAACTGCGCCATGGGTGGCATGACAGGAATGAGCTCTGTGGACTTCCTAGTTCAGAAGCTGTAGCTTAGCATTCACTACTTTTTCATACCACTCATTCCTCCCAGATTACACAATTTCACACTTTTATGCCAATTCCTCCACCTTCTCTCCAATCTTGAATTCCTGAGATGGAAGTCAATAGTGGCAAACATTCTCAAGATCACTTGGTGGATCAGCTGCCATAGTGACCAGGAGGCAGGGGATGTAAAATCATAAGGTTACTAATAGGATTTGCAGACCACACAAAAAAAGCTTGTGTACAGTGGGTGTGACAGATAGCAAGCTCATGGGATGAGTGAAAGCTGTCCCCACAATGCTCATGGATCAAGGCTATCTTATAGCCAAGAACTGTCCCATTATCTCACCTGAAACAAAACACATGTTCAGGGCACTGCTAAAAAGTGCCACCATGTGCTAAAAAGTGCCACAGTTCAAAACCTGTAGGCAATTGCAAGTGTCACCACACACTATTAGGGGTGTAGAGGAGAATATCTTTGTCTTTCAACCATCACTAGCCTGTAAGAGACTATGACAGTGTGTAATCAAGGAGGAGTGAACAATGCAGAAAACTGCGCTGCTGGATGCAGGCTCAGAGGAGGCTGTGGGTGTCCATCCTGGGCAAAGAAAACTTCCAAGATTTTATTTGTCCTATGCATAGCTATAGTTTGGGAAGCATCCTTAGGAGGTACTAGAAGAGATACTAAACGATGAGCATTATCTCAGGTCAGTTTCCCTAGAAGCAGACCCCAAGAAAAGGAACTGCAGGGATTGAGAAGCAGCATGGAGAAAGAGGTAGACAATCAAGGACGTGGTGTCCAGGAATATTTAGTCATGCCTTGATTCATGGGTCCCTAGAGCATAAATTATACTGCCAAACTGTTCTCACCCTGGGGCATCAGGGCTGGCTTCTGTAGTCCATATAAATCACTCATGTCTCTGGCTCCCCTCCTCAGCATAGGATGTCTCATCAGCTGAGAGCTGTTGCCTCTGCTTCTGGCCCCAGAGAAGGGAACAGTGATGAGCCATTAGCAGCCAACACTCACAGAAGCTGAGGTGAAACTGCCTGGCAGTGCACCAAATGAGTCTCCTGTAGACACTTTCTCTGCAGGCTGAGAAATCCCACAAGTGAGAAGCCTGAGTTGACCAACCTGGCCAGACAGCGACACAGGTTCAGAAGAGACCAAAAGAGTGGCTGCAATTAAGTCTCATAAGGGAGCTGATTCTGAGGCTGAGAATGGAGTGGCCAGGGAGATTATTCTCTCCACTTTCCCACTCTTCCAGTTACAGAAGTCACTGTCCCTGCCATTGCCATGGGTTCTTGCTGGCCTGAGAGCACTCCTTCATCTGGGTCTGGTCCTGAGCCACACCACTTGCTTTGGGATGAGATATTAGTGAAATGGAGACCCTGAATATGCAGAGGTACTTTAGAATGCTTCCCCCTGACTCCTGAGAACAGTATCTTACCAGTAGCTGGCCACAGAGAAACCTGGGGCTGGATATAAACCTAGTTTGCAGCCCTGAGCTAAGTCCAGCCATTTCCTGCTGAGCCTGACAGAGATATAGAAACCTACAGACTGGAAACAAGAAGATAAATGTCCTTATAAGTGGCTGTTTGTAATGCAGCAAAGTCTGACTGATAGAAATGGGGATGGTTAAATGAGGAGAGGAGAGGATTTTTATATTTAATTCATGTAGTTAAAAATGGAAGTAAGGTTTTATTAGGGCAGCCATACTGGAGTGATGTAACGTATACTTTGAAGGGAGGCCAGGGGAATGGGGAAAAAATAAGAACCAAGAGAGATTATGCAAAGGTGCAAATTTCCAAGGATGAATGTCATTATATTGTATACCTAAAATGTACCAATAAAATTAATTAAAAACAACAACAGCAACAACAGCAGCAGCAGCAGCAACAACAACAACAACAACAACAACAACAGCATAAGAGCTCTCCATGAGAATTGGACCTCATGGAGTCCCAGGAGTTGACTGAGCAGTCTGCAGGTGTTTCACACTTCTGGATCTTCTTTGCAAGGCCATTTTGAAGCTACTATTTGGCCTTCTCTTTCAAAAGACCTAAAATTTGTTATAGCTTCTCTAAACCCAGGTCTAGATGTATATAGCACATTTCTCCAAAAAAGACCATTAAATAGAGTGAGTAAAATTTATATGGGGTAACAGATGGTCCAAATAGATGATGTACTTTATTGACCTGAAAAGTGAATTGACAATTGTGCCCTTCTCCAGCAGGCACAGACATAACAGATAAAGGTAGATGGCAACATTGATGGCAGGGAAGTCTAAAAGGCTTCAGTGCTTTGCTATGTGAGCACCTTTACCTCAAAGTGACTTTCCAAAATGGGCTTCCAGGCAGGAGCAGGAAGTGTGTAGTTCAATAGCAAAGGTGCTGTCCAGCCAGCTTTGAAATTACTGGCTTTCCTAGCATGAAACCTAGAGAAAGTTAGCATAAATAAAAAATTATGTGCTCTGTTTATTTCCACTCTTACTTGACTTATGTCTATGATCTTGGATAATAGGAAATTAAACACTGACAAAGAGAAATATTTCCCTATTTGCCAAACATGTGTGCACATATTTATGTGCATGCATACACACACATGCGCGTGCACACACACACACACAGGCCTATGGTACAGATCCAACTTCAAAGTGGAAACACATTCCAATCACTTAATGGGAGGATCAAGAAAGATCCAAATGAAAAATCAAGGCTGAGGGGTGCTGGAGAGAGATAGAGCTATAGAAACAGAGATAGAGATGAGAGAGGGCGGGGGGAGACTGTAAGAAATAGAACATGGGGATTTCTAGAGAATCATTTGTGATTGTTGAGAACTAGATTTTTTGACATCTTTTCATTAGTACACATCTGCAATGCATAAGAAAGACATCCATCTTGGGGAATTGGTGAACTGATGCACACACATATTGCATCTTAATCATTTTTACTCCTCTCATTCTCCCCTCCCTCCCATCTCCCCAGTTCCCTAGATCCCCTTTCCATCTACACAAAGTTTATCTCCCTGTTTCCTACCATCTACCTTTTATTTTGTTCTTTAAGTTATTTATATTTTGGGTTTCTCATATAAGGTATACCAAGAGCTAGATTTTAAAAAAGAAAATACACAATGTAAAGTGGCAGATATATGTTCATAGGGAATTTGAGATATATCTTAGGTATATCATTGGGAAAATGAGCAGAGGTTCTCCTCTTCCTTACATCCACACCATTATTCCACTCTTTCCCTGACTTTGGTCTTGACCACATGACTCACTTTAGTGTATGGGACACCAGTGAGCACTGGTCAACTTTGCTTTAGTCAAATCCCAGAAGCAGAGCTTCCTAGATGAAGGAAACAGACCCCAGGTGCACGAGTGAACCTTGTTCACCCAGCCCCACTGAACAGCTCAGCTGAACTTGGTCACTTCATCAGGTCACAGAGGCATGAATAGAGACAAATAGCTGCTGTTTTATGCTGCTAAGCTAGAGGATGGTTTGTTACATAGCAAACCCTAACCAATACACTTGACCTTATGATAGGAGACACAGGAGAAGGAGTTAAAAAACAAGATCCTTGTTATAGGACCTACAATCCAGCTGGGACATAAAAAAGGTAGTTAACGAGGCAGCATGATGATGTGATGTTGGCCACCATTATATTCTGACTTAATAGATTGTAGAAAAGGTGCTAATTAGGAGATATAAGCAGGAAATGAGAAAGAAGTAAAGGTGTCAGCTAGTAATGGATGGTTAGAGAGGGAAGGGCAGGGTGCCTGGGTCAGCACAACCCAGGGAAGTACCAAGCGTGGGGAGCTGGGGCAGGAGCAAACACAGGAATCAGGGCCGGTAGGAGGAAAGTAGAAGGGCTGGGGCTTTGGCCATGAACCTCAGTATTAAAACAGAAAGTGTCAGGCAACTGTGCACAAGTCTGGAATAATTTAATACTCGAAATTTCAATAATGCAGGTGCCTTAGAGGCTGTACTGGGATAACGAGGAATGGTGACAATAAGTCTCACAGGTATCTGGGACTCCATTGGCTCTGCCATCTCCCTCTCACAGGAACAGGATCAAGGGAAACCAAATCCCATGATCCATCTGGAAACTTTGGGGTGCCATGGACCTTTGCTTGACCCCAAGTAGGCCAATGGTCCTCCTTCAAGAGGGAGAGAGAGGAAATTCTAAATCTTAATCTGAAGTTGTAAAGGATAAAGCTGGGGGCCAGCCAGGCCAGACACTAGCCAGGGATTCCTCCTCATGGGAGAGAAAGTAAATCGATGAGAGAGAAAGAGAGAGAGAGAGAACGAGAGCGAGAGCGAGAGCGAGAGCGAGAGAGAGAGAGAGAGAGAGAGAGAGAGAGAGAGAGAGAGAGACAGCTCATTACTCCTGAGCCCTAGCCTAGTCCTTATCATGGTCCTTCCTGGATCTGGAAGTGCAAACCACCTGGGCTGTGGTTATTCCCCAAATGAAACCCAGCTCCCTGCCTTTTATTCATCAGGGATTCTGAGAAGAATCAGGACAGAAAGTGTTACTGGGATGGGGAATTTTTAAACCAAGGCACAAAAGCACACTTACTGTGGTTGTGGGGTGGCCAGAGAGAAGGAGAAGGGCACTATAAGAGTGGGAAAGATAAGGGACTCTCCATAAGGGATAAAGCTGTTCATTTAAAAACTGGAGAGAGAAGCCCTCTCCATGCTATGTGTGCACAAACTGAGTCAGCAGGTCCCACCCACAACCCTCCGAACCACACCTCTGTGTGCTGGCGCCCACTGAGCTTCCCTCTCTGGGCTGTGCTGCCTTCCCACCTCCTTCAAGCCCATTTCTCCAATGATGTGGCCTCAGATCCTGCCAGCAAAATAACTCTTCCCTTCCTGGGGTTTCAGAGAGATCTGGGCCCCACCAGGAGTCCTTACTACATCCTGCTTTGTATTTTTGTGGGTTGTTACATAGACAATATCTCCTTATCAGGCACAAACTCAGAGCATAGGGAGAAGAGTGAGAGGGTTAGGGGTGTGGCTAACTCTTTGTGCTTTACCTGGATGAGCACATTGATTAAGGGTGGGGGTGGGCCTCTTCTGGCTATGGGCCCATGAAGGCTGCAGGCTGCAAATAGTGAGGATGTGGAAGATTAACTTTAGAGGTATCACTTTTGCCATGGCCACCTTAGCTGCAGAAGAGTCTGGGAAGCTGATGCCTGGTGCCCAGTGCATCACCACCTTGAGCAAATCCAAGACCAGTTTTGAAGAGAAGGGGAGTAGATGCTGAGAGCCAGCTGGTGTATTCCAGGAAGAGATTCTTTTCTTCATGCATCCATCTAGAGGCTCAGTGGCCTCACCTCTGAGATGAAGATGATAATCATTCCTGGCTTATAAGGTAGCCAAGAGGATCGTACAAGATGACCCCTGAGGGTACCTAGACAAGCTCATGGCAACTACAGCAGGCTCAGTAAGTGTAAATTGTGCCCATGAACTATGTAACAACACAGACACTGAGAGTGGAAATATCCTAAGATTGATTTATGAATGTTTTGTGAGTCAGTGTTTACCCACCAGTTCAGAGTAGCTCCTCTACAGTCTGTGGGGGATCCCCAGGTTTGTCCTCATAAGACAATTCGGCGGTTTCAAGGAGCCCCTTTTGCTGCTCCCCAAAGCCTATCAGCCCTACCAGGATACAAGTTTACTAGTGGGCATTTTTGAATGCAAATGAACTCTCCAGCCAAGCGCATTGTAGAAATGTTGGTCTGGAGATCCTCACTCTCCTTTCCTCTGTGTCTGTGCACAGTGAATTAAACACAAGGAGAGATCAGCTTCATAGAGTTCACGGTGAAAGGCAGCAGAGAGAAAAGGCCTAGGTTTTCTGCTTACCATAAGAGGCTAAAGTATTTGCTCAGTAACCAAAACGGGCTAGGACTCAGTCCTGCTCTCAGAGCCTACCCAGCTTCTGAGACATGGCTGGTTCCTATTCATGGCCCCATCTCAGTGTAGTCATAGTATGTGCACAAGAAATGGGTGTTGAATGATGAACGTGTATCACCAACTCCAACCCCTGAGGGGTCACATTCTATGGGCTATCCTTCCAGATGATTATGAAAGCTTCATTAGGTTAGCTCTTTCTGGAAAATGCATTATTCAATAAAAAATAAAAGTGTATGTCTCAGTAAACATGCATAAAATTTATTAAATGGTTCCAAAGAAAACAGTCATTTTAACAGAAGAAAATCTAAAGATAGACCTGATGTTTTACAAGTACTTTGGAGAAAGAATTTTCTGTCCCTAGTGAATGTGGCTTTAGCTCTAGGTTGTAATTTCTTGGAGGATGATAGCTACTCGAGTTGATTTTCAACCTCATGAATTATTTTCCAGTGATACAATGATGAGGAATTTTAGGCCCTGTGATGATTAATCTTGACTGTCAATTTGACTGGATTAAGAGACTCCTTGAGAGGTGATTGGGTTGTGAAGGTTACAAACCTCATCAATGTTTTAATCCATTGATGAAAGTTCACAGATGAATAAGCTATCAGGAGGCAGATCCTAGTTGGTCATAGGGGTGTGTCCATGGGGACTATATCTGGCCCCTGACTTCTTCTTCTCTGGCTCTTCTCTTTGTTGTCTGCTTCCTGGTTGCCATAAGGTGAGCAGCTTTCCTCCACCACATCTCTCTTCCATGCTGTTTCTGTCTTGGAGCCAATGTATCATGGACTGAAACATCTAAAACCATGAGCCAAAATAAACCTTTCCTCCTTTGAGTTGTTTATCTCAATCATTTGTCTTAGTGATAGAAAGCTAACCAAAAAAAATGTTTATTTGGAAACCTATCAAAATTCATTTAGACATTTAATTTTGCATTTGCTGCAATAAAATGACATACTTAATGAGAAAATATATTGATTTTTTTATTGACCCGACTCTGTAAATTGAACATATTTTGACATTTAATCCATTTGTGTACCAGCTTAATTCTTCTTAATGTTTCTGTTTCTCTAACCCTGCCCTGCTTCGTTTTGGTCTGCCCAAGATCCCTTCCTAGACTAGGAGGCATAATAATTAGAACTCCTACCATTTACTGAACATTTACTATGTTCCAAGAACTCTGTTATCTGGGGATATGCTCCTTTCATATGCATATTAATTAAATCTAATGAAACTCTTTGTGATAGGTAGTATCATAATCTCATTTATTACTCCTTAAATTAAGGGTGAAAGAGGTGAAGACTTTCCCAAGTCACTCAGTGGCTATAGAGTTGATAACTATTAAGTGACACAGCAGAAATTTCAACACAGTTCTTTAAGCTCTACAGCCTGTGCTGTTAGCTATTCCCTTACTGCCTTATAGGGTTACCTTGGACAAAGAAGATCCAGAGTCAAACTTCATAGTCATTGTATAGGCTTCTTGATGCTTCTAAGATCTGAAACTTCACCTTGGATTCCAAGGTCCTTCTCTTCAGACCAGTTACAGGCTGTTCTGAGCTGGTCCCTAAGGGAAACTTCCTAGAACAAAGGGATCGTCTGCTGCTCTTAGCTTGAATTTCCTGACCTTCATCATCCTTTATTGATTTCAGAGTTGGTGGGGATTCTTAATGAGGAGTTTACTCTCCCATCTTGTTGTAATGACCCTTCACCAGCATCAGTATTGCAGAAGTGTCACATTTTTAAAGTTCGTGTCCCTTTGTTAATTAATTCAGAGATATCCTGCCCTGAAATTAAAATCTTCCCGTCTTGCTTGGGAATACTTTTAACCTTGCTGTCGTAAACTGGCAGATTCCTTAATACTTTCCTGTAACATATTGATCTGAAAGAGTATTCATAACAAGTTTGCACAACTGAAAAATGTCACAGGCATTTAAGCAACCTTGTTTTTGTGGCATCTCTTCTGGGAAGATGCTTATTTAGTTCTTTTCTTAGGGAAAAGTAATATAAATTACTTTGAAAGCAAATTTATTGTTTCCAACCAGATCAGGATTTGGAGTGCCAACCTCTTAAAGATGGGTCCCAGGAAACAAGTCAGCACTCCATGGTTTGGTGCTAATTAGAAAAAGTCATTCCATGAAATACTCATAAATCTCTGGGACTGGAAGCATTCAACTCCTAAGAATACAGCAGGGATTAAAGAAGGTAATGCATGTAAACCATTTTGCACAATATCATACTCAAAGTAGTTATTTAACATCATCTTCCATTCCATAGTTCAGGAGTTCTTTGGAAAGAATCTAAGATACACTTGACTCAGTTTTAAATCTATTCAACAGAAGGTGCTTAACTAGATTACAAGGCCCATGCTATGTATGTAATGTTGCTGAGAACCTAGAAAAACCTCTAGAGCTCTTTACATACCCAAGTAAAATTACAAGGAGCTCCTCTAAATTCCTCCTTTAAGATCTCCAAATGAGATGTTTTCAAATCCTCAGTGAACATTTCCAGCCCATTATACATCTAAGACATCCTTTGTGCGTTCTCCATTCTGAATCTGTAGGAACAATGCCAGCTTTTACAGATTGTAATGGGCTTCAGAGCTGCAGCACCTAAACATTTTTTACTGCAAAAATTCCGGCAAAGTTCTGAAGCATTCCTTCTCTGGAAGTCTGAGTGAGGGTGTTTCCTCTAAGTGGGGAAGGTGGTACCACATTCTGACATCTCTTGATAGCAGTGATTTAATATTGATCTACTTCCCCACACATTGACCAAATCATAATTCACTACTGCAAGAGCAAACAGCTTGCAATTTTTCATTTAGTTTTATTAGATTATTCCTAAAGAGCTACTTGAGCAATGAGTTGAGCAAACCTAGGTTTCCATTTTGAGCCACTGAGGTTGATTCCAGTAAGATTTCCATGGCTTCTTTTGGTCAGAAGAAGAAAGGAAAGGGAAGCATGTTTGTTGCCCAGGTGCCCATTCCTTACTGGGGAACAGAATTTGGGGGTATCTTTGGAGTAGATCTGATGATGCAGCCCAAATTCTTCATCGTGCTCTTCTTTCTGAGTACATTTCCTTTCTCATCTCTGCTTTTTGTATCATGTTGCTATTTGGATAAACACCTATTCTTTTTTTTTTACAGCTA
This sequence comes from Heterocephalus glaber, assembly GCF_000247695.1. The sequence continues at coordinate 18,170,334 of NW_004624741.1, read as the reverse complement.
TTCTTAAAAGCTTATTACCATATTGCTTCCAGCCAGACTCTTCTGTTGACTTGGTTCTATCCTAGCACCTGCAGAGGTGACCAGTAACATCTACAAGGTTGTTTTTGCATAGTTGCCTGGCAGAAGGATAAAGCCAATGTGTGCATGTCAAAGTGGTTTGGAAACTGATCTGAGAAGCAAATGTCCCAGGAAGTGATTAATAATTTAAATCCTGACCTAAGCTCAAAACAAATGTGCTATGACAGAGCAAGATGAGCCTTCTGCACTGCTGTAACTGGCAAGTAAAAGGATGCTAGTATCCAGCAGATGGGGTATATGGGTCATGTTCAGGAGCTCTCCATATGTGGTCTCACCTGTCATTCTGGGTGGGCTTCCCTCAATGACACAGCCAAAGAGGGGAAGGGAAACATGCCAAAGAAAAGACCTTGGGTTCATGCCAATTCATTCAAACTAAAGCCAAAGTAAGAGGTTCCTCTTGTCATATATGCTTCATAGATCTTTATCTAGAACTTGGCATTTGGTATCTGCACTTTTCAATTGCCTTTAGCCATTGTAATTCTTCATCTTCATCTCCATGATTCCTGTAGCAGTCTGAATCAGCCTATGGACATCTTCTCAGGATTACATTTTTAAACCACAAAATTTATAGAATTTGTAAGGAAAAGAAATATATTGAAATGCCTTTATCAAAATATTACACAAATAAATCGTGACAAGGTAATATAGATGGCTTCTTTCTATACCGAGTGAAATGCTTTAATTTTGTATTTTGAAAACTTCCTACTTAGAGACATGTTATGAAAATCATACAGAATATTTCATTAATTATATCTTTCACCGAGTTTTCTAATGTTAACAGCTTAGATAACCATGGCACATTTATCAAGATGAGGAGATTAACACTGTATAAAACCACACATTCTATTTAAATTCACTTTTTTCCATCAGTGACTTTTCTGTGTTCCAGGAGCCAACTGAGGGTCCCACACTGTGTGGAGCTGTTGTGTCTTTAGTTCTTCCTGACTTTAACCCTTTTGAAGAACGCTGGTCTTAGAACATCTCTTAATTTGGATTTAGCTGGTGTTTGCTTTTGATTAGATTGTGGTTATACACTCTTTGCAAGAACACGTATTTCCTTACAAATGTGTGCAATAACTAGCTAGGGTAGTAAGTGTAGTAAATAACTATCCATTAAGTGTATTAAATAATTTACCTTAATTACAAGGACTGTGACTTTGAAGTGATGATGACGTTTTGTGAGGAACAACTGAAATACAGTATGACAATATCCATGGACTGGATCCATGGCTGTTGGAGATGAGGCACTGCTACCTCTCTTTTGTGTCTCTTGTGTGGGTCCTCGTTGGCTTCTGGTGGTGCTCACACAGACTCACACATGACACTTGCCTATGGTAGAGACTGGGCCAGGGGTGCCTATAGCAGGGAAGGGAGGACCTCTCTCTACTCAACATAAGAAACACGGGCAATTTTCCAAGTGAAAGCTTGCTCTTCAGTAAATTTCACCTTTGATAAAGTGGCTGACTTAAACATTGTGTGTACACATATGCTTGTGTGCATGTGTGTGAGAAGAGATAAATTAATTTTCTATTGCACAGAACAAACTACCATAAACTTAATGGCTTAAAACAAGACCCATTTGTGAGTTCACTTTCTGGGGGTCAGTTTAGACATGGCTTAGTTGAATCTCCTGCTTAGGTTGGGGGAATACTGCATTCAAGAACTTAGCTAGGACTGCAGTTTCATCCAGTTCTCGGTTCTCTTGCAAGATCATCCAAGTTTTCAGCTGAATTCAGTTCCTTTCATGGTACTTCCTGTCTCCCAGACCAGCAAGAGCAGGTCTCCTTGACTTCACCTGTCCCTGACCTCTAAACTCACTTATAAGAGATCACCTAAATAGGTCAGCTCCCCTGGGTCATCTCCCTTTGAGAGACCCAAACTGAACTGATGAACAGCATTAGTTACATCTTTGTATTCAGGTGTTTTTTTTGGTACCAAGGATCGAACTCCGGTCCTTGTGCTTGAGCAGCTGGGTGAGAAACCACTGAGCTAAATCCCTGGCCCATCTTAATTACATCTTCAAAATCTCCTCCTCTTTGCCATAAAATGTTACCTATTTCAGGAATGATATTCCATCATATGCACAGGTCCTGTCCACACACAGGTCCTGTCCACACACAAGGAGTTACACAGAGTATGTACTGTGGAAATCAGGAATCTGGGAGACCTTCTGAGAATTTTGTCCACCAAGGCAGATGAAGAAAAACTTAAGCAAAAGCAATCCAAAACTAGCCCCAAAACTCCACAAAATTTTAAATTCCCTAATTAATGGGAATTGCTGAGTTTCAAGAGCAGTATTGAAATAAAATTAAGGTCTGGAGCATACAATTGTCACCTAAAGCTGTGACATTTGCTACATGGTACAGAATAAAGCATGAAACTGGGCATCTTGTCTAATAGGTGCTTAAATATATGTGGGTCATGACAGTAATGAGATTTTTTTTTCCAGATTCACATAATCGTGGAGGAGAAGTTACAGGTGAAATTTTATTTGCTGTTTAGGTAAATGAAAGAGAGGTCTACTTGTAAGTTCTAACCCGTATATGGCAGGAAGACCTCAATGATTATTGTTAAGATGATGAATAATACTGGTGAGGTGAGGAAAAGTGACCCCTCCCATGTCATGGGTGAGACAAGTGGGTCCCATTTGGATTTTAGGCATCTTTTAAAATGTGCCAATCATAGAACTGTATGGCTCCCAAACCCTTTCTAATGACTGGCTATAAATGCTTATTATAGATCTGCTTCTCATATATTTTACTCAGGTTACTTTTTTTTCTGCAGTATCCCTCAGTTTCCTTCTAATTGGTTAAGACCTTAAAAAACTTTCTCTAATGAACAAAATAACTAGGCAATAACACCAAAAAGTGTTTTGCCTGATTTAATCATTTCATGATGTGTATATACATAATAACAAAATATCACATCACACACTGTAAATATATTCAGTCTTTATTGGTCAACTATAATAAAGCTGGGAGTGGTTAAAAATTAATTGATTACAACAGGACAGGCTTTCCACCAGCCGCCAGGACAGGGTGAGGAGGACACCCCTGGGCAGGACCACCAGCTGACAGCTGGGCCTAACGGAGCCGGTGGGGCGGAGTGGGGCCAAGCGGTTGCAGGCTGACCAGGACCTGCTTGCTCTGGCTTGCTCCACCAGCTTTCCACCAGCTACCAGGACAGGCTACTTGGTTACACACTGCAGAGGCACAGGGGGACAAAAGCCATTGTCCTGAGCTCCAGAAGTGAACAACAGAGAGAGTGTCTGTCTCAGGCTCCCTGATGAAAACAAGCACTTTGGAAAAATGAAGGGAATCTCTGTAATAAAGGCACACCAGACCACCGTGATTGGTAAGTTGGAGGGATTATCAGCTCCCATTGGAAATTGGACTTTCTTCAGGGGAAAAACAGCTGAAACCTGCAGTAGAAACTTGCAGAGTGCAATCCTGCAGGAGGACAGGGAGTTCAACTTGGGACTTGCAACCAGAAATCTGCCTGAATCTCACGGGTCTGGGACGAGCTTACTGAGACTCATTGACCTACAGCTGCACATTGCTGCCCTTGTTGTCTATTGTGACAGCAGAGACACACCTTGAAGGAGGCCCTTTTTTTTTTTAAAGGTGATAGATTAATAACTACCACAAATTGTCATTCTTTAAGGGGTATTTGATGCTATAGTGCTACTGATTGTATGAGTTGGGCTAAGATGTCATGATTGATCTAAACAGATTTCCTTCCTGGTATAATGAAAATGAAATAGCGTCAGAGTCATTAGAGACTCAAAAGCTAAAGACCAGCTATATCTGGAAGACACCTCTGAGAAGCAATCATTCCATAAGGGTTTTAAATAGACCAACAAAGATACTTACAATAAACAACTTCATAGTATCAACCCAGGAACTAAACC
>NW_004624741.1:18126832-18159822 GCF_000247695.1 Heterocephalus glaber | reverse complement strand
TTGACTTTGGAATAGCATAATAGTTATGGGCCTGGTCATTGGGCCTTCATCAATAGATTGCCTTCAAATGGAGGAAAAGTTGATGGAAAACTAGACTATATTTTAAGAGATGCTGTATTTAACTAAAGCAGTGGATCAAAACTCATTCTCTTCTTTTTGAAGAGAAATTTTGCAGCTGTTAATGACAGAGATCTCATGGAAGGTTTTGTAAAAATTGTGGTTAGTCATTTTGCCTCTAGAGCTTTATAGAAGGACTCCAGGATGAATTTGGGATACTATCTTTAAAACTGCTTTCTTTGTTTGGATTACAGAGAAGAGCCCAAAGCCAGACACACTGTTATTAAATTACTTCTCCAGCATGAAGGTCACCAAAGTCTAATGATTCTCTAACTGGCAGCTCAGTGAAAATTTTTCTATGCTCAAAATTTTTGGTTTTGGAAGCTTTCTTAGAGACTAGAAAATATGGTTTTAGGATAAACAAAACCAGCTTGGTATATATTTTGTATTCATAGTCATAATACAAAGCACAAGCCCATCAAGACCTGGGTAAGAGAGAAAAAAGTAAGGTGGAAGGGAGGCCATTTCAGTTTTGATAACTCTGTTTTGCTCATTGAGTCATTCTATTTTGTTCATTCCACACTTAACAGGGCAGGCGCCCTGTATACCTCTCATCAGGCCTTGCCCTGGAACTGATGAAGAAAAGGAAAAGTTTGGGTTGGACCTGCAGTCTGTCTATTGTGAAAGGTCAGGCAATCCTGGCTCCTGTCAGATCCAGCCTGGTGAGAGGCCCCCTTGCACTGCTTGTTCTGCCGTTGTCCCTACTGGACAGAGCTGGCTTCCTAAGGGCGCAGGCCTCCCCTCTGAGCTTTCCACCATGCTGTTACCCACTCACACTCCCTCCTCACCAAGCACTCTCGCTTGTTGCATTCAGGGTGTACATTGGTTTCCATAGCAGCAGTGATAATACATACAAAAAGTTTGGCTTTTTGGTTTGCTAATAACTCTTTGTCCTTAGCATCATGTATTCCTACAATCCCAGGGAAATTTAGATTCAATATCCAAGACAATTTACTGACATGCTAACAGAGATTATCTCTGACTGATGAGGGATAATGATGATTTCTTTTTGTGCTTATCTGTATTTTTCCAACTTTTTACACTGAAGGATTTATTGCTTTTGTCATTAGAAAAATATGAAGTTGTTGGTGGTTACATAAAAGTATTAAATACAATGTACTGGTTCTCTAGAGATTTTGTTTTAGGATATGTGCATCCTACTCAAGATGTTGGTATGTGGCAAAGTAAATATTATTCTTTAATAGCTCCATTTTCTCACAAAAGCTGTGGCATATACCTTTCCAAACAGGGTAAAACCCACTCTGCAATGTAATAATGATCGATGGTTTATTTATAGATGTCATTTTATTCATGAATTCTATGTTTGAGATTTTTGTACTCAGTTAACATTCTAAGCCTCTGGACAGAAAATAAAACCAGAAGAGCTTGCCTTCCTTTTGTTAATTTTAGGAAAAAACAATCTTCACAGGAGAAAAAATCTCTCTCCTTTCTTAAAATGCTAAGGATATTTACTCATTACTAGTTTACATACTTCAAAAAACATAACACAATGCCAGTTAAGTAACTTTAAACCCTTAGAACCTTTAGAACTTTAAACCCTTAGAATTGGATTAGAATCCAACTTTTATGAAACTAGCTTAGTAAGGCATGTTAGTGTCTTGGAACCTTCACATATACTGTGAATTTATAATGTGTAATTATAATGCCATTGATAGAAGGTGGAGCTGAATAAATTGGGTTTTTGACAAAAGATAAAAGGTGTAGAGGGCTGAGGATTTAGCTCAGTGGTGCTGCCGCCTGCCTCAAAAGCATAAGATCCTGAGTTTGATCCCTGGTACTGCAAAAAAACCAAACCAAAACAACAAAAAACAAACAAAAAAGATGTAGAGTAGCATCAACTTAGCACCAGAAATAAATTTAATTTTACTAAAACTGCCATTGGCTGAAATTTTGTTTGTAAATCTAAAGTAAGTTCTTTCATATCAATAAAAAATTTGACATAAATAGTGTCAGAAGAAAAATGAAGAAGCAAAGTGAAAACTGTTCCTAATTTTTAGAGTGCTTTTGAGGTGTTACTATGCTACAGTGGTGATTATATTGTAATTATTATTGACATGTTTAAAGCTGTTTTAAGTTTTAATGTCTTCTGAAATCACCAATGAATTTAGTTTTCAAACCTTACCATGAGCACACAACTGTGTGTACACCCATACCTAGAAACAAAAAAGATTGAGAACCATAATGCTATAGAAATCCCTCTTCTGTCTCCCCAAGGGCAGTTATCTAACTCATGTTTACTTTTGTGTATGACTGAGAGTCATCTCCATTTTGGAAAAATGCTAAATTTATGGTTTGCTGTTAAATTGATGTGAAGTCCATGTTCCAGCATTATCTGCCCATCTGTCCTTGTTCTGACCTCTGGACGAAGAATGGGCAAGTGCAATGCCTCTTCTGCAGGACAGTCCTGAGTTATTTGAAGAGTGACATTATATTTTCCCCAAGTGTTCTCTTTACTAAAACATGCACATTTGCTTTAGAGAAGCAGATCATCTAAAAACGTTTTTATCTAAGAAACATTTATACATAGTAATTTCATTTTGCAAGAGGATCCCTGGTGGGTCTATATTTTTTTACTAAATCTTTGTGGATCTGGAAATACTAGTGTGTCCAGAGTGAAGCAAAGCCAAAGCCATTCTTCCATCCACCTGGTGCATCATATCTGGGGTGATAAAATTGTTCTCAGCAACACTGCATATTCCTGACCATGACACTACATTAACAGCTTTGGGGAGGGAATGTGCTAGGGATGAACCCAGGGCCTTGTCATGCTAGACAAGTGTTCATCATGGAGCTACACCCAGCCCCATCTTAACATCTTTTTAGGAACTTATATTTAGGACTAGATCTGCTGAAGTGATCTTATGATAGGACTTTTGCTTTCTCTCTCTATCTCTTTCTCTCCACAGTGGTTAGATACAATGAAAGAATAATTATCCTAAAAAAAAAGAGAAGGAATTATTTCTGGGAGGTGAGAATTGTATTCAGAAGTTTGACTGTATCTTCTTCTTGTAACTCAGCAGAAGTTGGCTTTGGAGATTTTTAAAAATAAGATCAGTAGACACATGTCTGGGTGATTGCTAAAAATGGACAATGAGAAAAAGTGGTTTTGCTACTCTACTCTGGAGTATGTCTAAAGTTTTCAATAATAAAAAATGTACTTTATTTTAAAGAAGAAAGAGAGCACTGGATCCTCAGGCTCCCATAATACAAGAGAAAAATGATAATAAAGCTATTAGAGGATTCTCATTCTTTACTATCGTCAATCTTGAGAGTTTTCTTTTTTAAATGCAAATTTCATGAGGCAGCAATGAAGAGAAAGCATGGGAGTCTGTAGGTGGAATACTGAACATTGGCGCCATAAAACCAACTTGGATGAAGATGGTTTGCTGAAAACTGGCATAAGAACAGGATCACACAGAAGGGGAGCACACAAAGAACATTTAGTTTGAGATCAAATACATGTAACTAGAGAAGGATTCATTTCCAGGGGGTCAGGGGAAAAAGATAATTTTACACATGAGACTCATACAAATTTACCAGGGTTGAGGACCAATGTTGGCACAGTGATAGGAATAAGGACTGGTTGGGAAGAAGCAGTAATGAAGAGGTTCAGTGGTTCTGAGTTAACTACTTGAGATGATACATGGTCCTAGTGACCAGCAGGTAGCATAAGCCATGTGCAAATCACCATGTGAGTTCTAAGCCTGAACAGGTGTATATCCAATTCAGTAAGATGGGTCCACCAATCATGCACTAGGACATCATGGTGTGGTAGCTACTTTCCAAAGATGATCGTGTTGCAAGACACTTTCTGGTAGTCATATCCTCATGTGATAGTCCTTTCCCTTTGAGACTGGGCTTGGTCTGTGACTCACTGTGAGCCATGGAATGTAGCAAAAGTGACACTGTGTGACTTCTGAGGCTGGGTCATAAAGTGCCTTGCAGTTTCCCCACCTTGCCATTGGCTCATGTTCTCTGGGGGAAGCCAACCATCCATGAAGAAGTCTGACCACTCAGCATACTGAGAAATCCCTGCTGGCCACAGGGAAAGGCTGCCTGGAGACATATGCCCACGCAGCCTCTAGCTGTCCAGCCACACCAGATGGGCACCAGATATGCAAATGAAAACTCATCTTGCTGCCTGGTGTGCCTGTAGTTGATTACAGCTCCAGCTGTCATCTGATAAGAAATGAGTAACAGACCCACTTGAGACATGCCCAGCCTCCACTGGTAACATACACAACCACAAGAGGCAATAATAATATCTTTATTTTAGACTCATATGCTTTGCTACATAACAACAGTTACCCATGCCACATGACAATGACAAGTTGCCATACATATTTCTAAATACTAATTACTAAATACTCTCAATGTTTGTAGTTCACTCACTGTGGCCCATCAATAAACAGTCACTTCCACTTAGTAAGATTGGTTCACACACTCTTCTGGAATTCAGCCAGGACTAGTCAAGGAGGGGCAGATGGGCCCTTTCTTAATTAGAGCTGGCTTTGTTGTGGCCCCTGGCACTGAACTTTGCCTCAGGAGGTACCAACAACCAGGTTCTTCAGGAGGCGTTTGATTTTTTGCTTTGTGAAGTTGCACACTGAGAGTTGTTACTCAGAGAGGACATCAGCAAATTTAGACTCTTGGTCTCTTTTTCAAGTAGTTTAAATGAACAAGCAAGAAATTTAAAGCCAACTAAGACCAAAGGAGTTTTCATTAGAAAAACTGCCCAGAATGTGGGTCCCCAAGCCCTAGGCTATGAACCAATCCCAGTCCTGGCCTGTTAGGAACCAGCTAGCACAGAAGAAGGTGAGCAGCAGGCAAGCCACCAAAGCTTCCCCTGTATTTAAAGTGGCTCCCCAAGGCCTGAGCTGTTAGATTGGCCTTGGCATTAGATTTGCATAAGAACACAAACCCTACAATGAACTGTGTGCAAGGGATCTAACGTGCACACTTTTTATGAGAACTCAATGTAATAATAGAAATAAAGTGCACAATAAATGTAATGTACTTGGAGCATCCCAAAGCCATCTCTCTCCCACATCCATGGAAAGACTGTCTCCCAGGAAAGTGGTCCCTGGTACCAAAAAGTTGGTGACCACTGGCCTAGTACGTGACTCTTCCCGCAGAACCCAAGGAGAGGCTTACAGTTCCAAGGAGGAGTGCAGACTTTTCCTCTAAGGTGCTTTGAACTTCACGAAGTTCAAAGATCTTATCCTTATGAGTTCCCTAAGGTCTGGGATTCACCTTGTCCTGAGTTGATGGGAATTTGAAGATTTCTAAACCAGCATCTTCCCTCTAGCATGGAACCTTTTTATTTATGCTCCTACTTAACTTGTATTTCAGGTCTGGAAACTGTACTCCTATGTTGCTCTCTAGTGAAATTATTGAACAGGTCTTTATTAGTAGTTTGGAAAATAAAGAATTTCTGAGTTCTACCCCTTCATTCACAGGAGTTGTATGACCTTGGATATGCAATCAAGCCCCTTTGGACCTCAACTTCTTTGCACTATAAATAGGACAATAAAGTATCCTACCCCTGGCTTTTGGGAGGGTATAACAAGCTTGTGTATGCAAGTCTTTGCAGAATACCAGGCATATAACAACAGATCACAAATGGCATCTGCTATTATTATTATTAGTAGTAGTATTCCTGAGAGGATGAAGATTCTGAACATGGCAATCCTTCCAGAAACAGGAATCCTGCCTGGCAGGCAAGCTTTGTTGGCAGTCTTCTGCTGGGACCAGACATATCTGATTTTATACTTTCCCTTTTTCAGGAGATGTTCCAGAGGCTACATTATGGACCCTCATGGAGGGTCTTCTCCTAGGGCCTACTCTGATGACTTGCTCCAGGCCTGGGACTATTTCCATCCATTTGCTATTAATAAAGCCCTAACTATAATACTAAAAAATGTTTTCCAAAGAAAATTTTGAATTCTTTTTGGTGATCTTGTTTTAAAACCCTGAGCAGGTAGATCCTTTATAAGAAGAAGGACAGGAATTAATTTATGGCTTCATTGATGAAAGGGAAAATTTTCATTTTAATAGAATTCACATTGGAATAAGACTCATAACTCAATCATTGGACCAAATTTTTCATTCATCACCTTTTAAGGCCCATTGAGTTCTATGGTATTGGTGGCTAGTAAAGGCTCCCACCACACCACTTCATTTGTCCTTTTACCCCATGATCAAGCTTCATTGCATGCTATTACCACATGCCCACCAGTATAAGATAAAAGGGCAAATTTATATCATATGCAATCCCATTATAATACTGTTTTTATCACGTCTTTTGAATATTTATCTTCAAATAATATTTCCTTTCAAAACATAATAACTTGTGTTTTATAAAAGAATCCCACTTGGTTAACCAATAGTGCAGGTTTATTTTTTCTCCATCTCTCCCATTCCCACTTCCCATCATTTAAAATAATTTTACCAAGTTAAATGAGTTGAAGTGGTTTATTCACTAGAGTTGTGGGCTCCTTGGGTAGAAAGAAAAATCTGTTTCTTAGAATTGAATCTCCATCTGCTTCTTCAAGTGGGTGGAGATGTTTTTAGACTTGTGTTAACTCCTGAAAAACATTGTATTTGATTCAAGATTAATTGTGTGATCAATTACTTAGGATGTGTAAATTGGCATGTTTCTAAATAGCTACGTGACAGTGAATATCAAGAGGCTTAAAATGTTCCTTCCTTCTGAATCAATCGCTGTACTTCTAGCAATGTGTCCTAATGAAGATAAGAGACCAAAACTTACAAGAAGTTCATTCCTACTCCCAGCCTCCTGTAGTGCCTGGAATGTAGCAGATGTTTAACAGATAGTTGCTGAAGAATTGAACGATTAAGAGGTATACTTTGCTTTGCACACCCTTCCTCTCTCTCCTGACCCTGGACTTCTGGCCCAGTGTTGCCAGAACAGAAACCATCTCGACCAGTGACCACACAGGGAGGATGGTGCTCATGCCAATGCTGGGTGCCATTGTCCTGGCAGCAGCCTTTGCAGCCACTTTGGACCCTTGATTTTGTCAGCTTTCAGAATACAGAACAGGAGGATGATGTGATATTAAAATCATCCGCAGTGAGCCATACTGATGCAGCAGTTTACAGAGACCACTTTCCCCTGTACTAAGTAAAACCCCATCCCTCCTTGTTCCATTTTTCTGTGTTATTCTGCATGTATTAATTTGCCTTTTCTGAAATGAGGTGTGGAAGAGAGCCATGTATAATGCAAAATTAATTTTTAAAATTTTTCTTATTTCTTGGCTTTTGCCCTTTAGTTCATCTTATTGCTCAGGTGATGTATACTTTGCTTTATTTGGCTGGAATAAAACCAGCATTGACTTAAAAAAAGGAAGTGTGCATGGCCATATGGGTTTTAACATCAAAGTATCAGAATTCGTAAAATTTCCAACAATGGGGGATAGTTAAATACATGATGATCTAATCATACAATAGGCTATCATTTAGATATTAATATTAAGAATTAACATTACTAACATGAAAATAAAATTATCATAAAATTAAATAAAAATAGAGAATCAAATTACATGTATGTCAGAAAACTAAGAATGCAAAAATATATGTATGTTGATCCTCATCTCCTTGTTAGTAACCCAAGCCACTTCACAAAAGCACCAGGAAAACCCACTTGATCACATCTTAACCCTCAGTTTCTTCCACACAGCACTAGCAAAGAAAATATCAATTCAACACCAGCTTGTCTAAACTGAGCATGATTAAGTCACTGCAAAATGATAATAGCTAGTATTCACTGAGTTACTTTCCTATGGGCCAAGTAAAGTGCTGTTTTAATCATTTTTGCATCCTTTAGTGCTTGCAATCTTAACAGCTATTCCCATTCCTAATTTACTATCCAGAAAACTCAGAGGCTAGGTGACTTGCCCAACTTGAATTTGAACACAGAGTCTGAACTCAGAGTTCAGGCCTTTAAATTGTGCACTGAACTGCTTCTCCTACCTATGAGCTTGGTAAAATGTTCTTGACTTAGAGCTTAAGTCCATTCCCTTCATAATCTCTTCCTTTTCCTAATGAGAAACCCTTCTCAAGCTCTTTCCTTGTGAAGGATCTATGAAGATTTCTAGAACACACATATTTTGCCCCTAATTACTGCTTACCTCAGTTGTCAACAGCATTTCTCATATTAATACTATAGTTCTAAGAAGGGAGGTTGGGGAAAAAGTAGTTGCACCTTCAGAGTTTCCTTTTAGGTTGCAAGCCTCAGGTTCGGTTGATGGAACTCCATAATTTTCCAGAACGTCCCTTCATTCTCTCACAAATGCAAATACAGTAAAACCTAGAATTGCCAGTAACTTGGTTTGCAAATGTTCTGCAAGACAACCAAACATTTCTAATAAATTTTATCTTGATAAATGAGTGACATCTTACAAGATGAATAGTAGGTAATGCCAAACTTAACATGATCACAACTGAGCCGATAGTTTTACTCTCTCACTAGAGGATTGAATGTGATCATCTGCCAATAGCAAAGGTCATGGAGGAGAACTGGAGGAGGAGAAAAAGGTGGAGAAATCTCTTACTTCAAATGAGATTATGGAGGTGTGCAAAATGTGGGAAACAGCAAAAATGTTGTAGAAAAGCACCACGCAATAAAGCTATAGCAGTGTGAGCAATGAATCTGTTTATCAACAATGCAATGTCATATTTCCGCAAAATTCTCAAAAGGAGGCAAAAGCAAGTGTCATTGGATAGGTTCCTTCTTAAAATTGCATGAAAAGAAAATGATTCCATTGAGCCAAAACATAGCAGAGATTTTGTTAGTAAAAGTCATCCTGTACAATAATCCTCCTTTCTACGTATGTAAGTGGCAAGTACCAAAGGGCTGGCCTCTGCTTCAGGGTCATAAAATGGCCCACTCATATGCAGATCCAGTGAACTTATAAAATGAAAAATAATTTAAATAAAGAATTCAAAAATATTTTTGGAGCCCAAACTTTTGCAACAACTCTCAAGCTGCCACCTTGTAAAGACAATGGCTTTCTTGGAGAATAAAAATTCTGATCTAGTGAAAAGAATCTGTAACATTTGAAATAGATACATGTTATTTTCTTGCACACAAAGCAGTGTTCTGTTTTTCTTTAGAAAAGAATTGGCATATTAAAATCACAGCTCTGGGGTGTTTTGACTGATCATGCAGGAGGCAAATGCAGGTAGATGGATCGGCTTCATTAAGGGAATGCATATCACACAAATTCTAGAGAGTATGGTAGCAAATGTCTTTCTCATGACTAGATGCCTTGAACAAGTGCTTCCCTTTATAGAGGAAAAGCAACTATGAGATACTGAAAATAGGTCTTTAGTGAGGTACCACACATGATGAGCCAATAAAATGGCCCAACAGGTGCAAAGCTTCTGAAGAATTCACAGATCAAGTGACTATAAATATGTAAGTTCACTGTAGGATAATGAGCCAGTGAGTCACCAAAGAGGGTAACTTAAGAATGGTTTCCATCTGGCACTTTAAGAAAAGCCGGGAACATCAGCTCAGCACAGCAGAAGGGCTGTAGTGTGTGTGTGTGTGTGTGTGGTGTGCTTTTCTTGTTAATTCTAATTGTGTTGGAAGAAATTCTCCTATTAGCCTTTCTATGTCCCAAGAGCTAACTTTAATTAACAACAACAATTAAATACCCTTGACCATGCAGATCCATCTAACTACTGCTCTTTCTTTCCACTTTCACTGTCAAGTTTTCAAGAAGATGGACGAGGTAGCTCAGTGGAGTGATTTTCACCCTTCTCAGACAGAATGTGACATCATTGCTTATCACTAAACAATGCATATGATTGACATACTTCAAAATTATTCCATGCCAGTCTTATTGTCTTACCTAATTCTATATCGAAGTATAAGGACCTTTATCTTATACATATTTATATTGTTTAAATGATTGTAAGTCTGTGGTTTTTTGATTAAAAAATATTTATCTACCCTAGAGCTGAGAATAAAAGGCCATACTGTGAGATGACTCCTTTAATGCCCTCAAGGTTTAAAAATACCAGATGGCATAATCAGGAGACCTCTTAAAAATATGGTTTGTACTCACAAAACTTCAAATGGAAAATGAAATAGGTTCCATTAATAATAAGCAGCTAAATCTACCTATGATCTCAAATAAAATGTATATGCTTATTATAGTTTTAAGAGAGACATAGATCATTCAAGATCTGTGTGAATGTTTAGAGAATGAGCAGGTGTGGACCTGAAGACCATTCCTGAGACACAAGTGTGATAAACTGTGCCTCTATATTACATGATTTCTATGCACTAGCTAATTCCAACTCATCTCTGAACTTTACCCTGGTCACTATACAGAATCTGTAGACTCTCTGACTCTAAGAGTACATTACCCTAACCATAACATGAACTAAGAGATTTTGGCTAGGAACAGTAAAAGTTTAAGGGTGTCAAGGAGAGTTTGCTGAGCATATTACTTTACACAGTATTACATGAGCAGTGATAAAAGAATACCCCAAATGCTTAAATTTTTAAAAATTTATTACTGTAAAAAATATACTACCAGTAATATGCCTCCCTTTAAATACACTTATCTCATCATTCTTGCAACTTCTGAAGCAGTTCTGGATGTCCGCTTTCTTGAGTGTCTTTAGCTGACCTGTTGCTGCTGTCTCAGTCTCCTAAATTAATTCAAAACATTTATATATCATGGATATTTTGACTTTGAGAAAGAGCCAAAAGTTTCATGGTGCCAGATCTGGTGAACACATCACTATGTTTTTATGACCTATCTTTCCATTGGCTGGCACTCGGCAGCAGCATTCACAGTATTTTTAATCATACATCATATACAACCCTTAAGAAAGAGGACTTCCAGAGCTGCTTCAGAAAGTAGCAAGAGTAATGGGATGAGCATGTTCAAAGTGGGGCTGGAGGGAATGTTTTAAGGAGGATTAATGATAATGTATCTCTTATTGTAATACATTTTTAAATTTAAACATTCACCATACAGTTTAACCACACTTCCTTCATATATCAAAGTATTCATTGGTGCTCATTTCTTTCACATGTTATAATGGCAGGTTCTCCCATACTTGCCTGCTAAAGAAAGAGCAAGTGATAGATGTAGGTTTAGTTTATAGCTACAAATATTTCACCCATTGGTTTTTATATTCAGTGACTCACCATTACCCAGTGCTATATCTGCAGATTTGCATGTTGCTCTAAAATCTCTTCTTCTTGAAGCTGCAGACTTCTAACTACATAGAGTTTGAAAGACAAAAGGAGAAGAAAGCCTGAGAAGAAGTGGTAAAGTGAATGAGTGGCTTGATGTTAGCTGGAGAGGGAGTGGAAGAGAACCATTTCTCTACTTTCTGGGCCTCAGGGCATGGAAACACTGCATTGGCTGCCTATGAAGGAGGGTGTTAGAGAGCTGGCATCAGGGAGCTTCTCAGTGTGAAAGACATGCCTGTGTTTCTTGAATGCAAGTGGTGCTTAAGGAGACTTTGCAGTTATCATGACTATAAGCTTAGTATGAGTTTTGAAGATGAGAGAGAGAGAGAGCTGGTATGTGACTGCTCTTGGGATCACATGGTTTAGGAGAACATTGGGTATTACTACATGGGAAGGTGGTGCTGCACGTGCCATGACAGGAGCCAAGGGAGATGCAGTTCTAGCTCCCTGATGAGGACAGCCAAGAGCCATAGCGAGAATGGGACTCTGCCCAAGAAAGATGCACACACCCCTGACTTCAAGCACTTCTCTTCAGCCAACGAGTAGTGTGCACATTCCAACCCCTCTGGTGCCCTATTGAGGTCCCTGGAGTACTGCATCCACACAGCTGGCTAGAGAGTACCTGAGCTCTGGTCTGTAATTTGAACACAGACAACCATGAGCCTTAAGTGACCTAAAAAATCACATTTGACAGGCAGAAAATCAGGGACGAGATTGAACTTACTAGAGAGGTGGTATGCAGAGCCATGAACCTTTTCAGACACAAATGCAAAGTACCAGCTGTGATGTTGTATACGCTCAAAGTTTGTTTTGTGCTTATCATGATGTTCTTGTGTTAAAAAACAAAACAACAGAAAGCATCTTGACATGGTTGCATGTCAGAGTAGTCATGTCAGAAAATCATGCCCAAACACTTTTTTTTCATCACACAAGGTTATAGCAATGCTACCAAAAATAAAATAGTAAACCTGTTGAGGATATCATTATAAATTAAAGAGAAGGTTAAAAATATAGCATAGTCTTTTAAGGTAAAATCCAGTGAATTAAAGATCTGGAAATGTCTGAGAATCAACATAACTTTTTATAGATAAGCTTAATTCATAATAAACCTTGATTTTAAGTACTCTGGAGCTATTAGGAAATTTATAATTAAATAAATCAACACTAAAAAGACAAAGAATGAAATAAACTAAAGAAAGAAAAAGGAAGAAAATTATGGATGAAATAAAAGAAGGAGCTAGAAAATAGGAAAGCAGACACCAAAAAAAAGAGGTAAAGCAAAGCTGTATTAAAATAATGATGATAAACTATTAAAAATCTTTAAGAAAAGAGGAGAGAATTTAGAAATGTAAAAAGAAAATGTGAAAGAACAAAAACAAATTAATAGAGAAAATTTTAAATAATCACATAACAAAGAATCTACAAGAACTTTACAAATAAAATTGAAAGCCTAAATTAAGTTAACTATTTTCTAATAGTACCAAAATTAATTCTGGAATTTAGAAATTCTAAAGGACACCATGAAAAATTTAAAAAGTTTTCAAAGTATTATGTATCCAAGAAGCACCAGACTTAAGTTTATCACATTAACTAAACCAAGACATAAAAATTAAAATTATTCAAATTATTTTATCTCTAATATTGATGTCTATATCAAAATTATACAATAAAATATAAACTAACATAAATATTAATAACAAGATCTTAATAAAATATTAGGAAATACAATTTAAGCAAATATTTTAATAAGCATTATAATCAAATATTTATTTCAGAAATGTAAAGGTAGTTCAAAATTGGTAAATCTAATATAATGTATAGCTTGTTAATGTAATATAGTATACCTCAAGTGTCATAAAACATAAAATTATCTAAAGTAAAAAAGATTTCAAGAAAGTCTACATTTCTTGCTCATATAAAAGGAAAAACAGTATAATAAAAATAGTATATGAACTATGAATGGGATACAGTCACATATATAGCATATGAATTTCCATGTTTAAAGCTAGTAATTGTAAATGTCTCTGTTTTGTGAATAAGATAGGGATGCTATCAAAATTTATTAACATTCTGGAAGTGCTAGTCAAAGAAATTAAGCAAGAAAAATATATTAAGTATATATGTTAGAAAGGAACATGCAATATTAATATTATTTGATTTGGTTTAAAAGTATCTTGAAGTACTCCAGCCAAAATACAATTATAAACAACTAAAGAATTCAGTAAGATAACTGGTAACTAAGTTAAAATAAAAAAATTAAGAGTTTCTTTATCCAAAAACTATAAGTAGCTTGAAAATAAATGGAAGAAAATATCCAATTCAAATAATGTAACTAAAGGGTAAACCCCTAAAAACAAACTTATCCAGAAAAATATGATATTTAAAATTTTAGGTCTGCATTAAATTTTTTTCAGTTAAACTAAGCTATTTGACTTCTTTCATTTTAAACCTCTTTCCCAAGACATTAGTAAAATGGCACTTTTTTAAAATGATAATTTTTTATTAGTTCATGTGTGCAGTGCATAGTGATTATATTCCTCTTGGGGAGTTGGTAAGTGCATATAACACATCTTAATTCCTTTTTACATCCCCTTCCCCCCCTTTTCTTCTCTCGTCCCTCCAACCCTTGGTCCCCTTTCCTTTAGCAAAACCCACAAATTCAAAGAGAATGGCTAGCAAGTCATTGAATGGGAAATGGGCACTGAGTTCTGCAGCAAAGGAAGCGGAAAGGAGAGGGTGGCTGATGGTGGCGCAGGAAGTGCCATCCTCACACAGAGCCCTGGAAGCCTCACTCAGAGCCCCTGGGACTCTGGACAGAAGCACCAGGTGCTATAGAACCAGAGCTCTGGGGTGGGCTGAGCACATGCAGGCTGGCAGGAGGGAGGTCTCTGGAGGATGCTGGGGTTTCCTGGACTTCCCCATCATCCTGGGGCTCTGGAGGCTGAATTTCCCCCATCTGCCATCTCCTTCCTCATTCATTCTTTGCCCGTCTCCATCCTCCTAAAGCCCCTGGGAACTTGACCTCCAGGGACAGCATCTCCTGGGCTCCTTTGCCTTCTGGTTCCCATGAATCCAGCCAGAGCAAGGAACCTCAGGAAGCCGGAGTGTGGGAGCAGAGAGATAAGTTGGGCACTGATTTCCTGTTCTGCAGGCTTCTACACATTTCAGCTGCATGATCTGTGGCCATTGCCCCTATCCAGAAACTCTAAGCATCCTACTTGCAAGAGGTTTCTCTAGCCTGTCTCCCCTGGCAGCTTCTGGCCTTGAGGTAGTGACAGTCTCCTTCTTCGCTGGTCCCAGGGGTGTCATCTTCCTTTGTGGGTTTCCCTGAACCTGCCCCTTCATGAAACTGCTCTGGCACTCACCTCAAGTTGCCTTCTGATTCTTATTGGGCCCTGCTGGGATGGGTGGGCCCAGGCACAGGCGTCCCTTGCAGTAGGGGTCCACTGTAAGGAGCACAAACAAGTGTATTGATAGCATTTTCTGGTATAGGTATGATTTTTTTCTAGCAAAAACCTGAATCCAGGCATGGTGGCCCATACCAGTAATTCCAGTACTCTGGGAGGCTGAGGCAGGAAGATAGCATGTTCAATCTCAGTCTGAGCTTAGTGAGAGTCTGTCTCAAAATTTTTAAAAATTTGTTAGAAAGAGCTGGAAATGTAGCTCAGTGTAAAGATCTTTAGTTCAGTCCCGAGTACCAGAAAAAAAAGAGGCAGGGAGGGAATCTTGAAAAACCTGTTAACCTTCTAGAGGAAAGCTAGCAGGACATAGATGAAGGCTTTGACCTTCATTTTATAACTTTTGGCACATTCAGTCAACCAGTGGTTTAGAGCACAAGTCTTAAAGCCAAGCTTTCTAGAATCAAATTCTTGTTCTACCAGACCTATATGACTCCCACGTGCCTCAGTTTTCTTATCTGTAAAACCTGAAAAATAACTTCTACTCATAATGCTGTCTTTCCAGATTATTTATTTTTATTCTTGTATTTTATTTTAAAAATTTCATTAGCACATGTTTGCAATACATAATGATTACATTCATGATGGGGAGTTGGTACATGTTCGTTCATAACATCTCATCATGTCTTAAGAATTATGAGTAAGTATATGCAAATATCTAGAATCGTGTCTGACACACAAGAATTTGATAAATGTTGTATTTATTATGACTGAAAATGCATTTGTACTTTAAAAAGCCATAGGGCTTATCTAAGTACATAGGTCTCAAACCATAATTTTTATGCTTTTCAATATTTAAGTCATGAAGTGATTTACTTTGTAGAAGCTGGATTTTAAAGATATAATTAAACAAATTTTGATAATATAGTAGTACAAAAAAAGCACCAGCATCCAAAAAAACTGCTTGTTTGTGCACTACCCAACTGGCTAAAGCCAATGTGATCATTTATGGTGAGCTCTGAAGAAATAGGTGTTTTTGATGGAAACTTGGCATAGACCCTTAACTATAGTAGTGTTAATACTTACTATTATAGTAAAGCCACCATTATTTTTAATGAAACATCTGAATACATTTTAAAAAGTCCTTTACTCGGGGGTTATTTTGAGCATCTATTTTGAGGTGATGTTTAAAAAAGTTAACATCAAATCAAATTGTAAATTAGTTTAAATCTGTTGCCTTAAGGGCCTACTAAAGAATGTGCCACCAGACTTTAAAGTTATAGTTGCAATATCGTCAGTATCCTTGTCTAAAAAAAGAAAAATCATTGTTGACTTAAACATTTTCTTTAACAACTGTCTTTTTTTTTAATCCAATTTTTCTCTTTCTTTTTTTCATTGAGAAGTTCTTTTACCTTCCCTACTCACTGAGAAGTCTTCACTTTGTGGTACACTTTCTAAAGCATTTCTGATTTGAATATTTTTGTACATTTTTATCAATTATTAAACCTTCTCTTCTAGTGTGAAAAAAATATTTAGACGAATAATGCGTCTTACCTAAAGGAGGAAAAATGCATGCATAATCATTCACACTGTGGCCCTGGGTAAAACATCAGCTCTTTCTGGGATTCATTTGTTCATGAGAGTTTTAGTAGACATTCTCTTAGTTCCCACCCAGCTCTGAAAGTCTGTCCCACTCAATGGGGGGCCAGGAACTCACTCCAAGGACCCATGCATATGGGAGCATCTATGCAGAGCTAGGAAGTGATATCCCCCACCACTTGGCATGGCTTTTTCCTTAGATGCAAAGTTTTCTAAAAATAATTAGTGGAACATGTTGAGTCACTTCATTTTCCAAAGGTGGGCACCAAAACACAAATTGGAGAACAAACAGTTCTTAATGACAAACTGCTCAAGATTCCAAGGGGCCTGGAAATCAGCCCCTCTTCAGAACCAGTCAGGAACAGCAAGAGAAGGGCTCCTACCCTTTTCTCTACTCTGTTATTTGTCTTCATAGTGTACAGCCCAAGTTAGTAACTCAGGAGAAATTAGGCATAAACAGGGTAGCTCTGTTTATTCACTGTATTTCCAGGAAATTTGATGAAGTAGCTTTGCCTGCCTTAAATCTTATTTTTCTAGCCTCTCTAGCTCTCCCTTTTAAATTTCATCTTTCTGCTTGGGTTATATTAACCACATGAATAATTAGTAATTAGCAGCCTCCAACTTGCAGTGTGCTAATGGCAGTAGATTTATTTGGCTCAAAAATCTACTACTTTATTTTTGGACCATTTCAATTTCATGGTCAGATATTAAAACTGTAACTTGCAAATTACAGAAAGCAAATGGAAGGGCCAAAAAATGAAGCAGTTGGGTAATATATATGCAGTTAAGATTAATTCACTCTACCCCTGTAAAATAATCCTACTTTATGCTTTATAACATTTGTCCTTGCTTGTATCTCTAGAACTGAAAACTCTCTTAGGTCACTTCCTATTTCCATGGCTAAATGTAAATTACCCATGAGATGGAAGAAGCACTAATAATTTAGGTCTGGTGACAACATAAACAAACAGCACAGCCACCTCATTTTGACAAGTTTTTGGCCTTCCCTCAAATAGGATGTTGAGTAGCTCTGTACTGAAAGCCTCAAGTCCTAGCACATTCTCATGCCTGTCTTCCTTGGCCAAGGTGGAGAAAGGTGGGTGGGAAATAATGGAGGCCTGAAGGTGCTGCAGAGAGAAGTTGGTCGTGACTACCTCTGATGAGTTCACTGGTGGTTCATTTGGATGACTCCTTTAGAGTTACAGTTTGGGGTTACAGTCTTAAAGAGGTGTTAGTGTCTTCATTCCACAGAGAAGTAAGAGAAAGCAGGACATGAGGCAAATAAGATATTCTCCAAGGCAACCAGGTGCATTAGAATTCTCTCACACCATGCTTTCTTCATGTTGTTCCATCAAACCAGATGGATAAATGACAAATGGAGAGGTTTTTCCAGTTGAATACAATTTGACTCTGTTGCAGTATTACTTAATTCTAACTCATGCTCTGTGGGATTAGAAACCATATGCTTTCCATACATGCATGAAAGAAATTTAACAACAACAAAGTCTGTATGCTGAGGAACTCCAGCCTTCTCTAACTCATGGGATTATTGTGAAGAGAGAAGGAAAGAGATTTGATGTGTAATTGGCATAAAGACCCAAACTGGAAAGACATGTTGTTACATTCAAAGAGTGAATAGTCTGACTGAGCAGATGAACATGAAAATAGATGACTGTACTTTAGAAGGACACTGCTTTATAATCTACAAAAGGAAATTTAAATGTTATATGCATGGCCTCAAATCTAGCTGTCAAAGTTAATTCCTATTGTGTTTATCATTGCAAATGCTGTTCATAATCTTTGGGGTCCAATACTTTGCCATAATAGTAAATTCACAGAGTTCTATTTTTAGCTTTTATAAGCTTAGTTCTATATACCAGTTTAGTTAGTCCTCCTTTGATACTAAATCTAAGCTTGCCCCCTGCCCTTATATTATTATTATTATTATTATTATTATTAATTATTACCACTAAGCAAGCAAATGGAGGACTTGGGAATCAGACCCCAAAATCTCTGAGCCTAGGGTCCTAAGTTCTATGCTACTTTTTCTTGTTTTGCTTTATTTGGCTCAAGCACTGATATTAATTTGGTATAAGTTGCCTGTATTCAATTATTAGGCTATTTTGCATAAAACATAATATTTTGGTTTCTCCTGGATACTCAGAAGGTCAGTCAATGTGTGTCCATATCCTCCTTGGTAACAAGTTGCTGAAGTTGATGACACTGTGTAGCAGATGGAGGATGAGGTCTCTGGTTAGCCAGAGTCCCCACAACTCCCAAATGCTTGCTTAGTGCTCATGGACATATGGCTTAATCTCCTTGTGCTTTTGTCCCACCTCAGTAAAATGGGGAAATAAGAATCTCCACCCTCAAGGTGGTGAAGATGGACTATATTAATTGTCATCTCTCTAAACCTTTACAGGCTTGCCTGGTATGTCAAAGGCATCTCACAGGTGTTAGGTATGGTCATTAAGCCTGTGAGCTGGCTTATGTAACTTTTGATGTAGGGGGTTAATGTAATTTCAGTTTCTTTAATGTAGTAATTCCCAAACTTGAGTGTACACCAAAAAGCCCTAGAGCTCTCACTGAATCACAGATTGCTGATCAACCTCCAGACTTACTGATTTAGTAGGTCTTTGGTAGGAGCTAGGCATTTATACTGCTGAATGCACATTTAGAGTCTTTAAACTTAAAGAAGATGGAACTATGTGTGCACACACTGACCTGATATTTCCTTAAGTGTGATTTTCCAGTGTGCATTATCACAGTCTCGACTCTTTCCAGTTTCCTAGGCAAATTGGGGAAGGTTTGGGGATCATAGACGATATTAGCACAACCTTGATCAGGGCAGTGATAGCATTTAATGCAATCAAGAAACATGGAACCCCTAACTGCAACTGAATCATCCTAGAAAACAGGATCCTTCTGATGGAAAATGTTTTCGTAGCTTTCTAGGCAAAGGAAAAAAGATCATCCTAGACTGATAATAAGACTCATCAAACTGGGACTTTAACTTTCAGGATTCATAGGCACAGGAATAAACTATAGCTGCTCGTGGTGCAAGGAGGATATAAGAGTAGGAATCAGGCAGTCTACGTGAATGTCTTCATCGGGACAATTCCTCAGAACCCTCCCAGGATGTGGCAGTTCCTTTCCTCAAGCTTTCTTTGTAATCCCTGTGAGCATCCACTCAACCAAATGAACAGCATCCTGGACATTCTCACTGCAACAACCACTTTTCCCATTGGCTGCTCTGCTTCCTACATGGCTCCATTTTAACTGATTATTTTATATGGGATTATGCCAATAATCAGAAATTTTCTGTTTCATTACATGGGTCCAGCAGACATTGTGTCTCTCAGATAAAGATTCCATGTAACCCAATGTCATTTAGGATAATATAAGCTTTCATTTTGTCATCTGATTCTTTCTTCTAAAATGGAATGCCAAGAGAAATAATATAGTTGATTGAATTAGCCTGAGGTTAGTCCACTTAGTTAAGTTTTTATAGTGAAGAATGGCTTTGTTAATAAAGTCCTTTTTAACAAAAAAAGATTATGCTTAAAATAAAGTTCATCTTAAACCATGAAAGCCTGGATTATCTTGAAGTCTTAGGCTATATTGAGCTGAACATGGATTGAGTATTACTTCTATACTAGCTAAAGGAGAGAATGGTAAGAAAAAATAGCTCTTAGCAAAGCCATAAATTCAGGAAAGACTATCTTTGTTTAAACCTTCTCCTTTATAATTTACCCTTACCTGAATGGATTTCTCCATAAATTCTTGGAAATTTTCTGTAAGATTCAAACATTAAAAAATTTGAAATTTCAATATACTGTGAATTGAGTTATTGTTGAAGAAATAAAGGTCTCAGGAGAAATCTATACCTCCCTCACATTTCTGATGTTCTGCTTTTTACCTCTATTCATCCCCAAAAGATGGCTGTTCTTTTGCGTGCTGTTTCTGTATAACAACAAAAAGTCTTTCTAGAGTTTAATACCTGGGTATTTAAAGGTATAATTGATTGTATAAAATTGCAACAGTTCAAAGTCCTCCACCATTGTATCTACCAATCCCGGCAGCTAACATGTACTACTGAGTGCTTCAATATGACTGTACTTTGCAAGCTTCCTTATAATGCTACATGAAATCCTTACAAAATCTTTGGAAGTAATTAACCTCTAATGAGGAAAGCAAGCAAGCACAATTGAGTAACTTGTTCAATATTATACAGCTTTCAATAGCAGGGCAAGGTGATGACAAAACTATTGCTAACTTCCAAAAATGGGAGCCCATTTCTTGCTTCCTAGTAGAAGAGAAAATCTGATGCTCCAGGAAGATAAGGACAGCTCCTATAATAGATCTTGCTGGCTGTGAAATAGACTATTTTACAGGCTGATATAAAAAGCCGGCAGAAAGGTGATGTTAATGACACTTCAGACTCCTTCTTGGTATCTTTGCATTTCCAGATGCTGAGCGGGAAAATCTCTCTGTCCCTAATTATTTTTGACAGTCTTGAAAATGAAGTCAGGTCAGAGCTATAGTCAGAATCCTCAGTCAGAATATTCAGGCTGCATCTGAATTTATTACAAAGGACTGAGAAGAGCTTGATTTGAGTATAGGAGACTCAGTCAGGGCTCAAAAGAATTGGCAGAGGCAAGGCTGAAGCATAATTGGAGGAACAATAATAATTATTATTATGGAGATTCAAGGTACATGTCTATAGAACCAAATACCCAAGTCAGCACTTAGATCATAGCTTCTAAATTTATCTGTCTTCTGAGAGGCTAAAGCAATGTTCTAAACAATAGTCAGAGAAATGATTGAAGTGAGCAATGAAAAGCATGAAACATAGCATTGTCCTTGCAGCCTCAATGGTCCTGAAGTCTGTCTGTTGGAAAAGAACTCATTTTATCTCATGCAAGACCCTGAAGGTTTTTAAAACCAAGTGCCTCCCTCATCCTTTGAAACTGTCACATTCACACAGGGTCACTTTTTTCCTCTGGATATTTTCCTGACCAACATGCCCCCACAACAGTCTCTCAATCTGGGTCCCATGGTCCCCTATGGTCTAGCCCAATTTTGCCTCTTCAGATGTCCTTCTCTGACTCTACCCAACACAGACGACTCCTTTAACAGCAGTTATCACACACAGTCATGTGGTCCTTCTCCCATATTTGTCTTCAATAATGATTTAACCTATCCTTCAGTAGTGATTTAGTCCTATTTTAACTTTCCTTGTGTAGCCGCCTGTCTCTTTATCCCATTTTAGAAGTTCCTTAAAACAATCTTTGCATGTAGCACAATTAGGTAGAGAGGTAGCCACCTGCTCTGGCAGGAAACAAAAATGTTCTTTTGGACAGAAGTGGAGGGTAGAGGGAAGTGGGGACAGCCAGAAGTAGGGTGGAGGTGATACGTAGTAAGCAAATTACATGGGTGTGCAGTTCAGTGAAGAGATCTGGTAGACACAGATTAAGAAGTTGGGGAATGAAAAGTATTGTGCATGCCGGTAGAAGACATTTGGAAGTACACGAACAGATAAATTTTACTGCTTGTTCTTAAAGATGAAGACATTGGGAAAATGAAGCAAAGTGATGTGAAGACAGAGCAGGAATCCAGCAGTCAGAGAGCTGCTGTGCTGAGACTCAAGTTCTATGCCTTCCTATTTGAGTCAGGTCACACTAGTTCCTTCAACTCACTGTTTCCTCATCTGTAAAAAGGTGATAATGAGAGACTTATCTCTAAGCTCTGCTGGGAGGATAAAATGGAGTATATACATGAAGAGCCCATGCCACATAGTATCTGACATCCTGAGTTGCTAATCCCTACCCCTTCTCACTGATGGAGAACTGTGAGGTGACAATTGGAATTACAGGATGGCAAGTGGGGCCAGCAGGAAGATGTAGAAGACATTTTGAGAACCCGGGTCCACTCTAACAGGGAAGCTTGGAGTTTCATTTCCTTAATAAAGAAAGCAAGGAGATGACCAAGGAAATCAAGTATACTTATGCATCCACTATTTCTCAAACACTTTGTTGAGTTCTAGGTTGCCAAGGATGCTGCATAAGACACAGTCTTTATGGCCCTAATGCTAAATAACAAAAAGCATTACACAACAGAATAAATATACAAGGTCTGAAATTTTTGAAATATCTTTATTTTAATACAGAATATAAGGTAGAGTAAGTAATTGGATGCTAGCAAGACTAACATCAGTCATGAAAAAATACTAGAAATAGTTTTGTGAAAGAACAACGTGACAAGCAAAAACAATTTGATTAGGGAAAACAATATGTTTTAATGAGAAAAGATGTTACTGCCACTCACTGGTTAGCTTCTTATGAAAAACTGCCATGATGTCTGATTTTAGACAAAATCTCTCCTAAGAACTGTAATAGTTTTGGAGCATTAACTACAATACAACCAGTAACACAAGATGTTTTCTAAGCATAGAAGCAAAACAAAGAATAAAAACAATGGAATCTAATTTCAAGAAATCTAAAGGTTGAAGTAAATGACACAGTACAGAAAAAGCACATAGTTCAAGTCTGAAAAAAATCTCAGATAAAATGTATGCTTTTACATTTCCACAGAGCTTGTATTTGAAATAAGTATTCTCAACCTTTGCATAGAAGCCAAAAGAACTATAGTAAAATTTAGTTGACAAGATGGAGCAATATTAGGTAACTTGATGCATTATATTAGGACTGCCATTATTCTTGCTAGGTCTATGTGGAAGTTCAAACATAATGAATCAGTGAATAAATGAGTAAATAAGTAAATAAGTGTAAAAGTAATAAGTGAGTTAATTAACAAAGTAAGAAATAAGATAAAATACTTAAGTGGAGATATCTGCAAGTAGGACTGTAGAGGCAAACATACCCCAATGTCATGGATTCATGGTGGCCCCCTGGATGTCTCAAGACCTTAAGTGACCTCTCTAGTGACACTGTACCTAACACTCGAATGCCTACAGTGGCTGAGCATGATTTCTGTCCACACTGAGAGCCAGGCAGGGCAGTTAGGTTGTTTAGCTTTCTTTCCAGGTACTCTATGAAGGCAAGATTTCCTCTGCTATATGGAGTTGTGTCCTCCACTGTTAGTTCAAGTCCACTGGAGCCTCCTACACTGACCTTTCATAAACAGATTCCATCTCACCCCAGAGCAACAAATTCGTGTCAATATTTTGCTTCATTCCCAATGATGAATCCTTGCTTTGCTGCAGTACTAACCTGCTGTATGATCCTTGGGAGAACATTCTTATTTATCTTTGTCTCAAGTAGACAATCTCAGCTCTTTCACAGTGCTATAGAGTAGGAAGGTGCTATCCTTCAACCAATATTACAAGAGCATCGTTCCCTTCATCCCTTCAGAAGCCTGCCTACTAAGACACCTACTAACCTGGAACTGTGGCCCCCCCACTGTCTTTCTCACTAGGTTATCTGCAGGTTGAAATGAGCTCATCCGTGACAAAGGCAGTTGAAAAGTTGAAATTACCACACAACATCAAAACAAGATAATTTTTTGGCACTATCTTTTTCAAAGGAATCTGTTTTTCAGACTTACTCAAGGGGATATTTAAGTGATATTGCTTTAAATAATCTCTAAATATTTGATTCTGTCACAAAAGAAAGCTTGACAAATGAAACCTTCTATTACACCATTTTCTCTACAAAACTATAAAGTGAAAATGCTAAGATAAAATTAATGATATGAAAACATTTGCTTCTTAATCCCTTGATAGCTGGGACAGTATTTTCATTGTCTCTTGCCTTCCAAGGATCTAGGGAAATGTCAATTCTGTTATTATAGTTTAGATCTGAAGGGTCTCCCAAAAGCCTTGTGTATTTGGAAGGTGATTGGATCATGGGGGCTCTGTACTCATCAGTGGATTTGTCCATTGATGAATTCATAGCTAAATGTGTTGTTAGGAGGTGGGGCCTAACTGGAGTCACTGGGGACGTGACCTGGAAGGGTGGATTCTTTTTATCAGCTCCTCCCTTCTCCCTCACCTTCCTGGCCAGCATGACATAAGCATGTCTCCTTCACTATGCCCCTCTGCCATGTTTCTGCCTCGGAACCAGCTGACCATGGACTAAACTTGGGAAACAAAATAAACTTCTCTTCCTTTAAGGTGTGGGTGTCTCAGTGACAAGAAAGTGACCAGGACACCCATAGAGGAAGCTCTATGGATAATCTCCACACTAATTAAAAAACATTTTTCGAGGCTCATCCAAATGGCATAGATCCTCAACTCCTTGTTTCTCTGCAAAGAAAGAGAGTGCACTATTAATTCTCTTTACATAAATTCTGTTAAATGCCAAGCATCTCTTTGAAGAACTCAGTGAGTTATATTCTATTGCTCTACTGTTTCTAATGACCTTTAGTTCCCTCAAATACACATGGAAGGCATTTGATTTCTCCTGTGTGGGTCAGAGTATTGGTGAATTACCTGTCAGTGATGGGCATAATGGGCGCTCTTGTGCCAAATTCATTTACATGTCTGGGCTGCAGAACATCTTCTGTTAGTGAAATTGAAAGGAAAATAAACAAATACGAAGGCCTGGAAATTAATTCAATACAAAATACTTCTTCTATGAGTGGCAAAATAACTGAAAAACCATGTGACATTTCATCATTCCTAGGAATAATCTTCAACTTGGCCAACAGTCAGGATACTAATCTTAAGACTAGAAGAACAAAAGTGATGTCAGCAATATGATAAACTAAGTGTTTACAGCACAAGATCTCTTACAGAAACATCAAGTTGAACAATGATTTACCTGTGATAAGACCTTCAGGATGGCTAAGGAATCCAGGTGAGTGATTGTAACACCTGGCAGAATGCAGACATCATCAGAAAGAACACCCAGAAGAGGGCAGGAAGAACAGGTGCACATTACTCTCATTCCCTCTCTGTCCATGCAGCCCAGCATGGAAAGTGATACCTCCATGTGGGGAAAGAAGAGTGAGGAAAACACCTGATAGAGCCATTAAGCCCAGCACCAGTCTCCCCAAGGAATGCCAAGCTGGCCCCCAGCACCAGGCTCGAGGCCATCAGCCTCTGCACCATCACTCCTACTGAACACAGTACCAGAAGTCCTAGCCAGAGCTGCAGGCAAGAGAAAAAAATAAGAAGGGGTTCAAATCAGAATGAAGAAGTAAAATCGTCTCTGTTTGCAAATGACATGATTTTATATATAGGAAATCCTAAAAATGCTACCAAAAACTGTTAGAATTAATAAATGAGTTCAGTAATGATGCAGAACACAAAATAAACATATAGAATCAGTTTCCTTTTTATATACTGAACTTTCTATATCAAATAAAATGTATTTGTATTTTCTGCACACTCTGAAATACCCCAAAAAGAAGTTAAGAAACCAATCCCATTTACAGTGGGATCAAAAAGAATAAAAGACTTGAGAATAAATTTATCCAAGGATGTGAAAGACCTGCCCACCAAAATGATGAACAAAATTGATGAAGACACAAATAAATGGAAACATACCATTTGTCCTTGAAACAGAAGAATCAAAATGTGTATACTAACCAAAGTGATCTATGCAATCCTATCAAAGTTCCAATGACAATTTTCACAGAAATATTTTTCTAATTCAGAAATTCATTTAGAAACAGAAAAGATCTAGAATAGTCAAAAAGTCTGGAGCAAGAAGAATATAGCAGCCAACATCCCACTATAATACCTAATTTCAAAACATCCTACAAAGATATCATAATCAAAACATTGTGGAACTGGCATAAAAAGAGACCCCAGGACCAATAAAACGGAATAGACAGCCCCCCCCATCCATGCATTTAAAGTCAATTGATTCTTGACAGAGGTGCTAAGAATACACAATGAAGAAAAGATAGGTTCTTCAATAAATTATGTTGGGGGAACTGGATATCCATATTGCAGAAGAATGAAATTTCACCCTATCTCACTGAGTATAACAATTCAAATGTATTAAAGACATGAATGTAAGACCTAAAACTGTAAAATTACTAGAAGAAAACATGAAAAATTTATTGGTAATGGTATAGGTAATTGTTTTTTCAGATGTTATCCCAATAGCAGAGATTGTTAAAGCAAAATATAGACAAGTGAGGTTATATCAAATTAAAAATCTGTGCGGGAAACAATCAATGGAAGAAAGGGACAACTTACAAAATGAGAGGAAATATTTATAAACCATATATATCAGCCAAATAACTAATATTCAAAATGTATAAGGAAATCAAGCAATTCAACAGCAAGTAAACAAATAACCATATTAATAACATGCAACAGCATCACTAATCATGGGGAAAATGTAAATCAAAATCACAATGAGATATTACCTCACATCTGCTAGGATAACTATTATCAAAAAGCCGAAAGATGATAGGTGTTGAGGAGGATGTGGAGAAAAGCAACTCTTGTATATTGTTGATAGGTATATTGTTGGTAGGAATGTAAATTGGTGCAGCCTTTATGGAAAAAAATGAGGTTCCTCAAAACTTAAAAATATATAACTACTAGTATAATCCAGTAACTCAACTTCTGAGTATGTATCCAAAGGATATTAAGTCAGTAGGTGAGGGATATATCTGCACTCCCTGTGTTTGTTGCAGCACTAGGCAAATAGCCAAGATAGGGAAGCAATTAAAGTGTCTATCGACAGATGAACGGACCCAGATCTAAATCTCTACATATATCTGTCCATCAAATCACATAAATTGTATGATTTAAATATATGCACTTTCTTACAAATAAATTTTACCTTAATAGAGTTGATGAAAAAAAAGGTGAGGGAGACATTTTGATAGATTAATAACTTAGCAAAAATTAGCTGATGAGAGAAGAAACCCTTACTTTAATACTGAAAATTGTCAATTGTCTTAAAAATTGTCATTTGCTATATTTCCTAAAGTGGGTTTTTTCAATAGTCTTGAAAAATGAGAGTAAACTGTTTTCTAAGGTTAAATAAATGTGGGAAATAGATGACTGTTCTATCAGTACATGTTAACATAATAAATAGACTTTGAGGAGTCCTATAAAGATATTTATTTCACTTGGAATCCCCCAAACTTATTTCAAGTGACACCTATTTAAAACTTCTCTTGTCTATCCAAACCCTTTCATGTAAACATACAAAAAGCCATGCGGCTAATTAAGAGACAATGTTAGTTAAGAGCACAGGTTTTGACAGACACACAGTTTTTGTTCTACCACTTACTTAGCAGAGACAGGTTTGGCAAGTCATAGGAATAGTCCATGTCTCAGCTTTCTCTTCTGTAAAATAAGTTAAACAATGGATGCTAAATCATGACATTGCTCTTAGCACTAAACAAGTAATTTATTGGAAATGATTAGGGCAGCATCCAGCCTACAGGAGGCACAATACATGCTGGACCTTGTGAGTTGGTAGGAAAGCTGTGACCACAGTTCATGTTTGGGACAACCCCAGCCCATCGCCAGGACTGAGTCAGCAAAGAAACAATTTTACAGGTACACGAGACTTTCTATGGATATCTGATGCCCTTTTATTATTCCACAGCTGACCGGCGCCTCCCTCCCTGTCATCTATGCTATCCTAGTAGGAACAAGAAGAAAAGCAAACTGTGCAGAAGGACTGAATGAAAGAGGAGTTTGTCCTCCTGGAACTGCCCATGAAGAAAGCATGGGACATGACCCAAAGCAGTCTGAACTTTGTGTCATTTTTATCATTGCCTCAAATAAAAATACAGTGAACCTTCTTGATGAGAGGTCTTAGAATGAGGAGAATCATCAAAGTAGCAAGCTAAAGAGGCATCTGGTAAACAAAACAGAGCAGAAAACAGGGCTCCATTTGCTTTACCTGCAATGGATGTGAACCAAACACTTAAGATTACTGAGAAATGTTGTTGATTCTAAATATTCAGATAGACTTTTATTTAATTATCCTGGTGTATCCACAAGTTTTCATCTCCAAATTGATGACAGGAATTATCTGCGCTCTATCAGAGGGGCAGCCTACCACACAGCATAGGCAGCCTTTCAGAACACATGCTGGGAAAAGATGGGTTGCCATAGCAACAGCATCCCGCTCACTTGAATCCTCCTTCTTCTTAGCACCCTCCTTGCCAGGGCCTCATCTTCCCTGGAAGACTTCTTTGTTTTTTTTTCTTTTATGATTAATATGCAGAAGGCAAGTACCGTTGCATCATGCTAAGCCCTGGATCTCGGTGTAGATAAAGAATTAGGATCAAATGATAAATATGTTCAGTTCTTCCCAAACTGGGATGCATATGAAAATCATTCATGGCCTGAAGATTAGGTGCCTGTGCCTGGCTCCAGACCTATGACTTCCTAAGATGTCAGTCTGGATGCAGACTTATTTAATAAACTCCATTAATTTGGAGAACTGCTAATTTACTCCAAGAATTGCATTTTATGCACAAAGAAAATGAGATCCTAAAGCCTCCGAGAGATAAGTGAACCTAGCCTCCTCCTGACCTCATGACAGGGATAAGTGAACCTAGCCTCCTCTTTGACAACTTGTTTATATGTGAAGGGCAAACTGCATCCAATTCATGTTCTCAAGTTCCAGGAGAATTCTCTGCATGTTCTTGCTATATGCCCAGTCTCAGGACAACATACCCTTTGCCCAAATCTCTTGTCATTAATTTGCCTGATTAATTGGCGACTTGGCTTTTCTATGAGTGTGATTGATTTAATCTCTGGAAATACTAGTAGTGTCTCCTAGCTGCCATGTGCTCTGATTCATTTCTGTATAGATTTTCCATCAAATGAATATTCTGGTCTACATAATGGCTAACAATCCCTTCCTCTACTTTTTGAATATTTTATGATTCAGTGAAATAGGATACAGAAAAAGCAGACACAATGGATTCTGTGTATTTGTACACTAAGACAAATTTATCTCTTAGGCTTTAGAAATACAGGGCTGATAACTTTGATTCCCAAGAGCTTATAAAAGATACAGGAAACATGGGACATGCCAACTGGGGTAAATTAATGATACACTATTTTGTATTTATTTCTAAACTGCCAGCTCTTGGAAACTAACACTAGTGGATTCATACAGTGGTAGATTTCTACCAGTGCAGAACCTGGATGGTAGGGCCTCTAAGAATCAGAATGTAGATAGTGAGTGTGTGAAGTTCTTAGTACAAATGATGGCATTAGTTCAAAATCGTGTGCCTCCACTTAACCCAGACTCTTTGGGCAGTGGGATGGTATTGCAAAGAATAACCCTATGAAGTAAGTTCTACTATTTTCCTGGCTTGTTTTACATAAATAGGCATTTTTAACAAAATTATTGAGATTTGGGGCTGGATAATTCCTTGATGTTGGGAGCTGTCCTATGCATTATAAGATGTTGAGTAGCATCCTTGACCTCTACCCACTAGGTGCCAGTAATAACAAAGATGACTCCACACATTACCAAATATCCCTGATGGGGCAAGGTCACCCTTGGTTGTGAACATCTGCTCTACAATTTATTATCCTGGAATATCCCATCTGTGACTCTTCCCCACAGCTACTTTTAGAACATTTCCCTCCATGACCTTGAACAAACTGCCTGCTTAGTTCTTTCCTCTTTAGTGTCCTTACTGAGATATCATTCACATGTCACAAAATTTACCCTGAGTGTAAAATTCAGTGCTTTTCATAGTTGTGCAACCATCACCACAGTCTAGTTTAGAACATTTTTATCACTTCCAAAATAAACTCCCTACCCACTGACAGTCACTTCCCACTCCACAGCCCTGGCACTAAACATCCACTAATCTATATCTCTATAGATTTGCCTATTCTTGAATTTTCACATAGATAGACTCATAGAAAATGTAGGCTTTTGTGACTGCATTTACATAGATAACCAGGTTGTAGAGTTTATCAGTAACTCATACCTTTTTGTTATCAGATACTATTTCATTGTGTGGATATACCATGTTTGTGATCTAGTTGTCAGTTCTTGAACAATTCAACCGTTTTCATTTTGGCTATTATAAATACTGGTGCTATGAAAACTCATGTACAAGTATTTTTGCATGCATCTGTGTTTTTATGTCTCTTGGAAATGCATCTAGGAGTGGAATTCCTGGATCACATGGTGCCTCTGTTTAACTTTTTGAAGAACTGCCACACTGTTTTCCAATGGGTGCTTGATTTTACATTTTAACAGCATGAGTGTCTCAGTTACTTCACATGTCTACCTAATTCTTGTGACCCACCTCTTAAGTGCTAATTTAATTTACTGGCATTCTATAAGTATCAGGTGAAGCTGGGTGCAAGCCCTTTGGTGATAAAATAAATATAAAATATAAATGTTTTGTTAACTGCAGGTGGCAAGATTTTATCACCACCACCCATGCCAGCTGTTGTCAGGAAGAAAGGCTAAATAGCCATGGAAAAGCCAACTACCCCACCTCTCTAGCTCTACATATTTGCTATCCCAATGGAACAAGTTACCTAATTCAAATGTTCTCTGTGCATACCTACAGTTGAAAGAAGTTGGCCTTCCAAAATTGGTAATTCTATTCATGCTTTTTCTGAGCTTTTACTTTTTATATGAAAAAATGACTGTTTGTTAGACCAGCTTTAGAATTTCCCTGCAACCCTGTTTGGAATGGGCAGTTTGGTCATGGTCTGTGTGGCTAAACTCTGGGAAACTGTGGACTAGTGGACAAATGCTTCCTCTGCTCCACTTCAAGGGGAACTAGGGAAGAAGTGCATTCAGGACCAAGTCCTTTTCCTTAGCTTTTAACTACTGTCAGTCTCTGCCCCTCAAAAACTCTTGAGTCATTGAAGAATGCTTTTGGATGTAACTGACAGCTGGAGACAGTTGCACCAGCCAAAATGTGTCCCCATGAGGGGATTTGGGGCATACAGGGATCTTTGATTCCACACAAGAGAAATTTCCCTTACACACGTTGAGCAGAAAGGAGAATTTGGTGGAACTAAGCTTGCAGAACCTAGAAACCCGGGGGAGGGATGAGATGGGAACCCAGGTGATGGATATTATGGTTTTCGACTTAGGGTGTCCCCCGAATTGTCGTGTGTTTGGAAGGTGATTGGATCATGGGATGCTCTACCTTTCTATGATAATCCACCGATGAATCTACTGCTTCCTGCTCTGAGGGGGCAGTCACTGGGGGTGAGACCTGGAAGGGTGTACCCTTCCCTGGCTCCTCCCTTTTCTCTCTGCTTCCTGGCCACCACGAGCAGCTCTCCTCCACCAAACCTTTCCATCATACAGTTCTGCCTTGGAGCCAACTGACTATGAACTGAATCCTCTAAAATCTATGAGCCCCCCCAAACCTCTACTCCTTTAAGCTGTGGGTATTGGGTGTTTTGTCTCAGTGACATGGAAAGTGACTAAGACAAAGGTAGCACTCACCATAACAGAAACGAGTGTGCACCAGGTACTTGCTATCTGTCCAGCCATGCTTACCTAAAGCCCTTTCTTCATTCAAGTATCACAACCACTCTAAAAGGTCATGACTATTCACCTATTTTACAGGTGGAGGAACCCAGAGAGCTTAAACAACTTCCCCTGGGTGTCCTAGTTAGGGAATGGCAGCCTGATGCCCATTAGGCTGCCCTGCACACATAGACCTCAGCCACCTGCTCCCCCATTCTTTTTGGATATGTAATTCAGAGTGCTTGGCTGCTCCAACCCTTCAAATACTCAAAGAAAGAAACAAGGTTTAATTAGAACTGCATGATGGATATGAAATCCTCTTCTTCCCTGAAGCATTTCGCAGTACTCCTGGATTCAGCTCGATTTGTAAACAGCCATGGACCTGATCCACATTGTTTTGCTTCCTGCAAGACTGCTTGTTCTGAACAGTGCTCTGGATAAAACCTCCAGCCAGGGCTAAGGGATGAAGTTGGAAAGAACCCCCATGGCTCTGCTTCTGGTTTCCCTGATGGAAAAGTAGCACTCAGGTTCGAGGACAAACTACCTTATTTCTTTTTTTAAATTCATTTAATTTATCGGTAAATTTTTGGTATACAATATGATGCCATTCATCACTGGGATCTTGTACCTTTACATGATGTATCTTGGCCCTTATTTTTTCCCCATTCCACTGCCCTCCCTTCACCCCCTCCACCTTTCCCTATTTACAAAGATTTTATTTCCATTTTTTTCCTTTTCTCATATTCTTTTCTATTCCCTTCTTTCCTTTCCCCTACCACTCCCACTTCCCCTACTCCTTTAGACTTTTTCTTCCTATTACATCATATCAATTATACATTTTGATCCTTATTTACACTTTTAGTTTTTCACACCAGAGAAACTATTTGGTATTTACACATGTATTTCCTATTTATTTTACTTAAGAGTATTGCCTCAATGTGCATCCACTTAGCTATGAATATCTCTAGTTTCTCATTCTTTATGGCCAAGTAGTACTCCATTTTATAAAAAAACCCACATCTTCTTTATCCACTTTCCAGTTGATGGGCAACTGGGCTGTTTCCAAGTTTTAGCTCTTACAAATTTTGCTGCTATAAACATGGGTGAGCATATATCACTGTGGTATGATTCTTTTAAGACTTTTGGGAAGATACCCAGCAGGGGAATAGCTGGATTAAATGGGACTTCTAATCCTAGTTG
>NW_004624741.1:18111813-18125663 GCF_000247695.1 Heterocephalus glaber | reverse complement strand
TTATCTTCCAGCAAGTTTAGTGTTTCTGTTTTAATATTTAGATTTTAATCCACTTGGATTTTAGTTTGGTGTGTGGTGAAAGATAGGACTGTTGAGGAGCAGAGCCGCCTGAAGCCACTGGCACTGCCCCACCCCCTTCTGGGCCTCCCAGCCATGAGGAGTAAGGAATGGAGCTATGCGGGCTCCTGCATCACTAACCCAGCACCCTGCCCCACCCCTCCTGTCCTCCTGGCTGCGCCTGTTACTGGATCTACACCACAGAGGCACAGGAGGTCATAAAGGCCATTGTCCTGAGCTGCAGAAGATAGAGCAGAAGTGAACAACAGAAAGAGGGCCTTACTCCTTCTAAGTCCCCATCCTGAAGGGTAAAGTTGCTATATTGAAGAGTTTATTCACTATAAACATATTTTGGTCTAGTCCTCAATTTTAATTTAATTCACACGGTTAAAGGTGATTAATAACTATCACAAATGGTCATTTTTTAAGCTGTGCTTGGTACTATTGTTGTTGCTGATTGTATCACTTGGGCTAAGGTGTTGTGATTGATCTAAGTTATCCTTCCTCGTGTAATGAAAATGAGATTGCCCCAGAGTCATTAGAGACTCAAAACCTAAGGATCAGCTATATCTGGAAGACACCTCTGAGAAGCAATCGTTCCATAAGGGTCCTCCATACAAGCAACAAAGATACTTACAATAAGCAATATTGAAGTATCAACCCAGGAATTAAATCAAGGACAGTACCAACAATAAAAATAGAAATGAGAAGGCATTTAAGCAAGGCACAGACCAAGTTTTCTAGCTCACCAAAGGCAAATTTTGGGGTAAACAAAGTGGAAAAGTCTGATAATCAACCACCTGGATACCCTGAACTGATAGCACAGGAAGTAACAAAACAGATGAATGAGGCTCTAGAAAAATTCAAAACAGAAATAATTTACCAGATAACTACAGAGATAGTGAGCAGAATAAAAGACATGATTAGACACTCCAGAACAGAAACACATAAAAATATAGTTGAGTTCAGGACCATGATGGAAGCCATTAAATCCCAGCATAGGAAAGAAATGGAATCCATGAAACAGATTCAAACATATATCCAAAAGATTAAGAACTCTATTGAAAACATACACAGCAGACTGAGCCAATCTGAAGACAGAATATCAGATACAGAAGACAGGATGGTGGTCAGTGACCATGAAAAGAGAGATCTCTTAAAACTAGTAAGGAACCATAAGAAATCACTCCAACACCTCCTAGATGATGCAAAGAAGAATAATATAAGACTGATGGGAATTCATGAAAAGCAGGAGAAAGTACAAATGACATAAAAAAACTGTTCACAGAATTAATGACAGAACACTTCCCAAACAGAGCAAAATAATTTGACATACAGATAAGTGAGGCATATAGGACTCCATCTAGCCACGATTAAAAAATATCTACACCTAGACATAGAATAATCAAGATCTCGGAAACCTAACAGAAGAACAAAACACTACAAGCAGTCAGAGAAAAGAAACAAATCACATGCAAAGGAAAGCCCATCAGAATCACAGCAGGCTTTTCAACACAAACCCTCAAGTTAAGGAGGGCCTGGAGTGAGGTATTTCAAACTCTAAAAGAAAAAAAACTTCTATTCTGAAAAACTATCTTTCAAAATTGATGGGGAAATAAGATACCTCCATGACAAAGAAAACCTGAGAAACTTCATGAATGCCAAACCAACACTCCAAACAATTCTAAAAAATATCCTAGAAAAAGTCAATGAAGATCACAACTCCATGAGGCCAAATAGGGCAAATCTATCAGGCAAGGCATGAAATTAAAGGGAGAGGGGGGAAAATGAAAAAGAGCCAACAGGAAAATAACATGACAATGATAAGTCAATACATATCAGTTATAACCATTAGTGTTAATGGCCTCAATTTACCAATCAAAAGAAACAGACTGGCAGAAGGTATTAAGAAAGAAAGTCCAACTATATGCTGTATACAGGAAATGCACCTAGGTCAAAAAGAAACTCATAGACTGAAAGTAAAAGGACAGAAAACAGTTCTCCATGTGACAGGAACCTGGAAAAAAGCAGGGGTAGCTCTCTTATTTGCAGACAAAGTAAATTTCAAACGAAAACTAATTAAGAGAGACAAAGAAGTTCATTACATCCTTTTACTGGGAATAATCCAAGAGGCAGAGATGATAATCATAAATGCATATGCACCAAATACTAAGGCCCTCAACTGTGCAAAACAAATATTAAGAGACATAAAAAACCAAATAAGCACTAATACAATTGTAGTGGGGAACTCAACACCAAACTGTCACAAACTGATAGATCATCTAGACAAAAAATCAACAATGAAATACTAGAACTGAATCATGCTTTTGAACAAATGGACTTAATAGACATCTACAGAGTGTTCCACCCCATAAAATGAGAATATACATTCTTTTTGGCTGCACATGAGTCATTCTCCAAAATAGAGCACATACTAGTTCATAGAACATGTTTAAGTAAATGCAAAAGAATTGAAGTTATCCTGTGTATATTATCAGATCATAGTGCAATTAAACTGACAATCAATAGTATAAGAAACCACAAAACCCCCCCAAACACATGGAAATTGAATAATACTCTCCTGAACAACCAATGGGTCACAGAGGAAGATAAAGCAGAAATTAGACAGTTTTTACAATTTAATGATAATGCCAGTACAGCATACAAGAATTTATGGGACACAATGAAAACAATTCTACTAGAGAAATTCATAAAAGTGAATGCCCACGCCAGGAAAACAGAGCCAGCTCAAATAAAAACCTAATGGTGAATCTTAACCTCCTAGAAAAAGAAGAGCAAGACAAACCCAAAGCTCATAGAAGGGAGGAAATTATAGAGATCAGAGCAGAAATCAGTGCAATGGAGACTAAGAGAATGATACAAAAAATCAACAAATTGAAGAGTTGGTTTTTTGAAAAAATAAATAAAATCAATAAACCCTTAGCCAAACTTATCAAAAAAAGGAAAGAAAAGGCTCAAGTCTGTGCAACTAGGAATGAAAAGGTGAAGTCACAACAGATCCAGCAGAAATCCAGAGGATCACCAATACCTACTCTAGAAACTGTACTCTAATAAAATGGAAAAAACAGAAGAAATGGACAGATTTCTAGATGCATATTAATTACCAAAGTTTAATGAAGAAGATATAAAAATTCTAAACACCCCAATTACAATGAGTGAAATTGAAAATGTAGTTAAAATTTACCAACAAAGAAAAGCCTGGGTCCTGATGGCTTCGCTACTGAATTCTGCAAGACATTTAGAGAAAAACTATTGCCACTACTCTTTAAACTTTTCAATGAAATTGAAAGAGAAGCAATACTTTCAAATTCATTCCTGGAAGCAAGTGTGACTTTGATTCCAAAACCAGGGAAAGACCCAACCCAAAAAGAGAACTACAGGCTAATCTCCCTAATGAACATAGGTGCAAAAATTCTCAACAAGATACTGGCAAGATACTGGCAAGATAGAGTGTCATCAAGAAGATCATACACCCTGACCAAGTTGGATTTATCCCAGGGATGTAGGGATGGCTCAGCATACATAAATCAATAAATGCACTATATTAACAGAGTCAAGGACAAAAACCATATGATCATCTCAATAGATTCAGAAGAGGCATTCGACAAAATTCAACACCCATTCATGATAAAAAACCCTACATAAAATTGGAATAGATAGTCTTTATCTCAACTTGATGAGGGCTATCTATGAAAAACCAACAGCCAACATCATATTAAATGGTCAAAAAAATGAAAACCTTCATGCTAAAATCAGGAATAAGACAAGGATTCCACTGTCACCATTCCTGTTCAATATAGTTTTTGAACCATTAACCACAGAAATTAGACAAGAGAAAGAAATAAAAGGAATAAAGATAGGAAAGGAAGAAATTAAACTGTCATTATTTGCTGATGATATGATACTCTACATAGAAGACCCAAAAAACTCCACCAAAGGACTTCTAGACTTATTGACAGATTCAGTGGAGTAGCTGGATACAAGGTAAACACTCAAAAATCAATAGCCTTCTTGTACACAAATAACAGACTCACTGAGAGAGAAATTAGGGAAACAATCTCTTTCACAATAGGATCCAAAAAATGAAATATCTAGGAATCAGTCTATCAAAGGAAGCAAAAGACCTCTACATTGAAAACTATAACACTCTGAACAAAGAGATCAAAGAGGATATAAGAAAATGGAAAGACATCCCTTGTTCCTGGGTAAGAAGAACCAATATAGTGAAAATGGCCATACTTCCAAAACTGCTATACAGATTCAATGCAATCCCAATTGAAATTCCAACAGTATACTTCACAGAACTAGAGAAAACATCCAAAAATTCATTTGGAACAAGAAGAGATCTAGAATAGCAAAAGCAATTGTAGGCAACAAAGACATGGCAGAGGATATCACAATCCCCAATTTGAAACTATACTACAAAGCCACTGTGATAAAAACAGCATGGCACTGGCAAAAGAAACAGACCTGAGGATCAGTGGAATAGATTAGAAGATGCAGAAACAACTCCAGGCATACTCAGCTACCTTATCTTTGACAAAGGAGCCAACCACCCTCATTGGAGAAAAGATAGCCTCTTTAATAAATGGGGTTGGAAAAACTGGATTTCAACTTGCCGAGGATTAAAACTGGACCTTTTCTTCCTAGTTCACAAACTGTCTTATTTCTAATGGTTTCTCCCACTTGTAGCAGGGTGGACTTGGGCAATTTTGTCGCTTCTCCCCAATTTACTTTCCTCGTTTGTAAAATGCAAGTGTTCATTGTATCCACTTCATGGGATCAGCAAGAAGATTAAAGTATTCAACACCTGCCACAAGTACCCAGGACAGCGCCTGTCACCCAGCCAAGGTGAAATGTATGCCTCATACAGTTATCTGGATCAAGTAGGGATCTTTGATTCCATACAGAAGAAATCTACTTTGCCTAAATTGAGAGGGAAATGGTGAGGGAAGAATTTAATGGAAAGCAGATCACACAATCTAAGAGGCTGGGAAGGAAAAGAACTCAGGCAGCTGCAAGAACCCAGATGGCATAAGGAAGTGGTGAATGAGTTCTGTGGTTTGTTTTAGGATCCATGGAGTAAAATGTTGTCTTTCAAAAAAACATAAATATCTGTGCCTTTTCTGAACAGTTGTTTTTGTTTGACCTTCTGAATTTTTTACTGCTTATTTTTCTTTCATAGTGATTATTTCTCGAATGTTCAGTGCCATACAAACAGTGCCCATCTCTAGCAAGTGAATAAACTGATTGGATGGAAGATATTCTTCTGTGCTGGCCCTGTCATTTTCACTACATGTAACTACCAGTTGCCTCAGATTTCATATTTATTATAAATTTATTCTATTTCAGGTGATGTAGTGGTTACCATTTATTTAATAGCTATCATGGGCCAGGCACTGTGGTTAGCACCTTAAAGGCATCACTTTACTTGGTCCCCATATTCCCAAAAGACACTGAAATGAAGCATTGTTGCCACCTTTTATAGCAGAAAACACTACCTTTAAAAGGGATTGAGTAAGTTAAACACATTCACACTTCTATCAAGGGGCAGTTGAGTTTGAAATTTTTTAAATGGCATAAACTGATTCTCAGCCTACCTTATACACACTCTCAAAAGATTCTTAAATAATACTGTAATGGCAATGCAGTAGCAGCCATTGCTAACATTAATTGATTCTGCACTGTGTACTAGCAGCCAGCTAAATGACTTACTTGTATTACCCCAAAGGATTTTGAGACAGTGATGTAGACTAAATTGTGTCTCCTCAAAAGTTATAGTTTGATGCCCTAACCCACAATGTCACTGTATTTGGAAATAGGGCCTTAATAAATGAGGTAATTAAGATGAAATGAGGCTAGAAGGCTGGGGCTTTAATCCTGCAAGAGCATTGTCCTATTGAAAAGGGTTAGGTACCAGCAGTGCCCAGAGAGAGAATGGTCGTGTGAGGACACAGAGAGATGTAGCCATCTGCAAACCAAGGAGCAATGCCCCTGGAGAAGCCAGTCCTGAGAGGACTTTGGTCTTGAACTTTGAGACTCTGGAAATATGAGAAAATAAATTCCTGTTTTTTAAGCCACTGAGTCTATGGTGTTTTATTGTGGTAGCCCTTGAAGACTAATCAGCTGTTACCATCTACTCTTTAAGGAGAAAAAATTTTCACACATTGATTTGGCAATAAATGTTTGCAAACCATATCTCAGAGAAGAGGTTAATATGCAGACTACATAAAGAACTCTTGATACCCAAGAACAACAAAAACCCAGCCCAATTGAAAAGTAGGCAAAAGACTTGAGTATGCATTTCTTCCAAGAAGATATGAATGGCTAGTGAATGCACAAAAAATGTTCAATGTCACTCATCATTAGGGAAATAAAAAGCAAAGCCACAGTGACCAGCTCCCACTTATGAGGATGGAGTGGATCAAAACCCAGAAACTATAAGTGGGAGAGGATGTGGGGAAACTGGGATGCTTGTGCACTGTTGGTGGGGCTACAAAAATGGTGCAGCTGCTACACAGAATAGTATGGCAGCTCTTCTAAACACTGAAAGTGGCATTATCACATATGACCCAGTAATTCCACTGCTTACTAGATATCCAAAAACTGGAAGTAGGGACCCAAGTA
The DNA here is from genome assembly GCF_000247695.1 of Heterocephalus glaber. The sequence continues at coordinate 18,118,958 of NW_004624741.1, read as the reverse complement.
TTTGTACTCCCATGTTTATAGTAACAGCAATCTGAATAGTCAAAAGACAGGAACAATCCAAGTATCTGGGCCCTATAAATGGATAAAAATGGTAGTGTACACATGCACTGGAGTGTTAGCAGTCTTGAAAAGGAGAGTCTGACATACACTGCCACATAAAAGACATTTGAAGATAATTATACTATGTGAAATAAGCCAGTCACAAAAGGACAAATATTGGATGAGTCTACTTCTATGAGATATTTCAAGAAGCCAAATTCTCAGGGAAAGGAGAATGGAGGTTGTTGGGGGCTGGAGGAGAGCAAATGTAATTTATGAGTTAATGAACACAGAGATTCAGTTTTTCAGAATAGAGAGTTATCACAATGGATTATGATAATGGTTGCAGTGAAGTGTGATTGTACTTAATTCCACTGAACTGTATGCTTGGAAAGGTTAAGATAATAAATTTTACATTATATACATTATACCATAATTATATTTTTAAAAATAGTCACATAAAAGCTTTATGAATATATATGTATATGTAATTATCTAATTCCAAAATTTTCAAAATTAATAGAAAAAAATCACAATACATTTAAAAAAAATTTTTAGAACTGAATAGTAAACTCTCCATATAATAAATACTGTGGTATCTTAAACACTTTAATTAACACTAAATTATCTTAAACACTAAATTTTACAAATTTAGAAGAAAAAAATATAGCTCTTTAAATCTCAGAGTAGGATGTTTTTAGGAAACAAGCAGAAACCTTTAATGAAACTAATCAGAATCTATACTTTCTGTTCCTCAGTGGACTCATTAAAAGGGGAAAGGTCTAACCTTCACCAGGAAGAATAAAACTTGCAGCTTATGTATGCAAAAGGAAGGATTATCCTCTAGGACATATAAACAGCTTCTACCCACCAGTAAGACAAATCATTAAAGGGAAAAATGGACAAAACATATGAGAGGAAAAGTTACAGAAGAGAGAACAGCAAAGAAAACTGAATATGGGAAAAGATAATCTTTATAAATAGGAACATGAAAATTCTGACAGTACAATGACTTTTCATATCACCAGTGATATTAACATTGTTATTTTAATTCTAATGTTAAATTCTAATTTTGATTCTAACTTCTAATTCTTATCTAAGTACACAGAAATTACAGTAGAGGAAGTGTTTGAGGAAGGAGACTGGGCATAATAGAGAGGGTCCCAGCTGCAATAGGGATTGTTTTCTCATATGCTGTAGGCGAGGCAAAGTACAGGTACACGTTTCTTCATATCTTTGAGTCTGATGCAAGATTTTTTATTAATTTTGTGAAAAGGAAGATTTTGAGGCTACCAAGTGTTGGAAAGGTTGCTGAGAAACAGGAGGTGTCCTCACCCTGCTGGGAGAGTAAACTGACACCATCATTTTGGAAAAGAATTTGACAACATTAGCTAAAGCTGAAGGTGCAAATATCTGATACCCTAGCAATTACATTTCTAGAGAAATTTCTGTTCTGGAGAAACCCTGTGCATGTGGTCAAGAAGATACACAGTTGACTGTGGGTTCCACATTTGTGGGTTCAACGAACCATTGATCAAAAATATTCCAAAAAATGTCATCTCTACTGAACATGTGCACACTTTTCCTTGCCCTTTTCCCTGAACAATGAAGTGTAACAGCATTTATTTGCATAGCATTTGCACTGCATTAGATACCATAAATAATCTGGACATGATTCAAAGCATACAGGAGGATGTGTGCAGTTTAGATGCAAATTCGAAGCCATTTTACACAAGGGACTGGAGCACCTGCAGATTCGAGTATCCATAGGGATCCTGGAGACAACACCCTTGGAATAGTGAAGGATGTCTGTGTGCAGAATATTCATAAGAGAATGTTGTAATAGTAAACATTTGGAAATGGCATAATTCCATTAGCAGGAGCCTTAGTAAATCAACTGTGATATATTTATCTCATGGAATACAAGCAGCAATGACAACGCATACATCAATGCTGTACACAGCAATATGGGTAAGTCTTACAAACATAAGATGGGCAAAAATCAGATTGCAGAAGAATATATACTAGGGCTATGTTATTTATGTACATTTTAAAAACATACAAACTGCATGTGCCTAAAAATAAAATTACTGAGTCTTAGGTTATGCTAATCTTTCACTTTGCTAGATAATACCGAATGTTTCTTAGGAATGCATGCATATACCTAACTCATATAAATATGTGCAAATGACAGCAGACTCTGTTTGAGGAGGGAGAGTGGGTAAAATTAAGAGAGGGGTCTCAGCTCAAATATTCAGGATTACCTTATAAGCTGAATAGTAGGCAAAGTAAAGTTACATTTTTCTTCATGTTTTTGAGTTTGACATAAAGATTTTATATTAATTATATGCAAGTATTACAACTGGTTGGTTGGTTCATGCTTTTGGTGGCTGCCATTGGTTCCTAGCTGACATCCATCCTTTATTAATGGACTCCTCAATTCCTTATTTCCCCTACTTTCATCCAGCTCTGACATCATCCATGTGTTCATATGCAGCTATCATTGGCCTAGCTCTAGAAGTTCTGGGATGCTCCAGTCTCTCTGACAGTCAAGTCATAGTGTGCAACCCACTTCTGGTCAACGAATTGAGAGGAACTTTGTGTTATGGTTTATATAATGACTCCCCCCCACCAAAAAAAAAGCCTCATGTCATCATAGGTGAGACTTTTGGGAGGTGACTGGATCCTGGGGGCTTATGGTTTGTGGATAAATGTACTATTAGAAGATGGGGCCTGTTCGGAAGAGGCAGGTCACTGGGGGTGTTGGGGGTGTGGCCTAGAAGAGTCTATTTCTTTCCCTGACTCCTCCTTTCTCTCTCTGCTTCCTGTCTACCATGCCATGAGCAGCTCTCCCCCGCCGGGCCCCTCTGCCATGCTGTCCTGACTTGGAGCCAGCCGATTGGACTGAAACATAAGTCAAAATGAATCTCTACTTCCTTAAATTGTGGATGTCAGTTATTGTATCTCAACTATGAGGAAAGTAACTTAGACACTTTGCTTGTATGAAAGACACCCAAGAAGTTTCTTTCCATGTAGATCAGAGCATCTGGATGTGATAGCTGGAGGTACATCTCGGCTCCAGCCTGAGGCTGACGCTGACACTAGGGATGTCAGTGTGAAAAGATGAAGAGAAACAGGGTCCATGGTGACAAACTTGAGCCACTGAATCAAGCCCTGTGCAGGGCAGCTGGATGTCTTGGGTGGGAGGACAAAGCTGCTCATTTCTTAGGTAGTATAAGTGAGAGATTTTCCTACTTGCAACTGGAAACTTACTAACTTGTATGCTGTCCTTGTCTCCAAAACTTGGAAATGGATGTCTTCCTGGCTCTGGAACAGTCAGTGCAATCGTTAGAGGCATTACTGGTGGGATACAGTAGGTTAATGAGGAAAGAAGGAAAAGAGGTGCATGCAGAAGGACCAGTAAACCATGAGTTAGAACGGGTTGTGAATGGCAGAAAATACAGAATAACAATGATTTTTTTAATGTAATTTGCTTTTCTTTTATGCAAATAGAGTTCACAGCAAAGCATTTCAGGGCTGGGAGCTTCAAGAATACATCAAGGATTCAGTCTTCTATGTGCTGTGCCGCCATCATCAACAAGCTGAGTCCAGTTCATGTTCCAAAATGGCTACTAGAGCTCCAGCCATCACAATGGCATTTTAAATAGCAGATGGATAAAGAAGCAAATGAGTACTTACCTTTTCACTAAAGACACTTTCCAAAAGTCATAATATACTTCTTAGAGTATCCCATTTTCTACCAAATAGTCATATAGTCACCTACAGTTGTACAGGAGACCAGAAAGTGGTTTTACTTTTGGTAGCCAAACTTAGCTAAAATATTTGGGCATCTGTTGCTGAATAAGGACAAAGTGGATAATGAGAAACAATTATCCACTTCTGTTTCAAAAGCTCTGGGCAGATGAATGACAATAATGATGTAATAAAGAAAAAAAATACAATTCTATTTGAAACTAAAACTCACTATTCTGTCCCTAAACTTTGGAAGCAAAATTCGTGTATGTTGAAAAATGAAACTTGATCCTTTTCCAGTTACAGAGCATGGGGTTGAAGGGAGAAAGGCAGAGGAAGAACAGAGACATTGTGGAATTCTGGTTTTCTCCCTGTTGTGTGCAGTAGGGAAAGCAAACCCAGCCTTCCACTGAGGAGGGATGACCTGTCCAGAGTGCCCTGCATACCAGACTGGGCTGGGACACGGACACCCAGAGAGTGAGAATGTGACTTCCCAGGTCTCAGGGTAGAACAAATGAGTTCCTGGACCATTTAAAGCCCTTTTCCACCCATCCCTTCAGTATCACCCACTCTGCATGGACTTTCAAGAGAATGTAAGTGTGAAAATCTTTGGAGGGTCTTTGCATTTATTCCACAACCAACACAGAGAGACCAGACTAATTTCATCTCCGTAGAAGTTTCTCACCTCTGCTGACATGGGGGAGCTGTGTAGGGATAAGGGCTATTTGGCTGTGCAAGCAGGGAAAGATGGACTTGGGGTATCCTACACAGGAAGATTTCAGGTCTGTGTAGTGTGTTTGGTTTCCATGTGAGCCTAAAGTGAGACCCCTCTCCCACTTTCTGAGCAGGTGGTGACTGCACCTTCCTACACTTGATGACATTCAGAACAGTGTGGTTTTCCACAAAGGCAACGCAGTAAAAGTCTCCAGTGCTACCAAATTTGGGGAATCACAATTTTCTCAATGGCAACAATGCCATTTTTTTCCAGTGGCTACCATGGCACCAGTCTCCACCAAAAGAATGCCAAATATGTAGTTATTTTACAGCCTAAGGTTGCTACTCAGCTATAGAAACACAAGATATGACTTTATTATCTGTAGACTAAACTTCCATGGTTTCATTTTGGAAAGCTGTACATGTATAATGCATTTGAAGTAAGGAATAAAAAACACATCTTGGATTGTTACAAGTAGCTAGCTATTTGATCCAGAGCAACGTATCATACCATCAGGCCTTTTCTCACTAATGTTTAATGCCATCTTCAAATGCAAACAATTCACACATATATTGGGGCCAGTTTCTGAGATCTCTATTTTTTCTATAAACACTATTTTTGTAGCATAGATTCACACAATGGATCAATAGCTCATAAGATTTATCTCCATTCTCTCTCTTCACTTATACTCCAAGTTTCTTTGGCTATTCTTACACATTTATTTTCTCAGAAAACTCAGCCCTCCTCTCCCTAGCTCAGGTTTCAAAGATAATGATGATGAGCTTCACTGGGATAATGCTGAAGGAATAGATAGTGTTGAGAGGTTTGGTGTCTTCCTATGGTTGGTTTCTCCTATGTACCCATCTGTTAGCTAATTCAGTGGTGATGAACCAATAGCACATGTGCCACAGCCAGCTGTTCGAATCATTGAAAGCTCTAAATGTTCACCTTCACTGCTTTAAGTGATATCATTAGCACTTCAATATTTTTCCAAACCTTTTTGTAAAAATTTTGGAGAGATAGAAAACTGAAACAATAGTACAGTGACATGCCACATCCCCACATCTTAAATCCATTGTTTGCCATGCTTTATTTCTATTTATGAATTTTTATTCATTTTTATCTTTACTAAACTCTTGGGAACAAATTATTAGCATATGTCATTTCTAAACATATCACCATGTACTAAGAAGCCAATGTCCTATCAAACACCATACCATGATTATACCTGCATGATTTTCTTAATATCATCCAATGTTCAATCTATAGTCAAATTTCCTTAATTATTCTAAAAAGTTCTATTCAAAACTTTTAGGTTTTCTTGTCTTTTATACAGCTTTGCTACATTTATTTATTTAGATGCATTATTGATGTAATATAAATGTGACTCATTGAATGGTTTTTAGTATTTTCACAAAGTTGTATAACCAACACTGCTATGAATTCTAATTCCAGAATATATTCATTAACCCAAAAAGAAATCTTCTACCCGTTAGTGTCACTCCCTTTTCCCCTCCCCCAGTCCGTGGTGCCAATCATTTATTTTCTGAAGCTAAGATTTTCCCTATTCTGAACATTTCTTATAAATGGAATCCTATAATGTGCAGCCTTTATGTGTGTAGCTATTTTCAAGGTTCACTTATATAATAGCAAGAATCAGCCCTTCATTCCTTCTATTGCTAAAAAATATTCTACAGTAGGAATATATATCACATTTTATTTGTTCATTCACCAATTGATAAGGATGGGTTCAAGTCCCTCCATTTCCCAGACCCACCCCAGACAGTGCAGCAGTGTGGCTGGGAGGCGTCTCTCACACAGGGTAGGGAGAAGAGGGAGCATGCACACACCAGACAATGCAATGGTGCCTTCCAAAGAGCATTCCCATCTATGGATGCTTTGCTTTAAAACAGTGACATGCTTTCAGAGGTTGCCTCTAACAAGCTGATTTTAAAAAGCCAGACTTAGAGGGCTCCCAGCACAGAGGAAGCTTCCAGGTAGGCATGCCACAGCTCCCAGTCCAGAGGAGGTGAGCCACACAGGCGCCAGGAACACACACACACCCTAACCTGTCCTCCCCAGCAAGTCAAAATGAGAAGACAGGTAAACAAGCCATAGAATCAGACTTTCAGATCACCTACAGCAACTCCAAAGGGAAACAAGATGGAACACTCTGATGCTCAACCACCTGGACTCCCTGAACTAGCAACAAAAGAGGATCTGGAAAAAATGAAATCAGAAATAATTTCTCACATAACAGCAAAGATTGTGTCCATAGTGGAAGACATGATTAATAAATCTAGAGGGGATACAGATAAAAAAAATAGAGGAGTGGAGGAACATGAAGGAATACCAACATAGGAAACAAAAGGAATCCATAAAACAGATGCAAACAGATTTTCAGGAGATTAAAAACTCCATTGAAAGTCTATGCAGCAGAATGAGCCAATGTGAAGACAGAACTTCAGATAGAGAAGATAAGATTGCAACTAGTGACCAAGAAAAGAAAAAATTCTTTAAAATTTTAAGGGACCATGAGAAATCAATCCAGCAGCTGCTAGCTGATGCAAAGAAGAATAACATAAGACTGACTGGAGTCAGGGAAGAAACAGGAGAGAGTGCAGATGACATTAAAAAA
>NW_004624741.1:18064658-18107680 GCF_000247695.1 Heterocephalus glaber | reverse complement strand
AGCTAAAACTTGGAAACAGCCCAAATGCCCATCAACTGGAGACTGGATCAAGAAAATGTGGGTTTTTTAATAAAATGGAGTACTACTCAGCCATCAAAAAGAAATTAGAGACATTTATAGCTAAGTGGATGCACATTGAAGCAATACTCTTAAGTGAAATAAACAGGACACACATGTGTAAATACCAAATAGTTTCTCTAGTGTGAGAAACTGAAAGTATAAATAAGGACTGAAAGGTAGGATAGATAATGTGAAATAGGAAGAAAAGGGGCAAAAGGGAGGGGGAAGTGGGAGGGGTAGGGGAAAGGAAAGAAGGGAATGGAATTAATATGAGAAAATGAAAAAATGGAAACAAAGTCTTTGTTAGTAGGGAGGGATGGAGGGGTTGAAGGGAGGGTAGGGGAAGGGGGAAAAATAAGAACCAAGAGAGTATGTAAAGGTGCATATCTCCAATGATGAATGTCATTGTACACCTAAAATGTACCAATAAAAGGATACACACACACACACACACACACACACACACACACAAGCCAGACTTAGAGAGGATCCCATTGACTGCTGGCTGAGGGAGCAGGGCTGGGGAAGCACTTCTGACTGCAGGTGGGCTCCTGAAGAGACTGCTGGGAGAGTAATGCGTGCTGTGAACTGGATCCTGGGATACAAGACCCACCTGTGCACAAGAGTTTGGCACATGCCCCTCATCTGTCCTTTGGCTGGAGTGGTGGACACAGCCAGGCTGGAGGTGACGGCTCAGGCCCTCAGCAGATGCCTGATGACCTGGGGGACAGGGGACCCCTAGGAAGAACCTCATAGAAATGCAGCCCAGTCGGTGCGATCCTCCAGTCACAGTGTCCACCGTGCAGAGTACTTTTCCCAATCCCCTTTTCCCAGAGATATCTTCTCCACGTCAATATATTCTCCAGAAGATTTGATTATTTCATCAGTTTTCACTCATTAGTCATTGTTTATTTTATTTTGTTGATTATTCCTATTGAGTTTAATTTTTCTCAATCATTGCAGTTTTCAACACTTCCTACATGATTTTTATGGGGTTTTTTTTTTCTACAACAAGTTTATCATGTGAACTTGTGGTCCCTGTCTGGGTTGATAATTTCTCCCAGTGATACCCATTGTCAATAGCATGGATTGAATTTACTTCTTATATAATCTGTTTTTAAAATGTGATCAACATTTTATTGTATTATTTCTCTTCTGCCTAGGACTTATTTATTCTATTCCCAATCCAGCTATTTGTGGTATTTCTCATCATTTTGCATTTTGCTCATGGTGCAAAAAATTAGCAGAATAAAGATCAAGTAGCACAAGTTGGAACCATGAGATGAAAATTTAAAAGAGAGACTGGAAAGATCTTTCTTATAAAGGGTGAAGCAGCTATGGTTAAGTCACACACAAAACAATGGGAAGTCCTGTGACCTCTCCATTAAGCCGTGCTACCCCAGTTTTATACAGACAACATGCCTAAAACCCAGTGTCCTGGAATATCATTTACTATGAGACCATGGATCAGCTTTGGGTTCACCAGCTCAGCTAGGCTGGTCTACACCCCAGGCTTTCTGTCAGTTTGGGGTCTGTTCTGCATATTTTTACCTAGTACTTGTGGGCATTGAGCCCTGGCCCTGAAAAGATCACATTCATGTGTTTACTTATATGTGGAAGCTGAAACAGTTGAACTAGTAGTAGAGTCGAATCATGGTTACCGGAGCCTGGAAATTGTGTGAGTGAGGGGGAGATGGAGAGAGGATGGATAATGGTACAGGAGTGTGGTTGGATAGGAAGAATAAATTCTAATGTCCTACATGGTATAATAGGGTAATTATGGTTGAAAATAATTAATAGTATATTTCAAAATAGCCAGTAGAAATAATTTTGAATGTTCTAAACATGAACATATGTCTGAAGAGACATGTGCTATTTATCCTGATCTGATCATTATACTTTGTGTACATGTATTGAAATGTCACACTGTGTCCCACAACTATGTACATTTATGTGTCAATTAAAAATAAATAAAATATATGTATATATAACAAAATAAAGGCCTGGAAAAAATAATCAGCTATGGTGCTGAGGGACTTAGAAACTCAAGGGGGCAAGCTGAGATATGTAATGCTCCTCAAAATCTCTTCAGAGCTGTCATACTCTACCTTCCACCCACATTCTGATGGGTAGAGCTACATGATCAAGTCCAATATCAAAAGTGTTGGGAATAAACCCCTCCCATAGGGGAACCCATACCAAGGCCAGGGAGAGACACAACTGCAAACAAATAATGCAATCTACTATACAGCATTTCAGTATATTTTCATAAATAGGTGATAGAACAAAAAAATGTATTTTGTGACAACCTCATGTTTTTGCCTATACAAAAAGAATCTGCTACAATATTTTCTGTGTTAATTCTTTCTCACTGGGCACCCTGTTACAATAACAAAAGAATGAACCTCACAAGTGTTTCTTGAGAAAAACAAAGGGTCTCTTGATTAAGCTACATTGGAAACAATGATCCCCTGATCAATTTACTTAACATAGGCTTACCTAAGCTGCTCTATGCTTTTCTCTCCCTCACCTGATGGTTCCCAAATGAGTGTTGGTTCTCAGCCAGCATTCACTGAGCCTGAAGGCAGCTAGCAGGAGCCATCCAGCCAGCAGGTGATAGGGACATGCCCTTGGGGGGAAAGATGTGACTTAAGGTGAATGAAGAGACACAGTAAAGGAAGAACATATTAGAGCTTGAATGTAGGCTGAGTATTATGAAAGGAGGCAGAGGTCAAGATTGATGCTGAGATTTCTAACTTGGAGGAGTGGAAAATTAGTGATCTCACATTTCTAAAAAAGATTACTAGAAAAACATGATTTAATGTTGGAATCATTTCAAGCCAAGTTCTTGTATTAGTCTGTCACTGGAGAGAGGTCTTCAGGCAATAAGACATGGAGAGCGATAAGCAATTTTCACATTCTAGTAGCTGGCTTCAGCATCAGTTTCTGGTAAAGAGGTTGCTTTGATATATCTCACTGACTTTCATGAAAAAAAACCCACTGCTTTTGAAAAGTAAGAAATTTGTTCCTGGAGTAATTGATAGTCATAATCTCTTAATTGAGCTGATTTTCGAGCTATTTGGGGGAAACAGCACTGTTATAAATGCCTGGGACATCTTGAAACATCTGTCTAGTAATGACATCTCCTGTCCACTTTCCTGCACTGCCTGCCACTCCAAGTCTACTCCTGTTTCCTCAAACTAGAACTTGATTCAACCCTCCTTAGAGTAGTTTCTTGTTTGTTTAATAGATTTATCATCAATTAACTATCTTTTAATACCTATGTCCCAACTAAGCTGGCCAAAATAGACATCCACCATGGCTTTCAACTCACAGTGAATTCCTTAACACTATTCTGCCAATAGAGTTATCCCAAGTCCCAATTACTCAAATTCCAGATGCTCGCTCATGACACTATTTAATAGGACATTCTGGGTGTGAGTGTGAGGCAGCAGCCACACCCTGGGAAAAACCACAAAAGTACCATAAACATGTGCACACATCATGTCCTATATTAGTCAGCTTTCTATGGATGTGATAAAATACCAGAATTAACCAACTTATAAGGAGGAAAGGTTTATTTTTGGCTCATGGTTTCAGAGGTTTCAGTCCATGGTTACTTCATTCTGTTGCTTTTGGGTCCTTGGAGAGTCAGAGCATCATGGTAGAATTACATGGAAGGAGAAATTTGTTTACTTTACCTTATGGTGGCCAGGAAGGAGAGAGAGAGAGAGAGAGAGAGAGAGAGAGAGAGAGAGAGAGAGAGGTTGGGCCCCCAATATTCCCCAATGACCTACCTAGCTTCTCTCCACTAGGCCCTACCTCCCAACAGTGCTCAAGGTGGCATACCATTTGGGGAACACTTAAGATCCAAATCATGACAGATTCCCTTCCTACTTTCTTTTCTTTCTACCTGCTCTCGCTTCCTTCATTTCTTCTTTTTGTCCATCTATTTTTCCTTTCTTCCTTCCTTTTTTCTTTTATTCTTTTCATAGTTCCATATTGAGCATTTGCTATGTGCCTAGTACTATGGATACAGCAGCAAGAAAAATGAAGTCTTTGATCATATGAAACCTACATTCTAGAGGGAAAACATGAGAGATAGGTAGATGAAGATATGTCTGGGAGAATTGTCTCAGGGACAGTAACAGTAACAATAAATTCAAAAATTTTACATTTTAAGACAATTTCTCAAAGTTATTGTAAAAATTTCACCTTAATGTGAATGCTTGGTAAATTTTGGAACTATGATATTAATTGTTCTAACTCAATATTAATATCCGTGTTTAAATTACTCAATGAGTTTCAGCTTCTGTTCTCTAGGGACTTCTAATCTAGTCGGAGGCAAGGAAAACATGAGACCATCATCCACCTTACCCCTCTCAAAGTAGATGTCCAAGTTCACAACAGGTGAATAGGAGAGTGATAGACACCTATACTTCTCATGTTTATTTTCATATCAGGTGGTGCATATAGAGTCAAAGAAAGAGTTGAAGAAATCAGGTGGAAGAAGGTAAAGAGAAATTTTTTCAGTGCACAATATTGTTTTTAACAACAAAGATGCTCTGAAAAACAGTTTTATGACCATTAAGCTTGGAAAATAATGTTTTGAGAGATTTGAAACCAACATTAGCGAGATAAAGGTTCTGAGAAGTCCTGTAGATTAGAAATAAAAAATTGTTACATCCAAGCATGGTAGCATGTGCCTGTAGGTCCAGCTTCAGGAGGTTGGTACAAGACAAACACTTGAGTCCAGGAGTATGAGGCCAGCTTGGGCAAACACAGCAAGACCTTGTCTTTAAAAAATAAACAAACAAAATCATCTTCTCATGTAAAGTCTATTTATATTCTTATAAAACATAATTATGACCAGGGTCAATCTGCCTAAGAAACTTCCATTTTTTAAAAAAAGGGAAATCATGAATTGAATTTTCTCCCTACAACTGTGACTTTGAACCATAGACAAGGAGAATTCAAATCTCTTCATCTTGTCTGATGATACCTCCCAATTCTTGGGGCAAATGTCCTATGCCCCTGACACATGGTGGCACTTTCTTCACAGACTCAGGATTAGCTTCCAACTTATCTCCAATGAAACAGGTCCCCAAGGGAAAGCTATTAACTTCTGTTGAGTGACAGGAGTGGTCTTCTCTGACTTATCCAAACAACCAATCTATAAGTCTCCCAAAATAGCTCTTCAAGTGCAAAACTCACTAGTTATTCCTGTCACTGAAAGATTAAGGTTCATCATCATTCCAGCTATGGCTTTTCTTGATCATAATTGCCATCTATGCTTCCTGCGATGTTCCCAGGAAATGCATCTGTTCCTTGACACTATCTGTTCCAGTCTTAGTCCAGTTACCAATATCAAGCAGAAAAGCTCAGCTGACTATATGGACAGACATCACTATGTGTTTGAAGGTAATTTGGATTCAGTTCCCACTAGCTGGTCTCATACAAGGACTTACCAGACACGTATTAAGGAAGTGCTCCCAGGAGGAGACAGTGAAGGGGTAGAGAAGCAAAACAGGAGAAGAGGAGAAAGGTGAGGAAGGGTCAATTTGGGTCAAGATCCCAGCCTCAGCCTCATTCCGCAGGGCACACTGGAGCACAAATTACACCTCAGGTATTGTCCTGAGTTGAGTCACAGGAGCCGGACTTTCCTCTACAGAGGTGCACTAAATGTATTTGGAACCTATGGGCACTTTGAACTCTGTACACATAGGCAAAGTGGATCCACTGACCCAATGACAGGCCTCCAAGAGAGTCAACATAAAAGCCACTAAAAGCAAAATCAAAAAGAAACAAAAGGAGAAATGAGGAAATGGCAAATAGGGTCAAGGAGATGTGGGCACAGCAACCACAGGATGTGACAGAAAGGTTGTGTGGAAGTCCATGTGAATCCAGCCAAGCCAGTTGTGTTACTTTTTTCACATTGCTGAGACAAAATATTTGACACCCTAAATTAGAGGGTAAGGGGTTTATTTGGCTTAAAGTTTATAGAGGTTTCAGTCTATAGTCAGCTGGCTCCAAGGCAGGGTAGATGACAGTCTTTGCAGAGGAGAAACAACATGGCGCACAGAAGGTAGCAAAGGCAACAAGGAGTTTAACAGCATTTTCCTGACCCTTCTATCTCATCCACACAACTGGGATTAGGGCAATGCTAAACCATTCATACATAGTGGTTTGTTAATCACACGTCCTTAATCCCAGCATCACACACTCCAGATTCAGCTACCTCTGACCCAATGAGGCTTTGAGGAGACCTCCAGACCCAAACCATAATACCAGTGTCCATGACCTCTAAGATCTAGCTCAATTTCCCTCCCATCTTATTTACTTAAAATACTACCCATGTCTTTCCCACGCCCAAAGTAACCCTTCTTCTCCAAAGATCAAACTCTTTGAGTATAATGGCTTTGTGTTACAATTCTCTCTCTTTGAGTCTGAATGAGACAGTTCCTTTGCAACATTCACCTCTACATCTTATTTCTATCTAATTGTACACTGTATTGAGCCGAGAAGAGGACAGATCATTGTGGAAAGTTCAGTGTGCAGCTCTGGACAGAGGTATGAGGCCAGTTGCCTGAATGTCATTGGGCTCTGGGTCCCTGGCTCTATACCCAAGTGGATTTCTACAGATCAGAGTAAGTTTCACTTTTCTCCAGTGGCAGTGCCATCTGTTAGTACCCCAGAAAGTAGCACTAATATATGATTCATTAGCTTACATACATTCTAATATGATCCAAGATTTAAAATTTTTTTTCTTCAGACCTTCGTGGATCTTATGACTCATTTTTGGAATATTTCCATTTTATTATTTGGCCCCAGAATCAAAATTAGAAGCCTAAGTGAATATTTTATGGTCACACTGTCTCTTGGCTCCCTTATGTATAATACCAAGTATTTGCAATTAAATGAAGGCAAATGAAGGATTTTAAAAAAATAAGACCATTTAAAACTAAAAAAGCTTGGGGAAAAAAAGGTTGAATTTGCAGTCCATGGAGACTTCTCTCATATACACTTTATGGTTTGCTTTAGAATCAGGAGTAACATTTGGTTCTCTACATCTGGCTCCATCTGACCTTGCAGACATCCCAGTGGCCTGTGAGGCAGACTCTTCTGCATTTCTGTGTTTTCCCTACACTTGCTCACTAACAAATGTTAGAAGCTAAGTGGCTTCCTTCAGTTTTTCCTTTTCTACTCCTTCCCTTCTTGGAGGTATCTACTAAGGATTCAAACCCTGGACTGCCCCAAGAAAATGTGCTCTCATTCTCTGGAATCCACTTTACACACACTTCTGTTGGATATTGTTGCTTTATCAATGATGTTCAGGAATCTCCCCAAAACTGAGCTCAGCAGGCATGGCCAGAAATTTTACAGCACTCAAATCTCTAAAACGGTCTTGCATTTCAAGCAAAAGTAAGGAAATGATGCTTCTCCAAATTTTATATTACCAAGGAAAGTTACTGAATATTGGAACTTTAGTATCTGTTTCATTTTTGCTTATAAGGTACCCCCTTCCCAGGACCAAAACATATGGAAGAATTTGGATATAGACCAGAAAATGTAAAAAAATGTCTTTATGGAATTTTCACAAGGTTAGAGATAATATGATTTCATTCTGTGCTTCCCTAATAAGATCTTCACAAATTCCAAATATTTGGGGGGTAATTTTAGTCTTTATGTGAAACAAGAAGAAAGCAAAAAGGGACACTACAATGTGCTTAAGGCAGGTATAGGCCCTGCAAAAGGAATCTGCAATATATGTGTTAATGAGTAAATATATTCATGGAAAAAAGAGTCTTCTGAATATATTATTAAAATGGTTTTGGGGAAAATTAGTTATTGCAGTTCAGATTCAAGTGTCAAGTGCTATGAAAACTATGGATGTATCCTTTTGTGTAAAAATATATTTAAAATGTCTCTGCCAATCAGTGTCTTCCCACCCACCGTGTGTTTCTCCAGCTCCCACACTGGCTTGGAGAATGTCAAGGAAAATTTATTTTAAACTGTCTGTCTGAGTAATAAAATACTTTTGCTGCTGCCGGCAGTTTCATAATGAACTCTAGTTATAAAGGGTGGAAGGGAGCAGAAAACTTACTGAGGGGTTATGTGATTGAAACTTTTGCTTCCATATTTGGCTAATAACAGACAGAGCGTCTGACTCCTAGCAGGATAGGAAGAGAGACAGAGTCAACATAATAAAAATGTTGAAAAGTCCTGGGATTACTGAATCAAGAGGAAAGTCTTGGCAGTGAATTATTGAGGTAGCACCAGATAGATGGAAAGCATCATCAACAGAGAAGAGGTGGAGAACTATAATTGCCCTGGTCTGGTAGAGTTGACCATGTTGAAGGTATAGGTGTCTAGGACCATAACAACACTACCCATCATATTCCCCACAGCATGGTGTCTTACAATAGGAAGTGTATGTTTAGCCCATGCATATGCAGGTTGGGGATTTGTGCTGGGCTCAGCTGTGTGGTCCCTCTGCTCTCCTGTGGACTCTATACAGGGGTGAGGATGGTTTGCTTTTGGCTTTACCTGGGGTGAAAGGGCTACAGGCTCTGATCCCCATGCCTGGTATCATCCGCAAACCAACACAAGTATTCATGGCAATGACAGAGATGCAAGAAAGAACAAGCTCCAACCTACACACCCCCTTCAAGCCTCTGCTTGCAACTGTTGGTGAGCATCTTACTGGGAAAAGCAAGTCATATGGCTGAGCCCAGAGTCAAGAGTTGGGCGTTCCTTGGTAAGAAAGTATCATACTATAAAATCACGTGGCAAAGGAGTGAGTGCTAAGAGGAGAAAGACCTGGGTCATCATATCCACCTGTCTTCTATAACTGTTACAAAGTTCCTGAGATGAAAACTTACTTAGAGAAAGGTTTGTTTTGGATCACAGTTTTAGTTTCCAGACTTTAATGGGATGAGCCTGCCACACTGGGTTCATGGCCAGGCAGTATGTCATGGCAGGAGCACATGGTTGAGCATAACTGTCTATCTTATCATGACCCAAGAAACAAAAGAGAGCAAAAGTCCGGGGTCTTACTATCCCCATCCAAAGCAAATCCCCAGGGATATCCTGCTGGGTTTCCATAGAACCATTCTGGAGACCAAATCTGTAATACATAGCCTTTGGAGGGACATTTAGGATCCAAATTATATGAGTCATCTTTGCCATATACCACATTTGTCATTCTAAGATTATATTAATTCATCATTTCTGTGTTACCAGAACTTCATATACAAGACGGTGACCAGGAATTGCTCATGCTCAGAATAAACCTGAGTGACCAGGAAACATAGCAAAGGAAAGATTCAGTTTACTAGTGTTGCACAAGAGAAAAATCATACCAATTCTAAGTATTAATATATTTCTTTTTTTTTTGAGGTTTCCTTAAATAGAGCATTCCATGATTGTTATTTAACATTTGCATAACATTTCCATATGTGCCTCTCACAATATCTAGGAATTATACTCATGGCACCCTGGGGACCACAGGGCTGTGATCATTTTAGTCTATTGTAGAGGTGGCTGAGATGGCAGATATTTCCCAGCAACACCCAAATAACTGAAATATGCAAAGTGTCAATGGTCCCCTGGGTGAGCAGTTTATACATGCAAACAGGTTTCCTGGCTGAACTGACTGATTGTTTGACTGAAGTAAATAAACCAAACAGATGTTTTAGCAATATGTTTTTACAGCTTCAAAGCATATTAAGGAATTTTAAAACACTGGTTAATTTTTCTTTGGATTGCAAGTTGACATTCTAATTGGTGACCTATGGGTTTTCAAGATGGTGGATCACTCTGTAACATGATTCCAAATTCCAGAAATAATCTGGGGGTGATATTCTGTCTGAAACAAAGTTACTCTGGAAGCAGATCCTGAGACAAGGATTCTAGAGAAGGTGGTAATAGAAGGAGGAGAGAAGGGAGGGAAGGGGTCAGTTGTGGGTATATTGTACCCTAGCTATGTCTTTAGGAGGTGTAATAAATTCAGTGAATGCTGATGCCCACTGTCATTCAGTGGAAAGGCAGGAAAAACATGACAGTGTGTCCTCATCCACCTTATTCACAGGATCTGGCCACCATAAAACTTCAAGCTCTTCCCCAAACTTAAAATGACCATGAAAGTTGAAGATTTTGAGTTAGTTCAAAACATCCAGGTAGCCACAACAATCTAACTAAAGAGGCTCACAAAAGAGGACTTCCAGAACTGCTTTAGAATGTGGCAGGAAGGATGGGATAAGTGTGTTTGAAGTGAGGGGTAGCATTTTGAGAGGGACTGGATTTAAGGAGCTTGTTGGATAGCTGAGCACGTGGAGGTTCCCGGAGGGTGGCTCCTCTCCCTTCTCCCATAATTTGCCCCACATATCTCTTCCATCTGGCAGATCATCTGCACCCTTTATTAACAAGCCAATAAATGGTAGTGTCTCCCTAAGTTCTATGAGCCATTCTAGAAAGTTAAATTGCAGAAAGGATGGCTTATAGCCAGTTGATCAGAAGTGCAGGTGATAGCCTACTACTACTTGTGTGTGGTGGAACTGAGCCCTCAGCATGTGGGGTCTGATGGTATCACCAGAAGATGGTGTTGTGGGGTCTGATGGTGTCACCAGAAGATGGTGTCAGAATTGAATTGAACTGAATTAATTGAATTGAATTGAAGATGACCACCAGGTTCATCAGTGGAGAATGGCTTGCTGGGAAGAGAAGAGCCCTACAATCTGTTTCTACAAGACTTCTGTGCTGCATGGAGCCAAACTAGAGTGAGAAAACTGTTCTCTGTATCCTTCAAAGTGCTACAAAGATGGAAGATGAAAGCTATATCTTTTAGGAATAAGAATCCTGAGGCCAGTTCTGTAAGTGACCCTTGGTGCAAGGAGAAAGTCAAAGTACAAAAAGACAGAAAGCTGGGACTCACAGCTCAAGTCTCCTCACAGCAAATGCTTAGGATTCCTGGTGAGGCTTCCTGTGTAGATTACCCTTTCATTTACCTCTCCCATTACTTAGTTTTCAAGGTCTATCCCCAAAGCTCACCACCTCTAGAGAAACTTCCCAAATCCCTGGGGCTACAATCATTTAATAGTCCTTTTTTGCATGTATATCATTTCTATCAACTTGAGGGATAGTAATGTATATACATGCCTCTTGCTTACTTATCTCCTCCGTTTGACACCAAAGACAATTTAAGGATTTTGGCTAGGTTGAACAAGCATTGTTGTCCATATGCAGAGCTCCACTTTTTTTCAAAATCAGAGCTTCTTCTTTGCTTCTCACTTCTCCAGGATGCAATGACATTTCCCACAGCCTCCCTCCAATGAGAGAAGACAAAAATAATGGACAATATTTTTAAAATCTGTTTTCCAGTTAAATATTTGCCATGGATGTTGCCTTTTCTCATGATTTCTTGCCCTGCTTCTGAAAAGTCCCTTATTTATAAATACCTGAAAAGTAGAAATATTTTTCTTAAAATAAAAAGAGACGTTCTTTTCTCCATATTGATCTTCTTAGGAATGCAGGGGTGGAATCTAGCTGTGTCAGTCAGCTTTTCAGCACTGTGACAAAATCTCTGAGAAAAACAACTTAAAGGAGGAAAGGTTTATTTTGGCTCATGGTTTCAGAGGTCTCAGTCCCTGGTTGTCTGGTTCCTTCACTGTGCCTGGGGTGAAGCTAAACCTCATGGAGGAAGTGTATGGTGGATCAAAGCTGCTCACTTCCTGGCAGCTAGGAAGCAGAGAGGTAGAGAAAGGGATAGAAAGGAAAGAGCTGGAGACCAGATGTAGTCCTCAAGGTCACCAGCCTATGATCTACTTCCCTCAACCAGGTCCCTCCTATTTCTATCAAATCCCAATAATGCCATCAAATTATAATTTCATCATATTAATCCAATAATGACATTAGAGCCCTCATGATGAGATCATTTTCCTAAAGCCCATGAGCAACCAAGGCTTCCACACAATGAGCCTTTTGAGGGACATGGCATATCCTTACCACAGCATTAGCTGTCTAGCATTGGTGACCAATCACATAGAGATTCAGTTTGCAGGAACAGCCGTATAAGCACATGTCCCTTCCTAGACTCTGAAGTGGTTCCTAGGTAAGGGCGAGGCCTTTTTCACCTTCACGGGCCACTGCCAACCTGGAACATTACAGATTAAGAGAGAAACCTGGAAGGAAGAGGGCCTGCCATCCCATCAACTGTGTATTTCCTTGAAGTCTATAATTATCTATCAGCATAATTGGAATCATTTTCACTCTAATTGCCATGTATAAATACACAAACATACAGATTAAAACACAGTTAAGAGCAATGCTTCAATTTGTCATCTTGTACCAAATGTACCAAGACATACTAAACCTTGCCTATCACCCTGGAGCCCACCAGAATGAGCATCTTTTTATCATCTTCATAGTGTACTAGAGATAGGAGGGCCTAGAGACATGACCCAGTTGTTCCAGATTTAGCTCTGACTAGGCCTGTATTTGTGCTGTGGTAGGATGTGGTTTGAACATCCTCCAAGGCTTTGTGTGTTAAATTTAATACCCTTTTTTGATGTATTAAGAGGGTGGAAACTTAACCTGACTATGGTGTTTAGAGCTATGGCCTTTGGGAGGTGATTGAGATTAGATAAGGTCATCAGGATGGAGCCCCTGTGACTGAATCCTTGTGGGTTTAGGAAAAGAAAAGAAACCACATGCACACACACACACACACACACACACACACACACACATGTACACACACACCCTGTCTCTTGGCATGGGATGCCCTGTACCATCTCAATGTTCTGTCAGCCAGCAAGAAGCCCATCACCAGATGTAACCCTTCAACCCTGGACCAGAACTGTGAGCCAAAATAAACCTCTTTTCTATATAACATCCTCATTCTATACTATCATGTTATTGTAACAGACAATGGAGTAACACAATCTGCTTCCACTTTCTTCATTAAAAAGAATAAAGTGCTTCTTAAAATTTCTCATTAGTATTTGCTTCTGATTTTTCCAAACTGCTTTTTCTTCCTTTTTTTTTTTTCAGAAGAAAATCTCTTTGCTTCAAGTGATTTGGCCAGAGCCAAAAGAAAATCATCCCAAATGCATTGGAGTCCTCTAGTTTTCTGTCCTTTGAAGCTTAAACGGTTTAAATTACTTAGCTCCAAATGCCAAAGATTAACCTTTAAACATATTAGGATCCTCTCGCTCATTCTAAAATATTCCTAAAAGGTGTTCTTACCTTCTTTTCTATTTTTTTATGCACTCAGACAGTATAGGTTTCATATAGACCTTGCTGGCTCTCTCACAAACATTCTCTGTAGATTTTTAGAGCAGTCAGCCTTCATGTCCTGCCTGATGGTAATCCACTACAAATTTGTGTTGCAGAATTTGGGCCAGACATAGCTGTTAGAAACCACTCAAATTTACTTCCATTGCTGGGAGTTTAAGTGTGTCAAAAATACTATGATTTTACTTAGGAGAAGTAAAAGCAGACAAACATCATCATGCATACCTCCCACCGTCTGTGGCTCAAAACCCACTCAGGCTTGGAAATAATCTCCACCCACAGGATCTCACTGAGTCACGGGAACACAAAGTAAGCTACACCAAGTCATCAAAAAACTAAGAGTAGGATCAAAAACGTCATGAGTGTCCTTCACTCAAGACTCTGATACTCACCTAAAGAAATGTGTCAAACCATACTTCTGAACCCATTGACAACTATCTGAGCTTTAGCTGATAGTCTCTTCTCTTTGTTCCTTTCTTTTTCTCATCCTACTCTTAACTCAAGAGATCAGGAAAAAAAAGCCTTAAGAGGATAAGGATGAATGTCAATAATTATGGCATACATTTAAATTAGTCTTTGTAAAAAGGCAACAGAATATTTTATAGTTCTAGACATTATCCCCATGGGAAGAGAAAGAGTTTAAGATACATAAATTACAAATTATGCCTTACTCGGAACAAGAAGTATTTGTGGCTTATTGCATACCAACCTATCTGCACTAAAGACCATTTCAGAGGCTGATTTGGCATGCAGATGGCTGGTAGTTCAATCTTGGAACAGGAAAGTACCACAGAAGAGGTATCCAAAAGGCTGAACCCTGAGATGGAGGATAGTAACAGACTAGATCAATAGGGGCAGTCAAACAGGGTCAAATGTTTGAAAGTAAAATAGAGTGAGAGATATCAGAAATGAAGGAGTTTATATAGATACAGATCTTTATCGATAAAATTTAAGAAACCATTCTTTCCTGGCTCTAACACTAGATAAGATCATGGAAAAAGACAAGGTATTAAAGTTTTGGGTAACTTTCTAGTTTATCACCCAGGACACTTTGAAGAGTAAAAGTGGCCTTTTAATGATGTTTCAGATTATAATGATCATAATTATGTACCCCAAAACATTTCTTCAAGTCCTAATTCCCAGACATGTGAATGTGACCTTATTTGGAAATAAGCTCTTTGCAGATATGATCAATTTTAGATGAGGTCATAGTGGATTACAATGGTTTTTGAACCCTCTTACCCTGTATCTATAGGAGGAAAAGAAAGGAACAGGGAAGCACACAAGGGAAATACCACAGGAAGGTGGAGGTGGAGATTAGAGTGATGTGTTTACAGGTGCCCAAAATTGCCCGCAATCACCAGAAGATAGAAGAAAGGCATGGAACGGATTCTGTCTTTGGAGCCCCAAAAGGAACCAACTCTTCTGATGACACCTAGATTTTAAACTTGTTGCCTCCAAAACTATAAGAACATAAATTGCTGTTGTCTTAAGCCCCCTAATTTATAATATTTGAAAACTATATACAGAGAACTAGTGGCAAACCAGCATGACACTAGTCTTACTGGGACACTGCCAGCCAAGTAAAAAATACTTTCAGTGGTCTCATTGAGCAAGATGGTGACACTACTCACCATGTTATTGACCAAGTATTTCTGCAGGAAGATGCTGACTTTGGTGTTGGACACTGGGGATGGAAACACTACAGATCATTTATCTAATTAGATATGCAGATAGAGGCTTAAAAACATTTTATACAAACCAGCCTACAGGGGAAAGGCCAACACTTTAGGCTTTGTCATGTATGACTACATCGCTAATCTTGGCTTAGTATGGAACTCTTATTTTTCAAAGCATTTCACATCAATTATTCCCATTTGATTTTAATAGCGACCCTGGGAGGTATAATTATCTTCAATTTATAGATAAGTAAAGTGAGGTTTTGAAAGGTCTAGAAACTTGTTCATGGTTACATAAAGAGCTAAGTTATCAGCAGAGCAAGAAGAGGAACCCAGATCACTTTCTTCTTAGTCGATTTTAATTTCCACCAGTGTCCTGTTACCCTCTGTAATGTTTGAGTCCAGAATACTATAAATTCTTGCAGAATTGGCCAATCAGCAGTGAAAAAGTATACATAACATTAAGTCTTTGAAGTACAAATAAAACAGTTATCTAAACTAATGTACTTTAAGAAAATAAAAAGACTTTCTATTTAATTATCAATAGAAGCAATTTCAAAAGGGTCATGAATGATAAAAGTAGGAATTGAGGAAGAGACTGAAAGAGAAGCTCAACTAGGGATTTTATGTTGACAAAGATGATAGCCGAATTTCAAAACTCAGGTAAATGTGGCAAGAGCATTGGGCAGCATTGTACTGGGTTGCAGAGAGGGTCTGTGAATGAGTTACAAAACTCTACTGTAATAACACAAATAAGAACCACTGCACAATGAATGTGCTTTAACAAATTACCTGCAGTTTCTGTAAATTCACCGAATCCACATGAAATTCTTCTAATTTTGTATTTAATTTAATTCAACAATTGAAGTTCAATTTTGATTCAGTAAATCTTAACTTCTAGGCATGATGGGGATGAAAATGAGAGACATAAGACAGTGTTTCTATCCTAGAGCTTGCTCTCAGTGTTCAGTCAAGACATTTTCTTGGCTCAAATAGATTAGAGAACAGGAAGGACACAAACAAGTAGCCTTTTTAGATCCTATTGAACAGAGTCATTTTCCATGAGAACTTAGATGCATTAATGAAGATAAATGGCTCACACCAGATGAATAATTTTATATCCTCAGATTATGTCTATTGAACTACATTTCATGCTTCCCAATTGTTGAATTAAAGAGGTCTGTTCAAATAGCAGTAGTACACCCAAATCGGTTGTGGTTCCTGCTTCAACACCAGTTTTATGAGAGTGATAACTTATGAGGCTGAACTAATCTCTCATTAATTAATATTTGAAACTCTTGGTCAGGTGGAGCAAGCTGGGTATTCCAGGGCAACTGCAGTGGGAATTTTGGAACAGGGGTCCATGCAATATCCTGCCCATGCACTTTCTTGGAGTCAGGTCAATTTGGCCTCTGTATTTGTTCAATTCTACTTGTCCTGGTGGCCTGTCCAAAACCTGAATTACTTCCCATTACCAGGGATTTAGTAACGAGTCACAAAGCAATGAATTCACAGAAAAGGAGATTTGTGGTTGTGAACAGATTATTTCCCTTTCCTAAGGCCCAGAGAGAACAGGGAGGGTGGGGGAAATGCCAGGGAAGTAAGTGGAGATAAAAACAAAAACCATGAAACAATGACAGAGAAAAATCTAGAAAGTGAGAAAAACAAACAAAAAAGAGAAGTCTAGGCAGGACTTAGTGGTGATTCAGCCCTATGTCTTCAGACTCTGGTACACAGGGCCCAGGACAGATGCAATGGGCCTGGGAGATGGAGGAAGTAAAAGGGTGGACAGTGGGTTTGGGGTTCAGATTACGAGTGAGGAGGTGAGGCCGGGTACCAGCGGGATAATTCTGACTCCTGTTCTTATGCTAGTCACAAGCTGAAAAATGCTGTGTTTCCAGAGAGTCCGGGAGGTTCCATCTTTACCAAGATGGGCTGGTGCAAGCCATGGTGGCAAGTACAACAGGAAAAGAATGCTTTCCACCTGTGCTTTGCAAAGTATTTTCTGCTGGGTAGAGGTGCTCCATGGCACACATACTAAGAGAGACGGGAAGGACAGAGTGAAGCTCCTCCTCCATCCACCTCCTGCCTCCTCCTAAACAAAGGGACACCTGCCTTTGGGCTCTGCATCAGATTCTGGGATGCTTAGAAAAGATACAATTGTAGCACCATTTATTAAAGAGGCTATTTTTCTTCCAGTGAACGTGTTTGGCCCCTTTGTCAAAGACAAGGTGGCTGAGTGAGTTAGAGGTTGTTTCTGTGCCTTTTAATCTGTTCCACTGATCCTTAGGTCTGTTTTTTTTTTTTTGGTTTTTTGCCAGTACCATGCTGTTTTTATCACAGTAGCTCTGTAGTATAATTTCAAGTCAGGGACTGTGATGCTCCCTGCCCTGCCTTTGTTACCTAGTATTGTTTTTGCTATTCTAGGTCTCTTGTGATTCTAAATGAATAATAATAAAAAAAGCATAGTATTACTAGGAAATGAGTTGAAAGATAGATTAGCAAATGAAAATATATTCTTTTAAGATCATGATACACAGTGTATTTATTTACCATAATTATTCTCTAATTATTTGTTATGAAAAATTATTTTTTCATAGAATGGTTTTTATATTTTCATTATTAATATCTGCTTATATTACATTAAAATAAAAAGAAGAATATAATTTGCAAAGCATACTTTTTACCAGGTACAAAAGTGCATCTCCAACACACATAATATTATCCCTGGCAGCATTTGTATTATGAATTTTTACAACAACCATCTTATGTAGTCTAGACTGTATGCACAAGTGAAGGTCCAATAAAGGATAGACAAAGGCATGGGCTTTCTAGTCTACAATCCTTTCCACCCTGTCAGTTTTTCTGACTCTTTTAAAAAAACATTTCCGTTTACTTTTGGGGAGTAGCAGAGGGGCAAGCAGAGTTTTTATTTCATTGAAATATATTTTATGTTCATTGAAATGTACATATTTTAAGTACAGAGTTTAACTTTTAAGAAGTATACACACTCTGGAGCCATAAACGAAATCAGGATACAGAACATCTCCATCATCTCACCTCTGAGAGTTATCTCATGACCATTTCTGGTAAGTGACCTTCAGAGCATGGTTCTCATTTTATAAATGACTTTCTTCTGTTCTTGTCCTTCACATAAAAGGATCCATACACTGTGTACCTTTAGATTGGACCACTTTCATTCAACATGTGCTGGAGCTTCATCCATGCTGTTGTCCCAGTAACTCATTTATTTTATTCCTGAGGCATGTACCATGTATGAATATGCCACAGTTCATCTATGTTGACAGACAGACGTTTGAGCTGCTTCCAGCTTGGGGCTATTATAGATAAAATGCTATGAATATTTTTCTAGATTATGTATATCTGTGTACCTGGGTTCTCATTTCTTTTGTGTAAATACTTAGCAATGAAATTTCTGGCTCCTATGGTCACTGCAAGTTTGCTGACTATTTTTCCAATTTGTTTGTAGGATTTTATAATCCACCATAGAAATGAATGGAAGCTACAGTTTTTCCACAGCCTTGCCCAGACTTGGCATTTAACAGTCTTTTAAAATTTATAATTATAATAGGCATACTGATATTTCACTGAGGTTTTAATTTCAGTTTTCCTGGTGGCTCATTGTAGCCCCTTGTTGTGTGTTTGTTGATTGTGATTATATCTTCTTTCGTCAAGTGTCCATTTAAGTCTTTGACCATTCTTATTGGATTACTGTCTCTTTCATTATTGATTTTTAGGTGCTACATAATAAATCTTTTACCTTTTCCCACAGTTTTTGGCTTGTCTCTTGACTTTATGATTGGCATTTTTGTTTAAAAAAATGTATGCTTGCTGAGTTCAGTTTTTCTTTTTTTTCCATTTAATACTTAATGTCTTTTACAAAAACATTCTGGCTATTCCAAGACATGAAAATATTTTCAGGTTTTTTCCCCTCTGAATACTTCATAGTTTTAACTTTTTTATTTAGACTTATAATTAATTTCAAATTATTTTGGGGGTATGGTATGTTTTTATATTGAATATTGTGATGGTTAAACAATTGTCAACTTGATTGACTAGGGAGTCACCCAGACGATTGGTAAAGTGCACTTCTGGGTGTGTCTGGGTAGGTCATAGAGGCATGACTTTGGGTATTATATCTGGGCCCTGGCCTCTTCTTCTGTGTGAAGCAGAGCTCCCTTGCTCTGCTTCACAGTGGCCATGAACTAAACAACTTTGCTCCACCATGCCCTTCTGGCATAATGTTTCTGCCTTGGAGTCAGCATACATGGACTGAATCCTCTAAAACCATAAGCCAGATCACATTTCTCTTCCTTTAAATTGTGAATGTCAGGTAGTTGATCCCATCAATGGGAAAGCTGACTAATATAGATACTCAGCTGCATCATCACCATTTGTCAAAATAAATTTTCTTTCTTTATTGGACCTCATTTGGTAATGTACTTAGAATCACTCTATTATATTTATGCCATCTTATTTCTAGGCCTTGTCTTTTCTATCTATCTAAATGTCAGTCATGACATGACTGCCTGCCTCACTGTCTTCATTACTGTAGACTTATATGTCTTGAAATCAAACAGTATATATTTTGCATTAGATTTATCACAATGCAGTTGATGGTTTATGATGTTTTGTATCAATAATATTGTTATCCTCACTGTAATTTTCGACAATATTTTCTTCTTAGAATAAAAATAGCCTTTTTAATATTAAACTTGTGTTCTGTGATCTTGATAAATTTATGAATTTTCTCGGTGTTAATTCCTGTAGATTTTCTTCATATACAATATGTTGTCAGCAACTATGGTTTTACTTTTATTTTTCAATATTTACAGCCTTTTCTTGCCTTGGTGCATTGGCTAAGACTTCCAATACAATATTGGGTAGAAGAAGGAGGGATGGAAAATTGTCTCATGTGCACCCCTCTCTGTTGTCCCTTGCCAAAAGGAAGGACAGCTGAGTAGAAATGATGACCTTTCCCATTGGGCATGGTTTGCTCCTCTTCATTTTCTGCACCTCATACCCATTTCTTCCCAAGGCACTATCCTGTATGCATCTCCTTTTCTTCCTTTATATTTCAATGTAACACCCTGCCATAGATCTCTTACTTGGTGACCCTATCTGAGTAGTATCCTGTGGTTTAGCCTTATGAAGAGCAACATGCTATCTGATTAACTTCCATTGTTATGATCATTTTTACTTGTTTTATTGTTTGTTATGTGCATCTCCCACAAGCAGGGATCTTTCTTGTTTTCTTGACTAATGTACCCTGGACTCTACTAGAAAATTTGATCTCAAAACACATGTGCAGCAGAGGAATAAATGAACCTCTTCAGAGGGGAATCAATGGACACTCCCTTCCCTTTGCTCCATAAAGGCGAAGGCAACAGTGGGTGAGGACACATGCTCAGATCTTGGTCACATGGTTGATAGTCCTTCAGTGTGCAGATTGAGATCTGTGTAAAGTCTTTCTTCTAAAGTTTCACAGTTCTCAGATAAAGAGCAGGAAGGAGGAGACAGAAACTACTCCAGGGTCAGAGCAGAAGGAGTAGAATTGGCTAGATTGTAAAATCTAGACAGGAAGAGGACTTTTGAATGGAAAGTCTCAGAATTAAGCCTGGACAGGAGAAGGTTGCCTCCAGAGCCCACCTGCAGCCAAGTGTAGGGTGTCCAGGATGGAGGAAGTGTGCCACTGAGAAGCAATGCCTTAGTCTTCTTTGGTGGCTATAACAAAGTACTATAAACTAAACAGCTTATAGAGAACAGAAATCTAATTCTCACAGTTCTGGAGGGTGGGACGCCCAAGATGAAGGTGCTAACAGGTTTAGTGTCTGGTGAAGGCCTGATTTCTGATTCCTCGATGGCTTCCCCTTACTACTTCCTCCCATAATGGAAGGGAGGCTGGCACTCTTTTTTGGGGGGCCTCTTTGACAAGGGGACTCATCTTGGCCTCATTATTTTCCAAAGACCCTATCTCCTAACACCAACATTTGGGTGATCAGATTTCAAGGAATGACTTTTGGAGGGACACACACATTTAGACTAAAGCAACCAATAATAACAGTAAAAGGTAACGCCATCAAAATGAAAAATCAAAATTATGTGTTAATCAAAAACAAAAGAGTAAAATGTAAGTGACAGTGTGGGGTGACAGTGCAAGTGGAATCAAACGGAAATAATGAGCAGAAGCTGTAACCAATATAACAAGGGGGCTGCAAGAGCTGAGCTGGCTCAAAGGAGCTTCATTGCTAATTTTGCAAACAAAATTTGAGGCCAAGCTCTCCTTCTCCATCCTACCTCTGCCACCAGCAGAATTCCCAAGCATAACTGTCAGAAAATTGAGCCCACCTTTGCCTCC
Source organism: Heterocephalus glaber (assembly GCF_000247695.1). The sequence continues at coordinate 18,086,269 of NW_004624741.1, read as the reverse complement.
TCACCAAGATTTTCCCTAGGTCTAACTGAACTCCACACACAATAAAGCAAAAGAAATAAATAGATCACTTAAAAATTCAAAAATTTTATTAGTAATAACTTTGATTTGTTTCTATCATTCTTAGGAAAACAGAAAACCTCTATGATTTCTAACATTGTATTTCTTTTTGCTGAATCCTTTGGAGAAAAAGCTCAGGATAAAATCAGACCTGCCTTAAGCACCTGTCCCTCTCCAGAGTTACAGCCATACTCTCCACTTTGGCAGCACTTCTTGGTTCCCTGCTCAAGAGCATGTGGGTAATAAAAGCAGTTGGATAATAAAAGAAAAGGCCGCCACCCTCCACACACCCACTACCAGCTGCATTGTGAAGGCAGCTGTGAATTCTGTCAAGCACTTAGCAAAGGAAGCCCAGACAACCACACAGCAAATGATGTGGCTTCAGGTTGCATTTGGTGTCCTCTTGGGTTGAGGGGCTTGTTTGCAAAGCCTGCAGAAGATCCTTGAATTGGGACTGGTTTCTCTGGACTGCCTGAAGGGACCCAAGTTGCAAAAAACAAAGCAGAATAAAATGTCTTTCAGAGGATGGAGGATGCTGGACCTGGCTGTGTCAACAGGAAAGCACAGTGCCTGGTTTGGCCTCTATTGGCCCAGCAGGGCTGGAGCACATTTCCATATCAAGGGTGCCCAAATAGAAAAATCCCAAGATCAAAGTCTGACCTTGACTTTCCCAACCTCATTAGCTTCCCATGGTACCTAGCAAATTCAGGTTGTTTCTAGCTCACACCAAATGACTTTGCTTCTTTCAAGAGATGTTAAATAGATAGAACATTTCTACTCAAAGAAACAAATGAATTCCAGAAATGCATTGGGAAGAAGAAAGAGATGTCCTGTCTTCTCCCAGTTCTGCATGAACTAGCTATGTGACCTTGGGAAATGCATATAACCTTGATAGTACTCAGTTTTCTCATCTGTAAAATGTGACCTCACATTTTCCTCAAAATTCTGGAAAGAAAAAAAAAATGAAGACAAGCTTTAGTCTGTCTCTCTCCAAGCTGGCTTCTAGTCTCCAATTGGCTGCTCTCTCTCTGTGACAGGGAGCCCGTTACCTTCTATAATGGCTTTGTCTGAGTGCTGGTAGTTTCTTCTCAGTATGTTTCTATCCATGCTCTGTCAGTGCAAAAGGAAACTTGTTTCTGAAGGAACATGGTTCGAGTATCAGGATTACTAGTATAGAGTTCTAAAAGCAACACCACTCCACTGTAGCAAGAGCTACTCAGTATTTGTTCACTTGCTGCCAGTATCTTTGAGCGTTCTTGAATTTCATAATATTCAAGCAACCCAAGCCAAAAAAGGAAGAGAAGGCAAAGCAAAAGGTAGTAGCTTTAAAAAATGCTTTCTACCTGAGCAGTGATAGGTTTTAAGTATAGCGTTTCTCATAGAATCAAAAATGTTAGAATGGGAAAATTGTCACTAATGAGCTTTATCCAACTCTTCTTTTGGCCTAATTAAGAGGCAAAATATCAGAGAGGTGATGTGACTTGTCCAAGGCTACACAGCTGAGATTAGGCCAACATTTCTGGACTCCTGGGTCTCAAACTACAAATCCTTAGGTGATTTCCAAAGGTGCCCCATGGAACAAAAGTTTTCCAAGATAACAGAAGGGGATTTTTTGTGTGTGTATGAGAACAGGGTTTAGGGTGGGATAGAGAGATATATTCTGTGGGCAAATATGTTTGGGAAATGCTAAGCCATTGTTTTGTTTATAGCAAAGCTTCTCAGAAGCTTAGTTACTCTGTGCTGTAGGAGCTGTATCAGAAAGCAGTAACCACTTTATAATTCAAGCAGAAAGATATCGAATGCAAGGGATTGAGAATTTACAGCTCCATGGGAAGGACTGGTACTGCAAAGACCAGGTAAGTCCACCATTAGATCCAATGAGTACCAGGGTTAGGAAGGTGATTAATGTTTAGGGGAATCTCTGGAAAATTCATAAACATCACACCTGCTAAAGTCCAGATGTGCTCCTGCCACCTGCTGGCTGAACAGCAGTAGATGTCTCCCTCTGCCTCTTATTTGTTACACATGTGCATCTCCATGGCAGGATCTAATTAGAACTCTGGCCCTAAAGAATCTTGTGGTAACATAGTTATCAGGCTTCTAGTTCCTCCACTGCAGCAGAGATTCCAGAAGGAAATGATACATTGTGCCTGTTGCCATCGGAAATGCCATCTTAGCTCAGTTTTAAAGCCCTGGTGATAGACCGGTCAGTTCCCTTTCTTGCACAGCTGATTAAGCCAACACCCCAACCATTTTCTTCTTGGGGTCTCACACCCAGGCCACTATGTGTTTACTCAAATAACCAGAGGCTGGGTCCTAGGCAATGAGGCACAGCCACTGTACACTGAACCCACAAAGTTATTCAAATCAACTCATTCACAGAGAGTCCTTGAAACACTGCTTGGCATGCACAAGCTGCCCTACAGTTCCTATGTGCAGTTATACTGTCCCCAGGTACAAAATCCCCTCATGTCCCTGCATGGCAGCCTTCTCTCCATCACAGCTGTAAACTAGCAGAGTTCTGCTTTACATCTTGTAATCTATGTATTGCATCCAGCCATCAGAGAATCTTATAAAACAGGGGACAGAGACAAGCCTGAGTCACCAAAATCAATCTTGTGCATCTACTAACATGCACTGAAACTCTCCAATGATATGGAATATAGTGTTTCCTAAACTTTTTTGAGTATATCTATCTATGTCCATATCTCTATCTATATCTCTATCTATCTATCTATCTATCTATCTATCTATCTATCTATCTTCAATCTTAGGGAAAGACTTTATACTGTATATCAAGCAAATCAAGTTCCAAGGATCTTATTTTCAGTATTAACATGTGTGTGGGGTTCATACATTTTGAAGGCTCCGTGTCCCTAAAGGAGGCAGGAGTGGTGATCTAGTGACCTAGGAAATGTGATCAGTATATTAATAACATGAGTCGGAGCCCAGTTGCCATTGCAAAATAGATTGCACTGAACAGGAAGGCCATTACTCTGCCTTGACAGCGCCCCCCTAATGGATTTGTGTGTGAGTTCCTGAGCCCATATTTCCACTTGCAAAGCCATCCTCATCTCTTTTCTCATCCAAATTGCAGTCAATCATCAATGCCCAATTCAAGTTCCTTCTTTTTCAACAGGAAATTCAGTGATTAGTTCAGCTTCTTCTCATCTCTTGCTTCTCTGAAATCTTGAAGTACTGTCAGCACTTGTCACAAATCTGCCTGTGACATCTCTTGTACTACTTGCCTGCTCTATTTAGCAGCTCTTAAGTGCCATTTACTTATTCCCCCAAATGCATTGTTATCTTCTCAAAGGGAGATTTGACTTCAAGCTGCTGGGTGCCTCCCTACATATCTAGAATAATACTAAGCATGTAATGAGTCCACAGATATTTGGGGCCAGGATCAATTACTTATGTAGACACTTCAATTTCCAGTCCAAAGGTTTTGGGATGGTGGTTGTTGTGGTGGTGATTGTGGTGGTTGTTTTCTTTTCAGGATTTTAGCTGAACCAGGACCTAGTCTGCATAGAGAAATATTTGTTCACCCAGATGAAAGCAAAAATGGACTTCCATAAAAATGACTTTTATCAAGTGTTAGGAATTATTTTCCTTGTGTAACATTTCTTAGTGAATCCAGTGCTCTTAAACCATGAAGAGCAATGTGACACTTATGAGGTTCTCAGTGACTTTCCTCCAAGAATTATTTCAGGCTTGGATTCCCAACAATTCAGAGGAAATTTCTATTTCTGCCATGTGCATACTTTGCATCATTAGAGACTCAAAGCTTTTTTTGTTAATTCCTCTTCCATCAGTGATCTTATAATATGAGTGAAGCTGTCACAGTGTTATTGCCTTATATTTAATTATTGAGGAAACTGAGGCACAACTTTCAACTAGTTGTGGCAGAATTGGAGCTGGAACTCAAATCTCCTACCTCTCAACCTATGACTTTTCTAATGTGCTCCAAATAGAGAGAGGTACATGAATGTGAATGTGCATATATATATGGGTTTAGTTCATCAGACAAAGGAATGATAATGGGGCTGGGATTTAGTTCAATGGCATGGCTTCTGCCTTGCAGGTAATCCCTGATACCAAAAAAGAAAGAAAGAAAGAAAGAAAGAAAGAAAGAAAGAAAGAAAGAAAGAAAAAAGGAACAATAATGATAAAATACAGAGTTGTTTTTCTTTCCATGACAGATTTTCTAGTAAAAAAAAAATAACCATATATCCAACACTCTAATTGACCTTTATGCACACACACACACACACACACACACACACACACATAAACCCCTTACTTTGTCTCCAAAATCACCTTTAAGAATTGTAAAGCCTTTGTACTATTTTAGACACTGCCATTTAAGACATTTACTTGCTTAAGTCTCTTGAATCTCATGTACTTCTTCTAACCTTGAAGTGCATTTTATACCAAATATAGACAATTCTCATTATTTGTTGTAGTCATGTTGTACAAAGCCACTGAGAACAATGAATCAGTGAATATTAACCCTTTATTCTTAGGGAAACTGCAGGATTAGGTTCTTGAGAGTCTTCAGGGTCACAATATTGTCATCAATCTTGTTTCATGTGTGTCTCTGTTTAAAAACACCTTTAACACATACTGTTGAGTCATGAATATTGAACTCATGACCAATAGCACTGTAATTCATGCAGAATGTATTTATTTTCATGCCTGTATTTACTCCACAAGATGCATCACAGTGTGCTAAAACTTGGCAATGCGAGATGGTCCTTCAGCACTATGCTTGGGAACTGTTCTAAGTGTGAATTCACCAACAGAAACATAAAAATTTGGACCTGAACTGCACTTCAAAGATACCAGGAAACACTCCACAGACCATGTGGCACTACATGGACCATGGAAAGGACACAGGTCTGCAGCTGTAGAGCTGACACAGAAAGACAGCACCATACACTCTACTGGGAATGTGGATGTCAAGTGACAAAAGCTTTTTGGTACTCTATGCAGGTCTACAGAGGCCTGTGAGGGGACCATAAATACTGGCTTGAAGGATACAAATACATTTCAGCAAAGAGGTGAATTTGCAAAAGTGGAAGGTGTTAACAATCAAGTGTCTTGTAGTTACTTGCTGTTTGGCTCCCTCCCTATGTGTCTGTCTGCACCCACTTGGTGAGCAGGTACCTGAAGGGAGGAGCTGCAGTCTATAGATGCACCTGTGGTAAGCATTTTTCACACACTTGCTGGACTGAAGCCCGCTTCAGATGTGTGCTGTGCCAGCCAGTACCCACCCAGGCCAAGATGGGCACATTGCTGAGCCCCTTACAGCACAGAGTGAAGCCCTAAACAGGCTGTAGAGCCTCCACATTAGAGCTGAGGACTACAGCAACTGAGAGTGTCTCTGACCACCTTGTTCCTCTGTACTCAGGACTTGGGGAGGGGCAGAGGGGCTGTGTTCACCTGGGTGGGTGTAGGACAATGTGGCCCCTCAGACAGTGGGACCTTCCTGCAGAGATGGCTGACTCAGCTAGGTGCCACTGATGCTTAAAAAGATCCTACTGAAACTTCATCTCTGTAAGTTAAGCATTGGCAGACAATTACAGAGGAGAAGAGAACTCATATTTTTGAAGGTGAATAGGTACAATGCATGTTACCTTCTCTAATTCATACAACAATCTCATAAAGTAGGTAGAAATATCCCATTTAGAGATGGCCAAGAAGCAGTGAAGGAAAAGAACACACAGAAAGACAGAATGTGGTGCTATAGCATTGGTAGCCAGATCTGTTTGGTCACAAAGACTTGCTTATTTTTGTTACCTCATGCCAACTTTTAAAACATAAATGTTTCTAAGCAGGCAGAGGATCATACAGCTTTTGTAGCCCACAAATTATTTCTTCTAGGCATTCAAAACTATGGCAGGAGAACTTACAACATGCAAAGCAGTGTGTTAGGGACTAGAAGGAACGCAAAGCTGAGTCAGTCACGGCTCCTAGCCGCATAGGAGAACATGTTGCATAGATAATTAGGAAATGAGTAGAAATTGGATGCACCATAAAAGAGGAATGTCAGAGAAGGCTGTCTCTCTGGCTGGGAGAATTGGGAAGGCCTCACTAAGAAAATTTGGGGAGTAGTGATCATGAGAAAAGTACAGGCAAACTGATGAGAGGCCGTGGGCAAACACAGGTGAGCCAGGCAGCCAAACACATCAGCAAGGAACACAGGAAGCCGAATGGGAAGGGGTCACACTGAAAATCTCTTCCCCACCATCATGAGACCTTTACACTTTGTCAATTCTGGTAAAGAATAGCACCTGAGGAAGGGAGTAAGGTGATTTGCGGGGTCCCAGTGAATATTGTTTTATTCGAGTTCCAGGACAAAAGACCACAGCATGGACCAGGCTTAAGCAAGAGTTCACTACTGCAAGCTGAGACTGAGGTGTCCACTTGAGTGGCTTCCCCTGTGTCCTCTCCCCGCTGCCTGCAGGTGGCCACCTTCCCACTGTGTACTCACATGACCCTTCCTCGTGGCTCTGTGTCCTTATTTCCTCTTCTTCTGAGACCATCCATGGTGTTGGATTAGGACCCACTCCTAATCCATTTTAACTTCGAGTGTAAACTGAATTGCTTTTTTAGAGATATTGTCTCCAATACAGCCATGTTCTGAGGCACTGGGGGTTAGAACTTCCACATGTGAACCCTTGGGGGCCACTACTGAGGGTAAGATGACCCATGAGAAGGAGACCAGCTGAGAGGTGATTTAGCCATCAGAGGCCAGCAGTGGTGATGGGTAAGAGGTGCAGAGGGCATCAGTGGGCAGCAGTTGGATGATTCTCCTCTTCGGGAGCAGAGACAAGAACAACAAAATCTGTGAAGGTTGCAATGAAGGGGAGAGGCAGACAGCTAGACTTCCCTCAGCACTCTGTCCTCACCTCACAGGGACATCCTCTAAGCCACCTCTCCTCACCTCCCCATAGCAGGAGGGTTGCTTCTGATTCCCAACCCACCCAGGACAAAATGTCTCATTACTCTCCAGGCATGGAGCATTTATATCCTGTTCTCTTATGCCTGGAATCTGAATCACAGCCAGGACATTCCTGGGTGACAGCGCCCGTGAACAGATTATTAATGTTCCTGGCACAGAGGCTGGGTGGGCATTTATTCCCATTACCTAAGGCTGGTGACGAATGGGACTTCACATGGGCTGCATAATTTCTTCATTTCTCCATAAGTCTGTGCCTTCTGTTGGCATTTTAAGGAATGTATTTTTATAGAGTTTGGCGCTATTCAGTAATTTTCCAGGAGGGCACATTGCCCAGGCCAGATGGACATATTTTTTTTTTCAGGTTCCAGCTGGTGAAGTCCTGTCTGATAAGAGCCTATCCCATGCTACTTGAACAGAGATGCACAATTTGCTTGCAAGGTGGGTGATGAAAAATGACTCTAATGGTAGCTTGTGACAGGGGGCGGGGTGAGAGGGCCACTGTAGGACCTAAAGCCTCCCTGACATAAAAAGCAGCCAGAGCCAAGTGGCTCTGCAATGACACATTCAGGGAATGCTAGGAAAGGCAGCTCTGTTCTTGAAGGTGCTGCTATCCTCACTTGAGATGAAATGGGAACTGGGTATCAAGCAGCCATCCTGGCTGAGCAGAGTCTCTGTGCCACAAAGAGGAGTGCTCCTGGCTTCCTGACGAGGGGCTCTCAGTATCCAGTGACACTGGAGGTGCTTCTAACCTGCTATCTTTTACAGCAGCTGGAGACCCACAGGGTAGTGTGGAGAACACATGGGAGAACTGGTAAGGTTCCTGGGTCTAGGACCAGCACATGGCAAGCATTAAAGGGTGAAGCCCTGAATTCCATAGAGAGGCTTTCCTTTCTTACTTCTTAACAGATTAACCTGCTAAAGGGAACTGAGGCCAGACAGTACTTTCACAGAATAGTACCTTCCTACAGGAAGTGATAATGACATCACCAATGAACAGAAACCCCTGGCTTTCTTTCCTTCTGTTTCCATACTTGACATTCCCTTGAGGGAATCATTAAACATTAATATTTTCTCTTCTTTGTCCTGAGTATACTTTTCCTGCCTTAAAAAAATGAAAATAGAGCTTTTGTAAATGGGGTGGAGGAGAAAGGATGTAGGGAGGGAAAGGGAAAAGGATAAAAATAGAATTGAGATGTGTTATATACAGGTACAAATCCCCCCAGGATGAATGTGTTCATTATGTACTGCAAACATGAACTAATAAAAAAATTAAAATGCTGTTATTAGTCCATGTTTGCAGTACCTGATGATTACATTCCTCATGGGGAGTTGGTACAAGTATATGACACATTTCAATTCTTTTTACTTCCCCTTTCCCTCTCCCATCCATCTCCTATCCACGTCTCATTTGCAAAAGATCTATTTTCCTGTTTCCCAGTATCAGCCTTTTACTTTGATATTTAATTTATTTATACTTTGGGTTTCTCATATAAGGAAAATCATGTGATATTTAAGCTTATGTGTCTGCTTTCACTTAACATTGTGGTGTCAAGGTATATGAAGATTGATATCTTATTATGCCTGTTCCCTTCCTGCCCTGGGGTCTGGCTTAGCCAGGAAAGTGTCTCACTCTGAGTTCCTTCCAGGCCCCACTTCTCCCTGCCTTCCTGCAGGCCAGGATTCCAGGCACACTTCACTCCAGCAGGGTTTTTGCTGTAAAACCTCATTTCTGCTGGCCCTCCAACTGCTGCTGCTGACATAAAACTCAAAGCCCAATGATCTTGTCACTTATTAGGAAAATATCTTGATTTTTTACCAAGAGGCAACACAAAAATTCCCCCCCAGAAAAAAGAAACTGTTGTTTCCATTTAACGGATAATGAAAACTAAATCACTCGAAGACTAAATTACTTGTCCTAGGAATGTGTCTAGAAAGCAAGACATATTTTCTTCCTTAAAACCTACCACAGTGAAGAAAATGATTCAGATGAAGAAGCTTAAACCATAAGAAATCAACCAAAACAAATAAATGTTAAAAACCCTGAAAGGGAAAAAAAATAAATTGGATCTGATTCACATTTAAAACTTTGGCTCTTTCTAGAATAAGTGAAGAACTTGCCAGACTCAGCAATATGAAAACAAACAACCCAATGACAAATGGGCAAGATATTTTAATAGCTTACCAGGAGAGAAGAAGTACAGATGGCGAATAAGTACCTGTCCAACAGCGTTAGGGTAAAACAGTGGGGAAAGAAGGGGTAACACCCGCCTCTATTAACTTAGTGTTCTTCTACTGGGTGCCAGGAGCAGCTCCCCACTTTGCTGCTTGGAATACAAACAGGTCTGGCCACTTGGGGAAGGGAGTTTGGCCACTTCTGGGAATGTTCCCCATATACTCCAGCAATTCCACACCTAGGTGCATACTCAAGAGAAATGAAGACACAAATTCACACATAGCATAGTCCATGAATACTTGTAGCAGCTTATTCAGAATTCTTAAAACTGGATTTAAATCCTTAAAACTGAATCCAGACCACTATCCAATGGCTGGTAAGTGGGTAAACTGGTAAATCCATGAAACAGAATAAGACTTACAATCCAAAGGAACAAAGTGCTGGTAACCACGGCAATATGAGTAAATTTCCCAAGTATTGTGATAAGTGAAGAAGTCAAATTCTAAGGGCTATAGTTTTTACAATTTCATTTATATGACACTCTGGAAAGGGAAAACTAAAGTCACAGAGAGATCAGTGTTTTTTGGCTGTGGGGAAGATGACAGTGAAGGGTACGGGGAACATTTTGGAATGATGTGAAATGTCCATATCTTGATGAGGAAGTGCTTCCCAAACAGAATACATCTGTCAAAATTCATAGAAATGGACTCCCCAAAAAAGTGAATTTTAAAGTATATGTATTAGACCTTAATAAATATGATTAAATGTTAACTGTAACAGGAGGAGTTGTGACAAATGCCTTACTTTACATTCCTTTATTGTCTACTGGACCCTTATTAGCAAGATTGTCTCTGCCCAAGGTTGCTGCCCACTAGCTCAGAAATGTGAACAAAACTAATGTGATCTTCATTCACAGTGTGGGAGTTGGAGAAGGAAATCTGCTGTTTTGTGATTGTATGTTCTTTGCTGTGACTGGAAGAGCTCAGATGTGTGGTGATGCTGTAGAGAAAGACAAGAAAGCACCTTGCTAAGGTTGGCTAGGATGTAGGACCTAGAGAATGTGGATGGTGGGAGGGGAGCCACTGGGTACAAGAAAGAGTGACACAAAAGTGCAGGGCACCAGCCAGCTGGGCAGTCCCCTCCTCCTCCCACCACAACTGCAATCAGCCCATGTGACCCCCTCAGGAGAGCTGAAGGGATGTTGATCCCCTGACCCACTTCTCTCATGGCACAGACACTAAGAAAATACTTGCTCACTTCTACCACATGGTCAAAAATCCAACAACGAACATAGAAAATGTAGAAGAAATGATGAAAATAGAAAACCATCTTGAGCTAAACACCATAATGGCAAGTGTTGAAGCCAAGAATCATTAATGTATGCTAAAATTAATGGGTAAAAGTATTAGGAGGAGCAGGGCATTTGCACAGTCACAATGTGTCTCCTTACAACAATGGTAGCAAAAGGGAAATGAGGAACTGCAGTGAAGGAACCTGGTAGACACTGTCTCCATCAAGGGAGTCAAATAAGGCCTACCAAGGAAAGTGGTCATCATGTGGCCACAACACGATGCTTTCAAAGGCCACAGACCATGCTGTGATGTTCTTGTTGGAAATGTTATCTTGGATCAAGCTGCCACAATATGTTACCATAAACGAAGTGGCTTGAACAACAGCCATTTATTTCCCAAGGTTCTGGAGGCTGGGAAGTCAAACCCAAGGTGTCAGCTGGTGTGGTTTCTGGGAAGGTCCTGCTTCCTGATTTGCAGAGGGCTGTCTTCCTGTCACATGCTCACATGATGTAGAGCAGAGAGGGAGGAAATGAGCTCCCTATCTCTTCCTGTATGAGTACTAAGTCCCCATCACCTATTACTTTCCAAAGGCTCCACCTCCTAACACCATCTCATTGAGCATTAGAATTTCAGTTTATGAATTTGGAAGGGAAACAGCCACATTCAGCCCATAGCAAATGCATAGCCCCTCTCTAATTCCTAAAGAAACACCTGATCAACCCGGATTGAAGGATGCTCCGCAAAATAAGGGATCCACATTCTTCACAAGCTCCTAGGATATGAGAGAGAAATAAAAAGTCTCACAAATGGGAAGACACTAAGGAGAGACCCAACTACTTGTAATGTGGGTACTGCACTAGATCTTGGGCCAGAAAAAGAACATAGTGGGAAAACATGCATAATTGAAATAAGGTTTATAGATGCGTTAATGGTATCATGTCAGTGACATTCCTTGAGGTTGGTCATTGTACCAGAGTTATATAGGATATATTGGAGAAATCTGAATGAAGAGGAGAAGAGAACTTTCTATAGCATATCTACAACTTTATTTTTTTCAAAAGCTTAGAGAAAATATTTTCTGCAAAGAGGTAAGAGAATCTTAAGAATTGTGTGCACCTGGACATTCCTTCTACTGCTAGATATTTGATTTATTTGTTTCTCCTCAACCTGAACAAAGCACAGATATGAGACTCTGTAATAGGGGCACTAAAATTATCTCTTAGGACAAACACATGTTCTTGCTTTATTTTTTGTCTTAAAACATTTTAGGACCAAATAATGTACAATTATCTCATCCATCCCCAGTTTTCAGTGGTCTCAAACCTATAGTCCTTGAATAGGCCGAGAACCCCTGTGACCGGGTCACATTCCCACCTGCTGTCTGCATCATTGGATTCCCTCCCACTGGGCTAAGTGTAGTCCCACAGGCTGCAGAAGAGAACATGCCTGTCGTTTGATCAAAGGTGGAGATTATCCTTGTCACCCAAGGGCTTTTACCTGCAAATCAAGGACCTGGTGCACTGAATCAAGAATCCCTGCCACAGCTAAAGGGCTGGTGCTATTGTCAGTGCTAGCTGCTGCATGAGGTCACTCTCCTGTAGAAATGATGAGCCAGCGCTCTTCCTGTGTGGCCAAGTTCTCCTTAGCTGCCCCAGACACTCTGGTTTTGTTTTCTGTCTGAAGAACTGAAGGACAAGCAGAAAGAACACAGTTTTTCTTGATAACCTTTAGTATATACAGCTAAAGTGGTTTTTAAGATCTGGTTGTACATGAAGTGTGCAGAAGGAATCCCTTTCTCACACCGCCTGTCAGCATTTATGCAGCCTGGCATTTGTTTGTCTTTCCCACCTGCCTCAGTTTCCTGGGGGTGATTAACTGCCCCACTCTGTGCAGTGTCAGTGATATGGCCAAGAGCTCAAGAGCTCACATTCACAACCATTGAAGGCACCTTCTGCTCCAGCCTTGCTTGGAACATCCACAGGAGTAGCTCACACTCTGGGGTTGCCAATTGCTTTCTTCTCAGACTCTGAATTGAGTTGACTGGGCCAAGAGGAAAAGAACTACTCTGGTCTGGCTGCTCCAGTGTTGCTCCATGCAGAGGCCTGGGATGGTCCTGCTGTGAAGGCTCCCTAGTTCTCTGGCCCTCACCTGCTTCACACCTAGTTCTTCTTTCTTCATCCTGGGAGCTGCACCAGGACCTGCACCAGTATGACCCAAAGGACTTTATGAAGTCCCTCTCTGGAAACCCAGCCAGAGATGCTACCTGGAGTTTGCTCTAACTGGTTACATTCCTTGGAATCACGAGAAGACCCTTGACTGGCTCCCAGCTTAGGCAAAGGACCCTCAACACTGTGGAATTCCTGGACCTATGGCTGTATTCTGAGGTGAGCCTGGCTTTTGGAAATACAGGATTCAGACTACAACCTTTTCTACTTTTTAAATCACTGTATTATCTCCTGAGAAGGATGAATCTTTCAAACATATAATGCATTATTAAGTATCTCAGACTAAAATGAATTTCCAAATATAATTTGGAAATGGCTCTAATATATACTTATATCAGTTTCTACATAGGCATATCATATTTATGAAGGTAAATTACCAGAGTTTGTGGGTTTATTTTGACTGTATGTGTAATTTCCATTTTGACACTTGAAAATTAGGTGTTACAATGAGACATAACCCTAACAATAGAGACTGCTAAGTGTGAAATCATTACAAAAAATTTTAAGATTTGTTCCAGTTCTAAAAAGTGAAACATATATCTACCATGTGATCCAGACAATTCGCACCTAGATATTTACTCAAGAAAAATAAAAGATTATGTGCATACAATAACTTGTACACAGATGTTCATAGCAGCTTTATTTGAATAGCATAAAACTGGACACAACCCATATATTTATCATTAAGTGACTGAACCAACAGACTGTAATGTATCCTTGCAATGGAATATTACTCAGCAATGAAAATGAGACATACAGTAATGTCCATATATCGCAAAGCAATTATGGTGAATGGAAGAAGCCAAACAAAAGAAGAGCATATACTGTTATGATTCCTTTTAGATAAAATTCTAGGAGATGAAAACTAATTATGTAGCAGTAAGAAAGTTCATGGCTGTCTGAAAGGGCAAGAAGTATAAGATAATTTCGGGGGGTGACACATTCAGTGTCTTGATTGCAGTGATGTATATGTCTGTCAAATTTATTGAGTTGCTCACTTAAATACCTACAGCTTATTGTGTGCCAATTGCTTCTCAAAGCACCTGTTAAAAGAACAAAATCTTGATACTTCCCTGCCAGGCTTGGTGCTGGGTCCTCTACCTGGAAGATACAAATTACAGTGTTAGCACACAGGAAAATCTAAGATTGTTTAGTTCAGGGATTGGTAGACTTCTCTAAAGGGGCAGAAAGTAAATATTTCTGTCTTTGTGGGCCAGGTGGTCTCTGTTACAATACTCAGCTCTGCCACTATAGTACAAAAACAGTCGCAGGTGACACAGACATGAGTAAGAGCGGCCACCTCCCATAAAACTTTATTTACTGCAACAGGAGGTGCACTTGATCTGGCCTACAGGCTATAGTTTGGTGACCATAATCTAGTTGAATGCAATTATTATACAGAGACAAGGAAGTGAATGTTATATAGGCATTTAGTGGTAGCTTGCAGAAATTGGAACTTATATAGTTTAATTTTTTTAAGCAACCTTTAGTTATAAAACTGTATTTGAGCCAATGCCATAATACCACTCCATAGATTGCTGATGGTCAGGGGAACTGCACTTCTATGATAGAGAAGTCCACAGGTCACCACTATCTTCACCAACAGCTACAGTTCTCACAAGTATGGGGTTGTCTGGCCTTCTTGCCTCCTGATACACTACAAAGTGAAGCAGACAGCATTGTCTATGAAGGGTGACTTCCCACAGAGTTTCCGTGATTATAATGGAATAGAGCTGCTGGTTCTCATTTTCAGCCAATAAAACTATACAAAGAAGATGGGAACAAGTTAGACAACTTCAGGAGACAGAAGTGAGCTGGCCTGATCTCTAGAAACAAATGAGTAAACATATGTGTGAAGAAAACTGCTATATTTGATAAAAATGTGATGATTTCAGGTTTGAAAAAAAAACTAGTGTAAAAGTATCTTGAATAACAATGGAGAAAGTTTATCACAGTCTAGTTATTAGATAATAATACAAAATGTGAATTCGGTTAGATGGAATAACAATATGGGCTTTCTTTGGAGAATATTCTTCTTTTAGGAGATAAATGACAAAATATAAGACAAACAATTCATAATATTAATGAATAAAAAATAAGCATATGAAGAAAAACAAAAATAAAGAAACAATTGTTGAATTCAGAGGATCAGTTTTATATGCTCACTGTTTTTCTTTTCCAATTTCCTGAATATTTGAAAGTTTTCATAAGAAAAAGTTGAGAAAATTATTGTACAGTAAAACTTTGGTTTAAGATCATAATTTTTTCTGGAAACATGTTTGTAATCCAAAGCATTTGTGTATCAAAGCTAATTTTCCCCAAGGAAATAATGGAAACTCAGATGATTTTTTTTTGTATATCCTTTTATTGGTACATTTTAGGTGTACAATGTAATGACATTCATCATTGGAGATATGCACCTTTACATACTCTCTTGGTACTCAGATGATTTTGATCATTCTACAACTCAAAATTTTCGTATAAAAATGATTGCAATACTGTAAGGTAATATAAAATAATAAGGAAAATAACAATATAAAGAAAAATAAACAAATTAACCTGCACTTACCTTTGAAATCCTTCCTGGCTGGTGTGAGGGAGACAAGAGAGAGGAGGGTTATTGTATAGGATGATTTTCACTACCACTAACAGAATCTCTGCTATCTTTTGGCTCAGTGAATCTTTTTCCTTTCACACCACTTTATCAAGGAACCTATCCAGTGATATTTGCTTTTGTCTCCTTTTGAGGATTTCATGGAAATGTGACATTGAATTGTCCTTAAACAGATTTATTATTCACACTGCTACAGACTTATCTGGGTGGTGCTTTTCTTCAAAAATTCACAGTTTCCCACATTTTACACATGTCCCTAATCTCATTTGAAGTGAGAGATTCCTCTGTCTTTTTCTCCTCCTCCTTTTCAGATGAGATCTCCTCCATAACCTCTTGATGTTGGGAGACAATCACACACAATCCCCCAGGGGAGGGAGGGAGGGAGGGAGAGAGAGAGAGAGATCATTGGCTCAGTTGTGATCATGTGACATTTGGCATCACACACTACTTGTATTGCACGACATTGTTTATCAAGTTAAAATTTATTAGAAATGTTTGCTCATCTTGCAAAACACAGAACAAGTTACTTGCAATCCAAGGTTTTACTGTATTTAATAATATGCCTTGAGAGAATATTTTTATTAAAATATATGTAAATACTTTTAAATTACCCCTTTAAGTCAAGAAAATGACAAGAAGGTGAGAGAATAGGTATTATATTGCAGAATAAAATAAAAGCCTTTTTACATTTAAATATACATAATATTTTCTAATAGCTAATTCAGAAAATAAAAATAATTCTTTAAAAGGAAAATGGTTATATCTAGTCTTATAATTAAGAGGTGCAAATTTTAATGACCAGGGAGATTTTAAGAACATTTACTGTTACTTCATGCTAATATTTGATACAGAAGCAGAATAATTTAAAAGAAATCAAAGCCAAAACAATACAAAGCTAATACTTGTTTTATATAATTGTGGCATTTGGATAGAAATATATATATATATATCCTCCAAACCCATACAATGACTATATTCCAATACATATATTTTAAGATAACCAATGCAAGTAATGATACCATGTTCAATGTAGATGAACAATTTCCCAGAATGAGACATGGAAGGATTGCTGGGTGGAAACAACGTTGGCCCATTACTCAGGTAGCCTTAGCTGGCTCTTCCCATTGTCAGCCATTTGCACTTTGTGCCCGATGATCACAGTGTCTTAGGCTGCAAACCTTGTCCCAAGTTCCAAGTGTTTCCCTGATTATCAGTGAATCATTCAGTAAGGAATTAGATAAATCTCTGAAAATGTGTCTAAGCCTGTACTCCGGGAGAAAGCATCTATCAAGACATCACTTTTATCTTACCAACAAAGAAAGAGAAAAAGCCTCATAACTCAGGGGAGCAGGTGGTATTGATGTTCCATCTCTGTCCCCTGCACAAGCTGCATTTCTGAGACGTCACTTGCACCTGCTTGCAGGGAGGCTTCTTTGCATCCTTGAATGTCCATTTAGACTAAATTGATAGACACACTAAGAGTACTGGGGTGGTGGTGATGGGGTTGTAATCCCTAGGAACAACTTTCAACAGTAACTGACAGAACTCTGTATATAAATATCCCAGATTGTCTGCCACTTCATTGGATTCTCTAAGCCATGTACTACACACTCTCCCAGAAGTCCTAGCATTGGTAATCTGCTCAATACATATCTTTACTGCCTTTTTTCTCCTCCAAGTCTCACTTCCTGACCCTCTTACCAATGTTCCTAGGTTCAACTCTGAAATACACTACTTGGACTCACTTTCATGTATGCAAGTATTCATTTTGAAGCTATGATCCTTGATAACAAGGACATCCACACTGGTTAATGTGCAGCCTTGTTATGTGATGCAGACATGGTGTTAAATTTGGATTAAACTGGTAATCCAGGCTTAGCCTCTGTTAACAAGTCCCCCCCCCCCGCCCATTAACAAGCTAGCTCAGCAAGGGCAAGCTGTGATGGTGGAAATGCTTAACCAGATAAGAATAGAAGAAAAGCACTTCCCTAACCCTACAGGAACTCTCCAAGGTTCTGGATTAACTCCAACAAACAAGCACCCAAGTCTGCCAGGATCTATCCGCCTGGGATTCCATCCTTCTTATTTTACATTCTAATTGATACCAGCTGCCTCATCTTGCCTGTGTCCTGTCTGGCTGTAACCAGACTCTGTAATCAGGTTCCTGCCCTCTGCTGAGCATTTACCCAGTTTCTGCTCCTATATCTCTTCACACCAATAGCCTGCTGACCTGCTTCGGTGGGCTTTTGTGTGAACCCTTAAATTGTTGCTCTTTAAAACCAATATATCCTAAATAGAAAAGCTTCTTTCTAGAAGATTTTGAATCATGTCTTCAATGTTTACCTAAAATTACCAGCCTTACTCAATCCTGAAGCTGCAAGACACTGAAATAAATGTTTTATTTCTAGAGAAAATTGAAGTGTCCAGAGGTACAGAAATACATCAGTGCATCTGAAGCTTTCTTTCTTGTAGAATAAAAATTCAGTTAATGGCAATAACCTTTTCATAGCTAGGTGGTTATTTAGGGACTTAGAAAGCATTTGACACAATTGTGTGGCACTTAGTAGATGCTCAGAGAGTGGTAGCTATGAATGAGGTAGTGAACATCGTGTAATTCACTTCTTTGTGCAACCTCTACTGACTTGACATGAGTTGTGCAGGTACAGGAAGTACAAGCCCAGGGAAGAGGAATCAAGGCAGGAAGGAGTGTGGAACAGAAGGCAACAGGGCAAATGTAAGGGGGTGCACTGTGGAGATGGCCACCTCCTCATGTGAAGACCAACCAATTGTACCACCTCCTGGGTCCATCTTCTGGGAAGGCCCCTGAGTCCTAAGACAGACTGTTGGCAGGGGTGGAGAAATAAGGAGGAGAATTTATCTGATATATCCAGCTGGTGAAAGGTCTACTCCACCAGGCATCCACTCCCTGCAGCCTGCAATGCTCCTGTGTGAGTGCCAGAGATGTCCCAATGGATGGTAAACCTCAGTAGTGACAGAGAAGCCTGTATTGAAAACAAAAGGCTCAAGGTGTGGGCTTGTGGCAAAGCACCATCTGTACTTTGTGCACAATGTCCACCTTAGCTGTGGTAGTTAGGAGAAACAGCCTGAAGTTGGTCTCCAAAATGAAAGCCAGAAAGGCACAAGTAGCCAAGAGTACCAGAGACAGGTGAGCCTGGAGTGTGCAAGGTGAGGGATAAAATCTCCTGGCACACTTAGTGCTTGAAGGCCTTTAAAAATATATCAACTTATGTTTTTTCCACTGCAATATTCCAGGACATGGATATATAGAACCAAACTTCAGGAGTTCCTAATACTCAAGCTTTCTTTTCCTCAGCAGGTGTACTAAACTCTATCAAATAGCTGTTGATACAGAAATCAGGATTTAAGTGCTAGAAGGGTACTTCACAAATCAAATACTTTGTAAGAACAAAATCTGTGTGCCATGAATAATTGCCCTTTAACCATTCAGTTTTGATGTTAGATTTTCTACTGAGAAAACATTCTCATACAATATCTTTCTTTTTTAGGCTATTTTGATTCTCTGTGCTATTAGATTCTGTGGTGTTGGGAATTCTTATTGTTTTTGGCTAAAATCTGTAGGTTATTTGTTACAGAATGTATCAGACTCACATATTCAGCCTCAAACTATTCGAGAAAACTGACAGTTTCTTTTAAATCTTGTATTCCTCCACAGCATCCCTAGAGAATAACAAGCTCTCAAATTAATAATTGTTGATGGGTAACAACCTAAATAGCAGGCATTAGGTGAATGTTAGCTAAATGATTGGGCAGCCGTACAAGAAAAAATGGGAGGCTTCTGCTAACACAGACAAAAGAAGATGGAAGACAGTTATTTTAAGTATAGTATGAAAACTGCAGAACACTATGTATAGAATAAGCCCATTTGAATTGCATATGTATCTGTACATGTATGTGGAAGTGCATATTTCAAAATTTAGAATTAATAATAGGTACTAAACTGTTAAAGAGTACAACTTTCAGTGATCAGATTGGTAGAAGGTAAAGAGTTTTCTTTTTACTCATGTTATTTATATTTTTTACAATAAACATTTATTACTTACATAACCCCACAATAAACAAGGAAAATAAATAATACTTTGAATGAATTATGGATTTTTGGTGACATGGAAATACAGGCAATGGGGCACAAATAAATATTTAGTTTTGACACTGACTTAGTCAGGTACCATTGCTCATTTAGTCCTACATGGAGAAAATGCTAGCTTCATTTCTTCAGTCCCTGTGAGAGCCATTGGAACCTCTGCATTCTTGACTTTTCCTAAAATAACAGTATTCTTGGCTGACTTACTTGGCCATACATCATCATATCTGCACCATCATTCTTTCTCCCCCCAAGAGTTCTGTTTGCAATTCTGACAAACAGATAAAAACTTTGCAGCCAATATAGATCACCCAGCTGTGCCTATGTGGAGTGGTTGTTTTGTATGTTTCTTAATCCTCATATTTTCACTACCTCAATTTGCTTCAAATAAAAATATTTCTGTGTGCCAGAAACATTTAAATAATAATATAATAGTCAGATATTCTGGAACACATGGTCTCTGCACTCTAATCAATCCCATAGAGTAAAAGATGATAAATACCTATTTAAAAGCCTTGGAAGTGAAGGATTTCAGGTTGTGTTCATTTTCTTGAATCTTTCTGTGGTTCTTTTGTGATTTTTAAGGATGATCTAGAAAGGGGAGAGGCACAGCTTTTTCCAGAAAGGGCAGTGTAATGGGAGGAAACAGCTGCATTCTGGGTTTGATTGTTTTCTGGAGTTAGTATGTGTTTATAGTATATAATGTTTAAATTCCTCATGGTGGGGTGTTGGTGTATGTACAAAGTACATTTTAATTCCTTTTTTATCCCCTTTCCGTCCCCTCCCTTCCTCCTTCCCATTTGAGAAAGATCTGTCTCCCTACTTCCTATTATCTATCTTTTATTTTGCTCTTCATTTATAATTTGTTTCTCATATCAGAGAAATCATGTGATATTTAAGCTTGTGTGTCTGATTTATTTCACTGAACATTATGATCTCAAAGTGTATCCATTTTCCTACAAATGACTCAAGTTCATTTTTTATGGCAGAATGGCACCACATTTTCTTTATCCATTCATGTGCTGTTGGACATACAAGCTGTTTCCAAGATTTAGCTATTATGAATCGTGCTGTCATAACATGGAACCAGAAGCTACCTAGAATAGCCAAACCAATCCTGAGTAATAAGAGCAAAGTGGAAAGCATCACAATCCCTACTTGAAGTTATATCAAAAGCTACAGTCATAAAAACAGCATGGTACTGGCAGTAAAACAGACTTGAAGATGAATGGAACAGCATAGAGGATGCAGAAACAACCGCAAGCACATTGAACTATTTGATCTTTGACAAAGGGGCCAAAGATATACATTAGAGGGAAGATAGCATCTTTAATAAATGGTGTTAGAAAACTGATTATCCACATGCAGAAGAAGAATGAAGACAGACCCATATCTCTCACCACGTACTAAACTAAAATAAAAATGGATCAAAGACATAAATGTTAAAACAGAAACACCTAATCTGCTGCAGAAGGGAATAAGTAAAATTCTTGCTTTCTTGGTTTGTATCAGCAGCCCATCCAACATTTCATAAGCACTGACTCATATCATCAGCAGCCCAGAAGAGCTTAGATCTTATCTCTTCACTCATTACTCCTCCTTATTTATTTATTTATTTATTCATTTATTTTCTACCCACCTTCCCTTCCACAGAACAATCTTTGTTCACCAGCTACTGATTACAAAGAGTAAGTAACCATTTCGGAAGGGCAGAAGTTATCAGAAAACTCTGATAACAGAGAGTACCAGAAGGGTATCAGAAAACTCTGTGGAGATATTTAGGGATATTGTCCAAGGGGCCTCAAGTGGTCTCTGTGGAAAGAAGAAAAGGATTAAAGGTGGCCCTCTGACAGCACAATGGCAAAGACACTAAGACCTGGTCCAGGAGGAACTTTGTGTAACACTGAATGCTGTTGAGCACACATAGCCCATAAAAAATCCCAAGCAGTAAGAGCCAACAAGAATTTGAAAGAACAAATATTCAGCAAAATGGAATCATTATGTACCCTAGAATCTTGACACTTTGACTTTTCAAAAGGAAAAGAGAATTCAGGGAATGTGCTCCTAATCCTTGAGCAGATTTAAGCAGGAATCTATGAATTTAAAAGGAAAATTATATCTTTATAATTATATATTTATAATATAATATTTCATCCAAAT
>NW_004624741.1:18043194-18064483 GCF_000247695.1 Heterocephalus glaber | reverse complement strand
TTGATATTATATTTACTTTTATTCTGAATAAAAATTTAACGTTTTTCTATTACAAATTTAGACATCAAATGACAGTTATCTTATTAGAATATATGACTTTGGCTTTCAGTGAAAATAGCCAACTTAGCCACTTTCCCATTGTTGGGACAAAATACTTGTCCTTCACAACTTAAAGGAGCAGAGGTTTATTTTTGTCTCATGGTTTTAGTCCATGGTCAGCTGTCTCCAAGGCAGAGATAAGATGACAAAGAAGCATGGTGGAGGAACAGGTGGTCAACCCATGATATCCAGGAAGCAGAAAGAGAAGGGACAGCCGAAGGACAAGAACATACTCTTCCAGATCACAGCCCCCACTGTCCACCTCTAGCTGAGCCCCACCTCCTAACAACACATTCAGCTATGAACCCACCCACGGGTGAATCCACTTATGAGGGTCGTGTTTCCATGATCCAGCCACCTTCTAAACACATGAGACTTTGGGGAGACATTTCAGATCTGAACCATAACAATAGCTATTTTATACCATACAAGAGTTGTTGCAAAGATCTTGAAATACTGTTTACATTTAATATTATTCTGTATTGTGGTCCTTAATTGACCTGCCACTAGGTTTCATTACTTAATGTGTCAATTAAAAATTCAGTATATTACAAACCATATATTTTATATTGTTTTGTCAGTGTTTCAGTATAACTGGTTTCCTCTAAAACCTGTTGTGTTGTATTTTGTGACTCCACAGACATGATTCTGACAAGGCATCCTTAGGCTCCATGAGAAGAGATCCATAAGCTAACTGCAGATGCATAAGAGAACAAAAGAATCACTCAACTTCTGCTGCCTGCCCCGCAAGCTCAAGGATCCTAGTTAGATCCCTGGTACCAAAACAAAAACAAAAGTAAAAAAATGAAAAACAAAAAAAAGAATCACTCATCTAAGTTAAGCCAAAATTTTCCACCCCTAGAATAGTCATCTGAATGAATCTTGGAGTTTCGGGCCATTGACTTTTGGAATGGTTTGCTACACAGCTGTAAATGACTGATATGTATCCCTACTATTACTTATGGAATGTATTTTCCCTTAAATCAGCCTTTTCATATAAAAATTAATATTTAAGCAGTCCTTATAGGAGCCTTAAAAATAGGAAGATATTTTCACTTAACACAAGTAGAAGTAAATTAAAAACAAATACAAGGAAAACACTAAACAATGCTATTGAATTTTGGCGAGATACATATTATATAGGGAAACTATTTCTTAAATAAAAAGAGATATTTAGAAGAGCCAGAGAGCAATCAAGACTATCACCTCCAAAGTAAGATCTCCACCTTAAAGAAGTGAAAAGGAGCAGAGAAGTGTGTGATTAAGGACTATTTAACTTCTGCTCCTTTCTCCTTTTGGAAGCAGGGCTCCTCCCAGGGGGTGGTCTTGGCCCACATAAACAACACAGTATGATCTTATTGGATGTACAGAAAAGCTGATTCTCTATGTAAACGAGTTTTTTATTGCCTAATATTGGAAGGAAATGACATACATCAGTGAGCATTTAGGCCGGACTCCAGACATTACACTGTGAGGGGACTGGGAGATCATAGACCAACCAGTTCATATCATGGATAAGAAAATGGAGGCCCAATGAGATGAGATCCTTTGGCCTGGATCACACAAGAGTCAGGGGCAAATCCTGCTGTGTATGGAAATGGTTTTGAATAACCTCAGCCCTACCAGAGAACAGAGAACACAGCCTTCCAATTCCATAGACATCCAGATCTTATCTGTTAAACTCTAGCACAGGTAGAAAAGGCCCAGAATCCTTCCTAGTTCTAATTTTCTACAAACCCATGAGTTTCAGTGTTGGAGCAGAGGAACCGCAAGAGTTCATTAAGGAAAAATAAGGGAAGGGGGAAAAGAATTAAATAGGATCAACTCACATCTTGAGAAAATCATCCTCCTTTCACTCTCTTCTGTCCCTCCATCTCAGTCAAAGTGAAATGCTTTACTCCAGTCTGACACTTGAATCAACATGTGTTTTCAATAATATATCGATAATGCTAAAATGAATACGTAACAGAGCAGTTAATAATCTTGGCTTTATTTCTCTGCACATCCTAAATTGGCTCACCTAGCAGCTGAAATTCTCTGTGCTTTAATTTATTTATCTGTATAATGTGCATTAAAAGTATTTGTATCTGAAGATTAAAGGAGGTAAATTATTAAAAGCTTTTAGAACCCTGCCTGATACTTAGCAAATAAATGTATTACATAGGATGTATATTAAGTACTCAACAAATATTAACCAGTGATGATGATGATGATGGTCATGGTGATCATATGATTGAGAAAATCCATATATCAGCAGCAAACCATTGTTAAAGACTTTGAAATAAACTTCCCTTTCTCACTCTTGTCTCATGTGCGAAAAGGAGGACTTTGGCTTCTTTTGAGTATGTAACATCATTGCTCCGAGGGACACATCTGGGTGTTCTGGTGTTGTTATTGATCATTTTCACCATCAGATACCATTTTGACCTCTGATCTAGGTGACCCACCTGTATAAAGGAAATTTATTTGGGAAGGCTGAAGATGTGAAAATATTTCTGCACGAAGACTCTCCTCACCCTCAGCACACTCTCTTCTCTGTTACTCAGCTTTCTCCTTGATATCTCTATGAAAATATGCAATATAACTACACTCTGCTTCCAAGAACAGCTCTGGCATTTGAACAAGATTCATACATGGCGTGCTATTTTAGTAAAAATCATTTTCCAAAAACAGCGTTATGAGAAAGTGAGGCCAGCAAGAACTAGCTGTTCTCTCTCGCTTCGGCACAGTGAGGTGTCTGTCTAACCTGCTATGGGCTCAGGTATTCAAGACCAATGGTATATTTTTTCCCTCTTTTGCTTTACATGGCATCACAACTTTAGCTTGCTGCCAAGTCTGGCTCAAATTAAACTGAGACGTGCAAAAGGAAGGTACTGATTCTCTGGGTCCTTCCGTGAGATTAGGTAGGTTAATGGGTTGCTATGGTGATTATTTTTCGCAATGAAATTGAATAATGGTAAAGAGAAAAAGATTGAGTCAGATGGAAGTTCAAACTCACATCACATCTCTAGTTATATGTTATACTGACTTTAATCAGTTTATTTGATCTTTCCCAATTAATATTCTTATGGGGAAAGTGAACCTAATTGTGATCATAAAATACGGTGAATGCTTACCTTAAAAAATGTAATACAGTAAAGGACACATTGTCATTAATCTCCCTCAAAATACTCCCCCTCTCTTAGAACACCCATGTCTGTCATTCTTCTCACTTTAGCAGTTCTCTGTCTTCTTTTCTGAGTGCCTTTGTTTGCACTGTTGTGGCTTCCTTGATGTCCTGAGTTGATTCAAAAAGTTTCCCTTTCATAGTCATTTACTTTGGAGAAGAGCCAGAAGTTGCACTGTGCCAGATGCAAGTTACAAGGTGGATGAGGACACACTGTAATATTTTTATTTGACAGAATTGCTATAAATGTTTTGAATCAATTCAAGACATCAAGGCAAGACACTCACAAAAGCAGACTTACAGAACTGCTTCAGGAAGTGGCAAGAACAATGGGATAACTGTGTTTGAAGCAAAACAAAGTATTTTTTTTAAGGGGGGGATTCATGACAGTGTGTCTTTTACTGTTGTAAATATTTTTATTTTTAACTTAAATATTCACTGTAGTTTTGATCATGCTTCATAACGATACTTACCTTGCAGAGTTGTTTTCATAATTCTCAGGACACCCCTCTAGTGCAGCATTATTAGGACCATTTTACAAATAAGCCATATAACTTGGGCAAAGTCACACAGCTCACCAGTGGCAAAGGCAGGAAGCCCTACTCACAGTCTCTAGCTTGACTGGCATGACTGGGTGATTCTCACATAGAGTCCCTCTGTAGGTGCAGTCAGATGCCACCAGACTAAAGCATCTCAAAGCCTTTCTAGCTCCTGTGCCTGGTCATTGGAGCTGCCTGTTGTCTGGGATCTGTTTAGCACTATCAGCCAGGAGAATCTCATGTGACCTTGTCCTGTGCCCCGGGCTTCTCCATCATATGGCGACAGTGTTCCAAGAGCATGCCATCCCAAGAGCCATCAAATATAAGCTGAATTTCCCCCTAACCTAGCCTCAGGAGTTCAGCAGCAGTACTTCCTATTTGACACTAGACCAGGCTCATATTCAGGCAAATATCCTGTATACAATGTGATAGGAGGTTAATGTCTCATAGCAGATGGAAAATACCTAAATATTAGGATTGCATTCATGGTTAAACTAACATTGGACCTTAGCTTTCTTTGATAAATAGATCCAATCTAAGACTTAAAATTGGTTATGTAATTTATGTAGCAAGACATAGTTCATTGATTTTTTTAATCAGGTTTTGAGACAATATAGAATATAATCTCTTCATCAATACTAGATGATAGAAAAAAACAACAACAAAGAGAATGGAGGTAGAAATGATAAAGACAAAAACAAAATAATAAGATACAAAAATGCAACACAGATAAGATAACTAAATATGTATATTTTGAAGACAAAATAGCATGAATCTTTGGCAAGTATGACTAACAGAGAGAGACCTACTGCTCTTTTTGTGTTTTCTCAATTTTGAATTTCACAAGTATCTTTAAAAATTCAATATGTAAGAGTAAGAAAAGAGGAAGACTTTCTCTCCTTGCCCAAATAATACAAATGCATGTATTAAAACTACTCTATGTCAAAAATTATAGTATTTAGAGATGAAAAGTGACTCAAGATTAGACCAATAAGAAGCTTGTCATTTAGAATATAAGCAACAGTGGAATTAGAGAAACAATGTTTTGAGATGGAATATCCACCTGAAGCAATAAAATTTAATCCTTTATACCATTCACAACAATAAATTCCAATTAGATCAAAGATTTAAACTGAGGAAAGGCTATAAAGCTAGTAGTAAATCCTGAGGATTCATATGTTCTCCTATAGGCAGAAAAATATGCAGAGTTATTGACACATTTAACTTTATCAAAATTTATGTTTAATTTTGTGACAAAAGACATGACTAATAACAAATGTTAAAATTCAATGGATATAGGAGGATATATTCATAAATGTATAACAAAGGATTGATATCCAAATTGAGTATTTTGAAAGCTTTTTAATCAATATAAAAAAGCAAAACACCAAGTTTTTTGAATGCTCAGTGCACATTGATTGGCACTTTACAATACAGAAATATAAATGTCCAATAAATGTATGAAAAGATGTTTTAATTATTTTTTAAAGTTCAAATAAAAGCAATAAAAATAAACTAAACCATAATGTTGGCAATATTATATCATTTTATAACAACAGATATTGGTGAGATTATGGGTAAACTTCATTGTTAGAAGGACACGTCAACACAGACAGTGTGAACATGGTATGTTAAGTTTTGAAATGTCACAATCTTTGACCCAGCAATTCTTCTTAGCTGTATTTATTCTAGAAGGAAAAAAAGAAATATAGGTAAGTACTATAGACTGTCTTTCTCTTCATCACTTCTGAAGGTGATTAAAATATAAATTATAACACCATAGGATACATAAGAAACAATTACTTCAAAAATGTGTGTAGGGTAAAGGGACCAAGGAAACATGAGGGCTATACTCTTCTCTCATTTGCAGATGTGAAATCTTGGTACCAGTGGGCCTAGAGTCACATATGGATTGTGACACAGAAAATTATACACTATGCTATGCTTCAAAACACCAAAAAGAGACGAAAAAGAATTCTTAAAGCAGGTTCAAGTAACTCATAAGAAAACAATAAAATAAAAGCACACAATTTGTCATAGGTCTCAGCAGCCTTACCCCGCATTTAACATCCCAGTCCATTCCAACACTGCTCCTCAGGAAACTTCTCCTAGAGAAACTTTCTTGTTCTTCCAAAAGCACAGAAGCTAACATTAGGAAACGTGATGGAATGCTTTAACCAAGTATTAGCGATAATAGTAACTGTCACTATTGAACACTCACCGCTTGCCAGACATTTTACTAAGTCCTTTCTATTTCAGTTAATATTTTAATCTTCACAATGCACTGAAGTAGGTATTATCATTATATTCTTAAATTTAGCAAAGGACATGCAGCCAATAAAAATTATCCTAAAATCTCCTTGGTGACATTGTCTCCTATCACACTCACAAAGCCCCTGTCACCTCACCCTGCACTCTGCTGATTGAGCATAACACAGGTCTGCCCTCTAGCAGGGGCCTTGGTTCTCACCACCTGTCTGCATGAAATTCCCTTCCCCTAAACTGGCTGCTTCGCATTCAGAGTTAGCCCAGAGTCACTTCCTCTTGGCAGTCTTCCCTGATCCTCCACTCTGAAACTCCCACCCTTGCCAGTCACCGTGAATCTTGTTACTGCCTTTACTTTCTTCACAGCACTCACCATGCCCTTCCATCATCTTGTCATTCATGTCCTAATTCCTGTCTCCCTCCACTACAAGATAAATGCTAGGAACCCAAGATATAGTCTATGTTCTACATAATTATTATGAATGAATGAATGACTATGCCTCAGTATGTCTGACACTGAATCCATGTTTTTCTCTGCACACCAAATTGGCTCCTGGCTTATACTCTACAAATATTCCCTTTGTCATCCAAGGTAGCAAAAAGTATCAGAAATAAAATGCTTTTTTGAAATGGTAAAGTAGGAGTCGAAAATGGCGCCGTATAATTTAACAAATGTTTTTCTGCATTCATTGTCATGGAGGAAAGGAGTAAAGAGCCCAGAAACTGGTCATTGACAGAACTGGTGATGTTGACAAGCTATGGTTTTGCTGGTTGCAGGGAGTACATTTTCTCCTTACTGGAGACCCATCTATGGTATTCAGGGTTCTTCCTATATTCATTCCCTGATAGATACACTGACTACATCTTCCTACAGAAAGAACACCTACTGTGCAGGCCACCTTGAAGTTGTAAGCTAGTTAAAAAGACCTGGCAGCCCCCTGGATTGAGCCCCCACACAAGGTCTCATCTACCTTCACCATATTTTGTTATCAAGTGTCATTGTCCTTGGCCCAGGATGGCCCCCTTCAGCCTTCATTTGTGTCTGTTTGCCCCTTTGTCGGTGGCTCATGTATGATCTGTCCTTTCACCTGTGAGCCTCTTCTTGTTTCCTTAGCTTTGCTGAGCTCCTAACCCCTTCTCCAAATCCATCCTTGTCGCTGTCTTGCCTTTGTTTTCCCTCCCCTGGGAGGGACGAACTGCCCATTATTCTTTTCTGCATGTGTGCATGAAGCTCTAATGAATCACAGGGTGGTGAAAGAGGTGCTGGATTTCAGAATCATACCAGGGAGATTTTGTTTGATGTTTTATGTATGGTATTTAGAATGCAGTTATTGATTTGGGGCATTGAAATTTCAATGGCTGCTTTAACTTCTTTAGCTTGGCAAGTGATTGATATTTCTTTCCTCCCTGAACTCTGTCTCATAAATGCTTTAAATATAGATTGGCTGTCATCATGCCAGATATTTGATATGCTTCCTATGTGCCATGTTCTGTGTTTATTTACTTCCACCTGGTAAAATATGAAGTATTATTCCAATTTCATAGCTAAGGAAATGGACTGACAAAGATTAAGCAACCTTTCTGTGGTGTCTTGCTTGAAGTCTCTCTTCTCCAGATCATGTGATAATGGACAATGTAAATTCATGAAGCCAGGTCCCAAGATCCTGGCCTTTCTCTCACCCTGCTGCCACTTTCCTCCACACCACCCAGCCTGGAACTATCCCAGGCCTAGAATTCTCATTAATAATCCACATTTAGATGAGCATCACACCATAACATCCCTTGCATATTGGAAGGGAAATTTGAATAGCCAAATAGAATACAAATGAAGAAGGCAGCCTTCTGGTGATCAGGTGAAAGTTTTTATAATGCTTTTTTCAACATATGAAATGTTTCTAACATGCAGGCTACCTCTTCTCTGCTGATGCATGTGTCACACACACATACACAGGCACACAGGGACCATTTCACTACCAGCATCAGCACAGGTAGTTACTATCTGGAAAATAGTACATATATCCCCTACATTTACTTTCTGACATACACATGCACATACAACATATACACAAAAGCACTAGTGTATATATTTATACACACATGCACAAGTAGAATATATTTTTCATATAATATATACTTATATATGCATAAGCAGTATAACATTGCATTGTTTAAATTTTATATCAATTAGATTACATTGCATTTCTGTACCATTGCAACTTTCTTTTCTTCATACATTATATTTTTTATTTTGAAATGGCTTATTGACTCTGAATTTATTCTATGTTGCTGAAAATCCTTCCCTCATTTGACTTCAGTTTTTCCTAACCGTTTCTTAGTTAGGAACATATAGTGTTACTTCTGTTTCATTAAGATCTAGAGAGGTTCATAGGTCTTCCAAGTAGAAAGGACAGCTACATCATCAAGAAACCTGCCCCAGCCCCTCTTGCTCCAAGCAAGATTCCTGTTTTATGGAATCACATTTTAAAACTATCCCCTCAAGTTTCATCAAGGGAATAGCATTATGAAATTTACTAGTGCTTTGAGACAGTGATGTAGTTGAAACATTAGCTACTGGAATCAGACAATGTCCTCTACCCAGAATTAAGAACACGGCTGTGCACCTCATCTTTGACAAAGGAGCCAACTACCCTCATTGAAGAAAAGACAGCCTATTTAATAAATGGTGATGGAAAAACTAGATTTCAACCTACCAAAGATTAAAACTAGACCCATACCTATCACTATGCACTAAACTAAGATCAAAGTGGATTAAAGATCTAAATATTAAGACAGAATCACTAAACTTGCTGGAGCATAAGTAGGTAGAACTTTTGAAGACATTGGCATAGGAAACGACTTTATGAACAGAACCTCAGTAGCATGGGAACTAGCACAAAGAATCAACAACTGGGATCTCATCTTATTAAAAAGCTTCTGCACTGCAAGAGAAACCACCAACAGAGCTAACAGACAACCTACAATGTGGGAAAAAAATTTAGCAGCTGTACCTCAGACAAAGGACTACTATCTAGAATATATAAAGAACTGAAAAAAATCAGACCCCCAAATTCAAAGACCCAGTTCAAAAATGGGCATCTGAAATGAACAATATTTCTCAGACAAAGAAGTAGAAGCAGCAAATAAGTAAATGAAAAAATCTTCAACATCACTGGTCATTCAAGAGATACAGATGAAAACAACACTGAGATTCTACCTCACCCCAGAAAGAATGGCTGCTATCAAGAAATCAACCAATAACAAATGCTGGCGGGGGTGTGGAGAGAAAGGAACCCTTCTCCATTGTTGGTGGGAGTGCAGACTGGTGCAACCACTGTGGAAATCAGTATAGAGATACCTCAAAGAACTAGGACTAGGGGTCCCATTTGACCCAGCTATCCTCCTGCTGGGTATCTTCCCCAGAGAATTAAAAGAATCATACCACAGCGATATATGTGTACCCATGTTTATAGGAGGACAGTTTGTAATAGCTAAATCTTGGAAACAGCCCAAGTGCCCATCGACTGGAAACTGGATAAAGAAGATGTGGGTTTTTTATAAAATGTAGTACTACTTAGCCATAAAGAACAACAAACTAGAGACATTTATATCTAAATGGATGTATATTGAGGCCATACTCTTAAGTGAAATAAATAGGACACACACGTGTAAATACCAAATAATTTCTCTAGTGTGAGAAACTGAAAGTGTAAGTAAGGGTTAAAATGATTAAAATGAATAATTGATAATTTGAAACAGGAAGAAAAGGTCCAAAGTGGTAGCGGAAGTGGGAAGGGAAGGGGAAAGGAAAAATTATGAGAAAAGAAAAAAAAATGGAAATGAAGTCTATGTAAATAGGGAAGGGTGGAGGGGGTGAATGGTGTACAGGTAATGGGGAAAAAATAAGAACCAAGATACATCGTGTACAGATACAAGCACCCAATGATAAATGTAAATGCATTATTGTATACCTAAAATGTTCCAATAAAAGAATTTAAGAAAGAAAAAAAGAACATGCTGTGGAGGCTACTGAACCTCAGTGTGAATCCCACCTCTGCTTCTCAGTACTTAGGTGACCTTGGGCAAGTTATTTTTGACCTCTGAGAGCGATCATTTCCTCACTGGCAAAATAGAAGAAATAATTCCCATTATGATAGGACCAAATGTATTTTTTGAGAGTTACTTTTATTGTACATATTCACTTGCCTTATTTTTTGCATGGTAGTAGTGATAACTATCATTTATTAAATGCTTTCTGTGTATTAGGCACTACAGTGCTACATGAGAAGCATCAGTACAGATACTCCTAGTTTAATGACCTACTTGTTTAACGACTGTTCGGGTTTACAGAAACTGGATTGACGACCTGTATTTAGACTTATGATGCAGGAAAATGAGCAGCTGTGCAACCTTACGATGGCTTCTTCTGCAGTATGGTACTATAGTTTTTGCTGATTGTACTATGCAGTACTGTAGTTTTATGTTCTGTTCTATTGTTATGTTATACATTACAGTACTGCATGTAAGAGTTATGAAAATAAAAGCAAAGTCATCAAGTTGGGGTTTCCTTTGACCATTTCTTCATTCTGGATGTTGTAATATACATATTATACACAATTCCTCATTTAGTGACCAATGTTGATAACAACCTAGTTGCGGGAGTGTGACTTGGTTGTTAAAAGAGGAATGTCTGTGTTATATTTCTAGATGGAAAGAGCTGATGATGAATGAGATGGTTACAAGACTCTTCTATGGGCACATAACTAAGAACTACTCCCTAAAATGTGACCCCCCACATCTCACATCTCAACCTTTAGGCCATACTTCTTTACATCACAGACCATTTTCCCCTCTGTTTTTCTACCTTTGGCTACTTAGCTAGACTTTCAGAGGGAAGACAAAGAACTTATTAGCAGCCAGAGTTGCCCATTACTCCACACACATCTACAGACAGTGATTCCTCTTAAATCAAAAAAATAGGGACCGACTCAAACTGTAAAACAAGATCAGAAGCTCACAGACATAAGGAGCCCTCCGACAAATTGTGGTGGAATCTTTTCATTTCATATTGGAATCATGTACCAGGTGGATGCTGGGGTGAGGAGACCAGACAGTTAGCAGGACACAGGGCTCTGCTGTCCAGGAGCTTACAAAGTGATCAGAGTTGCATAAAGAGTGGGTGTATTGGCTTGGGGTGACTGCAACAGAGGAAGATCAAACAAAGAAAGGTAAAGTACAGTTATATAGCTGGCTTTCCACTCTGGCCTCCACCTCTGCTGTCTCAGTACCTGCTGACATGTGAGCTGCTCCTTGGGGTCTGGAACTACATCATTGTCAATTGTCATTTCATCAGCACCCATCCTAACCAGTCACATGGAGACCACTCAATAAATCCTGATGAGTTGCTATTTCTAGAGGGTCTTGGAAATTTTCATTGTGGGTGACAGAAATTCACTTTGTAAAGTTCAAGGATAGAGAGAAATGCACAACTCATGAAATGAAGAAAAAGCTGAGCAACATAAGCAACGCTAAGTGTTAGAATACAGTGAGTATTAGGAAAATCTGAAATGATCAACTCAAAGTTTCATCTCTGTGTTTCTTTACCATTTTCACCATTGCTTATTGCTGAAGTAAGAACTTTCCTTCAAATGGAATAATCATAAAACTCACTTCCTTGACTAGTTGTGAGAATTGAATAGTTAACACATGAACCCATTAGCATTGTGCTTTGTACACAGCAAGGGCTCAACAAATGTTCACTGTTATGTTTGTTATGACAATTGTTGTAACAATTATTATTATCATCATTGTTGGCCAATTTGGGCCTTTACAAATGTATATTTATAGATCTATTGGTGTATGTGTTTATTGTCTGCCTCCGCACACACGCTGGATAGTAACTACACACTGAAGGAAGATACAAATCTTCTCTGTTTGGTACTCAAACCTTAAAACCTAAGATAATACCTGACCCTGAGTAGTACTCAGCTCCAGATAGTACAGCAAAACTGTCTCATATCTCTTGATCTCAAATCAAAAAATCCCAGAAAAGGGTTCTGATTGCTCCACCTGGGCCAGGTGTCCACCCTTAGATCAGTCAATAGGCTGGAAGGACAAAGTCAAGGTAGGCACCATGGATGCTTCTCCTTAGCTGTTTTGAGAGAAGGAAGAGGAGCTCTAACCAGACACTGGAATACAAGTCCTCTACAGGTCATGAAGACACCTTTGCACAGCAAATTAGAGAATGATTTGTCTAAAGTGGCTCTCATAGAATTATTAATAACCTTAAAATACACATAAGAACTCCATAGGGTCACAGACAAAAAGATCTGTTGAGGAATAAATGTGAGAAATTAAATTGCCAGAAAAATGCTGCCTGAGATTGATTTGAAGATGTCTTTCCAGCCCAGATCTCAGTGTGTTTGTACCCCTCATCCTCCAGTGTTCTGTCTTTGTTGTGAAATATCACCCCATCCAGCCTGGGTTGGCTTTGGGTGATGATTCTACATCTCATTTTCTATCCATCTGCTCTGCTACCCTGATATGCTTCACAGTAGTCAATAAATAATTAGCTAAGGAGTAATAAGAGAGGGGGAGACATGGTAGAGATCACAAAGTGGTTTGTCTCACCAAAAAACTGAAGAGGAAGAGGAGCAGGAAGCCAGGGTGGGTGGAAGCACTATCCTTAAGCTATTTCCTCCAATAATATCTGTACCTTCTTAGAGTACCTTGTAGATTTTCCTCACAAGAGAATTCTCTTGGGTTCTGTGATATAAAATTGACAGCATTAAGTTTACTATCTTTTTTTTCTCCTAGCTTTATGGTGTAGTTGAGATTATTAGGCATAAGGACAGAAGTCCCCTGCTCTGTTTCCTGAAAGACTAATAACTGGGCCAGATTATTTACTGGCACCAGAAGGACCCTTTGCAGATAAAGTTTAAGAAAGAAAAGTCTGGTTTTCAAACCCAGCTTTCTTTCATTATTACTGAGAACTTTTGGAATCTACAAGTTCCTAAGCCTTGCCCCCTAGAACTCTTCAATTAAAACCTCCAACAGAGGGGACCTGGAATCTGTATTTCTCAGTAGCTTAGGGGTGACTGGATTACATAGTAGGGATCAGCAATGACCTAACTAAGATTCAAGATGCTGTGTTTGAGTCCAGTTCTGTCACCCACTGTATTCTCCTCTTGGTTAACGTTTCTCTCAGAAAATAAAGGGTATATAAGAAAACCTCTAAGGTCCTTCCGGTGTCAGTAAAAAATTTGGCCCAATTGTAGGTCTTCCCAGAGAGAACACGGGGAGTTCTTCTGTAAGGACAGAAATGATCCCAAATGTACCATGAAGCTGGGAGAGAAAAAAGTACTAAATTTCATGATATCAAAGCAGAGATTCAGTCATGAGGTCTTCAGGAGCTGGAGCGACCTTTTATGCACCAAAATGATATGAGGACACCACACCCTCTTTTTTGGGGGGGGTACCAGCAATCGAACTCAGGACCTTGTACTTGTGAGGCAGGTGGCTGCACCACTGAACTAAATCCCCAGCCCTGCCACACCCTCTTTGTGGTGGTCCTTGACCTAGAAGGCTCATCAAGAGGCAGCCTGGGGACTGGCAATTGTTCTGTGTGATTTCTTTTCCTTCTTTTCTATATTGCTTTTCTTCCCCTCTTTCCTTCCTTCCTTCCCTCCTTCATTTTTATTACCTCAGATGAGAAGATGGTTATATGCTTCAGTCCATGGCACACCTTTTTTATTGATGGTGCAAAGCTCTTCTCCAGTTTTACTAAATTCCCTTTTGTCCCACTTCTCCAGTCTTATTTCCCTATCCCTACCTCACAGGCATCTAACGGTTTAATGTCCATCCATTTGTTATATGTGTTCCAGTGAAATGTACAATATTTTCAAACTGTGTAAATGGAAATGGAATTATTCTTATAAATCTTATCTTGCATAGCGTTATATTTGTAAGCCTGTGTTGCTGTGGATGCCTTTAGCTTCCAGAAGTGGCATCTATCATGTTTTATCCATTCTCCAGTGAGAAGGAAATGTCTCTAGCCCCTCCTCCACCTACCCCAAGGACAATGCTGCAGGATCATCCTTCCTGTCTTTGTGGATCTGGGGTGGAGGGGGAGGGTGTCTTTGGAAGCCATGAGCCAGAATAGGATTGCTGAGTCATGTGATATGAATGCTTCCATTTTCCCAAGTAATGACAAATTGCCTTTCAAAAGTTCTGTCTCTTAACTGCATACACCAGTGCGGCCTTCTCCTTGATAAAAATATCTCACCCACCCCCATAAGGGGAATGAAATTTCACCAATAGAAATCCCTTTAGATCTTAACTTCTTTTAAGTTTTTAAGAGTTCTTCTAACAAAGTCCAAATATCCCTCTGTATGAAAAACAGGACATGGTTTTCTTCTCTTTTAATCACATAAATAACTCATCAAAAATGCCAAACCCAAGTGTCTGGCCCATTCATGGGTGCTCAATACATTTTGATTTCTTTCTTTGAACACAGGAACTGCCAAGAAAACATATATTAACAACACCTGGGAAGGGAGAGCAGTGGAGAGCAGTGGGGATTAGCCACCTTCCTGCAGAGGAGGAGGGGCCTAGAAGAGCACAATTTTCCTGGTCCTCAGGATCATCCAAGAGTGTTCATTGTCAGGGCCCACCTGAAAGCTCATTCTGAAATCCCCGGTCACCCCCTAGTGAATTCTGAGATCCCTGCAGACGTTGTCAAACCCAGAAGGCTGGCTCCTAACCCCCAGAGTTTCTGATTCACGAAGTCCAGCAAGGTCTGGGAATTCGCATTTCTTGCAAATTCCCAAATGATGCTCTGCTGATTAGGAACTACAGGACACTGGTTAAATCTCCTCCACAAAACTCATAGACTCTGCTTAGCTCTCTCTGGATTTTCCTTAGAAGTAATTCACTGATGAGACAAACAGAGATAGCTTTAGGGAATGCAGATGAGAAGGAGGCTGACACCAGCAATCTGATGAACAAGACAGGATACACCTCACAATTTCATTTGATATATCCTTTTAACATAAAACTTTGGCAAATTGGATTATTATTTTAGGATTTAGGCTCGATAGGCTGGTTCACCTCCCTGACTCTCCTTCCCACATTAATTTTCCTACAGGAATGATTTCCTGTGAGACAGCTCACCTTGGAAGGACCCTCATGTATCCAAGGCTCTGCCCTTTCTACCTGACACAGCTCTCTGGGGCTTTAACTAGAAACTTCTCCTGTTCTTTTGATATCATCCCTATAGCAGGTGGAGATGGCCTGGATTCCAATCTTCTCCAGGTACAAAGTAAAGTCTCTAGCCCAAGCCTTGAGGAAGAATCCGGAGGGCAGCCTGAGGGCCGGGGATTTAGCAAAGTGGTTCCAGTGCCTGCTGCTCAAGCTCAAGGTCCCGAGTTTGATCCCTGGTACCAGAACAAAAAACAAAAAACAGAGGACAGCATGAAGGCCCCTGGAGTGAGATCTTCAGAGGACCTCAGTTTGGATTCAGCCTCTGCCCACTCCACAACCTGACCACCAGATCCATGCATCTACTTTGATTTCTCCTTCACAGGATGGACATCAAGATACCTGACATGATTAAAAATGAAATCCTGTAACATACAGCAACATGGACAAACCTGGAGTTCATAATGTGAGATGAAATGAGCCAGGCACAGAACAACAAATAATCCATAACCTCACTCATATGTGGAATCTAAAAATTCTGATCTAATAGATGCTGAAAGTAGATTAATGTTTACCAGGGAAAGGGAGTGGGGCAGGTGAGGGATGGGAAACCATACTGCATGGGTCCAAAGTCACAGTGAGGGAGGAGGACTGAGTTCTGGGGTACTGTTACACAGAAAGGTGATGTCGCTCACAAGACTGTACAGAATATTTCAAAATAGCTAGAAAGAAGGATCGTTACTGTTCTCACCACACAGAAATGATAGATGCTTGAGATGATAGATAAGGAAAGTATCTGGATTTAATCATCATGTACTGTATACATTTATCAAAACATCACACTGTACTTCATAAGTAAGTATACTTACACATCAGTTAAAAATAAAAATGAAGAACCAAAGACACATGCTGTCAGATAAAAAACAATCCAGGCTTAGTAAGGAGAGATGTTGTTCAGAGAGATATTGCTGTGGGGAACTGGGACATCACAACAGAAGAATGCTGTGCCCATGAGGTTGGCAAGTGTGTCAAGGTGAGGCAAGGAGAGTTTTCTTACTTTTTTGTTTCGTTTTTATTAACATGTATTAATCATACATCTTAGTGAGGTTCAGGGTGATATTTTCGTACATGATGCATTCAGCATGAGCTGATCAAATACAGCCTGTCTCTATCTGCTCTTCCCCTACTCTTTTTCCAACTCTTCCCAATCTCCATGAATCATTGCTCCACACCAAGGTCAACTCTTTGTAGCTTTCACATATAAAAGAGAATATTAAGTATCTGTCTTTTTGTGTCTGGCTTATTTACTTAACATAAAATCCTCAAATTCTACCCTTTTTGTTGCAAATGACAATACTTCATCCTTCGTTAAGGCGGAAGTGTGTGCATAGATATATGCATATATGTATATCATTTATAACATATAAATATATATATACACACACATACATACACATAATCAGTGATATCACCTTACCCATTCTATTTAGAAAGGCTGCCATGACAAAATGACAAATGCTGGTGAAGATGTGAAGAAAAAGGAACTCAAACACTGTTGGTGGGAATGCAAATTAGCCCAACTGTTATGGAGAACAGTGTGGAGTTTCCTCAAAAACCTAAACATACATTCACCATATGATCCAGCTTTCCTGCTTCTGAGTATATATTCAAAGGAAATGAGATCAACATACTGAAAAGAGACCTGCAGGTTTGGGTTTGTTGAGCATTTTCTTTTATAGAGTAGTAAAAAAGGTTATAGAGAACTTGGGGTGGGGCAGGGCATGATTTGGTGATGAGATTGAGCAGCCAGTTGGAGGGTTTACTCTGAGGCCAGACTTTTCCAGGAGGAGCCTTAAGGAGACCCTGTGTGCTGGCTCAGGCTGGAGCGTCCAAAGCCCAGCACCCAGCGACCTGGAAGGAGAGAAGCTTCATCAAATTTGATTAATAAGCATTGTTTTCTCTTTGATCAGTGAGGACAAGCAGTTCAGAAATTCCATCATTTATGAGGCAATGAAACGGGGGATTTGAAGCATTTGTGTGTGGTCTCCTCACAGTATAACAGGAGGCACTGGTGACTCTTAGCTAAGATTTGTGAAGAGGAGTTCTCTGCAGACTTTTTTTGGGTACTGGGAATCAAACTCAGGACCTTGGACTTGCGAGGCAGGCACAGGAGCCCCTGAGCTAAATCCCCAGCCCTCTGCAGACTTTTTAAAAGAATATATAAGGGTGAGGTGATTCAAACTTCAGATAAAATTCAGCCTTGCCACAGTCTACCTTTCTGGTAGGCCTAATGAGAAAGCGGAGTGAAGAGATCTTATGCATGGGAGCCCTTTATGAAGTACCCACTGAAGGGAGCTTCCACAGACACTGGACCAGAATAGGAACCCAGTGTCTCCTACCTTCTGCTAATATGCATTTCCTGGACAACACCACCCTGTCTGCCTTTCATATAGAGAAGCTCCACCCCCTCCTCTTTTATAGACTAAGTAAGTTCTGGGTAAGAGTTTAATTGATAAAGATCTCAACAACTAAGGGGAGAGAGGGAGGGAGGGAAAGAGAGAGAGAGAGAGAGGGAGAGAGAGAGACAGAGAGAGAGACAGACAGACAGACAGAGAGAGAGAGAGAGAGAGAGAGAGAGAGAGATTGAAAATCCCAAATCTGCAACTGCATCATTCCAGCTGTTATGCTCAAGGATTCTCTGAAAGAAATTGAGAGAGAGCTCTAAGTTATGCCAAGCTGGTGGTACAGATGACCAACCAATGTTACCAAATTTCATACACTTCAAGCAGGTTCTCTGGGTACCAGTGCCTGCCAGTGGCTTACAGGGGTCAAGGTAGGGAAAGGCAGCTGGAGACGCCAACTCCAGGCAGCTTCAGAGCTGGAGCCCAGCTGTTCCTGCACTTGCCATACAAGGCTGAGTGGTCCCTCTGCCCTGGGGGTGGTCCTTGAGGCAGCTGCTTTATTTCTTCTGGTGCCATTTTGTCAAGTCTGCAGTCTCTGGGCTCTCCTGGCCACCGTCATACTTCTCCTTCAACATCTACCTACCTACCTTCCTTCCTTCCTTCCTCCTTTCCCTTCCTTGTCCTCCTCCTCCTTCTTTGCCCCGCCCTGCCTGGCCTTGCCTCTCCTCACCTAACCTCGCCTCTTCTCTCTCTCTCCTCCTCTCTCCTCCCCTGGAAACTAAAGTATTCTCTCCTTGGTTCTGTCACTCTGGCAGAAAAGGGACGGAGCTATTCATTTGAGTACAATACATCCAGATATCTATCACACACTGCCTCTGGAGACTGAGACCCAAGTCTCTAAGGCTTCTTTCTCAATTCTACCTCCCTCCTCTCTTTGGTGCTGTGATGGAACAAGGGCCTGGAGAACATGCTGGCTGTCCAGTTGCCTTGCAGAAAAACCAGGCCACCCACACTGTGTGTGTCTTACCAGCAATTGAGGCTCATAAATAAAATTTTGTCATTGTCACTACATAACGCAGATTATTCAAACATGTTTTTGTCAAAATAATCTACATTGAACAAGCACTTGTAAGAAGGGTTTTCCCCCCTCCAATCAAGAAGAGCCTCACTTCCTGTAGCACAGACACCAGCCACAGAGCTGGCTCTCATCTCCTGGCCCTCCACTGCTCTAAGATGCCCACTCTGGGAGACTGCTCCTCTGCCTGTGGTCCAGTCGGAATCTTTATGAGTGTGACTAAAGTCTTTTGAGACTCAGAGTTGAAGGAGGGAGGACAATATGACCTTGTTGAAAAGTCACAGATCAAAGCAGAGGTTAGCGAGCCTGTCTGGATTCAGTTGAGAGTGGCGTCAAGATGCTGTGCCACCAGTGCTCCCTGTTCCTCTCAGCAGAGAACATGAACTGCTGTGCTTCTAATTGCACCTGGCTGGCCGTGGAAAGCACAGCTGCTCTCGAAGTGAAGTGGGTTACGTTACAGATAAGATGATTTTAATGAAAATAGGGCAAGGTATTGTAGGTTAAAAATCTCGGCCAGCCTGGTGGCATATGCTTGTATTTCTAGCATTGAGGAGGATGAGGCAGAACAAATGAAAGATGGAGCCCAGCCTAGGCAATTTAGCCATTTAGCCAGACCCTGTATCAAAATAAAAATTAAAGGGCTAGGGATGTAGCTAGATAAGAAATACCTGTGTTCAATCCCTAGCTCGTGCGCGCGCACACACACACACGCATCTATGTGTGGGGCACGCTGTATAGATCGATATCTAAATATGTTTATCATCCTAATTACATATACTTTCATCTGTATTTTAGGAAGGAGACAGAAGGCTATCAGGGTTTGTCTTCAACCACCATGACTTCCTACCTACAATGCCACCAAATAAAAAACAAAGATCTACTAAGGGGATTTGGATGCATATTGTTTATTTGAGAGATGATAATTTTAAAACAAAAATATAACTGAAATTTAAAAGCACAGTTGTCAGGCTCACAGCAAATTGAAGGAGACAGAGAAGAGAACAAATGAATAAATAACAGAATGATAATAATTACTTAGGATAAGTAACAAAGAAAATTTTCTTAAAATAAATGTAAGATACCCTCAGTGATATATTGAGCCATATTTTAAGACATAGAGGGAGGGGGATGGAAAAAAATGACAAAAATAGAGCTTTTGCAAATAGAGAGGGCACCAATAGTTGGAAGGAACAGGAAAAGAGGAGAAAGTTAGGGGATGAAAAACAAAAAACAAGAGAGAAAAAAGAATTAAGACGTATTAGGTACATGTACCAACTCCCCACAATAAACTAAATCATTATGAAAAAAAATTAAATTGTTATGTACTGCAAAGAAGTACTAATAAAAAATAAAATTTTTAAAATCCCAAATTCATGGCATCAGGGTTCTGGAAGAATAAAAGAAAGAAGGCAGTATTGGAAAGGTATGTGAAGAAATAATGGCTAAAAACTGAAGGAACTGCAAACATGTACTTATAAAAATAAATAAAATTTAAAAACAAGCATAGCAGTGTTGATATATACAAAACACTTCACATAGTTTGTAAAAGACAAAACTGCAGATTGAAAAACCTATTTGAAGCTTAGATAATTCAAAAGAAACTCACACTGATAAATACCACAGTCAAACTTCAAAAAGGAGACCAAGAGAAATGGTAAGGAAAAATAAAACCCTGATAATAGTAAACTCTTCATTCAAAACTATAGTGGTAAAAACAAAAAAGTGACACATTTTTCAATGGCCTAATAAAATGAACTGTTAACCCAGAATCTTGTATCCAATCAAAATATCCCTTGGAAATGAAGGGAAAATCAGTATATTTTCAGAAAAGAAAACTAAGAGAATTTGTCATAACATTCCTACCCTAAAAGAATGATTTAAAAAGTCTCTAAATAGAAAAGAAAAAATAATAAATCTTCACAAGAAGGAAGAAAAAACACAGCAAACAAAACTATGGGAAAATACAATAGAATTTCATTTTCTTGAGTTTTCTACGTTTGACAGTTGAAGAAAAAATTGTAATATTCTAATGTAGTTATAAATGTTTGTAAGTAACTATTTCAACATTATAATTTGGGAAGAAATAAAAGGAGGTAAAAAGAGGTAGATTTGTATACTTTCCTAGAATTGATATAATGATGACACTGGTAAAACTTGAAAAGTAAGCTTATATAATGTAATATCCAGAACAACCACTAACTTCTATGAAGGTACACCTCAGAAGCACTATGCAAATCAAAATGTATTTTTTTTTTTAGGTACCAGGGATCAAACTCAGGTCCTTGCACTTGTGCAGCAGGTGGCAAAACCACTGAGCTAAATCCCTGGCCCTCAAAATGGAATTTTAAAAAATATTAAAATAACCCATGAAGAGGTAGAGAATAAAAACAAAAACAGAATACATAGAAAAAAACCACAAAAATGGCAGCCTTAATCTTTTTTTTTTGTATTAAATTCTTTTATTGGTACATTGCAGGTATACAACACATTTACATTTCTCATTGGGAATTGTACCTTTACATAATGCATCTTGGTTCTTATTTTTTCC
>NW_004624741.1:17988062-18002386 GCF_000247695.1 Heterocephalus glaber | reverse complement strand
TATATAAAAAACCTGTATTTTAAATTTTTATTTTATATAGTTGCGGGTATATTTCATGTAAGGATTACTTAGGAATTTTTCATTTAATTTTTTAATTGACAATAATTTTATGTCTTTTTTTTTTTTTTTTTGGTACTGGAGATTGAACTCAGGACCTTGCACTTGCAAGGCAGGCGCGGTGCCACTGAGCTAAATCCCTGGCTCTAATTTTACATCTTTACAGGATCCAGTGTCATGTTTTGGTACATTTATACTTTGTGTAATGGTCAACTCAGAGTATTCAAATTATCCATCATCTCAAACATTTATCATTTATTTGTGGCAACATTTGGAGTTCTCTCCTCTACCTATTTTTAACTCTACAGTACACTAATGTTAACTATAATCACCCATCTGTGTAATGCTACACCCGAACTTTTTCCTCCTATGTGGCTGTGACTTTCTATCAGTTAACCAGTCCCATTCCATCCTTCTTCTCCAGGTCAAATGGCTAATATATAGGTACATGGCTCAAAATTCAAAAAGCAGAAAGATGCATGGTGAAAAATGAAGTCTCTCTAAAATGGCTTTGCTCAGCCACCCAATTGCCTTCCCCAAAGACAACTATCCTCACCTGCTTCTTGGGGTCTTTTCAGAGATCTATGTGTGCCCAAATGAGGAAGAGAATGAAGAGTTCCTCAGCCACAGGCAGATTTGTATTCACTGTTGCTGTGGCTTCTACAGGAACCAGAGGGTTCTCACTTGAATGCTGAGGCACTGCACTTCACTGGTTGTTTAGATGCTAGGAGTAGTTTGGGTTCTTTTGGAGTCTATGGTTTAATATGCAATTCAATCTCTATGTTCTGTCTTTTATGATGTTATAATTTGT
This sequence comes from Heterocephalus glaber, assembly GCF_000247695.1. The sequence continues at coordinate 18,001,518 of NW_004624741.1, read as the reverse complement.
ATTTTATTATGAAATAGGTGATCATTCAATAACGTTTTAAAACCCTAAATGGTTGTTGGTCCATACAGATTTTCCACTTGAATTAACTTTGGAAATTCATGTTCTCATGAACATCCTTGTGATGGTTAATAGTAGGGTCAACTTGACTGGGATAACTGACATCCACATAGCTGTTACAGTATTATTTCCAGGAACGTCTTTAAGCGTGTTTCTGGAAGAGATTGGCATTTGAATCCATGGACTAGGAAAAGAGATCAGGCAGCTGAAACCCTGGATGGATGTTCTAAGAGAGAAAAGACAGAGGTAAGATAAATTCAACCTCTATGAGGGAGCTGGGACAATCATCTTCTACAGCCCTTGGACATCAGAACTCTAGGTCTAGAACTTCATTCCCTAGTCTTTGCACTAGCAGATCCCCAGGTTCTTAAGCCTTCAGACTTGCACTGAACCAAGGAGCTGGCTTCCCTGGTAATCCAGCTTGCAGACAGCCTATCATGAGGCTTCTCGGCCTCCATAATTGAATGAACTCAGTCCTCTAATTATCTATCATCTATCTATCTATCTATCTATCTATCTATCTATTTATCTATCTATCTATCAAACTACCTATCTATCCATCTATCTATACATATAACTATCCTGTTGATTCATTTCTCTGGAGAACCTTAGCTAGTATTTTTATTCATTTCAAGAATAGTTATATACTTATCAACACAGTTTTCTTTAAACATTTCCAAAATATTCATAGTTCTCATTTTCTGGTATTTTACATGCTCAGATGTTTATTTTTAGTTCATAATAAAGAGAACATTTCAAATCAGGGGAAAAAGGAAAGTACACTCAAAGAACAATACTTTAGCAGTTATTTGTCAGGGAAGGCAAGTCTCTTAAATATAAGATGAATATTTATATGTTCTAGTTGAAAAGCACAACATAATTTAATCTGAGAGATTTTTGTATCATGAATTTTGTAAACTTTCATACAAAGAGTTATAAATAGACAAGAAACAAGCTGGTGACAATACATACACATGTACTTTTATTGTAAAGGACTAATGTCTGTGATATATAAAGACTTTGTTCAAATAAATATGAAAAGAAATTCTGGCACATTCACTGAGAAAAAGAACAAAGGATACCAATGTGAAATTCACAACAGCAGAAATTGTAATAGTCATTAAATATATTTTTAAAAGTTCAACATTACTGTATGACAGAAAAATGCAACTCAAAATGAGATCTTATTTTTTATTGAGCAGATGAAAAAGAATAGCAATATCCTGGCTTATGAAACATGCATTCTCATGCAACTGCTTGTGAGTGTGTGAACTGGCACAACTTTCTGTAAGAAAATTTGGAAATACACTTTGAAAGCCTGACACAGTATTTTAGTTTCAGTTGATCCTTGAGAAATTAGTTTGCAAAGATGACATGAGTGTTTCAATATTGTTTTTAAGAGAAAGAAAAGGAAACAAACTGAATGTCAAACAACAAGACAGTGGCCAAATGAATGAGGACATAAGTCACAAAGACAGACCCTTGTGTCTGCCACCATGAAAAATTATACGGCAATAGAATCTGGGCTGGTACCAGACGGGTGTCCTCTTCTTCTGCCCCATGCCCATGCCAGGGCTTACTCCCCCAAGGTAAACTGCTCTTCACAATACCTTGTCCCCAGGTATATTTTGTAGATGTCCCCCAAACTAAGTCATTTGTGTGTCATTTCCATGCCACAGTGCAGTTCCATGTCTCTCCAGAAATTCTCTTGTCATTTTCAAAGTCACAAGCTAAAGAATTGGAACTAATTATAAAATCAAGTTATAAAATCGACTTTATGTTGAATTTTTTGGCACTTTGCCTGAAATATGTCCATTTTGAAAGTTTCTTTTCTTTATCTTTGAGGTGCTTGACAATAAGAAAGTTAGTAAACACCTTGTGGTTTACTATAAGAGTTATAAACCCATAGTTTTTGGAAAAAAGATGATAATTTAAAAGCGGGCATAAAAAAATGTAAAGGTATCTATATAAACATTCATTGCAAAAGACTGCCTTTTCAAAAATCTGTGTGCACATAATTTATTAAAGATCTTAATAAATATTTTTCTGTCTAAAAACAGGAATTTCTGTTAGAAGATTTTGCATATAAAATCTTAGTTTGGGCAGAACTTTTTGAGTCAAGATTCTGGTACTTGGTGGTGGTAAAAGCAAATAAGGAACATTATTTCAGGATATTGTCTTTAGATTCAGGTAAGATGCTCATTTCCAAGGGAGGATTCGTATAGCATTGGTCTATCTTATCTTCTTTGCTGCAAAATTCCTCCTTGCCATTCCATGTGACATCTGATACTTCTTAATTACATAGATATTCGATAACCTCCCTGGCTAATCCGGCCCATTAGCTGGAGCCAGCAGCTAAAATAACAGAGAAAGCCTTTTATGTCCTGAGCAAGGAGGAAATTGCCTTTCAGAAAAGTAATCCATTGTGACCTATTAGATGGGGTAGCAGGAACTCCTCATTTTGAAGCATCCACCATCTGTTTTCCTGTTCACAGAGGAGAGATACAGTGAAGCGTGGAAGACTTTAGAAATCTCTCTAAGAGGTCTGCTTCATAGACAGTGAAGGGTGTGGCTGGGTAAAGGCTTCCACTTAGATGCTTTCTCAGGAGACCACAGTTGCTTGGCCAAAACAGCAGAACCTGAGCTCTGAGTTTATTTGCACTGTTGTGGTGACTGGCTATGCCTATCTCAGTAGTAGCCCTTATTATCAAAAGCATAAGCCACATTTGAGGAAGGAGGCAAACCCTTGAACTCATGGTGGTGACCATGGGTGCAAGACAGCTTCTCTTAACATGAAGTTTCCTAGGATTCTGACATTACCCTGGTTCATGCTGGTGGTTGGAGCAGTGCCCTTCCTACCCCCTCCACCTCTGGGCTGTTCCAGAGTTGATTGGTCAGATCTCAAGCCCAGGATTTGCCACCCAGATTTGCATGTTTTTGTTTCACAAATGCATAGTGAGTCAACATGCCAGGCATTTTTCTAAGCCTTTTACAATCTTTACCTCATTTACTCCCCTATGAGATAAGCACTATTATTATCCCTATACTATTAGTCCCACCCATCAGGAGTTAGAGGATAGTTTATGATCCTTATTTCCCAAACATCAGAGCAGGTTCTGGATCTGTCTCATTATTCCTAGTTTCTCCGTTTTACTCATCTTTCATTCCACTTCTAGAATGCACTTCCTGCCCCCATACCTCCAGTGGCTCCCAACTGCCTACAAGGTGAAGGCCAGGGTTTGTCTGGTTTTGAAGACCCCCTTTTTCACCTTCTGCTACTTTACTGCCATACATGGATCACCTTACACTCTACATTTGAGATAAAACTATTCCACATCTACCAGGAAAAGCAAGCCTTTTAACATCTACACTTTGCTTTCTCCTGCAGCATATCTTTCCCTGGGAAGATTTTTCAGGCAAAAAGTTTACTGGAGAGATTTGTAGAGGGTAATGTTGATAAGGGAATATATTAGCTATTCATTGTTATGTAAAAATTTTCCCTAAATCTCTGCAGCTTAGACCCCTAAGCTTTCATTATCTTCCACAGCTTCTGTTGGTCAGGAATCTAGAAGTTGAGATCAGGGATCCTCATAGGGGTGCAGCCAATCTGTAAATCCAGGGATGATCCCCTGAAAGCTAAACTAGTATTCAGTGCCTCACCACTTTGGCCTCTTAATGTTGTCTAGACCACATGCCAGCCAGCTTTCTCTGGAAGAAGCAATAAGATTGAGAGAAAGAAGGGAGTGAGCTCCCTCAAGACTGATTCCCTAGTCTTTCTGTAAAGAAATCTAAACTGACATCTCATCATATCTGCTATAATCTATTCACTACAGTGAGTCACTAAATCCAGTTCATACCCAGGAGGAGAGGGGTTAAACTCCACCTCTCAAGGGATGGAGAACCAAAGAAGCTAGGTACATATCTTAGAAGCCACCACAGAGAGTAAAGGAAGAACATCTGGGCAGAGGGAAAAGTTAAAGGATGATGCAACTGACATAGGCACACTCTGGAGCCTGGATGGCACTCTAAAAAATCCCAAATTTAGTCTTTTTATGCCCATTTCTCCTGCTCATGGAAGCAGACTAGCAGCCGGGGGAGGATGTAGCTCTGCAATGGGTGGGCATTCTCTGGTAGAGGACAATTTCTAGGCAAACTCAGTTGTGGGGCATCAACAGCTGACTCATTCAGCAGGCCTGGATGCCTTAGATCTAAAAAGGGATTTGGAGCCACGTAACATCATCTTCTGAATCCACTCTCTATGCAACCTTGAATCTGCTTGCTTCAAATAAGTTAACCCCATCTGGGAGCAGCTCCTTCAGGGTTCTGATTGGTCCATTTGTTTTGGGGAAACTTGCAAGACAATAGTTAGCTTTAGTCTAGCACCAAAACGGATATTCATCATCCCTCTTTTATATTTCCTACTTTACCCCTCTTCACTTGCTCAACTAGCCCCAGATCACAAAGCTGATAGTCTAAGTCTTACCTGGGGGTGTTGACCAGACCATCATCCTTGAAGGCAATTAGGCCCCTAGTCGTGATGTCCTAAAGTCAGGGCTGCTACTCTTATCGATTACAGTCACAACTGGGCAGGTTGTACCAGGAGCACCACCCCATCAGATCCTCCATATGTATTTCTCTCCAGCAGCCCTTCCTCCTATGACAACAGGGTCACTTATTTCTGCCAAGGTGAGTAACTCCTTCCCTTACCTGCTATTTGACACAAAAAGCTAGAAGTGACCAGGTAAAAGAAGCACATGAAAGCTTAACGGGATTCTTACTGCCTCCTTGTTCAAGGAGTACCACCCTGGGAGACAGGACCTCAAAATCTGCAGGTGTCAGGTAACAAGTAGAGAAGTCACAAACCCTTCAGATGGACCATTGAGTGTGTGCTAAGTTGGGCCACTTCTTTATCTTCCCTTTGGTTTCCAACACATGAATTGTACCCATGATGGATACAGTGATTAGAGTTGTATATCACATCTTGGAAGATGATACCCTGTGCCTAGGGGTTGTCATCTCTAAGCTGGATCCTCAGCTGTGCCTTCAGAAGTCTGTATGAGGCTGGAATCTTCTGGGTGATGTTACATGTGGTAGGACTGATAGTGCAGCTTTTTTGCTGCATATTGGGTTAAGAGCTGCCCTGTGGGACTCCATGCTGTTAGATCCATCAACATTCTCCATGGTTGACTTCCTCATCCATATGCTCACTGTGCCCACAGTGGAATGGCCAATCAGAGACTGACCAACTTGAATGAAATTGATCATGTTCCTCTGTCCATCTGGTCATTTTGTACTTCTTCTATTGGAAGTTCTTACTATGGAAAACAAAAAACTGTACTCTCTGTGCCTATTCCATCAGTCTTTTAACATACATTTACCAAGACTTTTTGTCCTTTGGCTTTAAATCCTCTTTCTCTCAGATCTCTAGCCTATCGACAAAGCCATTCCCATAGCTGATGAACTGTATGTGTCTAGGTTGGGCACTTCTCTCACCACCAGCTGCACTGCCCAAATGTGTACCCACTAGGAGAATCTCACAGGGATAGTTATCTTTCAGGGCTATAGAGACCATCATTTTCGTCCTCTGTCTGCTGATCACATGTAGGTCACAGGTACACATGACCCATAGCCATAGGTGTGAATTGAAGCAGATGATCTGGTCCCATGGTCTGAATGGCATGGGAATTCAGGTCACTTGCTTGCTCAACTTACTTTTGCCTTCTGCCTTTGTGTACTCCATTCCAACTGTATGGCCTCCATCTTACAGGAGACGATGCTGCATCTACCCAACCTTATACCTTGATAGACATAACAGTACCAACATCATAATAGAAAGATATATTCCTGTGGCTAGGTCATACCTGTTACCAGATGCTCATTTCTTGCCAAGACCAGCAACATGCAAAAAATCATTTTCCATAAATCTTATACTCTACTGAAGATGGCATGGCCTTCTCCCAGAATACTAGAGTTCTAAGTTGATTTCCTTAGTAGGGTTTGCCAAGGTCCACATAGCATCCTTTACCCACACCCATTCCTCTAATGCCTTGGGGTCTGATGGAACATATGGATCAAGAAGCATGGCTATTCACTCCATGCCTGGATCTGCTGGGGTCCTTTATTAAACTGGAAACCACTTGAAACTAGCTGCCTTTCCTGTAACACAGATCCCTGAAAATTTCACTTGTATTGGAGGCCCTTGAATCTTTGTAGAGTTTACTCCCACTCTTTAGAACACATCTTTCCTCCCAAGATCTCAAGCACACTTGAAGATTCTTGCTATTTTTAGCCCAACTAGCATGAGGTCATCCATATGGCAGGCCAACACTGCATGAGGCCCAGGTGACTAATGATTGGACCACCTTCTCTGGAGATCTGCAATCCTTTTAATTAAGTCCTAGGCCTGGCCCTCGGATTTTTACTGCCTTCCAACTACAGGATATGGGAGTTCTTTTACACAATGGCAAGGAGGCCCTTTGACTTTCACATTTTGCCTAAATTGATGACTAATCACTCTTGACCTTTACTGAATTTCTGCAATGCATGCTTTTTACTTAGCAAGTGACATCCAATTTGATGGTCATTATAGTTACCATTTCCCCTGTGCCTCTCAAATGCCTGACATGTTGCACCTGCCAACATGTTCTGTTCTACAAGAATCATATCCTGGGTCACCAATACTAAAATCTTAATAATTTCACTGCTACCGCACAGCATGCTGGGGACTACTATTGTTCTCCCTATGTCTAGCAATGGAGCCCTCACTGCCAGCCACTTTGTGGATGAACCATATCAGGATTCTATATCCTTGGACCACTTGCCTGTAAATGTTTTACAGGAGAGGACAAAATATAGTGAATATTTAACTTTTAAAAAATGTATTACAATAAAAGACACATTGCCATTAGTCCTCCTCAAAACACCCTAACTTGAAACACACTTATCCCATCATTCTTACCACTTTCTGGAGAATTTACAGAAATCCTTTTTCCTGAGTGTCTTGATGTCCTGAACCAATTCAAACCATTGACTTTTCATGATCATTTTGACTTTGGGGAAGAGACAGAAGCAATAGATCCAGAGAATAAGGTGGATGAGGACACACTGTAATGTTTTTATTTGATAGGAATGAAAACATTTCTGTAAATGCTAGATCAACAAAGGCTGATCAAAAAATACAGATAATACTTACATTAAAAATAGTTAAGGTAAAAGACACATCGCCATTAATCCCTCTCAAAATACTGTCCCTTGCTTCCAATCCCTTTGTTCTTGGCAATATGACTGTTAATGCAATAAGTTTTTATTTTAAATCTGAACATTCATCATACTGTGTTAGTTATTTTTCCCTTGTTGCTGAGACAAAATACCCGACACTCAAAGTTAGCAGGGAAGGGGTTTATTTGGCTTACAATTCCTAGAGGTTTCAGTCCATAATCAGCTGGCTCCAAGGCAAGGTGGCAGAGGCATTGCAGAAAAGAAACAACATGGTGTACACAAGGAAGCAAAGGTAACAGGAGAGTTTAGCAGTGTCTTTCTGCCCCTTTTATCTTATTCAGACTACCAGGATTAGGGTGGTGCCAAACCAAACACTCACATGTAGCGATTTAGTAATCACATGCCCTTAATCCCACCACCATACATTCCAGATTCAATCACCTCTGGAAAAGAAAATCCCACCTTATCTGCATGAGTCTTTGGGGGGACATCTAAACACAAGCCATAACTCCATACCTTTCCATCATCCCTTGTACCTGTTCAGGAGTATTGGGCCAACTCAAAATTAAATTGTGATTCAATTGCTATAAAAGCCTCAACTGATCCCATGAAGATTTGGGAGGGCCAGGTGGCCCTTCAGAGAGATCTTAAATTGAGATAAGGGCACTAATCCTTGAAGCTCTGTCTCCCCTAGTCATTGGATATATGTTAGTTCTGGGAAAAGAGAGAACCTTGGGCAAAGCAGTGCCCTTTAGCAGAGGGCTATCCCTGGGAAACAACATAGGTGTGAGCCATCAACAGGTAGGCACCCCAGCAGTCGAGGTGTTTTGGAAATCATGGAAAGAAATACACAGAGACACAGAATTTGGGTAAAATAACAAAGGCTTTACTTGCAAGCAGGCAGGACCACCAGAAACTGGTCTGGTCTGTGTCCAGGTGCCCTTTGTTCAGCGTTTCCTTTTTATATACTTTTTAGCCATTATCTCATCCCTAGTGGTATTTGCTGAGCAAACAAAATTCCAGTTTCTGCTTAATGGTTAGACACAGGTAGTTTCTACCACTGATTACAGGCACAAACACATTACAATTAAACCACATATATCACAGATTTACTCAAGCTTTGCAACTTTGTTTCTAAGATGTTATCTGAAGGAGGCCTACAGATCAAAGGAGCTATATAACCTTCACTTTAAACAACAAAAGCAATGCGCTAAGGCAAGTTTTTAAAGGGATGCACTACCTATTTTGCTTCTTCTTTTTTTTTTTTTTTTTTGGTACCAGGGATCAAACTTGGGTCCTTGCGCTTGCGCAGCAGGTGGTGAAACCACTGAGCTAAATCCCTGCCCCCCCCCATTTTGCTTCTACAACTACTTTAATAGTTAATCTATCAAGCAGTCTGAAACGTTTTCCCCATCAGGGGGACAAACAAGGGTCCTAGCCTGGAAGGAGATTGCAATGTGCCCTACATCCAGCAGGAACACACGTGCCCTGTGCAGGGTGACATCATTTCCTGCAGGATGATGTCATTTCTTGCAAGACCTTTTCATCAGTACACCCCCATCAACATTCCTCTAGCATCTGTTTCTCTAACAGCAACTGGAGAAATCTTTTTTAAAACGAGCCATGTTACATCAATAAGTTGCTTAGAGTCCCCCAGTGGCTCCTTGTGGCATTTACAGCAGAAATTCAACTTCTAAAGAAGACCTATAAGGTCTCACATGATCTGTACCCAGCCCTCTCTCCCACCTCTCTTCCTACCTGCATCCTATTCTTTAACATGTTCCAATCACTCTCCTTTTATATCCTTAAAGCAGGACAATTCTCTCAAGCTTTGAGTTCTAAGTAATTTGATGTTTCCCCCAAGTCAAGTGCTCCTCCTTCTGCAGACCTTCCCAAGGCTGGTTCCACTTCAGTTTCCAAGTGTCAAGGTTCAAAAGTCACCTTCTCAAAGAAACCTCCATTGATCACCCTAAAATCCATCTTCTAGTCCAGTTCTCTCTGTCACAGTGCCTACATATTTCCATCATAATCCTTATTACCATCTCATCCACCTTGTCCTTATCATTGTCTCAACCACCTTTGTGCCTGTTCACTATCTCTCTTCTGCCCACAGAAGAATACAGACATATGTGGGGAGATATCTTGTGTTTTTCTTCACTGCAGCCTAGTACTCAAAGCAAGGCTCTAGCATTTACTATGACCTCAGCAATCATCTGCTCATCTGTAAATTGATTCACCAACTCCTCCTATCATAGAATTCTGCTGTCCCATTAAGCTTATGCTTTTCCACTGCTCTAGAGAAAAACAGAATATCACTACTTAGCCACTAAGATAGAGCTACTACCAAAGTCTCCCCCACCCCAACATACACACTTATAGACAATCCCTGACTCCAGATGGTTCAACTTGATTTTTTAACTTCACCATACTGTGAAAACAATATACATTCAGTACCAACTGTACTTGAATTTTGAATGTTGGTCTTTTCCCAGGCTGGGGACATTGCAGTAAGACTCTCTCTCTCTTGAGGCTGGCATCAGCATCAAGTTCCCAATCAACCATGCCATCCCAAGGTGAAAGAACCAACACTCTCCAGAATGCTTGTTCATAGTTGGTTTTTCTTTTTAAAGCAAATTACTTAACTGTATTTTTATGACAGGAGGGAGGAAAAAGTGTTAAAATGGTTTCTAATGAAGTCAGATATTTAAATGATGAATGACTAATGTGCTTAGTAGAGACAAAATAAACCAATAAATGATAAAAAAAAAAAGAACCAACACTCTTCAAGGTACCATAGTGCTAAGTCTGGTGTTCTTAGGTAGGTGTACCCAATGCACTTTTCACTTATGCCATTTCCCTTATAGTGGATTAATCAGAATGTTACCCCCTCATAAGGCAGAAAGCCCCTATATTTCTAGTCATTCAAAGTACTTTTCTCTCCATTTGGCTAGGTATTTACCTCCATCCTTCTGTGACAATCAAATACCACATGGTATCTAGTGATTCCTCATAGGATACCCTTGACTCCCTCCGACATCAGACACCAAGACAGGATTGGATGAAGTGAGTTTATATGATGGAACAGGAGTGATTCCAGAAGCTTGTAGTAAGAATAAAACAGAGAAGGGAGAAAAATCAAGAACAACTATGTGAGTAGGTGGATTAATTCTGTCGGAGACTGGGGTTCCAGCTGTGTGGAGACCACTCCTCAAGAAACTCCATGGATGATGGTGAAGATGGAGCACTTTCCACCAACTTCTGCACCCCTTTGTCTGAAAGTTACTCTTAAGGATAATAACTCCTCTGGCTTTCAGAGCTTCCCCTGTACCTTGGTGCTAAAGGAAACTCTAAAACAAAAACAAAAAGGTGATTGGAAACATTTGAGGAGAGAAGTCTTCAGTGAAGTCGGATGGAAGGAGACTGTGAGGAAGAAGTGAGGGCACTGCTTATACTCCATCTATCACAGCTCCAGTGAGTGTTTTGAGGTAGGGTCTGACATGACATTGCCTCTCTTCTTGGTGTCAGGTAGAGTTCTGGGTTGGTGACATCTGCTGTGTTTGCTTTATCTTTGTCCATGGCTCTGCCCTGAATCTACCTGCTGCTTCTGGAAACTGCATCCCATTTTCTCTCTGGGAAATTACTTCCTTCCCTCCTCTCAGCTCATGGAATTTCAGTGGAATTCAACCCACTGTAGATTCAGTGAAATTGTCTCCAGAGGTGGGCAGGAAGTCATGGTTGGCCAATTAATTTATATCTCTGGCCATAGGTAACTAGCCCCCCCCCAATAATCCCTCGAATAGTTGGTTCATCAAAAGAAAACCAAAATTAACATCACTGGATAACTCAAAAAGTTTAGTAAAATAATTTAGGTGTATTATGTGAATAAATATGAATTACAAGGATAAATATGGTATATATATATATGTATATATATATGCTAGAGCTAACAAGGTACTGCTGAAGCAGTGGTAAGAGGAAAATTTGTTGTCAAATACCTAAATAAGAAAAGGAAAAAAAATAGGAATTTATTAAGAAGAAACAATATAATGCTAAGGAAATCAGAATGGTAAAATTAAAATAAATTAGTAAGTTATAAAACAAAAATACTTTTTAAAACTTGTTTTTCTTCTGGAGAGAAACATAGTAAAATGGATAAACCATTAGCTAACTCCATGCAGGGAAAAGTGAGAATGTGGAAGTAGTCAAAATAAGAACAAGCTAGATATGGTGGCACAGGCCTGTGATCTGAGAACTCAGGGAGGCTAAGCAGGAGGACTGCAAGTTCAAGTCCAGCCTGGGAAACTTATCCACTTAGTGAGATCCTGTCTCAAAACAAAAATAAAAATGGCCAGGAATGTAGCTCAGGGAAAAGGTCCTGGTTTCAAACCCTAGTACAGAAAGAAAGAAAAAAGAAAACAATAGATAGATAGATAGATAGATAGATAGATAGATAGATAGAATCTCAGTGTTGTTTTTATTGCATTTTTCTAGTGGCCTGTGATGCTGACCATTCTTTATATGTTTTTTAAAAATTTCTGTTCATTTCAGTTGCCAATTTTTGATTGGGTATTATTTGAGGGGGCACCTGATTTTTTTTTTTTAGTTCTTTACATGTTCTAGACATTAGTCCTCTGTCCAAGGTATAGCTGTGAAAATTTTTTTCCATTCTATATGTTGTCTGTTCATTCCATTGGTTGTTTCCTTTGCTTTTTGAGAGCTTTTTAGTTTAATATAATCCCAAGTCCATCAGCAGATGAATGGATAAAGAAAGTGTGGTATTTACACACAAGTGGTATGAAGAAAAATAAATATGAGTCATTGTTAGGAAAATGGATGCACCCTGAGACCATAATTTTAAGTGAAATAAATCAGACACAGAAGCTTAAATATTGCATAGTTTATCTTTATGAGAAACCTAAATTATAAATAAAGAGAAAATAAAAGATAGATAATAGAAAACAAGGAGATGGATCTTTTGCAAATGGGAAGGGGACAAAGAGATGGAAATGGGGGGAGAGAGGAGAGGAAGAGGATGAAAAAGGAATTAAGATGTGTTGTGTACATGTACCAGCTTCCCACAAGGAATGTGGTCATTATATACTGCAAACATGTAGTAATAAAAAAAAGAAGAGCAAGTCAATAATAAGATGGAAAGAAATTTAAAGAATCATGTGATTGCTTTTCTGAACTCTAAAATTTAAAAATGGGATAGAAACTGTCTAGAAAGTAGAAATGATCAAAAGTGACCCCCACATTTAGAAAATCTAAATAGATTAAATATCATAAAACACCTGGGAAAGACACCAAAGAATTATGTTCCCACTCAAAAGAGTTCACAGTATTGGTCTTTTCACTGTTCAATTCTACCCAACCATAAAAGAATAAGCATGTCAACATGCATTGAAACTGTCCCAAGTCATGAAAAAGAAAAGCCTAAATTCTATCTACAAATAACAATGACATCAAAATTTGATGCTTAAGTCCTAATAAAATACTTCCCAAAAGAAGTGTGAACACATATAAAGGGCAATGTCCCATGGCTAAAAAGCTCCAGCCAGAGGAACCTGAGGCAGTCTCAGAATTAGGGGATTGATGATCAGATTTCAATTTGTTAATAGATCAGAAGGAAAACAAGACAATCTCTGATATGGAAAAAACATTTAATAAAGTTCAATATCTATTTTTACTCATGAGCAAACTGCCCCCTAATTAAATAAACTACATCCTTAATAAAATTACCTGTCTCTTCCAAAGATAGACACTTCTTATTTAATGGAGAAATAATAAAAAGAGTGACGGTCAAGGAGGTACTTTAACATTGTCCTGGAAGTCAGAGCCATTGCATTTAAGCAAAAGAAAGAAATAAGACATATATTAAAATTGGAGATGAGGTGGTGAAATTATGAATTGAATAGAATATGGTGTTTATACCAGGAAAATCCAAGAAAATAAGTTGGAAAATTATCAGCACCAGCACCAGAACCAGAATTCAGTAAGTGACCTGGATGTGTTAACTTTCAAAAATCAATACTTGCCCCTACACAAACACCACCAAATGGAAGTTATGAGGAAGAAATGATGTCAAGTAAAATAATATGTATATTCATAGAATACAATAAATATATAGTGTATAGCAAAAAAATTTTTAAAGTGTAACTTTCTATAAAGAAAACATTAAAAT
>NW_004624741.1:17873472-17942324 GCF_000247695.1 Heterocephalus glaber | reverse complement strand
CACCCAGCCTGGGCAATTGAGCAACTTCATAAGAATCTTCCTCAAAATAATAAGACATAACCTGTAAACAAAGTGATTGTGGATGTAGCCCAGGGCAAAGGCCCTGGGTTCAATTCCCAGCACTGAAAAAAAAAAAAAAAAAGCATAAAATACTGAAAAAAAGAAATATTTACATAGCAAAAGAACAATAACAAACTTGCTAGATATGGTGTCACATGCCTGTAATGCCAGCACTACAGAAAAGAAAAAGTGAGTAGGTGCTTGTGTGGGAAGCAAGGCCCCAAGTCAGTCAGGGTCTCTAGGGACCCCCATAGGCTGAAGGCCACCACCAGAGTGTCACTTAACCTGGGTGCTGAGGAATGGACCTTGGGTGCAGGTGAATGTCCCTTGTGCACCCGCTGGCCAACTAGGTGGGAAGAGGGTGCAGGTTAGGGCCACTCCAGCTCTGCATCTCGGGCGCCCACACATGATGATCCCCAAACTGCCCCTCAGCCCCTCAGCCCATCATAGTCCCTCAGTTCTTCCTGATTCACCTAGCTGCTTCCCCTTCTCCTTCTGAGGTGGTCATGTGCCCAGTTCAAACCACCAGTGTCAGACTTCAGACTGCATGTGGGGGAGCAGTTCTCAGAGAGAAATCCCCTCCGGCAGTACTGCACCCCCAGGAGCTTGTGAGAAATGCAGCTGCCCAGGCCCCACCCAAATCAGAGGTTCCCAGGAATCTAGGTTGGAGAGAGCCCTCCCCACAATTCCGATGCATAATGAAGACAAGTCTCAGGGGCCCACAGGGACTTGTGCTTAACACAGAAAAATAATTTTGGGGGGCTTTTTGAGGCAGCATCTCAATATTAGTTCAGTTTAGTCTTGAACTCATTATGTAGCTTGGTCTGGCCTCACAGCAATCCTGCTACCTCAGCCTCCTGAGTGCTGGGATTACAGGCATGCACCACCACACCCAGCTAGAAATTTTTGAAATTTTCAAAATTTTTGAATTTTGAAGATTTAAAAATTTTTAATAGGAAGGAAGCTCATTTGACTATTAAAGGAAAATCTTGTGTTTGGCACATTTTTAGAAGGGAAGTTATTCACCTGGGGCACCTCAGACCTCCCCTACCACCAGGACTTTCTGGGTGGAATTAATAAGATCGTGAATATTTATGAGGATAAATGACATCATTATTTTCACTAAATTACTGAGATGTAACATTTTGTCCAATTATGACTGTAGGCTAACCAGAGTAGTAAAGTGATGACTTTATACCCACTAAGATCAGATAAATACAGACCACATTCCAATCGCTGGAAAGATCTGAAATATTACTGCCATTCATTGCTACTTCAATCTTGTTATTTAGTGTTAATAAAGATGCAGACATGTAAGAGAAACAGCAGAGGGGAGAGGAAGGAAATAAAAGTATCTTTTTAAAAGTTTCAAGGAAGGAGAAGAAAGAGGTGAAGAAGAAGAAAGAGGAAAAGGAGGACTCAGCTTCAAAGAATGGGCTCAAAGATCGGCTCGTTCATATGCAAGCACGTATTGAACATGGATGCATTTATTTCAATCAACAGTTGTGTACCAAGTGCCAGCTCTGCTCCAGGAAAGATGATGCTAAGCACTGGGAGAAAATGGTAAACACAGCCCCTTTCCCCAACTCATCTATCATAACAAATATTTTCATCAAGTAACTATGAAGCAGCCATCTCCATGCAAGCCCTGGTGATGGTTACTACCATATTAATTATTAAATTAAAGATGAGGTCTCAGCACACAAAATACAAACAATCTAGTTGATCAGTCAAGATGGCAGGTATGTGATCTCGGTTCAGAGCAATCTATGAGACTCCCAGTGAGCAGCCAGACAGGGATCACAGAGCTCTGAGCAGACCAGGATCCCTGAGGGCTGGAGAGAAGTGGGAGGCTCCCTGGGAGGAGCCCCAGAAGCTGTCCACGCCTGGGAAAGTCAAAAGCAGCAGGCGGTAGGGTGTCAAGTTCGGGAAAAGATGAGACCGGTGTGGCTAAATCGGACAGTGATCTTAAAGTCAGCGTGGGAGAGCTTGCTTAGAAGGTCAGTAGAGCCAACTTGTATAAGGTTCCAAATACCAGGCTAAGTCTGAAGTTCTAATACTCACCAAGATAATTTTCAACTGTGTAAGTAATGAATGCTCCTTCCCAGCAAGGTGACAGCAATACAGAATCAGAAACTGATAAAATCTTCACAACCCCCATGCAAGGTGAGTGCTTAACACATCTTTGTAAAATACCACCAGTCACCAGTGATATGAATAGCAGTCTTAAATTGTTTAGCTTTCTTCTTTTCACTCACATTATCTGGTTATCTGCAAAAATAGGCTTCAGAATGTGGAGGTGACTTCGATGTCAGTTACGAGCCTGGGACGCCCTCCAGAGGTTGAATGAAATATGTAAATTTATAAATTGTCACCGTTCCCAATCTGGGCTGCAGAGAGGAATTACCTGCAACCTTGAAAAGCTGCTGCTGCTGCTGCTGGATCCCCTTATCCAGGTGGAGATATAGTTGCTCCTCAGTACAGCCTGGGCACCAGAGCTTTCTACAAATGTCTTGGGTATGTGATAATTCTTGACATCAGGCAATGTTAGCCCTCTGATTCATTCTTTTCCAGTTGTTTTGACTGCCCTGGGTCTTTCACATTTCCATTTGGTTTTAGAATCAGCCTATTGATTTCTTTTTTAAAAAAAGTCTACTTGGGTTTGGCCATTACATCAGTTTGGGGAGAGTTAACACATTAGCACTATTGAGTCCTCTGACCCCTGGAAACTGTAAATGTCTGTCACCTTTTGTTTAGATTTTTGAACCAACAGGTCTTGGAAGAACTATACCCCCTGAAACACAAGCAGGTGCAAATGTAAAAGGCCATTTTGGGAAATGAGCTGTTTCTTAAAAAGCTAAATAGCCATCTATTCTAGGAGGGCAGCATTTCACACCAAGGAATTTGCCCGAGAGAAATGGAAGCCTGTGTGCCCACAAATCTCCTAGCACCTTCAGACACCAACATACCCTGTTGCCTAGTTATACCCTGTATTAATTTTCTTCATTGTATCATCCCAAACAAAATAGTCTTGGGAAAATTCTTGACTTGGAATTTGGTTGTGAGAAATCCAAATTTACTGCCATCCAAAATAATGAGGTAGGAAAATTGTTCATTATTTATAAGCCAAAGAGCTTTTGTTGTGTCTTAGTCTGTTTTCTGATACAGCTAACACAATACCAGAGACTGGGTAGGTTATAAAGAAAGGAATCTTATTTGAGCTCACATTTCTGGAGGTGTATGATTAAGGGCCAAAAATGCAGTGGCTTCTTGCTGGCAGAGTTCCAGGAGGGTGTGTGTGTGTGTGGTGTGTGTGTGTGTGTGTGTGTGTGTCCTTTTTCAATATACAGATTTTGAACAAACTATATCCCTCGCTCACAAGCAGATGCAAATATAAAAGGTGATAGCCACTTTGGGAAAATAGGGCAGTGTCTTACAAGGCTCAATATTCATCTCTCCTCTTATGCAGCCACTAGGATTCACTCACAGGGTTCCACCCTAGTGGTCTTATCTAATTAATCTGATCACCTGCCAGAGGCCCCAGCTGAACACACCATGGTCAGGTTAAGTGTCCACCCTCTTAACATCTCACCATGGGATTAACCGAAACACATGGAGCCTTGGGGTTCTCCTCACAATGCCCACAACAGAGCATCTTGATTTTTTATACCAATTTGATCTATCTTAGGAGAGAGGATGAGACCTTAATGGCTGAGATCCCTCCTGGGCCAGATTGCAGATGGGAGGGCAAAAGCAGTGCTCCTTTCCAAGGAGGGAGAGGTATATGTTGATCCAGGAAGACAAAGTGTTAGCCAGAGGCAAGCAAAGCAGAAGGTTGCTGGGAGCAGGTGAAGGTAAGATGGGCAAAAGGAGTTTTGCCCAAACACAAGGTTGATTGTGGTTCCACTGTAAAATTAATTCTATTGCCATCCTGCTCTGAACTCCCCTGAAATGTCCTGAAGGCCCAGGAGCCCCTGCAGATAGAAACCAACTGAGCTAGTTGACCAGGCAGGTGGGAGAGACTTCAATGAATGAGCTACACCAGGCATCAATCTTCCTTGTCCAGTACACAAAAGCATGCATGGGGTTCCACTGCTGTAGAAGTACCCGCTGAACTTCTGCATGGCCAGTGGGTAGACTGGTGGCCAGCCTGGCATGTTCAAATGATACAGGAGAAGTATAACTCCCAACCTGCTAGATATTGGATGTGCCAAATTTGTGTCCCCCAAATACTGAAGAATATAAATTCCAAGGACAATAAAGGGTAAGAGTAGGAAAAATTATTGAAAGATAGCTTCAGAGACAGGAAGGGTCCCAAAAGTGGGTTGTCACCATGGAAGCCCTTTGTCGGGGGTAATTTGTGCAGCAAAATCACAACATGGATACAACATGAGTCAACCTATCATCAATCCTATCATCAACCTATAGGATTACAAGTACAGCTGCTTAGCTGATACAGATCCAATAGGGAAACAAGTCATATAACAAGGGTATATGGAGAAAACAAAAGTATTTTGGGGAAGGGATGGGTCCAGATGTTCTGGTCACTCACCAGGGTAACTGATGCCTATTGGGACTTTACTGGACCAAGTGGTACTAATTACAACATTATCTCAAGTTATTGTTTATATAACCCTTAGGGAGACATGTAGGTCTGGCCATTGCCTCTTTATCTTGACCACTGGTCTTCTTCGGATGCACCTCCCACCACAATTTTGATGCCTTTATTTTTGAGCTGACTTCCTTGAGAACCCAGCCCATTTCTGACTATATTAATTTCTATCTAACTTAGCTGCATATAATACAATCAGCACAAGCACTGAGATTCCTTGGAGGGTGGCAGAGCAATGAAAACCTAGAGGGAAACATCTTGAGTGCATTGGTACGGTACAGGGACTCACAGAGAACAGGAGACTAAGAAGAAAGGTCAGAAGAGGAAATGGCACTCTGCTCCACAACTGAGTCCCAGTACTGTACAGGGAGAGCGTTACATTTCCTGCCCCATAGCTACTGTTAGAAGGGGTTAATTATTTCTAAATGGATTATTATCAATACATGAGAAGGAGGATAGATATTTTAAAGCACTGCTAATGGGCCAGGGTGATCAGGAATGGGGAACTCAAAAAACCTTGCCAACCTTAATCAGTAATATTCAAGGTAGCCAAGCACTACATCTTCGGAATAGCATGATTTCACAGAATAAATTTCCACCAAGGGATAAATTGCACCAATGGATCAATAAATTTTCATGACAATAAGGAGTTAAGTTTCTATGTAGGTCTTATCTGTGGGGGTGTGAAATATCATCCCAAGAACTATTGTTGTGGGCGAGAGAGGGTGCCTGATTAGCAAGGAGTCTGGGCAATCCTCATGGTGTCTGGAAGATCATGGTGAGGATTTTTTCTTGTTGTAGAAAGAAAACCAGGACAAGGAAGGGTATCCACAGCCCTCCATTGCCACTGCCCTCCTTTACCCTCCTTTGCCTCAGAGAATCCAGAAATATTCTCCAGCCTGGATGCAGGGGATAGGTAGACAGGGCCCACTACCCACCATCAGTGGCAGTGCCAAGAGCTGAGCTTGTTTTCTTTCTTCATGTGTGGGACACACTTTTCTATAGTCTTTCCCTTCCTAAGTCTGATCCCAAGACTCTGTTGAGCCTCAGAAATGGCCTTCCTCTCTTCATTTTCTCATTCTTTGCCATCAATTCACAAAATTCTGAACTCATTAAACTGATGATTTGTGTTAGGAACCAAAGCTCCAACGTAAGCTTTGTCAGAAGTGTGGCATGTGTGTTCGTGGCGGCACCTGCTGGTGAAATCTGGTATCAAACTGTGCGAATCTCAAAACAGAGATTCCCAAGCTCAAAGGGCTCCTTGACATTAAAAATTATTCTTCCTATTTCACATTATCTGTTATACTTCTTGATGGGACGAGTTGGGAAAGGAAAGAGGGGAATGGTATTAATATGAGAAAAAACAATGGAAACAAAGTCTTTGTAAATAGGGAGGGGTGGAGGAGTTGGGGAAAAAATAAGAACCAAGAGAGATTATGTAAAGGTACAAATTTCCAATGATGAATATCATTATATTGTGTACCTAAAATGTACCAATAAAATTAATTAAAAAATTACTGAGGGCTCCAATAATGTATCACATTATAAATTGTAACTAAGAACGTTATATTTTTTTACATTTAAGAGTAACAATAATCTGTTGTGTATAAGCAGAAATAACATTTTTATGAAAAGTAACATTGTTTTCTAAATAAAATTAGTGAGAAAAACTACATTGTTTTATATTTTTGGATATCTGGAGGTCTTGGCTTAATAAAAGGTATCTGGAGTCTCATGGTATGTTGTTTGGGCTGAGGTATAGGAAGAAAACCCAGCCTTACACAGATGTGTTGCCTTTTCAAATAACTAGATATTTTTGATAACACATCAAAATTGGACAAGATAACTTCTGGGAGTTTAGTAGCACCGTGAAATCTGTAAACATGTATTCAATGTGAACTTTTCCTTCTCTGTTAAATGAAAGTTCATTGGTCTCTCTTGTACTTTGAATGGGTCTTTACCAATGCACAATTTTGTAACCACTTGGCCATTTGGAAAATACTAGCTACTCAGTTATGTAGACCTCCCAAGTGTTAAAGTATTAAATTACATCATACAAAAGGAAAAATACATTTGATGCTTGTCTCATTACTGTCCTGGCTTAGAAAAAGAAAGGA
The DNA here is from genome assembly GCF_000247695.1 of Heterocephalus glaber. Next base: position 17,935,535 of record NW_004624741.1, on the reverse strand, counting down.
TGTGTGCACACAGACAATCTTCACCTCACTGCTATGACCCAGTCATCACTCCAGCCAACCGAGTTGGCAGAACCTAAGTTTCACCTGGAAATGTGGCAGCAAGGAAGTTCGAAAAACAGAGTATTTGGCTCGCTAACCTTTCAAATTTAGAGGGATGAGAAAGTGAAGACTGAGCAGAGCCAATTCATGGTCCTAGATGTGGTCAACAGAAAAGCCCATACTGACAAATGGCAGATTATTTACTGCTTTTTCTCCAAATTGTGAAAATTGTTCCTATATACTATGGTGGGAGATTTCTATTTAATACTTTTAACCCTGAAATTTGAGCAAATTACACCAAGTTCATTGAACAGCCTAACAAAACAGCTGTGGTGTGAGGAGTGGGTACGAGAATCACACTTGGTGATGACCCGGAGAGAAGCCAGCACTTTCTAGTCATAGCTGGGACAGTACAGTGGTAATATTACCATCATTTTTAGCACCTTGGTCAAAACCCTTCCTTCTAACCTGTTGAAAAATGCTTCTTACAAACCAATAATTCTCAGAACTTGCTAGTATGTTTAAAAATATGGCTTAAAATATGCAGAGTCCTGAGCTGTATTTTGTTTTTTATTTTCTTCCTTCCTTTCTTTCTTTCTTTCTTTTTGGTACTGGGGTTCAAACTTGGGACCTTGTGCTTGTGAGGCAGAACCACTGAGCTAAATCCCTGGCCCCTTTGAGCTGTATTTTGATTTTATATTTCTGAGAGGTGTTGATTCAGGATGTCTAAGATGGAATGGTTTTAAGATTTATCTCTTTTTTTTTTTTTTTTTTTTTTTTTACAAAAACTGGTCTCTATTTATTTATATGCAATTTACCCTGAGAGATTCGGATACAGTTGGTCCATTAAGCACTATGTAAAAAACAGTTTTAAGCCATCAGATCCTAGTCCTGCAGGCTCAAACTTGCCTAAAAGACAGCTTCTGAGGAACAAGTCAGCTCTTATTTCTGATCCATTAGCTCTCCCCTAGAAGGAGGGGCTGGTTTCTTTCACAACTTTGAAGCAAAAGGTGACACTGCCCACCCAAATCCAACTAAAATTTGCTTTCCTAGTTTATCTTTAAATATTACTTCTTTTCTTCATTTCTTTTCCATTAATTCTTGTCGGTTAGATTTTATTTGTATACATAATGTGAAGCAAGATTCAAACCTTTCTCTTATGCTGTTTCATTGTTTCATTGGGGTGTTTTGTTTATACTATTTTGAGCATTTAAAAAAATTTTAAGGTCTTTCTCAGGACTCAGTAATTTTATTGATTTGTCTTCCAGATTTCCAGCCATCCAACACTGCTATAATTTTCACAATTATTCAGTTATTTATAGTTTAGAAGGAGTATGTTATCCTCATTGCTCTTTCTCCTTAAAATTTTTCTGGCTATTTTCACTGATTATTTGTTTTTCTCCAAAATGAACTTGATGAGTAATTTCATATTGGCTTTTATTTCTCTTTATTTATTCTTTTAAACTGGGTCAAACTGACTTCTCAGACTATTTATTCCTTCTCATCTTTTAATTCTATTTCTTTACACTTAGAGTAACTACTCATGACAGCTAATAAATCAACTTTTGTCTTTATGATCATCTTTAAAAGTCCTATTTCCTCAAAAAAGAAAAAAAGACACCTTTTTTCATGCCTCTCGACATCTCTAGATGTTTACTCTTGGTTGTCAACTTGGGAGATGGCTGGAAAGTTGGTATGGTGCACTCTGGGAGTCTGTGAGGTGGCTCTAGAGGAGACTGGCACTAGAGTCAGAATCAGAGTAGGGGCCCCCATCTGGAATGTGGGGGCCGGGATGGAAGGAGAACGTGGAAACAGCAGGGAGCTCACACATGTGCAAATGCAAGATCCTTCTTGAATAGGTGTATTTTTTTCTTTCTGCTGCTGCTGGTGCTGCTACTGTAACCCATGAACATCACAGTCTAGATGCCTTGGCCTTTGACAGTGGACTTGCACCAATCACTCTCCAGGGAACTTCCAGGCTTTCAGTCTTAGATACAGTCCCCCTTATTATGAGTGTCCCAGTTTCATGAACTGAGCAGTTACTGGTCTCCCTGGTCCTTCACCCTGCAGATGGCCATGGTAGGACTATTCATCTGGTCATGTGACTATTCACTGATCATGTGAGCCAGTCTACTAAAGCCCTCCTGTAACTCTATATATTCTATTGTTCTGTTCCTCTGGAAAACCCTAATCCTCACTCCTTGTCCTTAAAAGAAGGGAAATGGAAACAGAACAAATGCTTAGAATTTTTTAAAAATTCGAGAAACTATATGTAGTTTTTCTTTATCCTCTAGAAACAAGTTACCTATCTCATCTTCAGTACAACCATGGAAGGTAAGATGTTCACAATGGCATCCAGGTCATCTTTCTCTGCACCTGATATTGGCTCTGTTTAAATATTCATGCAAAGTTTTGTGTGCTGCCACCACAAATCACTAGGGACTTTATCCATTTCTCTGTCATTCATAGATAATCCATAAGCTAAGCACATTGCAAGAAAACCTATTGAAAAGTGTTCCAAGCAAGCTTGGTCCACACACATTGTCTATGCATACACCTAAGTAATGTAGAGAGATACAGTACAGTCTTGGATTAGTTCCCCAACTTGTGCTGTTTGTAGCACCGCCCTGGATATCCATCTATGTTAAGATTCAGATTTACTGATGGAGCTAAACCGGGCCAATGCGACACTGTCTCTTATAAGAATTTGAAGCTGGAATGCAGAGTGGCCACAAATCCCCAGAGATGTTTCAAGCATAGGGTATGTAAATTCCAAGTCTGTTACATTTTCACCAGTAGCCATGAATACTGAGTCAGAGGGGGAAATTATCTACAGGGAAACAATGAAGCAGACAGGCTAAGATATACGGATGAGAGGGAGTGAGGAAAAGGTTAAGATGGAGTTAGATGTCTTGTTTTGATGCAGTTCTAGCTCATGACTCTGCCATAGCTGTCTGCTTCTCCTGAAAACTGAGTAGCAGACTATGCTTTTCATATATACTTCTTTGCTGTCCATCTAGAGAAATGACTGTACAAATGAAACTCGGTATTGGTATTTAGAATGATCCTCCAAAGTAGTTCAAACTCCTCACTCAAATTCAAGTGCATTCATTCAGGATAGTCTACTGACAACACACACACACACACACACACACACACAAATAGGCTCATCTATTTTTTTTAACAAAATATCATTTAGCATAAAATATAATAATCACTTAAATCAAAATAAGAATGTATCCCCAACTAACTGTTTCAACAATTGTCTCCAACAGCTAAAATGTTGGCTTAAGCTTGTAGTCATACCACCAACTCTTATCAACTTTGAGAAAGTTACATAACAAAGAATAATACAAAGTTTAAGCCTTATGTCTAAACTTGTATTTCATTTTATTTTTGTTTCCAAAATAACATGTAGACATGGCTAAACAAAGAACTAACTGAGAAGGGTCAAATTTAAATTCAATAATTTCCTACTCCACCCCTCCCCATTCTTTTGTTACGCAGTAAAAATCAATGATCTTCTATTATCGGAACCAAGACATCTAAATATACCATTATTGTGTCATTATTTCCTCTTTCCATTCTTTTCTGGTGATGTTGAGTGTACCTGAATTTATAATGGTTACATCTTCCCAGTGAATTGCACTTTTTATCATTATATAATGTCCTTCTTTGACTCTTGTGACAGTTTTTGACTGAAAGTCTATTTTTGTTATGCCAATATGAGCATCCTTTCTTTTTTTTGTTTACCATTTGCAGGGATATCTTTTTCCACCCTTCATTTCCAGCCTTTGAGTCCTTAAGTCTAACATAAATCTGGTATAGACAGCATGTAATTGGATCTTCGTGTTTTTCACCCACTCTATATCTTTTGACTGGGTAGTTTAATCCATTTACATTTAATATAACTACTACTGATAGGAAAGGGATTAATTTCCATTTTATTTTGCCTATCTTGTAACTATCTTGTCTTTCTCTCTTACTAACTTCTTTTTTGTTTTGTTAGTATTTTTGGAGTCACATGCTTTAATTTCTTATTCATTTTTTGTGCATCTTCTATAGATTTGGAGGGGTTGCCATGGGGGTTACATAAAATACCTTACATTGATAACAATCTTTTTTTAAACTACACAACTTACCTGCTAAAGAGGCCAATGTGGTTAGAGTTGAGTGGATGAGGGAGATAAAAAGTGGAGGAGGAGATGGTAGCAGAGGGCCGATCAATGACCTTGTAAGCCATTGCAAGAACTGGGGCTTTGACTCTGAGTGAAACAGAGAACTCTTGGTGGCTTCTGAGCAATGCAGGGCAATGCTGTGATGGAAACATGGAGGCTACTGTGGTGACCCAGATAAAATATGCTGGTAACCCTGACTATGGCAGAAAATGGTGGAGGCAATGAGACCTGTTCTCATTTTATATTTCTTTGGAAATCATGATTTTATCTTCAATAAATAAATGTTTCCTTTGACAGTTTAGACTTCTCATTTTTCTGCCATCATATTCTTAAGGCCCAGAAGAATGAGTTACACACAAAGCAGGTGCTCACCCAATGTTCATTGAATAAATATTTGTCAGAAAGTAATCTTAGAGCCACTATAGGTACATCCCTACTATTGTCTACACACAGTTTTCTTCTCTAATCTCTAAGAGAGTCAAATAAGGTATGTTGAATCTCTAATATTGCAATAAAACAAAGAAACATTTTAAACAAATTATAAACGTAATCCCTGTTCTACTTTTAGACATGCAAACTGTCATCATCTTCTTTCCATCCTCTTTTCATTCACTTTTCCAGAAGGGGGACCATCAGTCTACTCCGTGATGAGGCAGGGCCTCCTAAAGGACAGTGCACTCCTTTCTTTTCTGAGTAACCCATTTACCAAAACAACAAATCTTTAGTTGATTGTGTAATTTTGAAGGTTTCTTGTGTACTCAGGGATCACAGATACATATGCCCAGTACCTCTTCAAGTATTTCCCCCTCAAAACAGAAGAAGAAAAACGGATCATCCACTTTGGAAAAGGTTTCTAAGACACAAAGCAAACGGACAGCGTTGTTTGATAGTTGGTTGACGTGAACACTGGACCATTTACAAGAGCTCCTGTCCAGCTAACACAGCCACAATGTTCATGATACTCATAGTATTTTACTGGCCTAGAATGGAAAATATTTTGGGACTATTTTTCTGTAAATAAACGTTTCTCCCATTAAGAAAATATGAGGTGGTTTAAAAAAACCTAAGCCCCCTGCAAAAAAAAAAAAAACCCTTAAAGAAACAAGGAAATTTCAAAATACTCCGTTTTGTCTTTACTAATGACATTTTCTAAAATAAAATGGTAAATACCTTTCCTATGGCTATGTAACACTCCTAACCAATTAGGACAATTAATTATCCTGATGACCCCAGGCCAAGTTTCAGTATCCTCTTCAGCAGGGTAGTTATGCAATATGGTCAGCCATTCAGAGTTTTCTCATGAGATGAAACCCAAGTGTCAACCCCACCGGGCCTAGAGGCATGCCTGGAAAGCTAACCTTGTCAGCTCTTCCAGCCTCTTCCCTCAGTGACATCAAATTAGTAGCTTGACGTCAGCACGGTGTGTATATTTGCACCATGAAAATTGATAAATACTACAAATCAGGGCTTGTTTTTTGTTTGTTTTTAATTTTTTCTTGGAGAGCTGGTCATTAGCATACCATTGCTAAGAACATTTAACCAAAAAATGTTCAAACTTTTCCTCCAAGTGCTGAGATTACATTCAATGAACAAAATATTAGATGGAATTTGTACCCTGGTAGAGCTTACATTCTACTGGGGAAAACAGAAAACAGAGATTAAATACAATTGGTAAGCAAATTATGCAGCACATACAAGATCAATGTTATTGATTAAATAGGGCACACAATGAGGGTTTAGGAATGTTATGGGAATGCCCAAATTTAAAGTAGTCTGAAGAGGCCTCAATGAGACCACATAAACTGAGCAGTAAGCAAAGCCAGTTAGTTTTGGCAATTAAAAAGCAGAGCAGGGAACAACGCCAGTGAGAAATTCACACTCCAAGGGCTTGGCCACCAGTGACCTGCCTCCAGCTGATGAGTTCAGTGCCCCCATAATCCAATCACCTTTTTAGAAATCTTTTAATGCAGTCAAGTCGACTAATTATTAAACTTAAGTATCACAGCTGCCTTACAGCCCAGCAGACTGGTTGTCTGTGTACCTATGGACAGGGTATGAGCACCCCATGAGAGGCAAGAAAGAAAGCATCTTTATTTTCCATGTGGGTAGCAGGCATTACAAGCTGCAAAGTATGTTGGGCAAGCAGAGCTAAGAGGATCCTGCTTGCATGACCAACTCAGCAAGTCCTTAGGTGCTGTATGCACCATCAGCCCGTGTCCTCCCTCTCTGGCCTTGGGTCCTCCATCCACCCTAGTTTCTGCAGGAACCTAATGAGTTTCGAATCTTCAGAAGTCACTTCACCAACAGCATGTGGTGGAATTGTCTTCACAACATTATTAGCATAGGTGCCATTAAAGCATTCTCCTGGTTTGATATGGAGCCAGAGTTTTGTCTTGCTCTTCAAATCATTTGTACTTCTGTGCATCTAGGACTGGGAGTGGGACCAACTGTTCTTTATTCATCAGAGCAGTTAAGTCTTTTATTAGAAATATAAGGTGATAAAAAATACAATGACTATTTAAAGTGTTTTAAAAATTTATTACACTAAAAGACACATTGCTATTAATGCCCCTCAGAATTCTCTCCCGTGCTTCAAACACATTTATTCCTTGGTTCTTGCCACTTTCTAAAGCAGTTCTGCAAGTCCTCTTTCATGACTGTCTTTAGTTATGTTGTTGTGGCTGCTTCCATGTCCTGAATCAGTTAAAAACATTTACCTTTCATGGTCATTTTATCTATAGGGAGGACCCAGAAGTTACACAGTGCCATATTCAGTGAAAAAGGTGGATGAGGACACGCTTTAATTTTTTTTTTCATTAAAGAAATAGCCATACTGGAAGTTCTGTAGACACAGAGCATGGTCATGATGGAGGATGAAACCATTTGTCATTTCTCATGCTTTGACCAAAACCATGAGAGATGTTCAGACCCTCAGAAATTTCCCTAATAGTCAATAACCTGTTCAATAAAATCATTTCACTTACTTTTTCAACATTGTCTTGGGTTTTTGATGTTTTAGGATATCCTGGTCTTGCCTCGTCTTCAACAGATTTATAGCTGCAGTAGAATCTCTCAAACCACTTATAAACCATCTTCCTGGCCACTGCAGCATCACCATAAGCTAACTTTTTTTTATTCTTAAGTTCTTTTATTGGTACATATTAGGTATATAATACATTTACATTTATCATTGGGTGTTTGTACCTGTACATGATATATCCTAGTTCTTATTTTTTCCAAACTCATTCCTGGAAGCAAGTGTGACTTTGATTCCAAAACCAGGGAAAGACCCAACCCAAAAAGAGAACTACAGACCAATCTCCCTCGTGAACATAGATGCAAAAATCCTCAACAAGATACTGGCAAACAGAATACAGAGGATCATCAAGAAGATCATACACCCTGACCAAGTCGGATTTATCCCAGGGATGCAAGGATGGTTCTACATCTGTAAATCAATAAATGTAATACACTATATTAACAGAGTCAAACCATATGATCATCTCAATAGATGCAGAAAAGGCATTCGACAAAATCCAACACCCATTCATGATAAAACTGCTACAGAAAATTGGAATAGAAGATCTTTATCTCAACCTGATTAAGGCTATCTATGAAAAACCAACAGCCAACATCATCCTAAATGGTCAAAAACTGAAAACTATCATACTAAAATCAGGAACAAGACAAGGATGCCCACTATCACCACTCCTGTTCAATATAGTTCTGGAAACATTAGCCATAGCAATTAGAAAAGAGAAAGAAATAAAAGGAATAAAAATAGGAAAGGAAGAAGTTAAACTCTCATCACTTGCTGACAATATGATACTTTACATAGAAGACCCAAAATATTCCACCAAAAGACTTCTAGATTTAATTGACAGATTCAGTAGAGTAGCTGGATACAAGGTCCACACTCACAAAACAATAGCCTCCTTGTACACAAATAACAGATACACTGAGAGAGAAATTAGGGAAATAATTCCTTTTACAATTGCATCCAAAAAAATGAAATATCTAGGAATCAATCTAACAAAGGAAGCAAAAGACCTCTATACTGAAAACTATAGCACTCTGAAAAAAGATTGAAGAGGATATAAGAAAATGGAAAGACATGCCTTGCTCCTAGGTAGGAAGAACCATAGTGAAAATGGCCATACTTCCAAAACTAGTATATAGATTTAATGCAAAGCCATGAGCTAACTTTAACATTTTTTTTGTTTCTTTAGCACTTTTGTGCAGTTTGGAACAAAATTTCATGTTAGTGTGTTGTTTGTGATCCACAATTTACAGCACATTATAAAACATACTTTCTCTCAACTGTAGCTCACAACCAACAGACTTCAGTGAATACTTTGAAACCTGTCATTCACTGTTACTAAGGTTCTATCGGCCACTTCTCCAAGTGAAGAGTCCTACTGTCCCTGTGGATTGCACTCAGTGGCAGCGTTCACCATATTTTCTGATCATACTGCCTAGAATATTTTTTGAGGGGTATTTAACATTATTGGACACTTTTCTAACCATTTTACCCATATTTGTCACCCACAATCAGATTACTATTATGAGCACCAGCTTTTTCTTATAGATGAAGAAACAGACAAAGCAAGGTTAAGCAAGGTCATATAGCTGAGAAGTGGAATGTGAACCACAGAAGCCTGATCCAGGGGTCTAGAACTTGTAGTCCTGACCACTATGCCAGGAAGGCTCAGACAGCAGCCACTCTGTAGCCCAGTTCACTGAGAGAAACAAAAGAGAAATCACACTGTGTGAAGTAGCAGCAGCCCAGTCCGGTGGAAGAGAGGCTGTGGTCACATGTGTCTACAAGAGATGCTGGGTAATGGATTGTGTTCCAGATCCTTCAAAAGCAGGCCCTGAAGAAAGAATATGATCACAGTACTGATCTGGGAGGTGACCAGGCATACACAAGTGGGGGAATCGGGAAAGCGAGGTACAGGAGTGTTACTGAGATCTTGTGTTACTCCATTCAAAGAAGGAGCATTGTGGTCCTTATCCATCAACTCCTATCCTCTATTGGCCAAGAGCTGTCCCCAGAGCACTGGTGCCTGCATGTTTAGGTTGTGCCTAGACTATTTTTCTGCAGCTCCAGAGAAGAAAGAACAGACTGACTGTGTACTTGCATAATGGACCTGTTGTCCTGGGCTGCAGTGAAGTAACAGGAAAGGTGGGTGGTGGCATGAAGCATCACACATCTTTATTCAGAGTGGACTGTGTGCAGATGAATTCTGAAGCTCTCTGCCAGAGGGAGACAGAGTTAACAGATATGGGGAATCTGTTGGTGATCTCAGTCAAATACAGCTTCAACTTCTCTAATTCTTTCTAAATACAGTTATTAACAGTATTGTTAGTAAGTACTGAAGCCAGTACTGTTGAAAGATTGGGGCCAGAACTGCACTCAATATTGCTGCCAATCATGCCTACAAGAAGGTTTTATAGACAGAGGCTTTGCTGACCAGAGCTTTCCCTTTGAATCTTCACATGCACCACAAATGCACTGGGCAGACAGTGTCTCCTTGGCTCCTTCTTCTCTGTTGTGAACGACATCTGAACAACTCTTACAAGCACTGTACTCAGAAGTAGGGGATTCGATCCCCGGTACCCCCCCCAAAAAAACAGAAGTAGGAGAGAGGAGTTAGTTATTGCTGCATAACAACTCACTCCTATATTTTGTAATTAAAAGCAACATTTATTTTGCCTATGAACTTATGAATTGGGGCAGCTCATCTTTGCTCTATGCAGAGTCCATGGGGGTGGTCAAGAACTGGGAGCTGGAATCATCCTAAGCTACTCTAGTCATACATCTGCTGCTGATGACATTGATGATGGTGGCCAATGCTGGCTGTCAGCGAGGCTGGCAGTGAAGGAGGGAGTAGGCCCCAGCTCTTAACGGAGGAGAGCCTGTGCTCATTATAGGATCAGCATGTGATTTGGGGGACCATCTTTGAAAAATGCAATCTTCTATTGAGGGCATGAGAGTTAGATAAAGATTATTCCTACCAACTGCCCATGCCTCTGTGTGTGTGTGTGTGTGTGTGTGTGTGTGTTTGTGTGTGTGTGTATTAATTGCAACTCTCCTTTACCCCCATGTCCATGAGCTCACTCTTCCAACATTGGAAAAGACCCTTTATCTCTCCATATCTCAGGCTTGGGACACTCTGGGAGGTGTCAGGCTTTATTTAGTACTTTTTAATGAAATCTGCAGAGCCCTGAGGGTTATAAATTATGTGCCGAGAGTTTGGGCTTGTGCTTAATGGCAAAGCTAAGACAAAATACTTCCCTCTTGGGTTTCCAGCAAGTTATTAACTTCCATTAGAAATATGACCACTCAGCAGACTCCAAAGTTTTCTCTCTAACAACACTTTCATCCTGTTAGTACACTTTGTGGGCCCCCTGCCCCACAGACATACATTACCTTTTTTTTTTTTCAAAATGAAATCTAAGTTATCCTTCTCTGATTACCCTGAAGTACTGTGTCTGCTTTGTATGGTTCTCTCATCCAACCAAGACATCTTGCTCAGATTTCTTCTCCTTAGACCCCAAGCCCAGTTGTTACACATGTCAGCTGAGCATGGGTCACATGCAGGGTACAAGCCTAGAGACAGCAAGCTTATCATTTGGTCCCAAGAAACCAAACTCTTAGCAGCTCAGAAAATGGTGACTCGTTTGCCTCATGGAAGTAGTGCACAAATGATTCTTGGCTCCAGTTTAGGATTCCAAACCAACCCATTCACAAAGAAACAGAACAGCTGGGCAAAGTATAGGAAAGATGTTTGAGCCATCAGACCTTCCAAAGCAGTGAGGACTTTGAAGAACCAGATCCCAGAAAGAAGGAGAGGAGGCCAGCTGAGTACCACTGGAGGAAAGGAAGCAGATTTGAGAACACAGGCAGCAGCCCCTCCTGATGCAGCTGAGCCTGGGGGCTGTGTGCTGTCCAAGCATTGAACCCATGACTGTTAGAGGTCACCCTGTTCCTAGATGCGGGGCTTGTGAGGCAGCTGTGCCAGTGAAGAAACAGTGACTATTTAACAAGTAAAGCAGTATGGCAAAGCTTTTACCACTAGCAACAATGAATTTTGAAGAAGTAGATTACCTGCCATAAATCTCACAAAAGCAAAACCATCCATCAAAAATCCTCCTGGGTCATGGTGTCATTTTAATGCCATGTGACAAGTTCAAACAAGTTTCTCAGGGGGTTTTATTAAATCAGGTAGGAATGAGGAAAAGTGCTGCACTTGGAGAACATACATAGGCAAGGGCTTGGGAAAGAACCTCTTTGTTCATTTGGTCACAGAGCAGGTAGGTGTTGCCTGGAGCCTGCTCAAAGTAGGGGTGGCCCCTAGATGTGGGGGCTTTAAGGAACTTGACGAGTGCCCCAAACCTGGATACTGCCCCATTTCCCTGCCAGCCTCTATGGCTCCTCCTGTTGGCAGACGGCTCTGTGCAGGCTGCACTGTGAGATGTGAGGTTTCTGTTTTAGAACAGGTTCAAGATTTGCTACTTGCTCCCCTCCACCTGTCCCCTTGGGAAATGTGACCTGATAGTAATCAAGCCCAGGCCTGGCTTTTAGGGACACAGAGCTGCTTGTGAAATGGGTCCCCCAAGGGAGTAGGGCACTTGGTTGAGTCTTGCTGGGAAGGAGGAGGTGCTTGGTGACCATCTCCTTGTTTAAGTCAAAGCCTGAACCAATGGCAGTTTTAATGGAACTCGTTCAATTAATTATACATCTACACTTAAGAATAATTGTGTTTCAAAACTGGCATGTGAATTTTTGAGACTTTGAAAGAAGAAACAAATATCCACTAGAACCAATCTCCCTAAGGAAAAAAAAAGGAATCTCTATTTCAAGTTTTATTTTATCTTTCCTATTACATTTTAGTTTGACCTTTAAGTAAAGACCTTTCTTAACTTGACAGCGACTTTTCTCAGCTCCCTGACTTAGGAACATGTTCCCTTTTTGTTGAGTTCTAAGGCACTAAGCAAATGTTTGCCTAACCTTTTCTTTGAGCATAATCTTGCTTTGAATAAAGTACACCCGAAGGGCTGCACTACTTGTCTTTCATGGTTCAAGTCGTGTTCCTATCAGGAAGTGCAGGAATTAAAGACCTGTCTTGTTTGAACAGTGAGTCCTGAGTGATGAGTCTGAAAGCCATGGATGGCTGGGAATGAGAAGCTTTAAATATGAACTAGAGATAAATCCTATTCCTTCTTCCTGCTCAGTGTGGGCTTGGAGGGGGCTCTGACCATAGATTGCTTGGAGCATCTGCCACTCTGCCATACAAATAGCCAAGGTGAGCCTGAACTGCTGGGAAGAGAAATCTTTGTTTCAACTTTTTTCTTTTAGTTGGGAGGGGTGGGGTTGAGTGAGTGGGGAAAGTGAGGGGGAAAAATTCAACCTTTGTGCCACTTTGTCTTCTACAATCTCTTCCCCAATGCAGAAGGAATTGCTAATCTCATTGGTCAGATCTGAGCCACTCACTGGTGAAGAGCTACACACAGGTGTGGGCTGAAAAGGCTCAGAAGACACACAGTGAGATGGTCTCCTGCACCTTTGCATGCTAGGCCACTTCCCACACTCTGTTTTGCTTCCAGCTGCCTGGACAGGGCCTTTCTGGTGGGGACTGAACCATCACACTTTCAGTATTAGTTTCTCCAAGAAGCAAATGCTGAAACAAGGGTCTTAGTACAAGGGATTTCTCTGGGAGCTTCAGTAGAGGAGCAGGAAAGTGAGGCAGGAAAGAAAAGAAAGCCACTCCTGGGGAACCCTGGCACTGTCTCACTTGGGATCTGTGAGGGATAGTGGAGACTACACACTTAGGGGGATCCCCTCTATCTGATACCCCCAACTCCTGCCAATTATTGCCTAAGGATTCCTGAGGGTGTTAATTCCCTAGCACTTGCAAGCTGGCATAAAAAGTATTATGGCTTATATCTAGATGTCACCCAGGAGCCTTATGCACTCATAGTTGGGGCTTTAGGCAGGTGAGTGGATTATGGGGTGAAATGGCAGACTTGCAGTTAGAAGGCAGAGTCTGATTGGAAGAGGCAGTCACTGAGGATGTGGCCTGGAAGCATTAATCTCCCTCCCCTGCTCTTCCCTTCACTCTCTCCTTCCTGCCCACCATATTGTGAGCAGCTCTCCACCAGGCCCCTTTGCCATGCTGTCCTGCCTTGGAGCCAGCCAACTGTGGACTAAAGTATGAGCCAAAATAAACCTCTGCTCCCTTAAGTTGTGTGTACGAGGTATTTTTTCCCAGCCACAATGAAAGTGACTAAAACACAAGGAAAACTACAGTGACCCTAACTGCCATCAGGCAAGGATGTAGGTATGGACCAGGTGTCAGTAGCACCTACTCTGCTTCCTCGTTGACCTTTCTTTCCCTGTGTAGTCAAGAGGATCAGCCATTGGTCTGCAGGCCTAGTTGAATCCATCCTATGAACCAGGTGGCATAGACTGGAGGAAACAGGAAGTAGGAAGTCTCACACAGCCTTCCCAGTCTGAGCCGCATCCTCCAGCCCAGACTATGCTCCAGAAACCCTGTCTGGCATGCTTATGGTGAATGAAGGTGGTGTTTCATAAGACACTTTGCTCTTTCCTTACTGGGTGTCCCTTTCATGTCACTCCTCCGGAGGGGAGAAGGCCCAGGAGCACAGGGTGTGGAAGACCCTCGCTGGACTTTCAGCCCCTAGTATCTATCTGAGCCATCTTTTATCGCCTTTTCTCAGTGTTCGATTTGAAAAACTCAATCCAACATCACAAGAAGTTTATTTCTTTTGAATTTAAATTCAATAGAAATCTAAAAAAAATCATGCAAGCCTTATTTAACTATGAACAATAACAAAGTAGACTAGGTCAAAAAACTTACTTATGGTTTCATTGCAAGTCTCTGTCCACAGATGAGAAAAAGTAACATATTTCAAATGAGCCATTAGGCCCCCAATTATAGATCTCTTTTAAACTCACAGCCCTGACAGATGAGAACTGATTATCTTTCTCCCCTTCTCAGAATTGAATAATGTGGTACAAAGTACATTGAACATTTAGTTATTAATGTTTAAGTGAATTCTTCCTCCATGAATTGAGAAATGTCAACATTGGGTTCATTGTGCAATGTTTAAATTTTAATTGTATCTATAAATGCACAGAGACCTTATATAGAGAATGGTGTGCCTGAGACACTCTCCCCAGAAAGGTTAAAGTAGATGACAATGGCAAAGGAAGGAAATAAAGGAAAACCGAGATCATGGAGGGTAGCGGCAGCTGGTGCTATTCAGTTCGACAAAGCATACATTACAGGGGGGTAAGGAAGTGTTATTTTTATTTGAAAAATAATAGAGCATTGTAATCATCTTCAGGAGGAAGCTATAAAGGGAGGAGGACATGATGGCTGTTTGAAACGCAATTAAGCCGTCTCAAAGAGGAAATGGAAAAGGACTCCAGAAGTGACACAGTTAACCCTTTCAACCCCATCACGTACCAGCCTGTCATGAGCCCAGAGCGCTCCTGGCACAGTTGATGAGAGCACTTGGTCAAAAGTTAAATTGGGAGCAAGGATGTGCATAAGTAGGCACGAAGCACAAGGGCCATTTTTAAAATCATAGAGAAAGGAGATCATGGGTGTGGGTTTCTAAGCAGCTGATTGCAGATGGTGGTTCTCTGTGTCGATCATCTGGCTGGCGTGTTGGTGTGTGTGCCAGGAGGAGCTGCACAGGCTTATTTTTCAGGTACCAGCTCTACCTAATGGCACATTACAAAGCAAGTACACCCCACATTGGACTCGGAAAACAAACACCCAGCCAGATAATTATTTAGGCCTTCCTAGCATTTGTCATTCTTTCTAAATTCACCTGCTGATTAATGTCGCTTAGAGTACAGCTTCTCGGCCATGGCACCATTCACCTATGGCTCTGGAGTAATCTTTGGTGGGGGGCTGTGTTTGCATTGCCAAGAGTTTTGCAGCACCCAGGGCCTCTGCCCACTTGAGGCCAAATGGCCCCAGCAGTAACAGGGTTTCAGTGAATGGCCGAAGTCACCCCTAGTGAAGACGCCCTGCTGGACAAACTAAAAACTCAGATGTGTGCTTTATAAATCATTTCTCATCAGGGTGTCGAGGACAGGTTGTGGATGGTGAAGCTGAGTTGTTTAGCTCCTACACTTCTCAAAGTGACAGGACGTGGAGTCCTGTGCTTCTCAGCCACCCCACAGCACCCCTGCAGGGAGCTAGGAGTCGTGTTAATTGTTTTCTAGACAAGTTTCTACTGTCTGAGCGCAAGGTGCTATTGCTGCTTTTCTATAAATGAATTAAATTAACGAAAACAAATTATAAACTCTGCAGGGATCCGTATCAAAAGCAAACATGCAAAATGGGTCTGAAAAGTGAAACGCTAGCTTTCCTCTAACGTGAGAATTTTATAATCAGTTGACTCTATCAGAAGGCCAGCAAGACTATGCTAGGTGGCAAGCAGAATTTCAGAAGGTGTGTTCTGGGGACCGAGGCAGTACGGAGAGTCCAACGGAAAAGGCGGCTCTGAGAGGATTCCAAAGGCTGCTACAGAGGCTCAGGCTGGTGCAGCTCCAGTTTAGAACCGGCCCTCTGTGTGCCGGACCCGATCTGACCACTGGAGGGCACCCTCGTCACACCAAAGCTTTTCATAGCTGTTGTGCTTGTTGGAAAGTTTCACGGTACACAGAAGAAAATCCAGGAGGAAACCAGGGGCCAGATTAACCTCTGTATCCACACAAAGGATGCGACAGGGATTTGTGCATTTTCAGAGATTATGCGAGGATGAAATGAAATGAAAAGCAACTGTCCAAATCCTGCTATAGCAGGTAAAAGTTAGTGAGCCACCTGACTGCCCTCAAATGCCATTTTGGTGTCTTCACACTCTTCTGGGAATCTGTGTGTTTTGTTTTCCATCTCCAGCACCTAAGCCTCCTGGAGACACTTTACTTTTATGCAGAATTTCCTGGGATGACGCTTCCCCACTGCAACCCTAGTCAATGACTGTCTTAGTCCTCTTGCTGCCGCTACATCAAAATGCCTATCTCAGCAATTTGTAAAGAATAGAGGTTTATTTACTTCACAGATCTAGAGGCTGAGAGGTCCAAGACCATGGCTCTGCCATCTAGCAATGGCTTCCTTGTGTATGGCAAAAAGTATTACATGGAGAGACGGAGCAAGTGTGTCAGAGAGAGCTGCTTTTATAACAAAGCCACAGTGAGGACAGAGCCTGCAATAATCCTTAAACAGATTAATCCATAAAGGGAAGAGTAGTCATGACCCTCCCAATGATCCCCATGAACATATGACTTTGTGGATTAATTTCCCAGAACATAAAATTTGAGGGACACACTCAGATCATGGCAATATCTGGAAGGCCAGAAGGGAACATTTTTTTCACCTTTGGTCTGGGGGACTGAGACATGAGTTATCACACTCCAGAGTGCCCTGAGATGCCAGTCTGCCTGGGCTCCCACCTCTTCCCCACCCTTCTGCTCCTCTCTCCCTCTCCTTCTCCCCTTGGAAGTCACTTTTGGAGAAATCACCATGTTAGTGCACTTTCCATTGCTATGATAAGATACCCAAGAAAATCATTTTAAAGCAAAAAAGACTTATTTCTGGCTCACAGTTCCAGAAGTATCAGTCCATAGTCCCTTGGTTCTGATTTTTCTGTGCCTGTATTGAGGCAGAAAACATCATGGCAGGAGGTACTGGGTAGAGCAAAGCTGCTCTCCTCGTGGTGCCAGGGAAGAAGGGGGAGGAGGAAGGATCTGAGGACAAAATATCCCCTTCAAAGGGACTCCCCCATGACCTACTTCCTCCACCTAGCCTCCACTTCCTAAAACTTCCACCACCTCCAAGTATCCCATTCAGGTATGAATCCATCAGTGGATTAATCCATTGATGATGTTAGAGCCCTTGTGATCCAGCCCCACCTCTGAGCACTACTGTAATGGGCATGAAGCATTCAACATATGGGCTCCATAACAGTCACTGTGCATAATTCCCCATCTCAGGCCTGCTTCTGGGAGTCAGATCTAGAACAGTTTATCGTCAGTGCTCACAAATGTTGGTTTCATTCCTCATGATCCTCTGCCTGGCTGCTAGGGGTAACAATGGGATTTGGGAACACATCTCATCTAGAGTGACCCCCAATGTTCCCGGCCTTTTCCTACAGGAAAAATCAGCATGCAGCAGGGCCAAGGGCCCTCTCTGCTGTCTGCTGTCCACTGAGCACTGGCTGAGACCAGTTCTCAGAAATCAGTGTGACACTTGTGGTTCTCAGGAGTCAAAGCTTAGGTTTTATCCTCGAATCCCTTTGTGGTGGCACTAATAGTGTAAATGAAAGCCGAGGGAAAGATCTAGAAGCTCGTTTTTAATAGTCCCTTAAATCATGTTGGAGTCATAGGCCAGGAAAGGACAAGGAAAGGAGCTGAGAGTGAACTGACAAACCGTGAGTGGTGATGGAGGTTCGGCAAGGGGCCTGGGTGGATGCCAGTGGCCATGACTCAAGAATTCTATCTTCAGTTGGTGGAAATCTAAAAGTTGGTATTGGCATCCTTTTTTTGTCCAGGCTGACATAGCTTCACTCAAACAAATCAATGTTCTCATCTCAACTGATTCATTTGGCTGGAATAAATTCACATGCTGAAGCAACTAGGAAGCAGATGAGGCAGGCGGGCAGGGTGGAGGTGGGAGAGGCGGTGAGATAGCAGAACCACCTCATCTTTTCCCCTCCAAGGTGCTGACTTCAGCGTGGTGTGTGCGCGAGAAAAATGATTAAAACAATTGCTCACGGGTGACAGAAAAGTAATTTCTGCTTAGAAAAATATTTAAATCAGGAGTTGGGGAGGAATCTTTGTCTTAGTTAATAATGGGCAAGATTATATAGCAGGTCAATTATATAAAGCCTGTGGATCGATAGATCATTTTCCTGATTAAATTGCTGGTACACCATTGTATTTGTAGGGGATTCTGCTCGGAAGACATCATCAGAAGGCCTGAAGTTGTGTCTCAAGGGTAGAACAAGAAGTATTTGAAGGTGAAGCCAATTCTTTTTCTCTTATTTTGTTTTCACCATTTCCAAATAGACGAAGGTGATTGTTGAAGAAATGAGTGTCTTCCTGTTGCCTGCTCCTGTTTCTCCTCTTCACTCAGAGCCGAAGTACTCACCCCCTCCAGACTGATTTCAATACATGAATGAGCCTATTTACTCATATTTCCCTGTGTCAAACCAGATCTGCGAGGGCACACAAGCCTCCTCAGCCACTAGTCATGTGAAACAATCAAGGGCCACATTTATCTCCGGTCAGGAGCAGGTGATACTGAGACGGATGCTCTTACAATTATCTTGCTTCTAGGCTTACGAAATATGCCAGGGTTTTCTAAATCTTTACTGCACATAACTGCTGCTGGATTTAGTCATACTGTTCATTGTGAGCAATGAACTAGGTCACTGGTGACTCGGATATGTTTCCTACAGACTGTGTCCTTATGGAGGCAGTTTGGGAGTGGGAGGTGGGAAGAGAAGACCTGAGATCACCTGGAAGTTTCTGGCAGAGGTCAACTTTAAGTGGCTAATTCTGACAGCACCTTCATCTAATATTTTGCACTCTTCCAGTGCACACAGCAAGTCAGGTAAAACCTTGCTAGGTCTGGTTTGGAAAGGACCTATGGATTCATAGGAATCTAAAGAACAGGTCTGTATTCTTGATGTCTCATGAGGATTATGACTGCTGATTTTCTCATACAGCTTTGCAGAAAGCAAAAAGCACCAATTCAGACTACTTGCCTCTCAAACAGGAGATATAACATTTTCTTTCTTTTTTTTTTTTTTTTTTTTTTGGTACCAGGGATTGAACTCAGGTCCTCTCGCTTGCGAGGCAGGCGGCAGAACCACTGAGCTAAGTCCCTGGCAGGAAATATGACATTTAACAAAAAAGAAACTAGCTACTACAGCAGTAGCATGCTGCCCAATAGGCAGGAATGATCTCCCAGTGCTGTCCAAAGATGACCCAAGCCCTGCCTTGAGCTGCCCTTTCTTAGCATTTGCTGAATGCTTGTTCCCAGGAAGAAGCCAGGAAAGAGAGTTCAAAAGCCAGTACCTTGAACATGAAGAATTCCGCAGATCTATAAACCCATTACTTAGGTAAATGTCAGTAGCTTCTGAAGTAGATTCTACAGAATAAAACAAAAGTTTTATTCCAAAGGACCCCTGGCCACTTTACTTGTGATTTATTCCAAGCACAAGCACTCAAAGCATGGCTGAAGTCGAGGAAAGTCACTGTTTGCTGGCTGTGGGACAGCAGGATGAGCTAGGGTGGCTATCTGCCACTCGCAGTGTTACTCAAGAACCCCGTAGGTGTGACAGCAAGGATTTAAAACAAGAGTGCATGGGAGTTTAGAAGGGACAGGGTCTCCCCAGCTTGTTCTCTTTTGCTTAGACTTTTAAAAATATCTTTTTGACAGAACATCAGACACTTCCCTGATAATGAAGGCAAGGAAGATGTACCACGGAAGCTGTTGTAAAGATAACATTTTTTCAGGCTTGAGTGTGTGTGCATGTGCGCGCACTCGTGTGTGTGTGTGTGTGTGTGTGTGTGTGTGTGTGTGTGTATGTGCATGTGCTCATGTTTGCATCACTGTGCTGAGAAATTGCAGTACACATCCCACACCCGGGCAGACTTTGCAGGAGGGGTAGAAGCTACCAACCTCAGTCTCCCAGCAGATACCTGCTGCAGCCCTCGGAGCTGTCCTCTCTTTCTGGGAATCTCCCAGCTGTCTGGGCTTTGAGTCTTATACAAGGCAACAGTCGATGAGGTTCCAAGTGTTTGAGCTGACATCTGAATGCAGAGGGCTGAGGGACGATACCACCCTGCAGTCACCACAAGTGTCAATAGCTGTGGACACTGCAGGAGCTCACACTCTGGAAGGACACTCCCTGTGTGAGGCTGGTTTCCCAGAAGTGCTGCTGTTTGACCCTTGCTAGGATAAGCACAGGCACCTCAGACAGCCCCACTTTGCTGAGCTACCAGTGATGGTTTAGCATGCTCACACCCATCTGCTGTAAGTCTCATCCACCGAGAAATGGATTCTACATAGACTCGAGTATGTTGGGCCTCAGAAGGTGTGATGTAAGTGGCCCTCACATGTCGGTATTCATAAAGGTCTGTGGCAGAACTGGGACTTGGAATCCAAATCATGTTTACACCATGCCACCAAATTGCTAATGGAATGATTTTTGAAATATTTCAGATAATTTCAGGTGATTTGAAATAAAATTACAAAGACTTATGAAGTGCAAGAAAGTGTTACAAATGTCTTTGATTTAGAAATTCCAGATGATCTGAGTCAATAACTGTGATTTCTTTCCTATCTATGCAATGTCTGGCAGGTTGTAGCAGCAACTCACTGAGAGAAGGCTATTTCCTGCACAGTCCTAGCAGGTCAGATGTTAGTGGCTGCCACTTAATGGTTCAGACCATGTGAACACATTATATTTAATTCTCAAAATAGCCCAGCACAGGCAATGCTGCTGATCCTATATACAGTCAGGAACCCTGAGGCCTAATGAGGCTAGAACTTTGTTGAAGTGCACAGCTGGGAAAGAGCACCTCACATTACTTCAAAGCTTCATGATACCCTGGACTCTTTTATCATCACCTGACTATTCTGAGCCACCAACACTATGCAGCACACTTTCCTTTAAACATGATGTCATTTTATTGCCTACCAATATGTATGATTCCCCAACTCCTCTAACTTTGGATCCATTTCTCTGCTTACAAGGTGTGATGAAAAGAATATTCCGAATGTTTAAATTAAAATTTTAAAGCCAGGCATGGTGGTGGATGCCTGTGATCCCAGGATTTGGGAGGCTGAGGCAAGAGGATCACTGTGAGTTCAAAACCAGCCTGGCTACATAGTGAGACCCTGTCTCAAAATTAAGAATTTTTATAATAAAAAACTCATTACCATCAATCTCCCTCAAAATGCCCTCCTTCACTCGAAACACACTTATCCCATCATGCTAATTTCTGAAGCAGTTCCGGAAGTCCTCTTTTGTGTCTGTGAATAAATGCCGCTGAGTGCCATCCAACGGAAAGGAGGGCTCATGAGAACATCACTATGTGTCTTCATCTTCATCTACCTTATTAATAAAATCTGGCCTCGTGCAACTTCTGGCTCTTCCCCAAAGTCAAAATGACCATGAAAAGTCAACATTTTGAATCAATTCAGCCCACTGATCCAGGCATGACAGGGCAACTAAAGACACTCACAAAAGAGGTCTTTGGAGCTGCTTCAGAGGGTAGCAAGTATGATGAAGTAAGTGTGTTTCAAAGCAAGGGAGTGTATTTTGAGGAGGATTAATGGCACTGTGTCTTTTACTGTAATACTTTTTAATGGAAACAGTCAATGTATGTTTTGATCATGTCTCCTGTCTCACCCCACACCAGTAACTTCTTTAAAGAGCTCTGGTATAGGCAAAGTCTGTCACTTATCCTCAGATAGCCCCTGAAATCTGCTGGCATTCCCTCCCCACAAGCACTGCCATGTACTGTTTATGCTTTCATAGGTAGAAGTCTTATTCTTTGATGTCAGAGATAGAGGATTAAATCTCTTTTTTTCTCTCCCATGGGGAGGCAGTACAAGCTGCATCATAAAACTTACACACTTCAAAAACTGAATTAACTATCTCAGAGATTAAAGAGGAGTGGCAGCAGCTCCCCTGTTCTGTTTAATGTTGTTTAATCAGTCATTGGTCATCTGAAGGGCAGCAAGATCAGAGGAATAAAATAGAATGGTGAGTGAGGACCTTGAGACTTCACAGTGATTCTTGGCTGAAACGGAATGAGTTGGGCTAGTTGAAACTCTCCAGGATGGGGCTGGGCCACAGGTAGCCAGGTTCAGCTTCCTGGCACATGACTGCCAGACCACAGCATGAGACTTGGGCAGCAGAATATCATGGTACTCAGCTTGGAATATCAAGGAAGCCTACAAGTTCAAAGGTCACAGATTTAGGGGTTTTAGGGGAAGTGTTTTTTAATGTCATCAGTTGACAACCTCTTATAGATACTAAAATGCCAAGATTCCTCAACTGGAGAGGGTCCCAGAAGGGCTCATTGCCCCAAACTCTCACTCTACAGCTGCTCAGCGCCCCTTTCTTCTGGATAGAGAACAACTGACCACTGAGTGACTGCAATACAGTGGGGCAGGTAGGGTCTGGAACCTAGAAATTCTCCAATATCTTTGGCCTCATCTCCCAGGTTCTCTACCTTTTTTTATTTCTTTACCTTTAAGATGAGAAGCAGAGCTAAAATCAGTCTCTCTCTTGTGCCAGGAGTCCCCTGGGGACCTCGCTGAAAGGCAGGTTCTGATTCAGGTCTGTGGTGGGCCCTGCAATTCTATGGCCTATCCAGCTTCCAGGGAGGCACTTGGCACTGTGTTCAGCCCCACCTGTACTTTCTTTTAACGCAAATCAGCTCCCACGAGACTCAAACCAATCAATCATCAGTTGCTCCTGGGTGGACCAGGTCTGGTAGGTGGGAGCTGAGTGGGAAGGGAAGGTGGGACTTTCACTGCAGAGCCCAAGCATAGGATGAGGCTAGGTCCTGAGGCCACCCAGGTGGGCCCTGGGGGCGTTGGATGTCGCGTGAGGTGACAGGACATCTACAGTGCGGAGGCCAGCAAGTGAGCAGTAGACAGAAACAGAAGTAGAAAAAATACCACCCACCTTAACTTCTTGTTGCTATCTGGACCTTTTTATGTAATAAAGTGAGCTGGAATCAAATTAACTCTGGAGCTTTTTGATTCGGTTTGTTTTGAGAACTATTTTATTCATCTGGTCTCCATAAAAACTTAGCAAGATGATATTCACCCAAAGTCACAGTGGACATAACTGAAAAAGGCACTACCTCAAGGGTCTGACTTGCCTGGAGGGTCTCTTCTGCTTCCCTCTTCACACTAAAACAAAAGCAAGTCCCATCCCCAGAGTCAAAAATGTCAGTTAAAAAAGAAAAACTCAGAAATTGTGACTTTTTAGCACAGTACAGGCATTTTAATTACATGTAAACAAATAAAAACTCATGAGTACATCAAAAGAATTACATTAATAATACACAATCAATGCTGATTTCCATTTAAATACATAAAAATGCATGGGCCCATCAGGACCTTAAAACCTGCATCTTCTCATCATATTTATTGATACCGGTACATTACACATAATGAGGGAAATTTTCATAGAAAGAAGAAAGTAAAAGTTGAAATAGAAGCAGAGAAAAGAATCCACAGTCTTTTGATGACTTAAAGCTTGTATAACACTCAATGAAAGTTCATACTGAAAAGAATATAACCATTATATGATTATTTAACAGGGGGGTAAGTTGATCATTTAGAAGTAAAATCATTGAATTGAATTAATTTGTGAAACTTTTTTAAAAAAGAAATTCAAAACCATAGTCTCAGCATCTATGGGTTCAAAAAACCTGGTTTCTTTTAATTCACAGCTTCAAATCCAAATTTCAAATGTTAAAAGTAACAAAAAAATACTAGAATACTCCTTAATGATCCAGCCCTTAACTTAGGTACAAATAACTAAAAATCATTACTCCCAAAGATAAGACCTTTGACTCACCTGTGTTTATATGGAGAGGCAAAGATCTGGAAAGAATTAGTATTTAGAAATAGTCATCATAAACCATCTTCTGTATGCATGCTCAAAGTAAGGAAAGCTTCCCTAGGCGGCAAAATAACTTTGGTTTTAATTCACTCATTTAAGCCAAATGTTGTCTTGCTCCAGCTTGTGAAAAAACCAAGCCAGCAAAAAACAAGTTGAAAATCTTTTACCTGTTACCTTTATGCCCCAGCTCCAGCCCTCCTCTAGCATAACAAACTCTTTTCAGAAAGCCAGAAAATAGATACATGCATTTTTGGTTGTTTTTGCTTTTATTTTTCTTCAGTTTTGATGTTTCCTTTTCACCTGCAGTTTAATTTCTTATTCACAGAAGAAGTCAATATCCTGGAGGAAATAAAAAAGACAAAAAAGGATTGAACTAAGCAGGCTGGGCCAGAAAACAGATGTAAGTTCTTTATTTAAAATCAGATTTAATCAAAGAGAAAATCAGATTTAAAAATAAGTAAAGGTTGAACCTCAAAGAATATAAAATAATTATCACTTGAAGTCAAAAACTACTTAAAGTGAAGGTACTCAGATAAACTTTTAATTTCTGGTTATTTGACAGATCAAGCTCCATGCTCAGAAGCAATGACAAGTGAGCTGGATTTGTGTAGGCTGCGCACTGTGTGAAGCACTGTAATTAGCTTCGGGAGAATCACTTCAAAACAACCACCTTGCAGAGCATCTCAGAGAGGCTCTTTTATTTTTGCCAGGAGTTTACAGGACCCCAGGGCATTAGTAAGAGGATGATTTTATTTCATACATTAATAGAAAAAAAATAAGGCACAAAAATAAGGCATTCAAAGATTTTTCTAGAATGTTTTGATCTTAACAAAAACAGGTGCTAATTTTTCCCCCAACTTATAGTCTGTAAATCAGTGCAAACTCTCTGTAAGCATCAGATAATACTAATTTGGTTTCTTTCTTTATGACATGGACTCCTTCCAGGATAACTCCATTCTAAAACAAAAGGAGTACTGATCTGTATACTTGAAATTTGCTTTAAAACATTCTCTCTGTCTCTCTCTCTCTCTGTCTGTCTGTCTCTCTCTCTGTCTCTCTCTCATACACACACTCACACACACACACAAACCCCACTGTGTGTGTGATAGATGTTAATAAGCTTGCTTGTGATGCTCATTTCACAATCTGTGTATATATCAAAACATCAAATCAATTCCTACTAGTCAATTATAAACCAACTAAAACTGAAAAAAATAAAGTAAAAAAAGAGAAACATAGAGAGAATAATAAACTCAAACAGAAGGGGTATGTAGAGAAAGTGCACGAATCTTTTGATATTGGTAGTTGGTATAAATGCGTCCCCAAATCCCACTGTCTCAGAAAAGCTGCCATTGGAAGATGGGGACTTGCTTTACACATCCCTTAAATCACGTTTGCCGCACCAGCCTATATCACCCAGGATCTGAGAGAGGCTTACTGTAGTGAGAACTTCCTTGGTGGCTTCCTGGTACACACGTTGCTCCTTGACCAAGCTGCTGGGGAAATAACCCACGATTCCCATCTCAGTCTGGTGATCACCATAAACCTGAGTGTCCAAGAGAATAGGAGTCAGTGCAAAGCCAAAGTGAGGGTCACTCAAGAAAGTGAGAATTACATAATTGCCAATGCCTTCCCTCTTCTCTGTGTTCCAGGGAACTTGGGGCCGAATTTGAACTTCTCTTACAGCAACTAAGTTAACCCCTGGGAGCTATGTCCCTATTTTCTTGTGGCTGGGTTTAATTTGCCTCATTACTTTAGCATTACTTTCTTTTATGCTATCTTGTGACTTGCCTGAATCCATAAAAAGGAATCTAAAAAGGAAAGTCAGTAAAAACTTTTTAAAAGTAAATAGACACTTATTTTAAAGGATGCGTATTTCTCAGTTTTTAGTAATTCAAATGAACAGACACTTGAACACGTTTCAATTTAATCCTTGACTACTATAGGACCTACCTTTAGGGGTGGTAAAGGCAGTAAATGAATCTGGCCACATCCTCCCTCAGGCCCACTCTGTACCTTTTAACTGAAGGAAGTAGATTCTTTGGAATTAAAGATGCTGCTAAAGTTTCCTAAAAGAATACTGAAACTTAGACTGCCTGCCAACACACATACCTTTCACTTGGCAAACCCTCTACACATTTTTGAATGAGATTCAAACTCTATGGGATGCGCAAGCCTCAAAATGGGTATGCCCCCCCAACACACACTTTTGGCCAAAATATCACATTAACCCACCTGTGGTTTTGTTATGAAGTTATTTTTATTTCTTTAAGATGTAATAAGAGCAAATATACCTGAACTTTTGCATTTGCATTTACAATCTCTGTATTGTTCTTGCCAGCTATTTTTAAACATTACAAAGGTTTGAAGATAGGAAATTGAAGAAAAATTAAGAGCAGCATGTGTCAAGATGTGTGTATACTTTTAATAATATCATCTTACACTGCCAGCCCAAAATTCTCCAGCTTCATTTTCTTTTACCAGCTTTGAGTAAATGTAGATCTGCTGCCCTTTTTTAACATTAATGAATCTACAGTCTGGGGCATTATAATCTTCTTGGGCTCTAGCCAGAGAAATAGTATCTGGAAGATAAAAAAATAAATAGAAGTGACTACATTTCATAATAGTAAAAAGGTAAAGCATAAGAAAACTAGGAAGTCAGAGTGACTAACTAATACCACCCAGGGTGGAGCTGGGGCTCAATTCAAGAAAAATTAGAGCCAAACTACTAGAGCAACAACAAAGTCTCAGCCAAGTGAATTCTCTACTGTCAGATACCAAACTTACAGATCACGAGACCTAATGCTGATAAAATACATACTAAAGAAGATTCACTTCAAAGTACAATTCAATTCTATGCTGTTAGTGGATTGCCTTTCAATTATATAATACAAAGGTAATGAAAAGCATAAAAAGCTTCTTACAGACACACTCGTCATCCGCACACAGCTTCTTGGAAGCAAGTCTATCCATAAATACTCCATGCCCCGCACATACAGCCACCAGACCAGGGAGAAAAAGCAACAATATTCTTGCCATCTTCCTTTTTCTGCTGTTTTGACTGGCACTCTTTGACTAGAAGTGGGGACTGAGTGCAGTGGTTCCCATCTTTTATGTGAAAGCCAGACCTCTGGGTAAATAGCCCTGGCCAATGAGAAGGGTCCGCCACCCCTACTTTCATCATGGCTCCCAGACTCCAGGGACTCCTTAGCATCAGATTTTTCCAAAGACAGCCAAACTCCTCATCTCTTTTGCACACAAATGATACCCATAATGGTGCACCATTGGCAAAGCTAAATTAACTCTGGTTTATTTTCTTGATCAGCAGGACATTACTGAGAGGACTATGAGAATTTTGAACTATTTTAAAAAATTTTTTATTTCACCCTCATAGTCTTTCATCTTAGGAGCAAAGATATGCTAACTATAAAAATCCACTGAACATGTGAGATGCATATCTTTAGTACAAATAATTTTGATTTAAGAAATCCAATTAATAGACACTTAAATTTAGATAATAAGTAAAGGATTATTGTGAATACAAATCCTTTCTGAAAGGAGTTTTATAAATTATGCTGGTCATGGACCAGTGATAGATTATAACATACTAGTTGGTGACACATTTAAACCCCACCAGTGGAGAAAGAGAGAGACGGGTTGGGAAGAATGGGTCAATTCTTTATCTCTGTGTAGGTCAATTCTCCATCGCTATGACAGATACCTGAAACAATAAATTTACACAGGGAAAAAGCTATTTTGGCTCATGGTTTTGGAAGTTTCAGTCCATAGTCAGTTCCACTACTTCAGACCTGTGTTGAGCAAATCATGGTGGTGGAAGTGTGTGGTGAAGGAAACCTGCTTACCTCATGGGTGGGAAGCAGAAGAGGAGGAAGGGACCAGGGTCCCGCAGTCCCCAGCCACAGCACACAGCCAATGACCTAAGAGCCTATCACTGGGTCTCCATCTCTCAAAGGCTCCACCCACCCCTATTGCTGCCCTGGGGGCCAAGCCTTTAGCACACAGGCTTGTGAGAGACATTGGAGATCCAAATTACAGCAACCCCTCTGAGGGGTTCAAAATTCAGGATCAAATTGCTCACGAGGTGTGATTCACTGAAAAGCGAGTAACATTAGAGGTTTATGTTACCTTCTCTTCTGTGCTTCTGGGCCTGTTCCTATGAAAAAAGAGAGACTGCTACTAGCTCCATCTATTCAACAAATATTTATTGAGCACTTATGGTGTGCCAGGTACTGTTCTCGGCACTAGAGATAGAAGAGTGGCTGTTAAAAGGGCCTGCCCCATGTCTAGTTGCTGCCTTTTACAGAGTGTCTGGGGCTGGCATCCTTCTGATGAGGTGGACACCTATGCCCACCCTACCCATTGTTTCTTGACCAGAGGTTTCTGTCAAGATGCCCTCTCCAACTCCATTGACAGCATGGCTTCCCAGTGTACCTCATTCCTGCATCCTCAAGTGTGGTCACCATATGAAATGAGGAACAAGAGTTCAACTTACTAAGTAATTTAATGCAAAATATTTTTCTAAGGGATAAATTGGTAAAGCAAAATATGCTTATAGTATAATAAAAAGGTTTTATTGTTTGGGGCCTATGTATGCATGTGTATGGTTGAGTGTGTGCAATAGAGTTTTACTGTTTGTATGTAAAAGGGATTTGGTGTGTGTGTGTGTGTGTGTTGTGTTTAGGGGAGGATCTTTCATATAGTTGCCTCTGAATTGGAGGCTTGTTTTATTCAATACTTTCATTATAGACAAAGAAATTGAGGCCCACAATTGCTCAAGGGCCCTTTCTTAACCACTTGATCTCAAGGTCACCAAGAGGCATCGTGGTTTCTTGGCGTTTACATTCATCACTGTCAAATTAGAATTGCGATTTTAAATCTTCTATCTCCTGCTGCATGTCAAGGAAAGGATGAGTTAGAAATAATTTTTGAAAGCAGAATGTCAGTGCATTTTTCTTTCCTGTAATCTAGGGGGCTAAAAGTATCTCTGGGAAAACTAAAGCATGGGCTAAATCTTCATCCTGATCTGGCAGCTGTTTCACAGACTGCTGCAATCTCCAGCCAGCCCTCTACACGGGAGAGCTAAGAGACAGTTGCTGTCCAAGAGACACTTAAGAAATGGAGACTGCATAAATTCAGATTGCCATATTGTGCTCAGGCCCCTCCAGGGCAGAGTGAAATGGTGAAGGAAGCCAAATTTTAGCTATTAGAACTTAACAAAGAAGGCTAAGGCTAATGTGAAGCTTTGACTGGTCTTTTGAAGGTGAAGAAATAAAGAAAAGACGCCAATCTTGTAGGCACACCCTGGGGAGGCCTGGGATACTCTGGCATCTGCACTGGGCAGAGACAGGAAGGAGAACTAAAGGTTGCCTGGTAAAGTGTTGCTGTTAGCAAATAGGAACATGAAATGCCACAAGCAGATGTGCCTAGCGCTCTAAGCACTGCAGTCACTGAGGGTCCAAGCCAGGCTCTGTCCAGAGCTTGCTTACTTCCTCCTTCTGGATTTCAGATGCATTTTTCAAACCTACTCTGTGGTTCTTAAAAAGGAGGCTGTGGCTCCTTTAACATCTAAGGAGAGGCTCCAGTAAGCAGAAGCAGCATCCTTGCTATGGCCTCCTTTGTCCTCTAGGACCTGGCCCCTCTGCCTCTTAGATGTCTCCTTCTCTTCCTTATTGACTGTTCCTGTCATGCTGGTTGATCTGTGGCTTTTGAAAACACAATACCCAACACCCAGAACTTAACCCTGCCAAGGTCCTGGATCTGATGCTACCCCTTAACAATATATAAGAAGAATTTGTTTGCATCTCTCATGTCAGCTACAACCTCTGAAGAGTTAAAGGAGAGGTTTAATTTGGCTCACAGTCCAGGGAACTTAGTACATGGTCAGTTGGCCCCAAGGCAGAAATTTCATGGTGGAAGGACATGGCAGAGCAAAGCTGCTCACTTTTTGGAAGCCAGAAGCAGAGAGAAGGGAGGAGCTGGGTAAAGAAAGCATCCTTCTAGGTTGCAATCCCAGTGACCCAACTCCAACCAAGACTCATCTCCTAACAACACATTCAGCAGTGAACTCAGCCATGGATGAACCCACTGACAAGTACAGCACCCCCATGATGCAGTCACGTTCCACAAGCCCCACTTCTACATACATGAGGCTTCTGAGGGACATTTTAGATCTAAGCCATACCCTCAGACACTGGTATTCAGGTTTCTGGCCAAGACGCCTCCAGAGATGGATGACCTAACAGCCATTCCATTCACTCCTCCAACCCAAAGCCTGTCTTCCCAGCCTTGGTATACTGGCCTGCAGCATGTCTATCTGACATGCCTGGCTTATTTACTCTATGATGGTTTGTCTCCAACTATGATGAAAGCTCCATGACACAGAGATCATGATCACCCGGTAAAATACTTAGTAGAAAATCAGTATTGACTGAGTGTACGATCCTTCTGAAATTATACATTTCGGTATCAGATTTAAAAAGATATTCTTAACACCTCCAAATTAAGACTCACTAAATAACTGCCACCAAAATGTGGTCTCCAAACCTTAACTTTGGTGTCACTTTTTTGAAATAGTGTCAGACTTCACTTCAAACAGGCTAAATCTGAATCTATACCTTAACAAGATACCATGTAACTCACACATGCAAAAGTTTCTGAAGTTTGCTAAAGTTTGCTTCTGGGCAAATCAAATAGAGAAAAAAAAAATTAGCCAGCGCTTAACCATCTTCATTAGACTGCCAGTGGGTACATTTTCAAGGAACAAAAATACTTAAATATGCAAACAGAAAATACTATAAGCTTCTTACAAATTTGTTTTACACTAACTTCTATTTATCAATATGCTGCCTTTGAAAAAATACTACTTGAACTAATCACCTAATTAGTGTAATCTTCATAAAGGTAGAAATCTGCTTTGTTAAGTCTTAACCTTGACTCACATTAGAATCACCCTCAGAACTTTCACACTGATGACTTTCACTCTTAAGTGATTTAATTGATCTAGGATGCAAACTGAGCATAGGTAGAAAAATGTCTGCCAGATGAGTCTAACATGCAAAGTTGAGACCCATTACAATGATAACACTACTTCCTCCAATCATTTAAGACAGGTAATATAGGGAAGGCCAAAATATCCTGATTTGATCATTTCCATTCCTCCCTCTTGAAAGCCAGACTTACTAGCATAGTTACCTATAGGAGCTCTGAGCAAGTAACTTAATACAGTGAGGTTAATGGAACTGGTGAAGGGAGTTACACTCCAGGAAGTGGGGAAACTAGAATATGCTTGGGACTGTTGGACTACAGCATGAGGTACTGTTAACTCAGATTTTAAACAATAGTATAGATACATCCAAGGATAGATGGACTCAGATAATTTCTATGTGTGTATAAAATTAAAGAGAGGCTGAGGAACTGAGGAAACTCAAGAGACATGATGACTGCATGCAGTATGGTCCTAGACTGGAATCTTGGGCTGTTATTGGGCTATTGGCAAAACTTCAATTTTGTAACACAGGATTAATATTAATTTTCTCATTTTGATGGTCAGATTGTGGTTAGTGGTCTTTTACTTAATATACATGGATGTATTGAGGGGCAACAGGCAATCAGGTCCACAGTCTTGAAAAGTTTAGGAACGTTAACTGGTAATCCAAGTGTCTATGGGAGTTCTGTGTACTATTCCACGGCAAATAAAAACTAGAAATTGTACCTAAACTGAAAAAATTAAAAAGCAAATCAGATGTTACTCCTCTGCTCAAAACCTAACAACATACAGCCACACAGAACAGTATGTGAATGTTCATACGTTGTCACTTCATTCATAATGGCCCTGGGTTGGAACACAAATGCCCATCCATTAGTGCAGGAAACTGCTCACACATACAACACAGATCAATTTCAAGGCAGTCAGATAAGGCCAAACTACAGAGACGGAGAGCAGAGCGGGTGCCTAGGGCTGAAAGCAGGGGGAATCATTTCACTGCAAAGGGGAACAAGGAAACTTCTTGGGGTGATGGAAAGCTCTTTATCTTGATGATTACATGACTATACAATTTCCCAAATTCATCAAATGGACACTAAAATAGGTGAATTTTACCACATGTGAATAATTCAATTTTTAAAATCCTCTAAAAGTTTCCAATTTCACTCAGAGTGTAAGACCTTAAAAAGGCCAATTCTCACCCATATTTTCCCACTCCCTTGTTCTCACACCACTCTGGCTACACTGGCCTTTCTACTTCCTCTGATACAGCCACTCGAAAATGGGATCAGAGACAAGCAGCAATTGAGAATAAGCAGAACATTTAACAGCAATTAATATTGTTGTAACATCTAGGAGTAATTCACTGTGCCTGACAACTGGGTTAAAAAGTTTTTCAAAAAAGGGACCCCTTCAAATGTGTCAGTTTTAGGAATAAAAAAATTATTTTGCTTTTTCCCACTTAATGTATATGCAAAAGTGATGCAATAATAGTCTATTTACCTATGTCTAAAAGTGGCCTTTCTGTAAGTACACAATAAGGGTTAAGTTTTGTTTAAGGAACTACTGAAACACAAATGCCAAAAAACGTTTAGTATGCACCATACTTGCGAAAAACTGTCCATTTATAAAGATCCTCATGGCTTTAAAGCAGGGGAAATTGATAGTCTTAAGTATAAATCAAATTGCTAAAGGATCTTTGGGAATATAAGAATATTGGTGTTTTAAGAATTACAAAGAGGTGGCGAGATTAGCACTGGCTATGCTAATTAGCCTACCTGTCCTAAAACAGATTATAGATTTTAAGTCCTCCCCTTGGGGGTCTTTCAATAATGAAGTTAGATACTAACCAAGCAGTACTCCTTAGGAATAGTGTCACCTTAACAGGAAAGAAAATGCAAAATTTAAAGACAGCATCTGCTTTTCTTCTGTTTTCCTAGAAAACTGTGAACATAAGTTACTCTTAAATGACCTTTATTAAATACAGAATGAAAGGCTATTGAAATCTCTACCTCTAGCAAAATACAGGATACAAAGGTCAAACTTAGACCTTGAAGGATACAAAGATCAAATTTAGATCTTGCTCAGGGCTCATTTTCTCTAATACACAGGATGATGTATTTTAAACATTTATACAACAGTATTTAACCTTTGTTAAAACGGCCATGCTGCTCTATCATTAGCTACTGTAAAATAACTGAAAAACATTGTATTATAGTTTTATATAATTAAGATGTGTTCTAGAGTAGAATAAGCATCTCATGACCGGTCAAGGGCAATAAACAAAGCATTATATATTCAGAATACAAATAAAAGTTTATTGTACAAAATTAAGGCCTTAATATTACACACTTCACTAAGGCTAAAGAAAGACTATATGGTTTAAATCTTTCACAAAAATTTCACTTTTACTTCTCCCCACCTCCAACCATTAAAATGGTCTGACCAAATGTTATCAAAACAAACACCATAAATAACACCAAGTCCCTTAAACATGACTATCCCAAATGTTATTTCTTGGCATAGGTGATCTTCATTGCATGGGATGGTGTGATCTTAAACCCTTGTAATGCATCCCTGGCAGCTCCAGCCTGCCCATCATTTTCAAATTCCACAAAAGCAATGTCATGCCTTCCAGGTACCAGGCGTACTTCCTTAAAACCAGGAAACCTGAAAGGAGCATAAACAATTCATATATACATACACATGCATAAATGTCTGCTTTGTGTTTATATCTGTAGGCACGTTTCTAATATTGGTCCAGGAAAAGCAATCATATGCTACCAAAAATCTTGATTAGGATGAAAGAGTCTAAACTCTAATTAATACTGTGAAAGAACTGAAAATATCTATGCTGATTCTATTTTTGTCATTATATCAAAGCTTTGCTTCCTGTTTCACTCATTAGAACTAATAATCCATATATCAGAGAATATTCAGCTTTCTGTTTGTTCAATCTGCAGATTGGTTTCAATCCATGATTAATCCCAGGCTAAATCAATGAACCCATAAGGAATGACTGCTGTGGAATGTCAAATGGCTTCAACTCGTGGAAGTGCTGAATGTCCCGTTGAGAGAATACTGGAAACAGACTTGTTTATGCATCAACTTACTGATTAAACAGCATAGACAGCATCATCTCGTTAGTCTCTTCTGGTAAATTATTAAGGAATAAAATATAGTTTGGAGGGTAATCAGGGACCTATTAAAAACAAAGGGCAGTTAGTTTATATGTGTTAACAGAATGGTAAGTCATTTGATTTCTACATTAAAACCTGAATTTCAGAGAGCTATATTCATTTTTCCAGGCTTGTGAAATCTTACTACAACAAACACTAACGCTGAAAAACAATGACATCAGAGAAATAAATATAAACCTAACAGCAATTAAGTGGAACAGATGTTCAAGTCAAAATACCCCAAATTTGGAAGACTGCAATCTTAAAAAGATTTTAGCTATTTAATTAATAGTATGTAAAACAATATTTATGCTTTAAGCATTTAAGGGTCAATTATAATTGGAGAATTCTGTCATCTACAGTACATCATTAAAAGAACCTAATAAAACTAGGGAAGGCACTAGTGTTATCCCTCCTCAGCTGGATACTCCACTCAGGCAACACTCAGTACTCAATACCTCTGCACTGCTGTTTACTGCCTCTCGACATGTAACATGGAACTAGGAAGTTACTACTGAGAATCATTACTGGGTGGGGGCATGAATAAGGTATAAACAGCACCCAGTTTTAACCAGAAACAAGTATGTTATCAGATGTTAAACTATTTGATGCCCCACCCTGAGGTTATGGGGAACTACAGGGAAAGGGTCCTATACTCAAGAAAAGAGTCCCAGTTTTCAGGCTAGTTTCATGCAGAGAAGAGATCAAGTGTGAAAAACAATGAGCAAATAACTCAAGGCTTAGAGTATTAAAGGCTGGCATTTGTGAAACAGACTATAAATACTAGGAGTTCAAAGAATGGAAGCAGATAAAACAAAATGAAAATAACTTAAAATCAGAGGAAAAAAAACATAGTGGACAAGGAATTCTCTGGATTTATGGATCTTGCCAGACTCTTAGTATCAAAGGAAGCAAGTATGAAACCATTAGCACAAAACTCTGCTCTTTGCTTTGAAGCATTTACTGGGAGATTGGCAAGGATTTTCTAAAACTACATACAAGAGACTTAAAATGTAAGGGTAAAATGTATTTGTGCTAAGGAAGTACGAGCAAGGCTAACTCAAACACTGTTCCCAAACAGCAAGTCTACTGGAGTTCATGGGGTGGTGGCTGGGCCAAACAGAAGAGAAGAGCTCTAGCCCTTACCAATCACTCTGCACTTCACGACTATAAAGCCCTAGGCTACACACTAAAGAAAACACGCTTGCTCCCAGCCCTCTGAGATTCAAATCTCCCATTCATTCTGTCACGGATTCATTATGGGAAACAAGGACTAGTCAGTTTTGTTTTTTTCCTGTTAAATTTAAGATGTTATGAAGAGTAAACTTCTAACATTAAAGTGGTACAAAATTTAACATGATTTCTTGTAGATGAAATAATTTTGGTTTTAAAAACATACAAGTTGTTTTGTACTATTGTTGTAATTTTTTAATTTGTTTTTAAAGTAAACACCATATGGAAAAAATATTACCTGAGGATTTGTTGTTGCATTTCCTTGGGTATTAGTTGTTGATATTCCCTAAACAAAAACAAAACAAAACAGGGAAACAATTAAAATTTCCAATCCCTCTAAAAAGGCAGCAGGTATTTATAACTGCTGCACAAAAATAACATTTTCAGACCTTTTAATTCCATTTAATTTTACTTTAAGAATTTACCTATTTACAGTTATAAAATTCATGTACTTAAGTGGTCCATGATTTCTGAAAAGTCTATTCCTAAATTTTAAAAGACTGTACTTTAAAATTTAACACCTACATTTTAAAATGGAGAAATATATGAGAAAAACAAGGACCAACCTTACTTTTTTTAAGACAGCTGCATATACATATACTAAGTGAAAAAGATTTCTAACCATTTTAATCCAGCAGTAACTATGTTTTGGGTGATAATTTCACTTTTATCTCTTATTTTAAATTAGATTTTGTATCCCTGAATTGACAAAAGAAGAAGCTCTGAGTGGACTACTCACGATGAAGATGCTTTTTACAGTACTATTTATAGGCAGAACTTAAAAAATAAGCCAATAGATATTAACATATTTTGGAGAGATGGAATTAAATAAATGTCATGGAAATCAGAAAAAGATCTCTATACATCTCCATGTGTAAAGGTCTATATTTTAATTTGCTGCTTAAATATAAATAGAATTTTAGAATTTGGCCATTCCAACTTCTAAGAATTCTACCTTTTAAACACACATGTATCACAAGTACATGCTTCAAAGATCGCTCCACACATGTGTGACAGGCATCCACTGAGCTTTTATTTTTTAATTTTTAATTTTTTTTGGTACTGGGGATAAAATTCAGGACCTTATGCTTGCCAGACAGGTGCGGTGCCACTGAGCTACATCACTGGCCCTTCAATTGAGCTTTTAAACCCCCCAAATTATAAACTTTATCTGTCTCACCTGGCCAGGCTTTTTGTTTGCAGTTGTTGCAGTTTGTTCCACAGTTTTGGCTTTTTTCTTTTCTTTTTTCTTTTCCTTGTCAGCAAAAGTGCCACGCATTTTAGATATTATATCAGAATCTGTTTTTGCATACTGGATTCGCTGTTTAATTATTTGAAGATATGTTACTTCTCATCACGCCAAAGGCTATTCAATGTCATTAATGTTTCACATTCCACTACACAAATATACTACAGGCTAATTTTAAACACCCTTTCTAAGGAAATGGTCACAATATACTGAGTGCCAGATGGAAATAAAATGTGTCCTATGATGTACAACTAAGACAAGAGTTTGATTCAACTGTATTTATTGAAAGAAAAGCCATCTGTTTTCATAAGGGGAAAACAAGACTGAAATACTTGCACCACTACGTCTCTCCAGTTAGTAACATGAAGCTGCACTGGAAATTTGTCTACTTCTTAGCAGCAAGCCTCAGAAGGGGGCTCCACATAGGTCATCAGCTGCAGAATGGGCCATATGAAATCCTTACTCTCAAAGGTTAATGCCCTGAAGACTGGGAACAACTTTCCTTTGAATCCATTATTTTTAAATGAAATGACTTTAATACAGATATTTAAATTTTAAAATGTTTTGAAAGGAAACAAAGGACAGAATCACAGCTTATACAACTGGGCCACTCACCAACTCTTACTATGACAGAGCCAGTAGGAATGGAAGGCACCTGTGAGACAGGGAACCATTCAAACACAATGGTCTGGGGGTATCAGCTGTAGCGAGCAATCCAGCAGCCTGGAGAACTTTTGTCAAAGTGCAGCTCTGGCGAGCCTTGAGACTCTGTGCTTTCAACAAGCACAAAGGGGCCAGAGTAAGGGCAGGGGACCAACTCTGTGTAGTGCAGCCCTGGCCTAAAGCATCACCACATAGCTAAAGTCAATAACAGTGAACTGTCCAAATGTTTTTCCCAGTAACTTAAATTGTTATCTAGGGTGCAACTATGTGCAGACTGCAACTTATATTTCAAGCCAGAGTAACTACCTCTCTGATCACATCAAAACATAGTAGCCTGCAAATCACTATCTACAATTGCCCCTTTACAGCAAGAATGTGACCTTATAAGAGACAAAGAGGTATTTTAAAGCAGTGTAAATCAGAAGGCGGGGGATGTGTTAAAACCAAGAGCAGTTCTTTCCCTCTCCTTCACCTGAAGATGAATGTAGTAGAGAAGCAGTGAAGCAGGCCCAGCTGCGCCTCAGAACTTCAGGCCTTTTCTGCATGGGCCGGGCTGCTGTACCGCAGCTGCTATCTGTGGGCTTCCCTGCCAGCAGCTCTGAGTCTTGCCCTCCACCAAGGTCTAACCGGAAGAAATAGGCTGACAGTTTAGGTGGAGTCTGCCTTGGCTCCAGCTCCCTGATGTCTCCACCCTTGTCCCTGCCCTGAACAGACCCTGGTGACCTATCTGTGCATCTTTATGAAACAGTCCTCTAGGAAAGTAACTGCTTTCAACAAGAGCTCCCAGCCAGCTAGTCTAAGTCAGGGGTTTTCAACCAGAGGTGATTTCTTCTGGCCAAGGGAGCACTGGCACTATCTGCACACTGCTGGCTATCGTGTCTCTGGCATGCAGTGGCTGGAAGCCAGGGTTAGCAACATACAATGCACAGCAAAGCCAGAAAAGATTTGTTGGTTTCAAATGTCAAAAGAGCCACTGCTGAGAAACACTGGTGTAGATCACATACCCATAAATAATAAAAGTTCACCCATAACTTAAAGGTACAAAGGAGATTTATATTTATGCCAAAGGTTTCATGACAGAAGCCCTTACAAATATAGTTTTACTTTACTGAGGTATTCTGAATACTAAACACAGACAATTTGTTCTCAGTTACAAGTTAGAGCAAATTTTGTTAATTTATGATCTGGTATGTTGGAGTTAAAAGAGCAACTAAAATCACTTAAATAAGCTGGACCTGCTGGCACAGGCTTGTAATCCCAGCACTCTGGGAGGCTGTGGCAGGAGGATGGCAAGTTCAAGCCCAACCTGGACAGGTTAGTATACTTAGCAAGGCCAAAATAAAACATAAAAAGGGCTGAGGAGTTAGCTTAGTGCAAAGGCCCTAGAAAAAGCACTTAATTAAATTCAAACAAGACAGCTCAAAAAATTTTATTCTATATAAAATCAGACCAGTGGTGTTTTTCTAGTAATTTAAAATAATTAGTTAGCAAGGTGAGGCTGGTGATAAACAAAGCTAACTCTATCTATCCTGAACCTGAGTTGACAGGCACATGTAAAATTGTCACCTCAAATCAGCAAGACAGCCCAAAACCCAATCTGAGGCTCCTGCCAACTGAGATTTCAATTACGCTATTTCTTCATACTACTAAGATCAGGTGGTTTCAAGAAATGCCAACTTACTGAAACTCAGGGTCAAAGTATGGTATAAAATAAGAGTTCCCAAACTACTGCCTGTAGCCAACTGTTTTTTAGTCTTGCTGAACCACGGCCACATCCACTCATTTACATACTGTCTAAAGCTTCCATAAAGACAATAGAGTGAGTGGTTCCAACAGAGATCATCTAGTAGCATAGCCTGCAACATTTGTTATCTGCACCTTTACAGAAAGTTCACTGACTGCTAGTACAGGGGGAAAAAATTACAATACTAGGTGTTAGGAGGTTATTTTCAAGTTGCAGTGCCGCCACTGGTTATAGTAATACAACTTGGATGAACAATTAACTTCCTGTTTGAGTCTTATCTATAAAATTAAAGGATTAAACCAATGGTCTGTACTACATCCAGATGACTAAATCCAGCCTGTGGCCTATTTATGTATGGCCTTCAAGTTAAGTTTTTAATACAATTTTAAAAGTTGTTTAAAAATATTCACACAAAATATGTAAGTAGAAACTGTAGGTATGCAGCGCACAAAGCCTAAAATATTTCTCATTTTGTCCTTTAGAGTTTGTGCTGACACCTGTATTGGATCAAAGCTATCCAACCTGTTGACACCTTAGAGGTGGTGAAATTGACCACAGGCACAGAGCCTGTCAGTGATACAACTGGAATGAGGACCCAGATCCTCTAAATCCTAGGCTTTGGCTCTAAGACCACTTCACACCACATTCTAGTCCCAGACAAAGCAGTTTAGAATCCATACCTAAAGTCTGTACTCACACAGTAGGGCTCTGGCTGCACACTGTGTCCACCCTTATCCAGTCCTCTGCCACCTCTGACTTATACCAAAGGCCTCGTAACTGAGCTCCCTACTTCCCTTTGGGCAGCAACTGGATACGGACCTCATCTTCATTCCTGTGTTTAAAACTCTTCATATGTAACTAATTCATTTCCCTTCAAGGTATTCAGAACCATGTACATTAAGCCTACTTTTCCTTAGATCATTGCTTTACCTAGAATGCATAGCTTCTGATATGCAGGATTTCTCCTTAGTACTTGCTAAAACTTCAGTTCAGATTTCCTTCTCGACCCACGATTTATTTTTATGTTGTTTTATAAATTTACAAACAGATATATCTGTGTTATTAATTTCTAGTTTTTAAAAGATAAGAGTATAATGTATGCTACCTTTTTTTTTTTTTGGTACCGAGGATCGAACTCGGGTCCTTGCACTTGTGCAGCAGGCAGCAAAAACACTGAGCTAAATCCCTGGCCCTATGCTACCATTTTTTTAAAAAACAGTCTCAATATACTTTGGTTCGTCCATTTGAACTGCTATAAAAGTGCATTCAACTTTACTTGCGCACTTCTATGAGAATACATACATCACTCCTCCTAACATACAATTAAAAGCAGAAAGCAATAGCATCTATTTGCAAATCTACTATACTGTTAAGAGTAATTAAAGTGAACATAATAGAATTGACTCACCATTGGTTTGCCATAAAATGGGAATCCTTGTAACTGTCTTAAAGCATTTGTGGATGAACCCAGTTCTTTAAATATAACAAAGGCCTGGCCTCGCATCTTCATAGTCTTTAAAGCCACAATATCTACCACATGCCCAAACTGAGAAAACAGTGCATATAGGGATCGCTTCAATTCTGATCAAAGAGGGAAAAAAAGTTATTTGACAATGAAACAGTGATAAAATTCTTCACAAAATAAAATTCTGAATGCTCTATTTGAAACCATTATGAGTAAAAAGATTAAACACAATCTCCCCATTTTTATTTTTAAAAAGCTTCAAATTCCTTACACCAAATGGAATGAAAAGGATAACCACGTGACAAGTTGTGTGGTATAGTTCTTTAGGAAGTAGTAAAAAACATTTTAGCTGTGAACAAATATTTTTAAAAGTATGTACCTTCTTTTTTAATTTTGTCATTCATATTGTTGATATAAATTGTATGATTTGGTCTAATATCCATGTTTGGTTAACAGAAACTGTATGCAGCCCAGGAAGCCTAAGATTATTTCTTCAAATAACCTAAATAGACAATAAATAAATAATCTGTTATTAAAAGCAAGGGTTAAATCATACTGTAATATGGCATAAAGACATAACACAAACATTATTAATTTTTCAAAATTCTTTCAATCCTGAATGTCAGAAAGCATCAGCCGTCGGTAACTTTAATTCCTCCCTAGCATTTGCTAGCCCTTCTTTTTAGATTGAAGGCTCAAAACATGGTAGAACACCAATCACTACATAGACAGATTTTAGTAACATCAATACATCTGAAGTAATAAATACCTTTATACTGGCCTTCCAGTTATAACAAATGATACTGTCTTCTCATCTCCCTAATGAAATCTTTTTCAATGAAATAATTTAAAAAATCAACACATGATGACAAATGAAAAAGAAACCAGCAAACATACATCAAGTAAATTCTGACAGACTATTAATGAAGTCTGCAGAGTACTTCATGGCTACACTTACCAAACACTTTCACATCTATTTCTCAATTTGTATGCATCATCACCAAAGCTGTGTGATGGTTAAGAGCGCGGATTGTAGTACCAACCATATCTGAATTCAAACCCTGCTTATGCTTCTTATGAGTCGTCTCACTGAAGGCCAGTTCTTTAATCACTCAGGTCCTCAAGGGAATAGCAACAGCATCTACCCCGTATAACTCACTAAGATTCATGAGAAAAAGACCTGACAGTTCTTGCATGATCAATAAGTACCTAAGGTAGCTATGATGAATGGCTATTACAAGTTAAGGGACTAGTCTAAGGTGACACTGCCAGTAAGCAACAGGCCTGGGAATTCAGCCCTCCAATTTTCTTCTGAACATTTCTCTCACATTCACTGCACTATTTTCATATTTTACATTGTTTTGAATTCATATTTACATTGAACCTTTCATATTTTACTTTTTTGCTGCAAACTGTTCAGTTTGCTTATTCCCTTGGTGCCTCACGTATTCTTTCAGCTCAGAAATACTTACAAAATGCACCCACTGCACGTGAACAGCACAGGACAACTAGTAA
Source organism: Heterocephalus glaber (assembly GCF_000247695.1). Next base: position 17,893,566 of record NW_004624741.1, on the reverse strand, counting down.
GCGAAAGCCTACTAATAGTGTCTGTGCTTGCATGAGTATCATGAAAGGTAGGGCTTCCTGAAGGCTTGTAAATTCCTAAATTGAAACCTGGAGGAGAGCTGGCGTCACAAAGTAGACAACTAGAATGAAGTGACAGATCTGAGGTTGGGGAACTCAGAGGGGCCTGGGGAACGGCTGGCTGGATGAGGACAGTTACCTGCAGGCGGCCCCTAGCAAAACCCTAAAGGGAGCCGCCGGAAGGGACCCGAAAGCTAAGCAAGCCGTCAACGACACAAGCAGAGGTCTTAATCATCCTTTGACTCGTAAGCACAAGCTCCCAGTCCAGAAGCCCAAGGGGCTGCCCCGCTACCTCCAAACAGCTCCACTAAAAGTTCGGGCGCCTCGCCAGGCCAGCGTACCAGACTCCATCCTTTTCCCGCCCCCAAGCGGACTCGGGGCCAGACGCGTCCGACCCAACCCCATCTTTGCGCCTGTTCTGTTCCAAACTCCAACGGCTGAGGGTCGGGCTGAGCAGCCCCGGGCACCCTAACAGCCAGGTACAGGGCCAGCCAACCCACCCGAGGCCTTCACCACCTTCCGTAAGAACCGCGAGCCGGAAATGGAGCAGGCACCGGAAGTAAAGCTACCGCGCTCCTTAATCGAGCGCCGGCAAGTTGAGAAGTCGAGCGCCGAGTAAATCGATGACTCCTCACCTGACAGCCGCAGCTCAAACTCTCTCTGCGCGTGCGCTTACTGGTGGGCTGGAGGAAGTGGCAGAGCGAGGGCGGGGGGAAGTGGCTGGAAAGGCAACTAGCGAAGGAAAGGAAGAACCATGTGCTGAAAGTAAGAACCTGGGGACAAGTCATACTGTGAGGGAAAAGAGAAGGGGAGTGACTCATTTCCATTACCACGACTTTAACAGTTTTACTGCTGGCAACGGTGTCTTCCATCTCTCTAAATCCTATATGATCATCTTTTGTTTTTATTTTTGCCGTACTGAGGATTGAACTCAGGGCCTTTACAGAGTGCTAGTTCCCTAGCTTATTTTTCTTTTTTTGTTTGTTTTGAAACAGGGTCTCCCTAAATTTCCTGGGCAGGGCTCAAATTTGCAGTCCTACTACCTCAGCCTCCCCAAGTAGTGGGATCATAGGTTTGTGCCACTAGGCCCAGCTCGAAATCCCATATATATATGTATATTTGAAACCTATGATTTCTATACAGTTTTTTCTTTCAGGTCTTTCTGCCTGACATATTTTTTTCTTTTTTTTTTTGTTAAGTTTTTGGGTACAGTTTAGGTGTACAATATGATGACATTCATCATTCGGATTTTGTATCTTTACATGATAAATCTTGGTTCTTATTTTTTTCTCCATTCCCCTGCCCTCCCTTCAACCCCTCCACCCCTCCCTATTTACAAAGACTTTGTTTCCGTTTTTTCCTTTTCTTAAATCCTATATAATTTTACAGCAGTTCCTCACTTTGATGTTGTGGGGAGGTGGCCTCCAGTTTGATACCATCTTTAGGACAGTCAGTGTCCTTCCAGCCAAGTCTCCTCTGACTCCTGGGATTCAGGTTGCTCTCCTCCAGCAATCTGAGGCTCTATTTGAATCTCAAGCAGTCCAGTTTGAGGCCCCGGAGAAAGAGAATTGGTGTCAGTGCCCGATTCTCTCACCAGGTAAGGCAACTGTCCTCTGCTTCAGGAGTATCCAGTCACTCTAAGGTCATGGGCCTAACTCACTCAGAAAACACCGACTCCCTACTACCTTCCCACTCCCCTCCCCACAAAATTAATAATCAAAGGAGTTAGTGTTTATATCAAAATGAGGGAGAATTCCTAAAAGTGCACATTTGTCCACTTATCCCTTCATCAGATGTGTGCAAGGCATATTGATTTTTAAGAGCCAGAGGAAAGCTAATCTAGGTCTTCTCCTTAGCTAATCTCTCTGACCTCCACTTTCCTCATCTGTGAAATAGGCATCTTAGTAGTGCCTCCTAGCTATTGGGGGAATCACAGGAGCTGACTAAAGAGTTAGCACAACACCAGACACAAAATATATGGTTCACAAATGTTATTTCTGAATGCTAGCTCTGACTTGGACATACAGATAAAGGATAAAGGGGGCTAGGGACCAAACAGGTTGGTTTTATTGGCTGGAGACTTTTATTATAAAAGCCTAAAATTTGCAACTTGAAAATTATGTCTTGAGGGTGGGAATTTTTGTCTGCTTTGTTCGTTCGAGTACCCTCAGTAATTAGAAAAATGACTCATAAATATATATTAGATGAATGACAATATATATATATTGAATGAATGGAAAATTAGGCAGTACTTAAGTAAATATGCTCTTAGGAAGATGGATATAAGTGTTGGAAATAAAGTTAAATGATTTACAAAAAACATCCTTATATAGGTATAAAAACCAGAAGGAATGTAAATAGTCCTATCTTAAAGAATTGAGTGTATCCTTAACAATTCAAAAGAGAAAATAAATATGAAATAATTTCTAAATAACAAAGTACAAGCTGTCCTTCAGTATGGACATCTGAGCAATGAGTTAATTCTTTTTGATATTAATGAAAATGACTAAAAATTTTCTGGAAATAGGTTACCATCTGACAGTATTACATAGATGGATCTGGCCAAGAGTTCATAACTGTTAGAAGAGGATGAGATACTGTACATCCATGCAGCAATACTTCAGCTGCAGAGGAAAACACCATGGGAACTGCAGAGACTGAAGAGAGACCACATCCTGTTCCATGAACGACTAAGTTATGGTTCTTGCACTTTACACTGTGAGAAGGAAGTCACCCACTGCCAACTCAGTGGCGGTGGTCTGCATGCTACATGCTGCTCTCTGGGTTCTAAAAAGAGCCAGTGCATTTTCCTGTCCTTGGGTAGTCACCCTGGGCTGTCTGATAATCTGTCAATGGTCCTCCTGTGGTAGGAGGCCAGGGCAAGGCAAGGTGGCTGGAGCAGTGGGTGTATGTTGCTTTTTGAGAAGACTTAATAACCATGGGCACAGAGCTTCAGCGCCCAAGCCTGACACAGGATCAAGCTGAGCCCTGTACCTGGTACCAGTCTTCTGACATGAGAACAGGCTGAACCTGGAACCTGATATCAATCTTGTAGCAGGAGATCAAATTTGACTACCTGGATCAACTATCAAAGAAAACATAAAACAACAGTAGCAATCGACATTTGGAGCCATTGCCCTCTTGTTCTTGCAGTGGTCCATTCTGCTTGCAGGACTCATCTTCTTTCTTTTTTTCAAAGCACCCTTTTCTCCTGTAGCACTTCCTTTGTGCTTCTTCTTTTTCTTTTCATTTTCTTATTTCAACCCTAACATAAGCATAATCTTTCACATCTACCAATTGTCCTGAACAATTCATTGATCAGGACAAATAACCTAGAAAACAGTGCTGGTCCCTACCGCATCTGGTAACACACTGTGGGGTTCTGAATGATTTAGAGAAACCAGTAATTGAAACTGGGGCTGGAAGGGAATGAAGGGAGAGAAGAGCTTATCAGATCTTGTGAGAAGCTATAGTTGTAGAGAACTATATAGTCTTAAGAAGCCTTACAGCATACAAACTCGTCACTGGTACTGTAAAACAACTAGCATTCCCCTATAACCAGATTCTGTATAGTCTCTGACCTCTAGCTGGTCAAACCCAGCCAAAAACTCACATTTTAAAACATGATAGAAGAGGAAATGTGTTTCCCTGAAGTTCTATTCAGTTTACTTCCGTTAGGTAACGTGATTTACATTCCTATGAAACAAGTATTTTTTTATCGAACTAAACTGAGAGCATAGCTGTAACTATTGTATCCAAGCCTTATTTATCTCCTGATGATACAATTTGCTTATTTTAGGGGCAACAGAAAAATTACTGCAAGCACTTGGGAATAAAACTGTGTCAAGACGTCTACATTATATGGATGATAACTGAGGTGTCTCTTAGTGCTTCCGAATACACATATATTTTCCTATCTTATCTACATGTGTTTTATGTTCCTCAATAAATGCTTTCAATATCTTGCTGCAATAGTTTTGAGAGGGAGTCATGTATAAATGAAAACACATCATAAAACCATGGTGGACATATTTTGTCTAATTTATGTTAGAACCACAAAATGTATGGCAATTTGTTTGTATTTCTTTCTCTCCCCGGGTGGTGATTACATTAAGAAATTTATGTAGAGTGAAATTATTTTAACTATAAGCATTAAATAATTCTAAGCATTATTGTTGAACTCCAAATCAGGTTGGCATTTTCTCAGGTGGTAGGAATTATGTTGCTTAGCCTTCCTAAAAAGCAGCCCTCTCACCCCCAATCAGGAAGGAAATAATTTTGTGCAGTAATTTCCTTTTATTTACTTTAGCCTACTTTATTCTTTGTGAACATATTTATTTCAGAGACAAAAAATAATTCAGAAATTACTATTACCTCTGAGGCATACTACTGTGTAAATGTTAATAGTAAAGTGTCATTAGTGTACACCAATATCATACCCTCAGGTTTGGTAGAATCTGAGATAGACTATGATTATGTATGCAATCCATAAAGTTTGGAAGAAGTTTGCCTTTGAAAGCCTGATAACTGAGCCAAAGAAGTGTGAAAGAAAACCAGAATTTCATACAGCTCAGTATTGTGAGACGTGTAAGTTCTGCTCAATATAACATTGTCCTCTCTGGAAATCAGCTAAAATAACATCACACACCTGCCATTCCCCTAGGAGACTAGAAAAATAAGATCCCAGTCCCAGGAGACCCACCTAACAGGCAAAATGTTATGCAGATGAAATTCTTAAGTACAGCAGGTTTTGCTTCTATAATTCACCACTGTAAATTCTTTTTAAGCTTTAATCTCTAGGATATTTGAAAATTCAAATTTAAAAAAGAAAACTTTCTAAGACTATTGGGTCCCCTTTGTGTAATTTCAAGCATAACATCACTGACATCATGGGCGTATCCCAGAAGTCCTAATCCAGTGCTTCTCAGATGTAAATGTACATTCAGTTCATCTGGAAATTTTGTTAAAATTTTGACTTCTTGGGCCTAGGATGAGACCTGAGAAGCTGCATTTATAACAAGTTGTCAGGTAATGCTGATGCTGCAGGCCCTTCACATTTTTGGTACCAAGACCCTCAGCATTTCCAGGCAGAAAGAAGGATCATAAATTTGAGGCCAGCATGGGCGATTTAGCAAGATCCTAGGGGTGGAGATGTAGTTCAGTGGTAGAACACTTGCCTAGCATGTGCAAGATCCTAAGTTCAATTCGCAGTAACTTCAAAAAATATTTGAATATAGGGTAGATTATCTCAGTATTGCATAATTAGCCATACAGCCAAAGAGATACTGTAAGATTCTGAATAGTTATCTTAGCCAATTTTCTGTTACTAAAACAAAATTCCTGAGATCAAGTCTTTTATAAAGAAGAGAAACATATTTGGCTCACTGTTCTGGAGCCTGGTAGCTCCAGGAACACGGCATAGGTATCTGTCCACATGTGGTATCTTCTTGCTACATCACAACAGGACAGAAAGAAACAGCTGGTGAGCCAGAGCTAGTGAACCAGAGAGAGCTCACCTTTACAACAGAGCCACTGTCATGATAACCCATTAATCCATTGATCCATAGATTGATCCATAACCTCTAAATCATGGTCTTTCCACAGGACATTGGACCAAGGTTCCACATGAGTTTTGGAAGGGACAAGCCACATCCAAACCTTACCAGTCATATTCTTAAGCAAACAGAAATCAACTGTTTATTTCAAAGGAGATGCTTTTTGTCTGATAGTTTCCTTTAACTGTCTTCACTGGGCATTTGGAAATATTAAATAAAAGTAAGTCTAGAATTTTTGTTCCTCTTTAATAAGCAATTGCTTGTTTGTGAGGTCCTGCATCACTTTCTAATTCATGACAGTCATCAGAGCTGTGTGAAAATCTTCCTATTATCTTTTTCCAGGTTCATGAAACACCTGCACTACTCTACCATCTGAAAATTGGCCTTGCTCTGTCCTTTTTGTTGCTAATGAAGTGTGAGGACAAGAGGTCTATAACACTTTCAGACAGAAATAGTAAGAGCCAGTGTATGATTTACCAGCTACCCCCTTTCCTGTATTTGTGATCTTGGAAACATCCCAAAATGGAACCTATGTCAAGCTTAGGACTCTGAGTGATAGCTAAAATGATGGGCCATCCTCCCTCTCTTGTGCCCCCAAACACACCAGGTCCAATTGGTCATATAACATAAGAAATAATTAACTAAGATCTGTTAATCCAGCATAGCCTCCCCCATTCTGACATCATGCATTGATTGAAACTACCTCTGAAAAATCTTAGATACTGCGAGAGGTGTTGCGGTGGTGGTGGTAGTTGTTTGAGACAGGGTCTCACAATGTGGCTCAGGTTTTCCTTGACCTTGATACATAGCTCAAGCTAACCTTGAACTCATGATCCTCCGTCCTCAGCCTCCAAAGTGGTGGGATTGCAGGATGCACTACTGCACTTGAAAAGTTACAGTAAAGAGTTTTATACAAGGTGTTTCACAACTATAAGCTGTTTTTGAGTACAAAAGAAGTTCTGTATTTGAGATGACTAATATCTTTTAAAGGTAAAATCAAAGTAATTTATTTTTTAGTGACATTTACTGAATAATGTCTGTGTGTGTGTGTGTGTGTGTGTGTGTGTGTGTGTGGTTCTGGGGATTAAACCCAGGGTCTTCACCTTGATCTACATCCCCTGACCTTTTTGTTTTTTATTTTGAGACAAGGTCTCCCTAAGTTACTAAGTTGCCCAGGCTGAGCTCAAACTTGCTCTCCTTCTGCCTCAACCTCACAAAGTACTGGTATTGCAGTCATGTGCCACCATGCCTGATTTATTGAATAATTTAATCCCCTATTTATTGAGCCTATGGAGATGATTATTCACTTAGGATGGGACCATTTATCGATGAATTTATTGTCAGTTGACACTATTGTAAGTAAGTATGAATTTAATACATATAACTTCCTAAATATCGTACTTTAGCTTGGCCTAACAAATAGACTCCGAACACTTACCTATATCTACTCTACAATTGGGCAAAATTGTAATATGGTTTTGAATCTGTCATGTATTTTATTTGAATAGTGCGCTGAAAGTGAAAAACAGACTGGTTGTATGGCTACTTTCTTTTATTGTAAAGTTGAACAATCATAGGTGGGAAACCATCGTATAAGATGGCAGGGTTAGGAAGTACATTAGATTACTTCCCCACCAACAGTGGAGAAGAGTTCCTTTTTCCCCACAGCCTCGCCAATGTGTGCTATTGTTTGATTTCTTGATGATAACCATTTTTTCTCGAGTAAGGTAGAATCCCTATGTTGTTTTAATTTGCATTTCTCTAATGGCCAGATATGTTGAACATTTTTTCCATGTATTTATTGGACATTGGTATTTCTTCTGAAAAGTGTCTGTTCATTTCACTTGCCTATTGTTTGATTGGCTCTTTTATTCCTCAAAAAATTAAAACTAGAAATTCTGTTTGGCCCAACTATTCCCCTCTAGGGATCTTCCCCAAAGAGTTAACGATGTCATATCACAGCTATACAGGTTTATCCATGTTTATAGCAGCACAACATATGATACCTAAATTTTGGAAGGGCCTACCTGTCCATCAACAGATGAATGGATAAAATAAATGTGGTATTTATACATGATAGAGTACTACTCTGCCATAAAGAAGGATAAACTTGAGTCATTTGTAGTGCATGCACCTTGAGACTATAATGTTGCGTGAAATCAGTTGGACATACAAGCTTAAATATCACATGGTTTCTCTTATGTGAGAAACTCAAGATATAAACAAAGAGCAAAATAAAAGATAATAGGAAACAGGGAGATAGATCTTTTGCAAAAGGGAAGGGGACCAAGAGATGGAGGGAAGGAGGAGCTAAGGGAGAAGAAGGGAAGAGAATAAAAAATTAGATGTATTATATACATACACAAGCTCCCCATGATGAATGTAATCATTATGTACTGCAAACATGCACTAAATTGTTTTTAAAAGAAAATTTATTAGGGCTGATCTAAGTGGAGACTTGATGGTTGGTAATATTTTCACAAATTAAGAAATGAGTTCTGAAGAAAGAAAAAGATATCACATTCACAGTCTAATTTTGGGTCAGTCAGAATCATCTTACAAGAAAAGACCAGGACATGTATGAAACATTTCAGGCAAGATTTAACCTCAAGAGACAGGCTGGATTCTTGTCACAAAGGAGTTGAATGAAAAATTTTGATGCCTCTAGTTTGAATTGCAGATTATGTTCGGACAAGACAACCCTGAAAATTATTTCTGTCTAGGAAATCCAAAACAATTATGTAAATGAGACTGATACTTCCCATTCTATTTTGTTTAAGGTGAATATGGGACAGTTTAACTATTGTAAATTTTTATAATATCCAGTGGCAGAAACATTACATGGGCTAATGAGTTCATAAAAGTAGATGGTGAAAAACAAGAAATGCTGTTGTTTCTTATTGATATTGGACAATCTTCCTTTAATCATAGTCTTTTTCAGCTTTAACGTGAAGCTACTTTCTGACATTTACCAAATAACTTCAGCTCCTGAAAGATATTAATATGTTTTATAATGCATTTTGTCATCTCAGTAGAAGATTCTGAATAAAATTGGTCAGTTTCAAAGCCTGAAAGAAATTAGTTCTAAGTTATTTCCTCGTGCCTGAAATTGCAAACATCAGATTCCATTACAAGTGGCTGGAGCTGGTAGAGCTGATTCCTGTCTTTCCTCAGTGTTGGTATGCCAGAAGTCTTTTTGCAGGGCATAGCTTTAAGTGACCCTGAGCCATCCTAAGATGTTGGGACACTCTAATCTGTTCTGAGCATCTCCAACACAGCAAATCCTACAGATACCATCATTAGCTGCTACAGAAATGATCATGAGCAGGACAAATGCAATACCTGCTCTCACAGAGCTTCTGATATCATGGAGACAGCACACCAGTAAGTAAATGCAAGCTGTGAATAATTACTGTGGAGATTGTTCCACAATTATTGCTGCATCACAAACTACCCCCAAGCTTAATGGTTTAAAACACCTGTTTTACTATGTCTCATGGACCCTATGGATCAAGAATTCAGTCGGGGTCTGGCCACATGGTTCTTTACTCCTTATGGAGTAACTGACATCATTTAGTGGAATGCAACTGGTCAACTGGGGTTTCCATCCATATCCAGCCTGGTGGTCTAAGAGTGGTTGAATTTCTTTCACTGTGGCCAGGTTCCCCAAATCAAGCATTGTGAGAAAATTAAGTGGAACCTTTGTGACTTTTTGCATCTAATGTGGGATGTCACAGAACAAAGTTTTTAGCAAATTCTTTAGTTGCAAGTGAGTTAAAAGGTCAGCCTAGATTCAAGAGGAGAGAATTGGACTTCATTTCTTTTCATAGGAATGGCAAGTTCACATTCCAAACAGCTATGGGAAGGCAGATTTTTTTATGGTACAAGGAGACTTTATAGAGCTAAAGGTAAGAAGGAGCTGATAGTTCAAAAAGTAGTGAGTAGGAAGAAAGCAGTGTATTCCCTAGACAGAGTAATTACTTCTTGCCAAGATCTTAAGATGGAAAGGAATTTTCCACATTTCAGGAACAAGAAGAATGATAAGAAGGAAGGATCTGGAGGAAAAGGAAAAGGAGGGAGAAGAGGAGACCAGTGTAGCTGAAACAGAAGGCAAAGGGAAAGGTATTTGAATGAAGTTTCAAAGATCAGGTAACATCTTGAAAGTTAAAGACATTTGGATACAATACTAAGAGTAATAGAAGTCAGACTTTTAAGCAAGGAAAAACATAACTAATGTTTTACATGTGTCTTTCTGAATGAATGGGAGGGGTCAAGTCCGGCCTTGCAGTGTCCAAGCTGGAGATGAATGTGGCCTGAATTAGACAGATCAGAGTTCTATTTATAACCATAATTGACAAACCTTTTTCGTGGATTGAACATGAAGGGGCTGAGCGCTTTCAGGTGTATTCATGTCTGGGGTTACTGCAGTGGGCCACCACAAACCTCTACAGAGATTTATTCTCTCTCAGTTCTAGAGGCCAGAAGTCTGAGATCAAGACATCCCCTGGGCTACACTCTCTCTGAAAACTGAAGAGGAGAATCTGTTCTGTGTCTTTCTCTTGGCTTCTGGAAACCCTTTGCAGCTCCTGACTTGTAAATATGCCACTCCAGCCTCTTTCTCCATCATTAGAAGACATTTTCCCAGTGTGTCTGTTTCTCTTTTCTGCCCTTCTTATAAGGCACCAGTCACTTTGCTTGCATCTGCAAGAGTCTATATTCCAACAAGGTCATATCTGTAGGCATCTATGTTTCTGTGAGGGCACAATTCAACCCACAGTATGAAGGAATGAGGAATAATCCAGGCTGCCTTTCAGGTTCCCTGGGAAAATACCTAGGGAATAGTAGTGGATGCTGTTGAAGCAAAGGCAAGATGAAGAAATAAGCGGGGAGTCGAGTGTTCTGTTTTAGATGAGTTAAGTTGCAGTGGGCCATGAGATGTCAGGTAGAGCTGTCAAGCAGGCAGCTGGATGTGCAAGCCTGGAAGTTCCAGAAGGAAAATCTGCAAGGGCTATAGGGTGGGAACTGGACCCTGCTGAGTGGCAAACAAATAAGAACAGGATAACTGGTGAATGAAAACAGAGACAAAAGCTGAGAGCCCGAGGCACCTACATTTAACTTCTCAAGACAGGAGAAAACCCAAGGCCAATGGCATGCTGGTAAATGTGCTATAATCAACTCTTTATGGGTAAGGCAGGAAAGGAAAGCCCTAATTCAAATTTGCCAATTCTAGTGATGTACATACTCCCACCATGGTAAGCTGGTTTGAAAAATTCATAAGAACTTAAATATTGGATCTTTCAAGCTGGTAAAAGCTGTCTCCAGCACACCCCTGAACCCAAGGCCCTATTCCATGCTACTAGTTGTGTGAGTAGGGGAATTACTGTCTGTGGGCCTTGGTACCTTTTTTTAATATATATAAACAAATGGTCAGTCTTAATGGCTCCATCAAGGTTCCTTCTTGCTCTTTATAATCTAAATTCCAGAGCCGGGGATTTAGCTCAGTGGTTCTGCCACCTGCCTGGAAAGCACAAGGACCCGAGTTCGATCCTCAGTACCAAAAAAAAAAAAGGAAGTATAATCTAAATTCCAATAGCAAAACTTTGGTGCTGTCCCGATCATAATGGGACCCTTTGAACAGGGCATGTGACATTTGATGATTGAATAGTTGCGTGGTGAGTATAGGTAATTACAGTCCTGAGTATGGGCTCTCAGCTTCTGCCCTATAAATTTATATTCACACATGTAAAGGAGGAAGGCTGGAACTGGACTTTTCACCCTCTGCAGTCCTGTCTCCCGGGGTCTTTAGTGAAAGGAATTATTTCATTCTTTTTCAGTGACACTTTTAGTATTCACCCTGATAATCCACCATACAACAGGTACATGGGTTGGTCATCCTAAAGGCTAAGTTCGACAGTTTTCTCCATAGTTCATCTCATGTCATTGTCATCTTTGTCTCTTGTCAACTGGTGAGATTAGTAAAACTCTTTCCAACTTTTTAGGTATAAAAACTCATACAAGATACTTGACCTCTCTAGGACTCAGTCTCCTCCTCTGTGAAATGGAGATAATAAAAACAATCTCAGGACCACTCCTAAGATATGCAGCCCCGAAGAGAGTGCAAAGAGAGACTAGTGTCCCACCCAAACCTTGTCCCTGCCCTCTTCTTCTCAACCCCAAGCCCCTGTGAACTTCACAAGAAAGCATAAAGGAAGCCCAGTTTGCAATAGCCCAAGCTCTACTCTTCCTCCTCGGAACCTGCCCTTCATCAGTTACCTACAGGCTACTTCTTGGACAAGCTCTGCCCTTGGGAGTGAAGAGGCTCATGAAGGCTCTGAAATAGCATGCAGGACCATAGGACAGAGAACTCTGAGGTCACTAGACTCAGAACCTAATTAGTAGGGGCAGAGATGCTGGTTCTTGTGGTTACATTCAGTTGGTCTCATGAACTGAATAGTTCGTGGCCAGGGGAGGATTACATAGGGCTTTCTAAGCACAGGGGCCGGAGCCAGGATTTCTTCTGCCTCTCTGTTTAAGGGTCATGCTGTCAAAGTACCCTGTTATTGTATGGATTGGACAAGATAAATAATGGGAAAGAAACTAGCAATGATTGACACATAGTACTTGCCAAAAATAGTTTCTATTTCTTCCCAAAATAGTATTTGATGAAAAAGTGTCTTTTTCTATATGAATTGCATGTGGTGGGGTAGTGAATGTTGTTTAATTTTTAAAAATTTGTTATAGTAAGAGTCATATTGCTATTAATCACCCTCGGAATCATCCCCTTTACTTTAAACACATTTATCCCATAATTGTTGCCATTTCCTGAAGCAATTCTAGAAGTTCTCTTTCATGAGTGTCTTTACGAGTATAGTGAATGTTGCTGCTGAGTGCCATTCAAGGGAGAAGTAGGCTTGGAAAAATGTGTCCTCACACCTTATTCACCAGATCTGGCACCGTGTGAATTCTGGATCTTTCTCAACATCAAAATGATCATGGAAGGTAAATGTTTTGAATCAATTCAAGAAATCAAGGCAGCAACAATAGTGCAACTAAAGATACTCACAAAAGAGAGCTTATAAATCTGCATCAGAAAGTGACAAGAATGATGGAACAAGTGTATTAGAAGTGAAGGGAAGTATTTTGAGAGAGATTAATGACAATGTTTTAATTTAAACATTCACTGTATTTTTAATCAAACTCAAATAAGACTATATATATTACTATATGTAAGACTACTTATGTAAGACTATATATGTAAGACTATACCTATGTGTAAGACTAAATATATATATATATATATATATATATATGAAGACACAAGGTATGTATTTCTGCTCTCTGCTCTCATAGGCATTACAAGCTTATTGTGTAAAGAAAACAAAAGTGTGACTATTCAAGAGGCATTTTATGAAATGTTCAATGGTACATGTCTTGGCTCCTGGAGTACAGAGACGTGGAAGCATTTGAGCTGTGTCCTAAAGAAAACCACAAAGGCTTTCACTGTGAGCCATACATTTCCTAGGTCAAAGGCCTTTGAGGCACCCTGCCCAGGTATGCCCACTTCTGTGCAAACTTGAGGACCTTCAAGGCCCCCAGGTGCAGCCTGTGCCCTGCCCTCCCTGAAAAACTCCCACCTTGCTATCTGCCCCCACCCTAGCCCACTTTGAGGCAACTCCAAGTCGAGTTCTCTCTTTGCAGTACAGTTCTACCCTCTCCTCATCCTGGATGAGGCTTCACACACATCCTAAAGGATTCTGCACACAAGTTGTCTGTACCAGGAGAGGTCTGCCTACCTGCAGAGTACTCTGCCTGCCTGCCTGTCTGCTTGTTATGTTCTTTGTAAATCAAATTTCTACACTTCAATTGTTAATGTTTCTTCTTAAACTTTGCATTATACAATTAAATATTAATTCTATTATAAAGAAGAAATATAAAGTACACTTGAATAAACAGTGGTGACCAGCTTCTTTCTATCTTTGATGCTAGAAAATGGAGAGCCATTGGAGTTTTGCTTTTCTTTCTGCACTATAAAAAGGCAAAGAAATTACGCATGGGTTTTTAACTAGCTTTTTGCATGCAAATTATTGACCATGGGAAATGATCCATGGACTGCCAATGAACCAAAGCAAATATAGGATTTATGAAAGGGGTGAGAAAAACCAAATGGTCTGTGAATCGCAATCCTTGGTTTACTTGTTTTTAATAAAGTAATTTGGTGGCATCTGGCTAAAAGGTCAGTTGGACTGTCTGACAATAAGCAGGTCGACTGGGCAGTAAAAAAAAGCATTTTACTTTTTTGTGGATAGCATGGGGGTTTTCAGAGTTCGTGTGGCACAGGCATGGCGAGCCATCTCCTAGAAAGCCCGTGTGTCTTCTGCATTAGTATCTCTACCTTCCTTCAGCCACAAAGCACCTTCCTGTTTAAAAGTTTCCAAGTGCATAACATGTAAGCAATTTGACAATATCTGTGCTAGAAAATGTTTCAAAAATTATGCAGAAAATCACTCTTTTAATATAATTTTTCTATCAGGTGGTGTTTCTGTGCAGCCTATTTTACATGTTTATTTCACATAGTTATAATTCTAGTGAATATCTAATTTTCTACCTTAGTTTTTACCTTCTATTTTATTAAAGTCCACTATAGACTTCTATTCAGAAAGGTTCTTGGCCTCCTACCATTTCCTCTCACTCATAGCTCTTCAGGGGGTTTGGGGAAGCCCATCCCCCAAACACCCCCAATACACAGTATTTGAAGAAGTGATGTCTTCCAATAGCTTCAAGTTTATTTGTGGAAGTGGAGAAATGGCTTAATCTGAATGGGTCCAGAGCTCTGAGCTAAGACCAAGAAGAGGTCTTCTGGTTTTAGAGCAATCTGAGAATCAGCCAGCAGGCAGTCATCTCATCACCAGGGATCCAGGTGCCATGGGAAGGCTGCCTATAGAGACATGTCTGTCTCTCTAGGCATGGAAGGTGGGGGAGGACTGGAAGCATCTGAGAGTCCTGGCCTTCAGCCTGTTAAGCTGATCAGGTTTCCTACAGCTGTGAACAAATCATTTTTAAAATCAGTGGCATGAAAGTGTGCTACTTGTTTTATTATTATCTCTCACAGTTCTGAGCTAGGTATGGCCCAGGGCCTCTGGAGTCAGACTGTGGCTATGGTTGGGATCATCTTAAGGACTTCCTTATGCCTCAGTCTGGCATCTGAGCTGGCAAACCTCAAGTGACTGTTCGGCTGGGGCACCTGGGTTTTGTGGTATCTCTTTCTATGTCTGCATGGCCTTCCCACCATGGTGACTTTACAGTAGCGGACTTATGTGGCACCTCAGAGATAGACACACACATATGATTTACTATATAAAAGGCAACTGATCAATACTCCAAGGCAAATTCATCAGAGACCAGACTTACCCTCAGTTTCTGGATCTATTTTATTGCTCTGCTTTTCTGCTTTCATTCAGAAGATTGCTTCATGGTCCAAGGTGGCTACTGGAGTTCTGGCCATATTCCAGGCAAAAAGAAGGAAGGAGAAAGTCTTTATTCACTGTCTTGAAGGTAGGTTCCAAACTGCACTTCCATGTGTATCACTTTGGCCCAAAACATAATTTCATGGGCTCACCAAGTTACAAACCTAGCTGGGGGATGTAGTTTCTTAGTAGATGTTGCCCAAGGCTTTGTTTTCTAAAGATAAAAAGTTAAAGTTAATATTTGGAGGCCAAGTGCCCTTTCTGTCAAATTCCCCACTTAAGAGATAAAAAAGATACCCACTAAGTTAAATGAAGCATAAAGATCTTTCCAGTGATACAAATTGTGTAGCAGCTCCTCTTTCTAATTGCCCATGAGAAATGAAAGATTTCTTTCAACATTTTCAAATTGGAGATGAAAAGTAGGTTTTGTAGAATCCACTACATTACTCTAACAGTAAACTACAGAATATAATCCATGTTTTAAGCATCCCCTCATTTTAAAGCTTATTGCTCTTTTGGTCTAGATGGCTAATGTCACAGCTACAGCAAGAGATAAGAGGATAATTGGGAACTTCAAAGAGTGGCACTAACTCTCTGAACATTTAATGAGCTTATCCTTGTACTCTGTGTTGCTGATCTTGAGTGACAAAGCTGGCAATTTAGGTCATTGTCAATATATTAAAATATTTGTATTTGTTAGTGTTATATACACATGAATGTACATGACAGATCATGGCTTGAAATACTCCTCTAGATTTCTCCACCTGCAGACATATTACCCTTAGAGACCCAGGTGAAGTTTTGCTTCCTTCCTGAAGTTTCTTCCCCCAGCTTTTCTCCATGCTTTGCTATCCCTTCCTTCTCTGAACACAGGGACTCATTCTACTGTTTGCACATAACATGAGTGCAACACTGAAAAACCACGGAGGTTTAACAATACTCCTAAACACTTCAGTACTTTCTTGTGGCCTGCTAGTGTCACATGTAGAGCTCTTGTCTTTCCAACTTGAGTGTGAGCTCCTCGCTTCACTTTTGTTTCCCACTGTTCCATGGGAGACATTACATATTTTCAGATTGGGAGAGTCCTGTAGGTTACTCTGGCAGTAGCCATCAGATGCAAGAAGCGCATACACCAACCTGCTCCTCGAAAGTTTCTGCTAAGAGAAAACAAATTACTCAACTCTTTGAGTCTCAAAAGCAAATGGTAACACATCTTTCAGAATAGTTGAAATGAAAAGGACAGATAACTGTTGATGGGAATGTAAATGTGTACATTTTGTAAAATGGTTTGAACTTATTTACTAAAGGTGCTATTATGGTTTAAATCTAGAACTTCCCTGAAAGGCTCATGTGTTCAAAGGTGAGGCTTTTAGAAGATTATTGGGTCATGGGGCCTCTATACTCACCAATGGATGAATCTATGGAAGAGTTCAGAGTTAAACATGCTTTTGGGAGGTAGGGGCTCCCTGGGGTCATGACCTGGATGGGTATTATCACCCTCCCGAGCTCCTTCCTTTTCTCTCTACTTCCTGGTCACCATGATGTGAGCAGCTTTCCTCCACCAGACCCTTCCATCCTTGGAGCCAGCTGACTATGAACTAAATCCTCTAAAAGCTAAGCCATAACAAATCTGTCCTCCTTTAGGCTGTAGGTATTGGATATTGTGTCCCAGTGGTGACAAAAATAACTCAGACATGCATGTAAGCATATGTTATGACCCAGAAACTATATTCTGACTTATAGATGGAAATGCATATTTATATGTTAAAACCAACAAATCATGCATTAGAGTATTCAGGGCAGTGATACCCATTTTCCCATCAGCAGTATAATAGATAAACAGATTGAATAATGTAGTATATCCATTCAGTGGAATATTATATGACAATAATAGAAACAAACAAATTATTTCTCCAGACAAACAACCTGGATGCACGTCACATACACAATATTGAGGGATGGCTTTATTTATATAAAGTTCAAAAACTGGTGAAACTGTCTGTCCTTGGAGAGACCAGGTAGTGTTTACACTTGCAGGGGAGGGGAGGGGTGCACAGCGAGGCTTCTGGGGTGTGGGGGATGCTCTCTTAAAGTTGGGTTCTGGCCATCTGGGTGTATCATGTTCACTTTGGAAACCCAAACTGAGCTATACACTAATGACTGCTGCATTTTACCTGAGTATGTTATACTTTAATAAATGCTTACTTGAAAACAAATACCTAAATGGCAAGCTGTGCCTGGCATACTACAGGAGATCACCCATTCTCATACCCCTGTGCTACTGGACACAGTGGAAAATCTCCAAACTTGCCCTTGGCTCTAATGTACTATCATTACGAGATTCTATTAAAATCTTATTGAAAAAAAAGACTAAAAGAAAAATTCTTTGATGTGAGGCCACTGTAGGAAATTGCAGTTACCAGGGAGGAAGCCTGGGACAAGGCAGCTGACAATCACTGGTGTCTTAAGTCTTGGTGACAACCAGGGTGTGGCAGGACAGAACACCCTTCCTTGAGGCTTGAAAGGATAGAAGGCTGGTGTCACAGATTTCTTCTTCTTTTTCTCTTCCATCATCTCCATCTTTGGGGACAATTTTCCAAGCTGGCACCCTTTGCTTTCAGGGCAGACATGGGCTGAGAAAAGTGCCCATATTTCTCTTCCTGCACTAGTGTGTCTCTCTTAACTCCCCTTATCAGGGCAGCTTCTGTGAGCTCACACATCCTGTGTGTGCTGGCACCTCACCTCCTAGTAGCTCAACCTGCCCTTTTTGCTCTTTTTGGTGGTACACAACATCTCAAAATTGAAAATGTAAAACATTCTCATTCTCTACCTTCCTTCTCAACAGCAGTCTTGTCAATTCTGATGGGCTACACTACACTTCTCAGAATAAAATAATCAGAGAAGATACAGAAAAGAGGCATGGCAGGTGGTATGGAAAGTGGAAATGGACCTGAGGTTGGCTCTCCCTCCTCATCCCTTTACTGTAAGGCATCTTCTACTCACATGTGGGTGCAGGTTACAGAGAGCATGATGGATACCAGGTGTGCTGTCCACAAGCTCCTGACTTACAGGGGATGCAAGACATGGGCAAATGCATACATAATCAACAGGGAGAACCCTCAAATCAATAACAATGCAGTGAGAAAATGAAGCCAACACCAGGGACACATAAGGACCACGGGGCACTTCAGGACACCATTGACTTCATAAACAAAGCCCCATGCAAGCAAAACAGGTTAAAATTGGAAACACTCCCTGAACAGCCCAAGTCTGAGGCCAGCTTGAGAGATTAATGGAGCATGCAGCAGTCTGGCTCCATAATCATGAAATACCAAGAGCACAAAAATTGGCCCTGTGCCCTTTCCTTGGGGTCTTAGAGGAGGGATGATGAACTCTGAGGGAAGGAGAATAACCAAAGGGTTATCCCATGAAACTAAGGAAGTTTCTGAGCAAGGAGAAGTAAAATCTAGTCCACAGAAGAAGAGTTGTTAAAACAAAGATCCTGAATGCTCTCCTGCTAATCGTATCTAAATTGTGGTTGGAGGAACTTAGCCTTTTTCCCTCCCACCCTCCAAAACACTGTCCAGGCCCAAGTCTTGCCTGCTTTGAGTCCAGGGGCTCCAGGCATGGGAGCTAAGGGGAAGTAAAGAGTATAAGTTTATTTGCCACCCTCTCTCCTACCCCAGTATAAAGTACTGACCAGTCATAAAACAACCTAACCCAACCATTACAGGATGAGCCAGATGTGATGGGACACATTTCATCCATTTCTGATTTCTGTGGCTTTCTGCTATGCAAACCATTTGGGCATATTAGACAAAGCAGCCCAGGTCCTACTAGAAGTACATGTGGTAAAACGAGTATGTTTCTCACTGCCAGGTTTAAGGATCATTGCCTGTAAAGCTACCAAAAATGGAAATCTATGTATATACAGCTTCGAAGTAGAAATTATATGAACGAGTACTTTCATGGTGCTTCCCATGTGACAGCTAAGAGCATATATATTTTTGCAAACATTTCCAGCTACAGCCCTTGGATAGAGGAGGTATGATCCGTATGTCTACTTTAGCAGATAAGAAAATTGTGTTGAAGAGGAAGAGCTACTCATTCATCCAGCAGTATCTTTCAACTCCTATCACCTGGACAGAGGAAGTTTGCTTAATTTCACCTGGGTGGTGAAGGCCAGGCAGGGCCAGGCGTTAGTTTGCTGGGGCTGCTGTAACAAAATGCAGCAGAAGGGTGGCTTGAACAGCAGAAGTTTATTTTCCCATCATCTAGTTTTCTCTAGTTCTCATGGTTCTGGGGATTAAGCTTGGCAGGTTTGCTTTTTCCTAGGCCTGTCTCCTTGGCTTGCAGGTGGCCACCTTCTCACAGTGTTTTGTTTTTTGTACTGGGGATCAAACTCAGGACCTTGTGCTTTTGAGGCAGATGCAGTGCCACTGAGCTAAATCCCCAGCCCCTCACAGTGTTCTTATGAGCCTTTACTGTATGCAATTCTCTCTGTGTGTAAGAATCACTTCTTAAAAGGACACCCATCAGATTTGACTAGGGCCCACCCTTCCAGCTTCATGTTACTTATTTACCTCTTGAAAGAGCCCATCTCCAAAGACAGTCATGTTCTGCGGTACTTGGTGTTAGGGATAACTGAGGAGACACAATTCAGCCCAGAGCAGTTGAGGAAACAGTTTGATTCGATTCTTTTACCAATATTGTGGGACTTTAGCTTCATTCTTCTATGCAGGGCCTTAAAGCTTTCTTCTCCCCAGTGTGCGAGTGCACGCACACGCGTACACACACACACACACACACACAAAGGATGTTCTCAAGATCTAACTCTGACTACCCATGTGGTGCAAAGGACCCAAAGAAATCTGCCCTTGATGCCTGTTTTCCAGCCCTCCACCAACCACAGTCCAGCAACAGACTGTGTGGACCAACAGCAGCATCTGTGTCCAATTGCCCAGAGCTTCTATTAAAAGCAAGGAGATATCTGAAATATATACATCATATACATCTCT